>CM070834.1:26493928-27226428 GCA_036326025.1 Chrosomus eos
TGTTTTAGTGTTTTTATTATAATTAAGTGTAAATATTTAGTTTAAAAGGAAACATTATATTATGAAAAAGATAATTTTTGGGGTACAGCGATTACAACAGTAAAAATAAATGAAATGCACCGCATGACGAAAGCTCTACATCATGATGCAGATTTTGTTGCTGTGAGGTTTTGAGCTAAACAATCTTTTTATATGAATGCCACCAGATACCTGATGTTTATGGAAACTGTCTCTCAAAGTACTGAGCATGACAGAGAAATCAAAGATGTTGGCAAATCTGCACTAAACAGTGATCCACCTACTATGCCTCAGCTATCCCCAACTTCTGTCACTCTCCCAGACCAGGATTCAGAGCAACTTTCCCTAAAAACTGTGTCTGTGAATAACAGCCAGCAGGGCTCTTCAATAAAGCATATCTTCTCCTCCCTCAGGAAAACCTTTGACATACATTTCAACCCAAACGTCTTCTGTTCAGGTGTGTTGTTAGCTTTTTTGCACCAGTTCTGTTTTTACCTTGCAGCTCTTTTGGCTGTAAACATGAGCAGACAATATGTGTATGGCTAAATATGAACATTGCATTACTAATATTTTTATTCTTTTATCAGGTGTACGTTTCCCCAAGGAAAGTGCAGAAGATATCCAGAAACAGAAACAGCAGTTAAAGGATGCTGCAGTCTTCCTCATTTCCAATCAAATCCCTGCATTTGTAAGTTGCTTTTTAGGGATGTGCGATTAATTGTAATTGATTTTCGATTTCGATTTTGGCTTCCAACAATTATGAAAACAACAAAATCAAGGTAAACCGATTATTGTAAACCGTCCAGCACACCTTCCTTTCCTTCACAGCGGTGTACTTTTGTTCCTCCCTAAAAGCCCGAACGTAACATCCAAACAGCCAAATAAAAGAGTAGTGTAAAATACAGTCTACTGTTGCTAAACTGCGCGATGTGTTTGATATTAAACAGTGTTATTAAAAGCGCATTAAGCCACAAAAAAGACACTGTTCCCCAGGCGGCTTTCTTTGTGCATGCTCCGATCGTAGCCGAATGCATATAAGCAAATGGGCTTCGATGCGCGCCTGAACACATACACACATCACAGACAGCAACATAGTTTCGGTCCAGATCCGCCAAAAATGTCAAAATGCCTTTACGTAAACACTGTGGCTTATGGCATAACCGTACACAGTTGAGAAAGAAAACGCGTGTGTATCAGTATATTGGGTCTTAAAGTGACAGCAGCCTAAAAAATCTGCTGCTGTCTGTCATTAATGATAATCAAACAACTAATGACAAAGGAAAATCACTCACTGAATTGATCTTGACTGAATAACTTAAAAGGATGAATCTATATTTAATGTGTACAGTAAGACTATGCAGTGTTAAATGCAGTGTTATTTATTTCATTTTTTTGTTGTAGGCTATTAATTATCTGAATACCACTGATAACCTAATATTAGTTTTTGCTTAAGTGTTGATAATTGTGAAATTTAACTGATATTTCAAATTACTCATATCGTGAAATAAGACTTTGATCATATGGCCCACCAATAATCGTGTTAAATAATTGTGATTTCAATATTTTATATTCATAGACCTAAAATATTCGTGATTATGATTTGTGCCATAATCGAGTAGCCCAATTGCTTTTTTATAAGGATTGGAGAATATAGGTAAGGATGTAAAATTGAATAAGGAGATAAAGCAGATTGTCCCTGATGTCTGTCCTTGTGTAACCCTGAGCAGAATGGGAAAAATCACATATTTAACTGTGTGTTTGTAGATAAAGAGTTGCCTTGATCACACATCAATGCCTATAGACGGCGTCACACTAACAGAGGCTCTGCATCAGCACGGCATCAACATCCGCTACCTGGGCTCTGTGCTGGAGTATATTCAGAAGATACCCCAGAAAGAAAGGCTTGATCATGTCTATGTGAGTGTGTATTTTACTCATGCCTGTCATGTCTGTTTTCTGTTGGTTCCTTGGATTTTTAGTTTGTCTTTCTGTGGCGGCGTCCGAAAACTTAGCGTTTGTGCATGAAGGCACCTCACAAAACTGATTTCCGACAGACTTCTGAGACATCGTAACCAGTTTAATGATGCAAAATAGAGAGAGATTTGGTGATAAGTGAATATTTAAAGGTGGGGTATGTGATTTGCAAAACAGCCGGCAGATTTTGAAAATACACAACTCAAAAGGTCCTACCTTCTTTCCCTGACTCCACCCACTCCACCCATTCGAAGAGGGGCATGGGGAGGGGGGTGTGGTACGACCGTTTGATTGACGCACTGACTGTCCAATGATTCTAGGTGGTCTTGGAAATGATTGGCTGGAGTTTTTCGAGTACTGCCCGTTCCACAGATGATTACATTTTTTAATTTTAATTTCAGTGCTTCTAACTCAGTGGCTGTAAGTGGGTTAGGAATAGGATTTCAAGTGATTTTGAAAAAATTCTCAAAAAAGAAAATCACATACCCCACCTTTAACTACTGGAATAGCATTTTCTCGCTAGAAAATGCACAAAGTGGAAAACGTCGGTCAAAAACATTTACACACAAACTGACCACCAACCACAACTTTCAGACACTATCTTTATTTTTTTGCTCAACTGTAAGAATTCAGAAAGCACAGGATTGTGGGATATCAAATATAGCGAAGGATACAACTATGCTGCCTTCAAAAAAGGCTTTAACTTTGTAAGTCGCTTTGGACAAAAGCGTCTGCCATATGATTAAATGTAAATTAAAATTGTACCATTACTAACTAATTTTAATCTGATGAGAAGAACTAATAAGATGTTAAAAGAAAAATGTGTGTATGACGCCCATTATACAATGATTACATTTGGTAAAAAAAGTAACTATTTTGAACCTCTTTCAGAGAATTGCACTCTGTGAGCTGATCACCAGATGTGCAAAACATCTGTTTAAGACATATCTTTTGGTGAGTGTCCAGAAATTGCGTATGCTCAGTGGGATATCAGAAATATAATGCTGTATATTATGATATTTTTGCCTAAACTTGTTCTTGTATCCGTATTCCTCAGGCAGTGGAACCATCTGCCCTGTCTGCCTCCGTCAGCCATTTCCTCAACTGCTTCCTGAGCTCTTTTGCCGATGCCGGAGTCATTCAGCAAAACGACAAGTTAGCTTCGAGACGCAGGAGTCGGAGAAGGCGGAGTCGTGCATCTGTGGGCGGCACCGTGACTGTCTGGGCCAACCTCACTCCCAGTGACCTTTGGGTGGCCATCAAAACTGAGGCCCAGGAGTACTACCATTACACCCTGCCCTGGTGAGTGACCAGTTCTCTGAACACGAATAGATGTTGTGCTGTGATTTGATACGAGTGGGATCTCATCTCCTTCTGGCAGTGGAAGTGTGGAGGAGGTTGTGGACAAATGCAGGCTGCAGAGATACACCCTGCTCAGAGAGATTGCCATCAAAACTGGCATTCAGGTTTTTCAGATTGGATTTAACAACAAGATTTAACAAGATTATTGTGCTTTTTTCTTACTCTGATAACTACCCCGTCTTTATCTCTCCTTCAGATTCTTTTAAGAGAGTATCACTTTGATTCTGAGCACAGAACTGTGTTCACTGAAGAGGACATCCTTAACATTTTCCCCGTAGTAAAGTACATCAGTCCCAGGGCCAACGATGCTCTTTATCTCCTGCGTTGTGGTCAGTCTAAGGTCCAGCAAGGTGAGCATTCTGGGGACTTTATCTGGCTGAAATAGATAGATAGATAGATAGATAGATAGATAGATAGATAGATAGATAGATAGATAGATAGATAGATAGATAGATAGATAGATAGATAGATAGATAGATAGATTATTATTATTATTATTTTATTTAGTATTTTTATTTCATATTTAAGTGGCAACTATTAATGGAATGTATTAGCAAAAATCTAAATAAAAGTATTTATTATTATTATTATTAAAGGTAACTCTAAGGCAATAGATAATAATTATAATAATAAAAAAACACAAGAACAATTGATATACATAAGCATGTTAACTACCATTGAAATATTTGGGCTTGGTAAGATTTTTTTTTTATGTTTTTGAAAGAAGTCTCTTATGCTCACCAATGCTGCATATATTTGTTTAAAAATACAGTAAAAACAGTAATATTGTGATTTTTTTTTTACAATTTAAAATAACAGTTCGATTTTAATATATTTAAAACTGTTATTTATTCCTGTGATGCAAAGCTGAATTTTCAGCATCATTACTCCAGTCTTCAGTGTCACATGATCATTCACAAATCATTATAATATGCTGTTCAAAAAAACATTTTTATTACAAATGTTGAAAACAATTGCGCTTAAAACATTTTTTTTTAGGATTCTTTGGTGAATCAAAATTGCAAAAGAAGCCTTTATTTGAAATAGAAATCTTTTGTGAAAAAAAAAACACTTTTGATGAATTTATTGCATCCTTGCGTAATAAATTTATTAATTACTTTAAAAAAATTAAAAATTCTTACTGACCCCAATCTTTTGAATGGTAGTGTATTTAAAACAATATATATATTGTTTATATATATTGTTTATATTTATATATATATTGTTATATATATTGTTATATATATATATATATATATAAATCAAAATAATATTCAAACAATCTTAAAGCTACACTGTGTAACTTTTTTAGTTTATTCTTAGCTAAAAACACTTAGTTCTTTCAAAAATATATGTGCTCATTAATGCATATTTACTTCGTTCAAGTAATAAAGTATTCTCGTGAGTGTATAATATGCCATTGAAAATACATACGGGTAAGGGGTTCTAATGTCGGTCGCCATGTTGCCCCTCCATCTTGAAAGTACATTAGCCAAAGAAGGACATACCCGTTTATTCAAGCTTCGCCTTTCGCATTTTAACACTCGATGGCACCGTGTCGAATGTGGACGAGGTCGTACTGGAAGCCATGTTAATCTTGGATCTTATTGGCCACCGTAGGAGTTAAAACGAAATCGGAATTGAGAGGAACAGAAACTAATATTCACTGGATGGTCATATACCGTTTCACCGCTAGATGGGGGTAAAAATCACACAGTGTAGCTTTAAGTTTTTGATATGCATTTGGTTGATCATCACTAGGTTGTCTGAAAGATGGCTGTGAGTTAATAAGCCAGGCTCTGGGTCTCTTCACTAATGTGTACGGGCTCTGCATCAGGACGTCTGCGTATGTCTGAGGCTATTGGGACGCATACACTACATCCTTGGAGACTACACTGAGGTATCACATGCTCTAAAATGACATACGATAGAATAAAGAACTCAGAAAAGCAAATAAATCGTTTTTAAAAATGACATTTTGAAATGAAATTTGTATTTTATGCTGTCAGGCCCTTAGTCACCAGCAGAGGGCTGTGCTGATCAGTGAAAGAGTCCTGGGAATTGAGCATCCCAACACTATTCAGGAATATGTACGTTATCATCTGTATGTAAATTAAAAGTATGTTTTACTGTAGTATCATACAGTTATGCTGGTGTCAATATACGAAAGGGACAAACAAAGTTGTTTCCTCTTTGTGTAGAAGCACCTTGGTCTTTATTGCTTTGCTGGAGGGCAGCCAATGACAGCTCTGCGATTATTATACCGTGCCCGATACCTGATGCTCCTGGTGTGTGGAGAAGACCATCCTGAGATGACGTTACTGGATGTGAGTTATAATCATAGCAATGTGATAATAATGAATAACAGGGACATTGAAAACAAACCAAAAATATGTCAAGCAGTGCTCAATCTTCAACTATTTTTTAAACATTTGTATCATTCTTGTATATTTTGCCATATTAATTAAGAGATGTATATTGATTTATACATTTGATTCTGTTTTATTATTATTATTATTATTATTGAAAGGGGTAAAGCAACATATAGTAAAACGTAACTCGGTTACTAACGTAACCTCGGTTCTCTCTAGAGAGGGAACGAGTACTGCGTAATATCTTACGCTATGGGGAAAACTCTTTTCCACGAGATATTGAAGCCAAAAATTATCCTTAATTTTTTACTAATGTAAAACGCTTTGCAGCAGCAAGCAGACCTAGGCGAGACAGCTCGCGCGCCTATTGGCTGCTCTGCGGCAATAGCAGCAGCCTATCGAGAGAGGCTCTGCGTGACGTCACGACGAATGGGGGCCCTTCGCGCCCATATCGTCACGTCCCGCCAGAAAGGGCGTGGTCTCGCCCTATATCTAGGCTCGATAGCTGCTCTTACGTCGGTTTTCATCGCCGAAGCGAACCAGAGCGTATTCCAAGCACGGCAAGATACGCAGTACTCGTTCCCTCTCTAGAGAGAACCGAGGTTACGTTAGTAACCGAGTACGTTCTCTTACGAGAGTATCTCTCGTACTGCGTAATATCTTACGCTATGGGGAACACAATGCAACACGCCGTGCTGGTAGGGATCCAACACCAAAGACCCAGGGGCCGAAGCCCGGGGCGCATATAGTGCATAATCACCATAAACTCACAGAGAGTGAGGGAAGAGAGGCTAGGAGCATCATTCCCTGTAAATAGCCTCCGAAAGGGGCCAATCATATGACAATAACCAAACCGTCAGGGTGAACATTCAGCCTGAACTGGGTGGCCACAAGTGTGTCAATTTTTAAATGAGCTGCTGTACCGGTCAGTGAGCGATACGCAGGTCAAACTCAGTATCTGAGCCGCACAGCGGGCAGATAGCACTGAACTTTATACCGCTAAAAGCTTAGCTTGTAAGGCGGGGACCTCCAGATTATAGTATTTTATAAATGTAGACGGCCATACAAATATCTTGCAGGGTAACCCCGCTAGACCATGCCCACGAGGAGGCCATGCCTCTCGTGGAGTGCGCTCTAACACCCAAAGGGCACTGAAGGCCCTTAGAAGTGTAAGCCAGCGCTATGGCACCAACTATCCATCTGGATAAGCTCTGTTTCGACGCGGCAAGTCCCTTAGTACGGCCGCCAAACGAAACAAAAAGCTGCTCAGTCTGTCTGAAACCAGACGAGCGGGACACATAAGCCCTCAGTGCCCTGACAGGGCAAAGGAGACTCGCGTCCTTCTCCTCATTGAGAACCGGAAGGGCAGACAGGGAAATCACCTGGGCCCTGAACGGTGTGTTGAGGGATTTCGGCACGTAACCGTGCTTTGGTTTGAGTATGACCTTAGAGTCGTTAGGTCCAAACTCCATGCATGACGCGCTTACTGAGAGCGCTTGCAAGTCCCCTACGCGCTTCACTGAAGCGAGAGCCATAAGAAACGCTGTCTTGAAAGACAAGTGTTTCATGTCTGACGACTGGATTGGCTCGAATGGGGCGCCTTTCATGGCCTCCAAGACCGTGGAAAGGTCCCATGTCGGGACTGAAGGGGCCTGGAGGGTTTAGCCTCCGAGCTCCTCTAAGGAAACGCACGACTAAGTCGCTCTTTCCTAGTGACTGGCCAGACACCGGTTTTGCAAACGTTGCTATGGCCGCCACGTATACTTTGAGCGTGGAAGGGGACCTGCCCTTATCCAGTAGCTCCTGAAGGAAGGAAAGCACTTCCGTAACCCCGCAGTCTACAGGTGAAAAGCCCTGCGCTTGACACCAAGCAGAGAACACAGACCACTTCGAGGAGTAGAGCCGTCTGGTAGACGGGGCTCTAGCCTGCGCGATCGTGTTTAGCACTCCCTCTGGGAGGTCAGCGGGTACCCGTTGATGGCCCATGCGTGCAGGGACCACAGATCCGGGCGAGGATGCCAAATCGAGCCTTCCGCCTGAGAGAGGAGGTCTCTCCTCAGCGGTAACGGCCATGGAGCAGCGCTGGTCAGCTGCATCAGGACAGGGAACCACGACTGGTTTGTCCAGAGCGGAGCTATGAGTAGCACTGGGCATCCCTCCCTCCTGATTCGCTCCAACACCTGAGGCAGGAGTGAGACAGGGGGAAAAGCATAAAGGGGGCGGCGGGGCCAGACATGGGCCAGCGCGTCCCGGCTTTTCGAGAAGAATCTCGGGCAGTGAGCGTTTTCTTGGGACGCGAACAGGTCCACCTGCGCTCTGCCAAACGTTTCCCACAGCAGCTGGATCGTCTGCGGGTGCAGAGACCATTCTCCTGCTGGAACGTTGTTTCTGGACAGCCTGTCTGGTCCCACATTTAGGTGACCAGGCACATGCGCCGCTCTCAGCGAGAGCAGGTTGTGCTGAGCCCAGACCAGGAGGCGTTCCGTCAGCCTGTAAAGGTTTCGGGACCTGACGCCGCCCTGGCGATTTATGTACGCCACCACTGACATGTTGTCCGACCGGACCAATACGTGGTGGCCTGTTATCTGGGGACAGAAGCGCCTTAGCGCTTTGTCGACTGCTATCAATTCCAAGCAGTTTATGTGTAGGAGCTTCTCCCGCACTGACCACAGGCCAGCCAGCGGTCTGCCCTCGAGCAGCGCTCCCCACCCCGAAGTGGAGGCGTCCGTAGACACCACCTTCACACTTGAGGGATCCCCAGACTCACGCCCGACTGATACCAGTCGGTCGCTTTCCATGGTTTCAGAGCCGAAATGCACTGATGGTCGACCCTGAGGCGAAACAGACCTGCGGTCCATGCCCTGGGGGAACTCGTGCTTTTAGCCATAGCTGCAGTGGGCGCATGCGGAGCAGGCCCAACTGGAGTACAGAGGCTGCTGAGGCCATGAGACCCAGCATTTTCTGAAACCTTCTGAGCGGGACTATAGAGCCGTGGCGGAAGGATTTCGCGACGTGCTGGATATTCAATCCGCGCTCTGGTGACAGGCGTGCCGTCATGGATAGCGAGTCTAACACTGTTCCCAGAAAGGAAATCCTCCGACTGGGGAGCAGTGAGCTTTTCGCCCAATTGACTGTAAGGCCCAGCTCCTCGAGGTGCTCGAGTAATGTGGCCCTGTGTTCTAAGAGCTCCGTTCGTGAACGAGCTAGAATCAGCCAATCGTCCAAGTAATTCAAAACTCGCATGCCCCGAAGTCTCAGGGGAGCGAGGGCCGCGTCCATGCACTTCGTGAACGTACGGGGTGCTAGGGACAGGCCGAATGGCAGGACTGTGTATTGATATGCCTGGCCCTCGAAGGCGAATCTCAAGAATCGCCTGTGATGGGACGCTATTTGTATTTGGAAATACGCGTCTTTCAGATCTATTGACATGAACCAGTCTCCTTGGCGCACTTGCGCGAGGATTTTCCTGGTCGTAAGCATCCTGAACTGGCGTTTCACGAGCGCTCTGTTCAGCAGCCTCAGATCTAGAATGGGTCTGAGCCCACCATCTTTCTTCGGTACCAGAAAATATCTGCTGTATAAGCCCCCTTCGCTCTGAGCCTGAGATAAAGGTTCTATAGCCCCCTTTCTCAGTAGTTTCGCTATCTCGGCTCGAAGTAGATGAGATACTTCGCTTTTCACCGTAGTTTCGACGCGCGCCGCGTAGCGGCGAGGGCGTCGAGCGAATTGTAGCGAATAGCCTCTCTTTATAGTGTTCATCACCCACTCTGATACCCGGGAAGCCTTGACCACGCATCCGCGTGAATAGCTAGGGGCAGAATGAAATCTGGGCTCTGGCCGCGGGAAAGCGGCGGCACAAGAGCCCGCGTGTGCTGGGAACACAGCGCCGTGTTTACGGCGTTCGAGGCGGGGGGCGCGCTGATCACAGCGGGCAGCCTGGCCGCGCTCATCTCCTCTGAGGCGGGTAGCGCCGAGAGAGAGAGCGGGGCGAATCCCGTGGGATTCGGCGTGTCTGTGAGGAAATGTGGGCGCGGGACCACGGGCACATTTGCTACACTGAAAACACTGTCGTTTAGGGCCGACTGAATGTGTGTTGGTTTCGTTTTTACAGAAACCGAGGACACGCAGCGTGTAGTGTAAGCGGGCATGGGGATATGGGCGCGTTCACTACAGTGTTTGCACAATCGACCGGAGTCGATTTTATTTGTGCGAGCCCTGCACCGTGGCGGGCTGTGTCTGGGTGTGGGAATGGGCACTGGGGCGGGGGCATTCTTACAACACTCATAACACCATCGGCCGAGGCCGGAACACCAGAAAATACACTCTTTATTGGATTTATCTGGGTAGCCGTAAAAACAGCTTTTGTGTGCAGGCAAGCGGGCTGAGACACCGGCTGCTTCACTGCAAAATACACTGGTACAGTCACAACGCATGGGGCTGAACGAGCGAGAAGTTTTGGTGGAAATCCGGCCGCAGCGGGATCTGAACACCGTCGTTTTCCTAGAGCGGCTAGGAAGACTTTGGGGCCTCGGGCTTGATCTCAATCCTCGGCCGGGGCCCGCGGTGAGGGGGGCGGCGTCCGGCGGAGCGAGACCGCGGTCTCTGATCCCGGGCCTGGCGGCGCTGTGAGGCGGCGGAGGGCGGTGCAGGCTGGGGCTGAGAGCTGCGAGCAGGCGGCTTGGTGCGGCCTGTAGCGGAGCTCGAGCGCTTCGGCAGGAAGTGCTTCATAGCCTGAGAAGTCTTCTGCACCTCAACAAACCTGTCCGCGAAGTCCTTGACGGCCGTTCCGAACAGGCCCTCCGGGGAAATGGGCGCGTCGAGGAACACAGAGCGCTCGGCTTCCGTCATCTCGGACAGCGTCGACCATAAGTGTCTCTCGGCGACGGCGAGAGAGGCCATGTTCCGCCCCATGGCTTGCGCAGCGGCTTTAGAAGCGCGTAGAGCGAGGTCCGTAGCGCTCCTCAGGTCCGCCACACAGATAGCACCGGGTCCCTCCTCGTCCAGCTTGAGAAGGAGGTCTGCCTGGTAGATCTGCAGAATAGACATCGTGTGCAGCGCTGAGACTGCTTGCCCGGCGGCGGTGTAAGCGCGTCCGTGCAGCGATGATGTCACTCGGCAGGCTTTGGACGGGAGCGTCGTCTGAACCCGCCGTCCCGCAGAGGGCGGGCAGAGATGCGACGCGACAGCCGTCTCCACCGGAGGAATAGCGAGGTAGCCTCTACTTCCCGCACCGTCGACAGCGGAGAATGCCGCGGAGGTAGAGGTACGCATCCTGGCGGAAAAGGGGGCCTTCCACGACTTTGCAACCTCCTCGTGAAGTTCCGGGAGGAAGGGCGCGGGCCTAGATTTTGACGGAGCCTCGTCTTTGCCGAGAAAGCGCCCGTCTAATCTGTTGCGCGGCGGCAGCGTGGGTGCCTCCCAATCGAGGCCGATGCTTTCTACGGCCTTGGTGAGCAGACGCATCAGCTCAGACTCAATGCCGGCTCTCTTCCCAGAGGGTTGGCGGGGAGCGTTAGCGGAGGGGAGGTCCACAGAGCTCGCCCAATCCTCGCTATCCGAAGCCAAGAGAGAACACGCCTCGGTGTTGTCGTCCAACTCGATGGCGGACGCGGCGGCGGACGGCGGCCGCTGTCCGTCGGTGAGCGACTCGAGCGAAGCCGGCGAAGCTGGCGGGCGAACCGGCGAGCTTTGGCGGGCTGGAGATAGCTCGGGAGCGCGCTGGGCGCGGCGCTTCTTGCGACGCGGCGTCACGGCAGGCTGGGATACGGGCTCGGAGAACGAAGCCAGGCGAGTCCGCAGAGTCACCATAGGCAAACGTTCGCAGTGATGGCATCCGCCGTCAGCGAGCGCGATGGCCGCGTGATCCTCACCCAGGCAGGACACGCAGATGACATGTCGGTCCTCGTCGCTGAGTGGGGTTAGGCAAGAACCGCAGGAAGGCATCTTTAAAAAAGCAGATATGCAAACACACACACACACTCTATGCAGAGGAAAGGATATAACGCCGGAAAGCACAGCAGGTACGGCGGCTGAAGGCGGCGAGGCCAGCGACTCTAGACTCAATGGCACGTCCCGCTGAAGGCTACAGGTCGACGGCGCGGCTTCTCACTCTGGATCCAGCGATGCGTGAGGCTTCGCTGAAGAGATGAAAATCGACGTAAGAGCAGCTATCGAGCCTAGATATAGGGCGAGACCACGCCCTTTCTGGCGGGACGTGACGATATGGGCGCGAAGGGCCCCCATTCGTCGTGACGTCACGCAGAGCCTCTCTCGATAGGCTGCTGCTATTGCCGCAGAGCAGCCAATAGGCGCGCGAGCTGTCTCGCCTAGGTCTGCTTGCTGCTGCAAAGCGTTTTACATTAGTAAAAAATTAAGGATAATTTTTGGCTTCAATATCTCGTGGAAAAGAGTTTTCCCCATAGCGTAAGATATTACGCAGTACGAGAGATACTCTCGTAAGAGAACCATGAAAGCTACATTTTCCTTACTTTTCCCTCTCACCCCCGAAACATCCCTTCCCTGGCCATGATTCTGTTCTTTTATGTTGTGCATCTGCTGAAAGATATTTTTTTAGCATATACAGATTTATATATAATAATAATTCATTACATTTATACTATGTATATATAAGATTTCTTCAAGGTTTTTAAAAAGAAGTCTCATGCTCACCAATGTTGCATTTATTTTGATAAAAAAACAGTGAAACCTGAAATATTGTGAAATATTTAAATTTTATTTATAATAAAATATTTCTGTAACACTTTACAATAAGGTTTCATTAGTTAACAGTTAACTACTAAAGTTAACATGAATTAAGAATTGATAATACTTTTACATTTATTAGTAAAAGTATAATAATAATAATAATAATAATAATAATAATACAATTAATTAATGTTAATTTCAACATTTACTAATACATTATTAAAATCAAAAGTTGT
Organism: Chrosomus eos; assembly: GCA_036326025.1. Classification (NCBI taxonomy): domain Eukaryota; kingdom Metazoa; phylum Chordata; class Actinopteri; order Cypriniformes; family Leuciscidae; genus Chrosomus; species Chrosomus eos. Next base: position 26,506,596 of record CM070834.1, read on the forward strand.
GTTTGTTAACATTAGTGCACTTTGAACTAACATGAACAAACAATGAGTGACTTTATTTTGTATTAACTAATATTAACAAAGATAAATAAATACTGCAACAAATGTTTTGTTCATTGTTAGTTCATGTTAGAAGAATAACTAATAATAATAATATACGTTATCTAATGTTAACTAAATGAAACCTTATTGTAAAATGTTACCATAATTTTTATTTCAGTAATGTAATTTATTCCTGTGATATTGATATATATATATATATATATATATACTGTACACACACACACTATTGTTCAAAAGATTTTTTTAAAGACATTGATACTTTGATTCAGTGAGGGTGCGTTTAATTGACCAAAAGCAACAGTAAAGACATGGTTTTACAAAAGGTTTCTATTTTAAATAAATTCTGTTCTTTTCTACTTTTTATTCATTGAGGAATGCTGGAAAAAAGGATCACAGTTTCCACAAAACTTTTAAGCAGCACAACAGTTTTCAACATTATTATTACAAAGAAATGTTTCACCACTTAGCAATCATGTGACACTGAAAACTGAAGTAATGATCCTGACAATTCAGCTTTGCATCACATGAATAAATTAGTTATATCTAACATAGAAAACAGTTATTTTAAATTGTAAAAGTATTTCACAATATTACTCTTTTTTTTTTTACTGTATTTTGATCAAGTAAATGGTGAGCATAAGAGACTTCTTTCAAAAACATAAAAAAATCTTACCATGTTATTTGCATCTCCCCAATACTGATGATAATAAGTAATCCTCATGAACATCTTTGCAAATGTTACTAAAAGTACTACAAAATAGTTTTAAAGCGCCTTTAACCTAAGCATCCTCTGCGTTCATGTCATGTACAGAGTAAAATAGGCCTTGTGCTTCATAGTATGATGGCCTGTGATCTTGCCCTGAAGTTCCTGGAGAACGCCCTTGCCCTGACCTCCAAATATCAGGGACCCGCATCTCTCAAACTGGCACAAAGGTGACGGGCGAACACACACAAAACAAGCCACTTTGTTGTGGATACAGTACTCATATATTCTGAACCTGAAGAAAACCTAAATGGAAAGTGTTTCATGATCCTGTCCTTCTCTACAGTCATCACTTATTGGCAAAGGTGCATGAAAGTAAAGGAGATTTCCGCGCTGCACTGAGGCATGAAAAGGAGCGTTACGGCATATACAGGGAGCAGGTGAATGCTTACAAGCCCATACAAAATGAGCAGATTTCTTTTGCCTTGAATCTAGATTTTAATAAATGCTGTTTTTAATAGTTGGGAGAAGCACACGAGAAGACCCAAGAGAGTTCAGAGTACCTAAAGCATCTGACACATCAGGCGGTGATTCTACAGAAAACTATGAACTGGATCTACAAGACTGGATCAGACACCAATATTTCCCGTCTCAATGTTAGTACTGTACGTGTCTCAGCTGATGTTGTGTAATAATGATGAATTAATACCGCTGTCTCCTCATTTAGCTGAACTCTCCAAGTCGTGTCTGGATAGTGGAGCAGCTCAATCTCGTCACTGGGATTGTTCTTATTCCTCTTAGGTAAGAAAAATAACCTTTACAAGTCAGTAGGATCTGAGAGTGTACTGGGAACTTTTCAATTACTCTTTGATTGCAATGTAATTATAACATTAATATGCGTTAAAGGGCAGTTTTATGGGGCTGGGATCCAAGACCTTAGAACTTTTGTCGAACTTGAACCATAAATACTCCAAAAAATATGTGGTTGTAGTAAAAAAAAGTAACAAATCTTTCCCTCACGGGTCAATTTGACCCCCTTAGGAATCAATGGAATGCTCAAAATGAAAACTAAAAATGCTAAAACTTTACCAAAAGAATATTTTATAATGTTTACATTAGGTCATAAGGCTATAGGCCATCTAGTGGCTAGTCATGAATATCATGTTATATTTTATTTCCCCATAAGAGGTCGGAAGAGACACCCAAATTGACCCAGAGTGAGATATTTTGAGCTGGTTATTTTTGTATTGGTAAGTTATTTAGAATTTAAGTTGAAAGAATGTGCTTAAATAATATCATGTATTAATAAAATCTAGTAATTTAAAGGTATATCAAATTAAAAATTAGACAGAAAAAAATTGGAAATTGTTTTTTTATAAAAATGAAATGATATAAGCTTTCTGGACAAAAACAAAATTATAACTTTAGGGCTTCGTGTCATTTTGACCCCCGAGGGAAGGATTTGTTACAGGATGTAAGGGGGGGATGAAAAATATGTATTTCACTAATTTAACAGATTTAACCGTCTTGTTATATAAAAGTCATAAGTCTTCAAACTTTTACATGCCTTCATTTATTTGTAAATTTTAACCCCTTTACTGTCACCCTCCTTTTTGAGCATTGATGTGAAAATGCACTTTCCAAACTTAAATGATTTTAATTCATAAATGCTTTGGAAGACAGACCTAAAAAGTGATAGAACTTCAGTTCTTCAGTTTACTGTAAAACAAGTAACATGTTTTATTTTATACAAAATATATATTTTACAAAATACTTTTTACTATAAAATTGCTATAAAATCAACGCCATATATCTAGCCAAGTTGTGTTTCAAATTTGAAGTTGATATCACAAAAATTAAAGTTCCTATGTGATTTTGTTTAGGGGCTGTACCAAAGATAGCCACTGGGTGTCACCCATATTACGTTGAATGAATTTATTTTTTTTATGCGTTCTCCTGTAACAAATTACATTAATACATTTCTGTCACAATATCACTTATATCACAATGTAAAAAAAATAATTAAAATACATTTTGTAATATAAAGCATGACACCGCCCACTAGGGGGTGGAGCCAGCTAAAAGTGTTTAAGTACAGTTTTCATGGTAATGCAATGTCCGATTTCCTAACGATTTTCACAGGATGAATTTAAGCTTTCGAATGATACCCAAGTTATGATAATTACTAAAATATGTGATAAGAAAGATAGGCAATAAAAAAAGAGTGCCAAGCATCCCGCTAGTATGATTTCTGAAGGATCAGTAATGATACTGAAAATTCAGCTTTGCATCACAGAAACAAATTACATTTTAAAATATATTAAAATAGAAAACAGTTCCTTTAAATTGTAATAACATTTCACAATATTACTGTTTTAATGTGTTTTTAATCCAATAATTTCTTTCAAAAACTCATCAGATCAACCTCAAACTTCGGAACACTTTCCCTTTCCTTTTGTTATATGAAGGTCACATTAAAACTGTCTTAATTTTTTTTTTTTTACATGTCTTCACTGATTTTTACTACAATATTTTGCTAAACAAACAAATGTATAGTTTCACCCTTGTATCAGACCCAGACTTTCAATATTAAATATGAAAATCTCTGTTCTCTCTATTATTCTCTCTTTGCCTTGAATAACTATTAAAAGTCTTCCACTTTCTTTTATCCCTGAAGTGACAGTGACCTTGAGAAACTCAGGACTGACGCTCAGAAAACATGTCAGCCCACACAAAATAATGTTGAGTCAATGGAGGATCTGCAGGACCTCGACACACTGCAAGCTGTTCCTCAAGATGACTAATGCCTTTAAATTAAGCTATTATATGAGCTATTAAATGAAGAATGTTCTAGTTTAGGTTCAAACATATTAATAGGTCATTAAAAAAGAAATATAGCACTCCCTTATATAAGAAATATAGCACTCCCTTTAAAAAGCATGAGTGTATCTGGCTGTTGATTGTAACTGCAGATTTGCACATTTGTAAACAGGCCTGTCTGGCCATTTCTATCTTCCTTTGTATGTTGATGTGTGCTGATTGCACTGTATGTATACAAGAGACTAGTAAAGAGGGCTAACGCATGCACTTCATACTTGAGTTTAGCTTGATTTCAGGAATGTATGCCAAGAAATATGATTATTGCATTGTGATAAAATACTTTGTGAAAAGTGATTCAAATAAAGCAGCCGAAACCAGTGTTATTTTATTATAATTATTCTTTTTTTTTATTACTAGCTTTTTTTTAGCTCTTATTTTAATTTTAGTTAAATTTTGTATTCATTTAGTTATGTTTACGTTGTCATTTTTGTTCGTTTTTCGTTTTTGTTTAGCAAATTTTAATGCTGCTTTTGTTAGCAATTTTAATGCTTCAACTTAAAACTTATTTCAATTAGTCAGCAAAGTAAAAAAAAAAAAAAAAAAATTAAGTCGAGTTAAAGTTTTCTGAAGGATCCAAAACAAAACCATCTAGCAACCATACCTTGAAATCCCATGGTAATAACACCAAATTTGGTGGTTGGGGTAGGGAATCATCCTCACCAAAGTCAAAACAACAGTTCATAAAGTCCAATTTGAACTCACTCACAGTGTTAACTCACAGCAAGTGTGATCTAGCTCTCCACAAGAGTGTGGGCAGGGCTCAACTCCATTCCCTCGATCTCCACTAAACCTCCCACGGCGATGGATGATGTGGCCGGATCACACACCTGTTCAGACGTGTACTAAGACTCAGTCGCTCCTCCTGACGCTGGCTCTCCGTCTGCGGTGGGCTTGGGCATTGTGTTCATCTCACATGGTGGTGTCTGGCTGGACTCTGGGTTGGGAGTGGAGCTGGTGTCCTCCTCCTCCTCAGGTTTTGACGTCCTTGAGTCCTCACGGGACCATTCGCTGGCAGGCGTGCCTTCACTTGCTCGCTCAGGCATGGCGTGGAAGAAGAGCTGAGAACGATTTCGTCATGTGTGTAAGGCATGCCAGATATTAAAAGTCATGGGTATTATCCCCCAGCAAATAGTCCATCTGCTCCAGGTATAACAGTCTTACTGCAGGCAGATCTATAGTGAAGGGGAAAATAAAACAAAAATTCAAAATCACAAAAATACTAAAACCAGCACACACAATCTTTTGCGGTCTGTAAGTCCAAGCCAGAGGGTGAAGGCAGATTTATTAGTACCAAATAACAACAAGGTGCACTGTAAAAAATAATTCTGTGGCTTAGTAAATATTACAGAAATATTTAACTTTATTAACTTAATAAAATCTCTGAATATCTTTAACTTGATTGTTTGAGTTAAACATACCAAAATAATTTAGTAAAAATCCAACAGTTAATTTTATCTAGAATTTACAGATATATTTAAGTTTTTTTCAATAAAATTATTTAGTATTTGACTAACCAATTATTTCTTTATAATACACTTAATATATTTGTGAAATTTCTATCAAAAAATATGAGAATGTTTAATTAAACTGATCTGTTTCAAGAAACAAAAAAATATTACTTAATTCAAATCAATATTATTAATATATTTCACACTCTTAAGAAATTTAGTAAGTTCCCTTTCAAGGCTACGGAACTTCGACATTACGGATGTCGTATATGGGAACTCTCTCTCATCCTTCACTTCCGCTGAAATCTTATTGGCTAACGCCAGCAACGCTGGCCAATTGACGCAAATATGCAAATACTGAAACCCCGTTGCAGTATAATGCAAGTGCAGCGTCAATTCCTCCTCAGAATCTCTCTCTTCACGCTCATATCGTGTGCTAGAAAGCTGATACTACTACTACTTGGATTTTTGCTATCGTTGAAGGTGCACCGGAGATACCTGAACTGTCTCCAGCATCCGATGGCGACCGTCTGCAATTTATGCTCGGGCCCCATAGTGCCCCCCGACCTGCACCTGTTCTGCATCGCGTGCATGGGGCTGGCCCACGCGGAGTCGGCCCTCAGGGATGAAGGGTCCTGCGACTTCTGTGCGGACATGCCCCTCCGAGCCCTCAAGGCCAGGCGGGACGAAGCTCGCGCTGCTGCGGGGATTGGGCCTGCTGCCGCCACCGAGCCGCTGGCAGGCCCCCCCAACCGCGGAGTCGAGGTTCGACCCCCGGGGAGTTTTCCGGACCCTTCGTTCCATCCTCCCCGCGACGTTGCTCACTTCGTGTCCTTCGGGTTGAGTGAGGAGGACGACTCTATGTCCTTGTAGGTCTCCGAGAACGACTACGGTGCGGAGCAGGCCGCCCCTCTGGCACCCACGGAAGAGACCCCCGCGGATCTGCAGGAAGAGCTCTTCCGTATCCTCTCGAAGGCCGTCGAGGAACTGGATTTATCCTGGAAGGCTCCCGACGAGCCCTCAAAGAGCAAGTTGGACGCGTGGTTCCTCCAATCGAGCCGCCGTCAGGCCGCTTCGAAAAGGGGAACCCCGTTCTTCCCTGATGTGCACGAGCACGTGGTGAAGTCGTGGGTGGCCCCGCAATCGGCGCGCACCCTCACTTCGACCCAGGCCATGTTCCCCCCCGTGGACGAGGCGGGGGACCACGGCTACCTCCGCATCCCTCCTGTCGAGGAGACCGTCGCTGCACATCTTTGCCCGTCAGCTCCCGCCCTGGGCTCGGACCGCAGCCTGCCGTCCCGAGCCTGCAGGTTTACGGCTCACCAGGCTAACAAGGCCTACGGCGCCGCGGGGGAGGCGGTTTCTGCACTACACGCTATGGCCGTTCTTCAAGTGCTGCAGGCCAAGCGACTGAAATCTCTGGATGGCGCCGCCTCTGTCGACGCTGACGCCATCCAAGACCTCCGTTCTGCAACGGACCTCGCGCTCCTGGCCACGAAGCGCTCGGCCCAGGCGATTGGCCGTTCGATGGGGTATTTGGTGGTCCTCCACAGACACCTGTGGCTCACCCTATCGGACGTGCAGGAGGCGGACAGGAAGACGCTGCTAAACGCACCGATCTCCCCTGATGGCCTGTTCGGAGATGCCGTGGAGAAGGTCACCGAGCGGTACTCCGAGACTCAGAAGAAGGCGAAGGCGATGAGCCATGTGATCCCTCGGCGAGCGCCGCCACCGCCCCCGCCGCAGCGCCCTCGCTCTCGCTCGTCTTCCGCCTCGGGGCGCCAGTCCCAGGCTGCGGCCGGACATCAGCCAGCCTCCCGCCCGGGACCGGATGCCCGTAAGGGCCGACACGGGCAGTGGCAGGGAGCGGGAAACAAGAGACCGGCTCAGAGGAGCCCGCGCAGAAAACCCGCCGCGTCCCCAGCGAGGCCCAAGCAGTCGTCCTGACCGCTCAGGCAACAGGCGATTCCTGAGGTTTGCGTTCGAGAATGCGGCGTACCAATACACGGTACTCCCGTTCGGGCTAGCCCTCGCCCCCCGCACCTTTTCGAAATGTGTAGACGCGGCACTTTCACCCCTCAGGTCGAGCGGGATGCGCGTCTTGAACTATCTGGACGACTGGCTGATTCTCGCGCAGTCGAGGGAGACATTGGTCGGCCATGTGGAAGCCCTACTTCGCCATTTGAAAACGCTTGGTTTGAGGGTAAACGTCTAAAAAAGTGTGCTCACACCGAGCCAAACTACCACATTCCTGGGAGTATGCTTGGACTCAGTGAGTATGAAAGCGCGTCTCTCCCCCGAACGAGCGGAGGCTCTGACTTCTTCGCTAGGTCTCTTCAGACCGGGCAGACTCGTCCCTCTGAAAGAGTTTCAGAGGCTATTGGGGCGGATGGCAGCCGCTTCGTCAGTGTGTCATCTGGGACTGCTACATATGAGGCCGCTTCAGCACTGGCTGAAAGCGCGCGTCAACCCGAGCGCGTGGCACTCCGGCCGCAAGCGCATTATGGTCAACCGTGTGTGCGCCCGTGCCCTGGCCCCGTGGAAGAACCCGGATCTCTACAGTTCAGGTGTCCCTATGGGTATAGTGACGCGACGCGTGGAGGTCCTGACGGACGCTTCGTCCACCGGGTGGGGAGCGGTCTGCCTGGGCAAGCCCGCCTCCGGTCGGTGGTCGGAGAGGCAGATGGAGTGGCACATAAATCGCTTGGAACTGGAAGCGGTCTCTCTAGCCCTAAAAGTTTTCCGGTCTCGACTGGAACAGCGGCATGTGTTGATTCGAACCGACAACACTTCTGTGGTCTCTTACATCAATCGCCAAGGCGGTTTGCATTCCAGGGACTTATTCAAGCAGGCGGAATCTCTCCTGCTGTGGGCAGATCGGTTTTTTCTCTCGGTGAGAGCGACACACATCCCCGGTGTTCTAAATCGGGGGGCGGATATGCTCTCGAGGAACGGGATTCCTCAAGGGGAATGGAGGCTTCACCCCGGGACGGTTCAACTGATATGGGATCGTTTCGGCAGAGCGGAGATCGACCTCTTCGCGACGAGCGAGAACGCGCATTGTCGGATGTTTTTCTCGCTGTCCCGTTCCCCCCGGGAGATGGACGCGCTAACTGCGCGATGGCCGAAAGCCCGTCTCTATGCCTTTCCTCCGGTGAAAATTTTGCCCATGGTGTTGTGCAAAGTCAGGGAGGAAAAGGCGGCGGTGACTCTAGTGGCCCCGTACTGGCCGAATCAGCCCTGGTTCGCGGACTTGGTGGAGTTACTAACGGAGCAACCGTGGGAAATTCCGCTCAGGAAGGACCTACTGTCTCAGGCGAGCGGATCGATTTGGCATCCCAGCCCCGGGCTGTGGAGGCTCCATGTGTGGCCGCTGCAGGGACGCTGAGCGGGATCGATGTGCTTCATTCGCGGGTTCAAAATACCATCGCGGAAGCGCGAGCCCCGTCTACCCGGCGCCTGTACGCTCTGAAGTGGGGTGTTTTCTCTAAATGGTGTCAGGATATCGGTTTAGACCCAGCGAACTGCTCGGTGTCGGATATTCTACGCTTCCTTCAGTACAGAATGGACGAAGGGAGCCTGCCATCCACCCTGAAGGTATACGTAGCTGCTATTGCTGCGTTTCACCCGCCTGTTGATGGACAGTCTATCGGTAGACATGCGTTGGTGACTCGGTTCCTTAAAGGAGCTAAGAGATTATGCCCTGCACGGCCGCCGTCCGTGCCGCCTTGGGATTTGACTTTGGTCTTGGAAGCTTTGTCACGGCCGCCCTTTGAACCCTTAGTGTCGATTGCAGTTAAGGAGCTTTCGATTAAAACGGCGCTGCTTCTCGCTCTCGCTTCGGCGAAGCGGGTTGGGGATTTACAGGCTTTCTCTGTCAGCGAAGATTGTATTCGCTTTGGACCCGGAAACTGTAACGTGACTCTCAGACCGAGGCCGGGTTATGTCCCTAAATCGCTCAATACCCCGTTCAGGGCGCAGATTGTTTCTTTGCCTGCCCTGTCTGTTGAGCCATCGACCTCTCTAGGTTCGGATGCTCAAAGTGCTATCTGCCCAGTCAGAGCGCTCCGGGAGTACATCTCTCGCTCGGCTGCTTTCCGAAGCTCGGACCAGCTATTTGTGTGCTTTGGTGGATGCAATAAGGGACGGGGAGTCTCTAAACAGAGGCTTGCTCACTGGATTGTGGACGCTATTGTTTTGGCTTATGACTGTATGGGACAGGAATGCCCCCTCAATGTTAAGGCCCATTCGACCAGGGCGATGCCTCTTCGTGGGCCTGGACTAAGGGTATGTCTATTCAGGATTTATGTCTTGCGGCTGGCTGGTCTTCTCAGAATACGTTCGCCAGGTTTTACAAGTTGGATTTACCCTCTGTGGCGTCTCAAGTGCTTTCGGTGAGTTGAATTCTTGCACAGCATTTAGAGCTCTCTGCGCTTTGCTCATGAGTTGTTCTGTGTGCTTATGTGTATTAAGACTGTTGTCACCGCTATGCGTTGGCCTTATTTTGCTGTTGTTGTTGCCCTGTTGGTCTACAGTGCAGACTTCCCCCCGGTTATACTGTTCGGGATATGCAAATTCTGGCAGTGTTTTGTGAGTTTGTGATTCGTCCCCTTGGACCTATCAGAAGTTAGAGGCTCGCTATTGGCCAGTCTCGTCCTATCACAATGCTGGCATTCTGGGGGGGCGGTGTCGGGGTTTTGTATTGGGTTCTGTTCTGTGGTTTGCTTGCTTCCACGGCGGGATTCTATACAGTTCCCATATACGACATCCGTAATGTCGAAGTTCCGTAGCCTTGAAAGGGAACGTCTCCGGTTACTTTCGTAACCTCGGTTCCCTGAAAGGCAAGGAACGAGACATTACGCTCGCCGCCGTGTTCGCTATTGATTTGGCGTTCTGTTCGATTCTGAGGAGGAATTGACGCTGCACTTGCATTATACTGCAACGGGGTTTCAGTATTTGCATATTTGCGTCAATTGGCCAGCGTTGCTGGCGTTAGCCAATAAGATTTCAGCGGAAGTGAAGGATGATAGAGAGTTCCCATATACGACATCCGTAATGTCTCGTTCCTTGCCTTTCAGGGAACCGAGGTTACGAAAGTAACCGGAGACGTTTACTCAATTAAAACAATGCACCCCTCCCCCACCCTCTGACGTGACGACAACTCGACGGTTGGTTCTTGGTTGAGGCTGAGCGCGGGCTGTTTGAACTCTCAGGTCTCCAGTACAACATCTCTCTTCTCAGCGTTGCAGATTTGGTGCATTTCCTCTGTGAAATTCAGGTTTGTGCATATATTATCTTATCTATACAATCATTACTGTGCTTTAAATCATTTTATTTAATGCAAAACAACATATACAGAGGCGTAATTCGACACCTAAACAGAGTCGCGCCTGTCTTTAACGTTATGGTCTTTCCGCGTGATTGAAACGCCTTGCATAAACACACGACTTTATTCCTTTCTAATGATAATGAATATAATTCATTTGGATGATAAAATGTCCTCAGAACTGTCACTGTTTGTTTATTGGCAGGTTATGGAGTGAGTCGCTCGCAGTATCTTTCGGCTATGAGTGGGACGGTATTCAGGACACCGGTCTAAAGTTCGAAGTTCACCCGCAGAGCGCGAGTCAGCCCTGATCCGGTGGACATTGGATAACAGACTGGTTGATTACACTTGAATTAGGCTACCTGAATGTTTAAATGTTTCATTTTACTTCAAAAATGTTTGTTAATTGAGTTTAGATGTAGGCAATATTGTATACATGTTAAAAACAGTGTAAAATGTGCTGTATTGCTGTACTCAATGACAATAAAGGCCAATGCCATTTAACGTATACTGGTTGTTGTATGAAATAGGCTACTATTTTACAAAGGTTTAGAGGAAATAAAAGAGGTTAATATTACTTATAAATAAAAACAGTTAATATTACTCATAAATATTGTTTTTTAAATGTTAAATCATACTCAATTTTATTTCTTAATGTACCAGATTCAGTTACTCCAATTTACTTAATTTTTTTACTTGCATTTACTCAATTCGCACAGTATATTTCATTGATTTCACAGCTTTAAAATTTACTCAATTTTTTTGAGTGTAAAAATGTTTCACCCAAAAAATTGAGTAAATAATAGTTAGACTTTTTACAGTGTGTGACAAAATAATTGTCTCATCTATATAAAAATGTTATTGACATACCGTTTATTAGTGCTATTAAAACGTTTGATTTGCATCTCTTCTCGTTCAGTTTAACATTTGTCTTTCATTTAATCCAACTGACCTTAATATTTAATCGATTAATCATCTGGTTTCTATATATTCTATTGAACTTGCACTTTCTGAAATGGTTAAAGAATGCTCGAAGTGTCTGTGCATGTGTGAGAGAGAAATAGCTAATCTCTAGGATTATCTGAGAAAACATACATACAAAAGAAAAATATAAAACACTAAACCGCTTTATCGGAGATGCCTCACAGTGCACTTATGATCTAGCTCTCCGTGGCTCCAGGTTCTTTTACTGTGGTGAAACTCACACAGTAGCTCACTAAGGGACACACTGATATGTAAAGGGAATGTTCTGGCATAAGAGAACCAGCGAGCCTGATTGCGTAAAGTCAAATATTCAGTAATTTTAGCATGATGGCATTTATGTTTCATGCCTGTGTACAATCTATTCTAAAAATGTTGTCCAGCAATGTTTCTGTAACATGGCTTTCTGTAAATGCTGATGTGTACAGACAGACAGAGAGTGACGCATGTGTCTGAGCATGCTGAGGGGGTTCACCTGAAAACAGGGGTTTGAACTGCAGCTGCTGTGACAAGAAAAAACAGTTTTCAGTTTATCTGATAGATAGCCTACTTACTCCAGTGCGAGAACATAAGAAAGGACCAGAACTAGAGGTAGAGGCAAACATTTTTAGGAAATGATTAACTTGAAAAGTGTACAAAATGTAAACAAAACTAGATTTAGTTACATTATGTACAATTTTATTTGTCTGTAATTTCTGCTCATAGTTTTGTGTTCGTTTTGGGAGATCTTCCTGTTGACCAAAGCCTTCAATGTTGTGTGTGAACACTATCCCCTGATGTCATGTTTTTCCCACATTGTCCTTCTTCATCTTTATCAGATCTATACTAATGGTGATGATACACGGGGCAACTTTTTGAGCAATGTTGCTGGGCAATCTTGCTGAGCGGTTGTTGCTTGGGCACTTTCTCATTGAAAATGGGCAATACATTTCTATCTGGATAATTTAGATCGGTCGTGGGCCCTGTCTCACATCTGGTTGCCCGTAGACGACAACATTGCCCAGCAACATTGCTCAAAAAGTTGCCCTGTGTATCATCACCTTTAGGCTACTGCAAGCAGTGTATCAGTAAGAAGGGATCTGCAGATTTTCTCGCTGACATGATCTCTGTCGGAAGGCAGGTTGACGGTACACTGCACTGCCACTGGCAGGGTGTTGAGAAGTTCTGTGTAAAAACGAACAAGAAACATTTCTCTCAAAAACAGACAATCCTAACCCAGCTGATTGTGGTGGAAATCTGACATTAGAGCACCTCAGATGAGAATCTTTTCTGTGATAACATGCAGACACTATAAGCCTGTGCAGAAAGGGTTTTACCAGTCGTGATGTTCGTGAGAGGTCCTCTGGAGAGGCCTGACTGTGTGCCACATGCTGAGAGGGGATACGATGACTTCTACCAAATGGAAAAAAAGAAATTACATCATTTGTCATTTTACATTAGTAACAACTGTTGTAGTAAATGTGCTATTTTAGATATCTACCATGTTTTATAAATGCCAACATATTAATTGAAACGTAATAACAAGTTCAAAAAGGTCCTAAAATGCGTCTCATCCTCAGTGTCAGCTGAAGGTTATGATGTAAGTGACCGCTGTGATCCTCAAGGCGGGCGCGTGCCCGGCTGCACCGTGCGCGTGCACGTCACCAGTAGACGGTTATGCGGTGCAGAAATCAAGGTGGAGAAACAGCGCTGACTGAGCCGGGAAATCGGAAGTGACTTTCGGCGGAGACATATCTCATTCGGTTTTAGTTTTTTACGTAGTTGTGTGATCTGGCAGACGAGAAACCTTTCATATAAGAAGGTAAGGATCATTTATATGTGTTGCTGGCTGCGCTATGGTGAAAGTGAGTCGGTTGAAGTGTGTATGTGGCTGAGAAATTTGCGCCGCCTGCCTGCCTGACTCAAAATGGCGGACAGGCCGTTAGAGCAAAATAAGGGTGGGAATATCAGAGAGAGACCAATATAAACTAACGCCGGGAATGTCATAACTTGCCTATAAACGAAGATACAGAACCAATACTTGCATTTAATCCTCACTTAATTAAATTAAGCCTCTTACCTGACGGGGCATTTGTGACAGCCGGCCTTTAGTGGTTTGACCCATACTAATGTTAGCTAGTTCATGTTAGCATCATCTCAGCAATAAATTCACTGAGTAAGTCATAACAGCTAGAGTCATTTGTATTTCTGCATATCAAATCCTCTTTCCCACTAAGGTAGTTTCATAAAGGCGTTAAAGTTTTATTTAACTGGCTGGTGTGAGGGATATTTGGGATTGGGTGTGCCTATGATGGTTGAAGGCCGGAGATTCATCACATCGATGCCGGTGCATAACTGTACGGTTCACTGCTGTTATAATAATATAACGTTACTGTTCGGTCTGCCAACAAGGGTGTGTGGGATATGTTATTATGTGTATGCTAATTTATAGCCGAGCCGTTCATGATTATAGTTGGCAAACAAATTGTCAACGTTGACTGTCTGGCTGCCATCATGTTTTGATTCGGTGTTCAAGATGTAATGTTTTTGGCTTAAACAAGAATATTAATGTTATTGGGATCCCTCGGACTCTTACTGGACAGACATGACTACATTTTGGCTAACATTAAATCAGCACCAGCTTAAGAATCATGATATGTAGTGAGGTGTGAACGCTTGCCTTGCCCTAAGACTTGATATATGTACACACACACACCTTAGTTAGATTATTCAGCTGTCATCACTCTCTTCTACCACGTGGGTGTTGCCTTTCTGTTGCTAATAGGGTGACCACCTGTCCCGCATTTTGCGGGACAGTCCCGAAATTTGAAGCTTTGTCCCGCGTCCCGCAAGTCATAAGCAGTGTCCCGCATTTTAATTTTGTCTGCATCATTTTATTTCATCGTCCTTTAAGTTTAAATTACAATTCTACAATAAAAAATGTCAATAAAACACTGAACATGCGCAGCGCAGCCGTTATTATTGGTTCTAGTCAGAGCGGGAAAACAAACACTGAGAATAAAAAAAACCCACACACACAGACAAAAAAAAAAAAAAAAACGGCAACAGAAAAATGGATCTATCCGGAGCTCCCGAGACGAAAAGGCGTCTTGTTCGTATAAGGAATAGGAGAAAAAATATACATGGTAAAAACCAGTTACAGGTGACCCTAAAAAAGGAGATGTGTCTACAGACACATAATGAATGAGAAGCCCTTACTCGAAGCTGCCAGATCAGACAAAAAAATATAAATTCAAGATGCACTGAATCCGGTAAGAACGCATTTAATCTTTCTAGTCTTTCCTAATGGAACTTATGTGCTTATTTGGAAATGTGCTTTTTGGCGATTGGATTATTATTTTCACTTAATTATTTAGATTAATAGACCCGTGCAGTTAAAATGAGTTTTATATTATTAGTCGACGTTCAGCGCCGTCATTAACATTTTTATAAAGCCTATTAGCAATTTAAAGCATGTTAACATCACTGCAAAAAGACATCTAATATAAAATCAATATTTATTCACCTATAGTATAATACTAGTAAGTTATCTCCCTCGTGTCCCGCATTGTCCCGCAAAATCAGGTCTGCTGTCCTGCAACAGAGCAATAGCCAGGTGGTCACCCTAGTTGCTAATGATTATTTACCGGCCTAATTAATTTTAGGCTACTTGGCCTGAGCTTGCCTTACATCTGACGTCATTCAGCGTGACGTCTTCATTGCAAATTATGTGATTTTTTTTTCTTTTCTTTTTTCTTCGTTTTTAACCTTTAGCAGTGAAAATGACTCAGTCAACTGACACATATATGAGAGAATTTCATGGGAATAAAATCAATAGATTATACACTTCATAGGCTTTCCCCATGAATGCATCCAATATATTCCAATATGTTTGGAATTCTTGTAAATTAACAAATTTTGCCATGAAAATTTGGTCCTATTTTTCCTTGTTCAGAATGGGAAAATGGGGAAACTATTTGACAGCTATTTGCTTATAGAGATGCTCATGCACTCTATTTGTATATTTTCTTTTTTATTAACATGATTATGATAGTCTCTGTGTTTGGTTTGATGGCTAATTGTTATAATTATGTTTAATAAACACATAATGATGTGTTCATTGTTTAAATAGGCTAGTAGTTCCAATAAAATAAAACAGGGCAGTCGTGTGCAACTTTCCATTTCTGAAACCCATGTCACTGAGAAGAAACAAAGTCAAACAGTGTTAGGTCTTCAAACATGAGTGCTACAAATTCGTAGTTTATGTAACCGCAGCATCCACAGGCTGATGACCAAAAAACGCTTTTTTTGTAGTGTGATGGAATTGAAAAGATATTAACATCTATCCGTAATAAAATTTTGTTATATTGACAGCATGCAAATGTTTATAACTCATTCAAATTCAAATGGTTGTCTCACAGAACATTAGTCTTGGCGTGAGTTTGTGGGCCTTTAGGCTGTGTGGCCTTAATCCACTAAACTTTAGGACATTATGTTATGTTAACATGCTCATAAAATGTATTTTTAAGGTCTGTATTCGGGTTACAGCCACGTTCCAAATATGATGGTTTATATACAGGGATTGGAATAGGCCTATTCGTTTATGCACTGCTGTTGTATACCGATCTGCACATGCGCTGTTCTGCTTTGCACTGTTATTTCCCTGGAGAATCAGGATCATGTCATTGGTTCCAGAGTATGCCCAGTTTTATTTGTAGTTTTTTCACATGAATTTAATTAGGATTAACACCGCTTCAAAAAGGCCCGACAACACTGATATTCATGGTCAGTCAAACGTTAATATACAAATGCAGTTGTGTGCTGCTGGTAACTTGGCAGCAAAAAAGATAAAACCACAAAGATAGCCAGGGCTCCATACTAACATTTGAGAGGTGGCGCTGAGGGGGGAATCATCAAGGCAATTTAATCATAAAATTACTATTGTTTTTGATTAATATGTGAAGTTACTAATAATATTACATGTTTATTTCTCGAAAATGCACATTTGACAGTACAGCGCTGAGCTTAGGATTAGATGCAGATAAAACTTAACTTTTAACAACAACCTAATTTTTATAGGGAACATCATTGTTCTTCTGCTGCAGTCTCATACTGAATTATATTTCCTGCAGTTGTGTACTTACAATATCCCAAAAGTTCCTATCTTGAAACGTTTAGTTTTACAAATGGGGACAATATTTGATTTAATAAACAAATAGCCTAATGTTTTTGGTCATCACATCATTGAAAATAAATAACATTTAAATAGGATATAGTTTGTAACAGAGAATTCTGTGCCGCATTTAATGCTTCTCACTAGATCTCGCAGCGATGATATCAATTCTGCTGCCAATTCAAATGCTTTCTCACTGGATGCTGTTTAATGTTTCTCATATGCAACAGAAATTGCAGCTCTTATCAACTGGGCAATCTGGTGTGACACCAGTGTGACTCTAACAAAATATATTCGCACCGGCAGAAAAAAATGACGTAAAATGCAGAATGGTAAGGAACCACGATTACTAGCCTGTGTATTTAATTTAAAATTAAAGACTATCCATTGTTATTTTACATCTGATTACTTTATTCAGTTTCTGTAGTATTTCTGTTCCTAAACACTAGTGTTAGACCTACCCAAAAACATTTCTCTTTATTTCATTTGTATCTTTATTCTATTGTACTTAGCAAATATACTTTTATAATATACATTATAGTATATAATTATGACCCCCCACTTCACCCTTAAAAAAATCGCCCCATAAGAATCACCTAAGGCACCTAATTTCTGTAGTATTTTTCACCTGAAAAACTTAAAGCCGTGCTTATTTCATATCTCTCTTTATTTTATTGTAGGGATGGGCAACCTCGGGCTTGGAGGGCCACTGTCCTGCAGATTTTAACTCCAACCCTGAGGTTAAGTCACCTGCCTATAGATTTCTAGTAATCCTGAAGACCTTAATAAGCTTGTTCAGGTGTGTTTGATTAGGGTTGGAGCTGAACTCTGCAGGACAGTGGCCCTCCAAGCCCGAGGTTGCCCATCCATATTCTATTACATTTATTTGTTGTTGTTTGCAATTTGTTTAGTTGTTCTTATTTTATTACTGACATTTTACTTACGGTATTTAGTTTTTTTTAAACGGAAATTTTACGGTCAATTATATTTTTTAGAAAGAAAATCGGAATCAGCAAAAATCAGTATCGGCAGTTCACACTTAAAAAATCGGACATGGGAATCTCTAATTACGATCCCCACTTGACATGTGATGTGACTATCGCGGATGCGATTATCGATGCTGAAACAATATATCGTGCTACTGACCCACTTCATGCGTTTCGTTGCTCTGTCACAGACAGCCATTTTATAAAAAATTTACAACACCTTTTCATGTTTGACTTCCCTCAAGAAGCTACCCTACACCAGACCCAGTCCACTCCACTGTACCAGGTGCTCAAACATGGCGTCGTCTCAAGGCCTGTTCACACCGGGACGAATTTCGCGCGCGTTATTCGCCGACGTTTAACGCCTCGTGACTAAACAAAGGGTGCTAATGTGAGTGTTCACACCGACGCGTAAAACGCCACGCGTAAAAGCGTCATTTTAAAAAAAACGCCTCGGGTTCGTTTTTTCAGTTTGACGCGCCGCGTCAAAAACTATCCGACCAATGAGATTGACGCTTTTGCTCACGTGTCTGGAGCTTCTGAAGTTACAGTAAAACACAACTTGGGGGCGCTCAAACACAAAACGGTCTTGCCGAGCACACATAAGTAATGGCGAAGAAGATATACAGCGTCTACACTCTGCCGGGAAGAAATAAGATGAGGAAGATGCAAGGCAAGATGAATGTAGAGCTGCTGGTCTTGTTGGTGTCTATATAAAGAGACACCAACGAGAATAAAGAACTGTATGATAAACGCGACAAACTTGCTCTCTTCTTCTGAGTGACAAGCGAGTGTCAGAAGCACTTTGTGGACCGGGGTATTAAGCGCCATCTAATGTCAGGGAATGAATTTGCATGTTCACTCGGCTCATCGTCAGCGAAAAACGCTTGGGTGTGAACACAAAAAACGCGTTGAAATAACGCTGACGAATAACGCGAGCCGATATTCGTCCCGGTGTGTACGAGCCTTCAGGTTCTAGCTGTTTGGGTTACTTTTCTTAAGTACAAGCAATCATTTCCCTTTAGGAGCAAGAAATCAGTATGTGGACTTTCACCTTTTTTTTCTTTGACTACATTGTGTAATTTTTTTGTCTTATTATTTCTTTACCAATATACTGGACAAACATTTGTAGAATTTTTGCTTTTTTCAATTTTTGTCAATTTGTTTGCAGTCTGGAGCCCTGTCTGATAAAGTTGCATTTGTATTGTATTTGGGCTTTCCGTAGATCCTTCAGTTCATTGTTTGGTTGTTTAGAAATGAAAGCTGTTGTTTATTAAATTTCATAGGAGCATTCTAATAACAGTTTGCTTTTCTTGTTTATTAACGGAGATGTATACTGACCTTTACTCTGTGTAATGCAGGGAAGTTACTTATTTCCCCTGCTTGGGACATAAATCGTAACTCCAACAATATGTTAAGGCGGAAGTAATATATTCACACAAATGTATTCAATAATAATACAAGTAAAGCTGCACAATTTATCACATTACAGACAGTCAATATGTCAGAGTGTGGCTAGTGTGTTAGTTTGAATGTGCTGCACGCTTCAATCAAAGTGAATGAGCGACATGACGTTTTGTCTTTAACTCCACGTACTCCAAGCACACGTGGGACTCGTGATGGTGTTTTCAGCAGCCTCAGAAGTTTGCTGTATTTTACTGCTCCACATGAAAAGTTGGTCCACGTTTTGTCCACAGTTCAGTTTTGTGGTAACATGCAGGCAGAATGCAAAGTGCTTTGTTTACTTTATTTTTGCATTGACGTTATTCCAAACGTGATTGTTATAGGCAGGAGTGTAATTCAAACTATAGTGAGCTACACAAAAGACTTAAAGACCCCCTGTGGTGAAAATTAAGCTTTTAATGTCGTTTAGCCTATATGTCTATGTGGTGTTTTTAATATGCTTTAAGACAAACCATTCATAAGTCAACACCTTTGCTGAGTATTTTCTCCTTAAAACTGCAGTGAACCAAAAGACAGTCTCAAAAACACAAGCTGCGTCCCAATGTGCATACTATACCAATTACTAATGTCACATACTATTTAGGATGGATAGTATGCACATTGGGACGCAGCTACAGTTTGAAATATCTGGTGTTTCTGACGTCACAAACTACCTTGTAACCAATCACGTCAACATGTGTACTTTAACATATTAACTGCGGTCTCGACTCGAGAGAAGCCAGTTAGTCCCAGTATATTTTTCTGTTGATATGAAAAATCAGGTAGATTTAGCAATATGTTGATGTTGTCATGAACTATATTCCTTTCTCCACTGGTGTGGTTCTAAGTTGTTCAAAGCATTTCTAAGGATACTGATTTTAGGAAGAGGCTATCAGGCTCTGAGATGGTGAACGGGTGCATGTTTTTTGTAACATAAGCAGCACATTATTAGCTGTTTGATAACGTAGTCAAGCAAAAGGCTAATCGATGTTGTAGAGAGCAATACATGATAAAACGCATTACCATTCTGGTACATCAACTTGTGTATGAGTTAACCGAGTCGGTCTTTGAGCTGGTGTGAGTGAGTGGAGCCTGGGCTAATTTTCATATTCATTTATCCACCATCTATGTATATAGAGATTGCTAATGTGACGTCACCAGTGACGTATTACCAGTGGTGAACGCAAAGCATTTTGGGGATCCGCGGCACAAACAGAAGGCGCCAGTATTGATTGCATGGAGGGAAGAACGCAGTGTACAAGATTCCGTCTACCTGCTGTGTTGTAAACTGCAGAAGTCGTTCTCACGATAGAAGTGGCATAAAGCTTCATAACGGAAAATCCTTTTATCGTTTTCCAGCGTGGAAAAATAATAACTACAAGCCATGTTTCAGAGGTGACAAAAAGGCGACGAATGCCTGGCATGGATAGCAGCAGAGTTTAGAGTGTGACAAAAGCACAATGTTGTGTTTTATTGCGAGTGTACACAAATATAATTAAACACTTTGCAGTTCTGTTTGAATGATGTCCTGTTATGAACAAAATGACGGAGTATGTTCTTATGTTTCCACCAGTCGATCGCGTCTCTCTCTCAAATACCTCAAATATATAATCTTTGGAAGCCGAAATCTAAAATAAAATCAGACTAATATCACAGATCTAAAGTGTAACCATATAGGCTACGTTTGAATGTTTAGTGGTTCTGTCCTCCGTCCGTCGTCACTCTCTCTCTCTCTCTCTCTCTCTCTCTCTCTCTCTCTCTCTCTCTCTCTCTCTCTCTCTCTCTCTCTCTCTCTCCGCTCGCGCCCGCACCCTCTCGCGGACACACACACACACACACTCCAGGATTGCAATCTTGACATGAATTCTGACTGCATGCAGATAGATGACAGAGAGCGCGAGGAGTGTGGTGCTTAAACTTGCGACTTGAAGTTACTGAAAACTTCGCGTGTGTAGATTTGTCATACGTTTGTGCATTTTATTTATTTTTTTGTAATTGAGAATATTGTCGAGTCTGATTTATATATATCTCATATCATGTAGTTGTATATGGGTGCTGGAAGTTGGGCAACAGGTTGACGTCTCCTGACCATTCACTCATAAGGATCCAGTCCCTTGATTTCCTTTATTTTCTCCTCATATCTCGTCTTTGCATTAGGATTTAGTTTTAGGCGGTATGGTCCGACAATGTTATCTTTAGCCCGCTGCATTTTGTAGGATTATAATATGTTTTTCACACTACTGTTTTATTTTTTTCATGCCAGAAAGCAAGCCTGCTATGCCAGCCCATCTAAACTCTGTGTAAACTGGCCAAACATACCCATAATTCTTTGCGTTCTGATGACGTTGCCGCCCAGTTGGTCACATGTCTTAGCGATCTCTATTAAATGAAGCGAGTGTGTAGTGTTACATTCAAGCTATTTTAAGGTGGAGTAAAAAAGATTCACAGTATTTTTTATTTTATTTTTTTAAATATGTCATTTTAGTGATCAAGAATGAGCTTTAAGGGATAAAATTGACTACAGGGGGACTTTACTGTGATCGTTAACCAAAAGGGAAAATTCTGAAAGTTACTTATACTCTTGTTGTTCCAATCTCATGAGACTTTTGTTCATTTTCAAAACACAAAAAAATAGATATCTCATAAATTTTACATTGAAAGTACACAAAACCAAAACCTTTGCACATTAGCCTACCAATTTTAGGTGAACTCACTTATCCTTCAGTTTCCCACCAAAATAAAAACTTGAGAATGAATGTGAAGTAATTACTACAGAGATATTGTGTAATGCAATAATAACAACTAAAGTGAATAATAAAAAAAAAGATTAACTTCCGATACTTAAGGCATTTCTTCTTAGTTTGTTGCTGTTTTGTTATTTTAGCATTGATGTCTTGGCAGCAGCAATATGTTCATTATATTTAGCAAAACTCAGTATCTGAAGATCTACAGCCCTGGAGAGTGTAGTGCCAACACACATACCTGTAGTTTCCTTGATTAGCTGGATCAGGTGCATTTAATTAGTGTTGAATTAATTCGGCCTATAGAATGTAATTACACTGTGACAACTGTCATTATATGACACGCTTTGCTTATTTTACGTCTCCTTACTTGGTCATGTCTGTTATATATTGCATGACCTGATATGATATGACCCGACCAGTTTTTGAATTTTGACAGCAAAATTTATTTTTAAAATTCAAATGAAAGGGCTGTTGAAGTGAACATTGTATTTAGATATGAATTGCATTAAACAATATTTCATATTTTCCAAGTCCAAAATGTGGATATCTCATCTCCTTTAGGAAGGCCAGATTAGACATTTTTCACCTGTATCAAGCTATTTTAGTTTGCACCATTACAGATTAGAGTGGATATTAGCAGGCCGTCAAAACCTACTGAAAGGATTACAAAGTCTTGTCTCAGTCCCCAACACCCCACTATTCGTCTGGATGACCGTTTTATTGGACCACCCTCCCCTCAGGATTAGCAGAGGGGATTTACGCCACGCCACCGCCAGCACTTCCAGTCTGGTTGTCATCGCAGGGCTGAATGTTACTGTGTGGATGTTTGTGAGGGCTGTGATGATGCTTTATTATGAGTGCACATGGTCAGAATGGCAGATACACTTTTGATTTAATATAAGTTGGAGAGTGAGTAAAAATGCTAATGGCTAAATTAGCCTATGGCTTTCTTTTATTGTGTTTGTACAGGTTTTTGTCTGGGTACATGGCTCAAGTCAAGTTCACAATTATTGCAGATTCACCTTTATCTTGTATGAACTGCTTTAATGTTTCTTTTCTAATTGATCTGTTTTCCCCTATTTCTCCCTAGATGGCAAGTGGATCAAATTGGTGTTAGTTCCAGCATCTGTTTTGCTGTGGTCTGGTGTGTCGCTGTGGAGGAAGCATCCAAGCCCAAGTAACCTCGGTTTGCACAATAGTGTGAGATTGTCTCATCCCTCAGTTCGTCCTGCTGAGGAGCTGCTCGGGACTGTTCGCCAGCTCCTTACGTGGGCAGAGACAGCGCCCCCACCCTCCTGACACAATGGTGCTGTCACAGAGGCAACGAGATGAACTGTGAGTCTATATTCTCATGCATCTCTGGATCTCAATCACATTAATAGGCTGACATTTACCATATTTTTTGAAAAATAAGTCACACCTGACTATCCTGACTATTTGCAATGCGGAAGTAAGCTATTTTCTGTCAATGTGCGAGACTTCCGATTCATTAGCTGCTACAAGTAAGGCTGTCGTGGTGAAGGAATTTCTCTTGCGGTAATTTTGAGTGGCTCAATAGCGCGATATGCGGTACTGTCATTTATTTATATTTATTTGTTGCTATATAAATAAGTGTTACGATGTGGTCAGCATGCACAAAAACAAGGACATTTTCAGTAACCAATGTAACCGAAACTATACAGCATCTCTGCGCAATGAAAGGCTGTCACTCAGCTCGCAGTTACATTTTTGCGGCAGCGGACTGTCTTTGAGTGAGTCATTAAACCGTTCATTCAACGAACACGTTCAAAAACGCCGATTCATTAAAACTTTTAAAAGATATATGTAATGAAACAAGGTGTTAATTATTTTTTCACTTTGAGCTCCACTTTTCAAGGCTCAGCTGACCAGTAATGCATGTCATGGGTAATGCTGAGATGCTTCACTTAATAGAGACCAATGGCATTGATTCAATGCATGACTCGCTGATATTTGTTTCCTGAGGCTTCCTCGCGCTGTGGATGCTGACCAGCGCTGACGCCATTCATGGTAAATATCCTTAAATGTTAACGGGTGATAGGACAAATATTTCGCTTTTCTTGGACACGGCAACCTTTTCACGAATATATATGACTTGGCCTAAATGACAGACGCAGGTAATCGCACACGCTTAGTCATTCACTGTCTGTTTAGGCTTAAGTGCAGATGTCAGTACAAATCAAAACAAGAAGGGTATAGCCTTATGAAATAAAACCCCACACGAATATCGCGGTTACTTGCATTCCTCTGCGGTTGGCCTGTCAGTAGTGCGGTACTACAATACTGCGGTTATTGTGAGAGCCCTAGCTACAAGTATTACAAATAACAAAGTGCAGTAAATGGTAAAACTGTATGTGCTACAGACCAGTGTGTTTATGATAATGACAATAAATAAAACATCACACCAGTTTGCAATATCAAGCAGCATAGTGGAATATTTTAGTACAGCTAAAATATTCAATGGCTGCTCTTACATTAAAAATAAGGTGAAAAAGTCACTCTTGGTCAGAATTGCATTGTAATTGCAGAAAAAAACTAAAATAAATACAATTGGTGTGTCCATTTCATTTTTAACTTGTCACTGCGCTATACAAATAAATGTTCTCTCATGCGGCACAAATCTAAATGTGCACACTTTGTGCTTGTTTTGCGTGCTAGATGTTAATTGCATTATTTCAGTCACTTTGTAATAGGGCTGCACGATTAATCGAATTTTAATCACGATCACGATTTTGGCTTCCCACGATCAAATTCGTGTGATTGAGCGATATTTTAAATGCGTCATTCAGTTCACAGAAAGCTTTTTTTTGCCAATCTAGCGCACCGTAAACCAGTGTCTGATCACGTGCCTCCATGAGCCCAGGTGCGCGAGAGAGACCTACGGTCTGCGTGCGAGCGACAGTGCACGAGAGAGACCGAGTGTCCTCAGAGTGTGCTCAAAAGTGTGCGAGAGATACCGAGTGTGTCTGCGTGCGAGCAACAGCGCGCGCCTACCGATTGTGTCGCGCGCGAGAGAGACTGAGTGACAGTGCGCGTGAGAGACCGAGTGTGAGCATTAGTAAATTGCATTAGTAAATTGGTACATACTACATATATATATTTACTATATAAGAGGCATGGAAGTTCGATTAATGGACTCCAATAATCAGTCCTACAAACGTCTTGTTTTGACCTATTGTTTAACAAATAGAAATAATTTGAGCACATAAACTTTCACATGGAGAATTAAATAGATTAAATTTATGCAGTAAGACTTCACAACTAATCACTGACACTGTAGGCCTACCACAACATTTTACATTTCTTAAGCGTCAAATAACAATGACTCTGAATTTCATCCATTAATCGAACTTCCATAGTGCAGTTCTGCCTTGAAATGTTCTCATTTGGTTACATTCTGTTATGGAATATTTGTTTTTTTATTGATTGTATATTTTGCGTGTTTTATTCACATCCATTATGCAGGTACAATGCAAGTTTATATTTTGCTTCCTAAAATAGATTTACACAATGTAAAATGTAAAATAGTGCCCTGTTGAAGTTTTGCTACATTTTCTTTATTGTTTTCTTTATTCTTTAAGGAGATGCACTGAATTTTGGTGAATAAGAGGACCTATTTTATTTAGATACACATTAGCAGAAATGTAGCACAATATGGATGTGAAAGCAGTTATAATTGGCCTATGTGGCAAAAAAATTTGTTTTGGTCAAAATCAACAAATAATCGTGATAATTAATCGGGATCTCAATATTGATCAAAATAATCGTGATTATCATTTTGGCCCAAATCGTGCAGCCCTACTTTGTAATACAAGTCGAGAACATTTCAGATGATAAAAAAAACACGACTTGTATTCCGAAAAATACGGTAAGTGTCTGTTGCGTAAATGCTGCAAAAATTGCTTAAATATCAACATGTGACCAAATAAAATGATTATACCTTGTGAAACCTGATATTAAGTGCAGTTCATTGCAGTAGTGAAGAGCATTGCTGCCTGCGCCTCAGGGGGCTTCCTGTGACTGCAAGTTAGGTTTAATATTTCATAAAGCCTCATGACTGAGGAGTGGAGGATGGGTTCATAATTGCGTGTCTATCCTTGTGCATCCTCCACGCTTCATCTAGCACCAGGGGTCTTTTGGGTTATCTCTGATTTAAAGAGTGATGGTTAGAAGAAGCTGCATTAAGAAGATATGATATAGGTGAAAAGGCAGTCCTGTCAAATATTTGAGCACATTTGGATGTGTCCTTGTTGGCTGGCCACCTTAATTGGAAGAAAAGTTATTTCTGGGAGCTTGTACTGCTGAAGCCTTTAAGCCAAAGCCACATAACAAACATCAGAGACTTAACCAGTTGAGGCCAACCTAATCACTATACTGTAGTTGGTCTCGCTTTACTTTTTTAAACATTTCTTTAAAGTGTATAATTTCTGTTCTGACACCAAATGGCCTTTGTCAACTGGTTTCTAGGGGTGTGTAATATTGGCAAAAATAATCTATTTTTGAGGATTTTGTCAATAACGGGAATTAGACTATTTTGTTTTTGCTGGGACCATGGCTGGTTTAGGTCTGTCATGAATAGCTGATTCACACATATTTTCATATTCATATTATGTGCAGTGCGGTGACAGAAATTAACATTTCCATTAAGGAGTGATAATTTCCCCCCATAAATTAATTTCCAGGGGTATTTTTACTAGAGGAGGTGGGGGAATTTTTTTTATCGCATAATATGATTCGTGATTGTATCTTATATCGATTTGTATTGCATCTGCTACTTTAAATTTTCAGAGTAGATGGTAGAAGATAGTGGACGTATTATGGGTTGGGCATATTTTTTATGAAATGGATTTATTTTTCTGTCTGCTGCATTGACATCAGCTCAGGATAGTAGAGGTTTGGGGAATTGTTTTTTTCCAAAGTCACCATTAAGAAATTAAATGCCTGGTTCATTTGACTATCTTCAGGTGGCTGTTCTTTTGAATCCAGTTTTTGCTTTTGGTTACTGGACTGCTTGTGTTCGGTTCAGTGTCCTTCAGAGAATTCACTAAGTCTAGTCTTCGAAGGTGCTGACGTCACTACCTTAATTTAACCCATTGTTCAGCTAATGAAATATTCACCATCATCTGAAGAGGTGAAGACTCATTTACATAATGAAGCACAGGAAGATAAAAGGAGAGGCTCTGCGTGTGTGTCGAGACTGAGACTAAGTGAAAGTGCTCAGTCGTCCATTTTGGCCATTCCTGCTGTGTCATTTGAGACTTTTCCATCCTCAGTGGCAGGTGTCCATGGCAACCACGATACTGTTTTGGTTACTTTCCTGCTCCGGTTTTTCCCCGGTCTCCACTTTCAATAAGAGATGGAAGTGCACTCTTTATAACCATGTAGTGTGACAATTATTGCATCACCAAAACATCTATCGAATCAGTGAGTAAAGTGGTAACAATGGCAAGTAAACTGTAAGGGTTTATGTTATGGAGTATAGAAACTATCTATAAAGATAGTCTTAAATAAAGCTAAAAATATTGTGAATGATGAGAGGCATTTTTAGCCTCTGCTTCTGAATTGTTGCCACCTGTCAACAACACTACTGTGTTTCCCGTTGTGTGGAAAACCGGTCCTTATTATGTTCTTTTAATAGTGTTAAAGGAACACTCCACCGTTTTTTGAAATAGGGCTTATTTACATTCTTTCCTACATTTAGATAGGTGTGCAAATGCATTTTTGTCTCAGTGCATGCATTGTTTTAGTTTGACAGGGTCGGCGCTAGCTTAGCTTAGCACAATGAATGGAATCCTTTGTTGCCAGCTAGCATGTCCTGAGTAATAAAATAAAAAACCCACATAATTACTTCTTGTGGCCTGCGTATTCACAACGAGTACAAATAGCGCTGCAGATTAACATTAGGCGATTTCCTAGGCAGATATTGACTTGGGACTATATTAGGGGGAAGCACAGGCGAAGCACTGCTGCTTAGGCGAAGCACTGCTACTTGGGCGCAGAGATATCACGCAACACATGAAATCCCAAGTAGCAGTGCTTCGCCTAAGCAGCAGTGCTTCGCCTGTGCTTCCCCCTAATATAATATAAAAATTACTACAAAATATTGGATTACTCCGTAAATGTACATCTATGACATTTAATATTTTGACTTTCATCACTATTTATGTTTGTCTTTCTACAGAAAAATCAAAAGTTGACACGGAATGACCCATCTCTGTCAGCCTCGTCATTGATCATTCAGTGTAAATGCATTAAATCTCAGTTGAATTGGGTGATGATCACATACTGATACTGTCTGGGAGTTTTTATTAGGGCTTAACTGCACGATCACACATATCTTTGTCTAATAAAGTCCCATCTTTGCCTTTCAGAAATCGAGCAATAGCAGATTATCTGCGCTCCAATGGCTACGAAGAGGCATATTCTGTTTTTAAGAAGGAGGCAGAGTTAGATATGGTATTAACACATTTTCACACTAAGATTTCAAATAAAAAAAGGCATTCCCATTTGATGTGTTAGTATGTCACATTGTCATTCCCACTTCTAATTTTAGAACGAGGAGTTGGATAAGAAGTATGCAGGCCTTTTGGAAAAGAAATGGACTTCAGTCATCAGATTACAAAAAAAGGTCAGTACAGTAAAAGGAAAAACAAGGCAGTATTTTTAAAATGATTGCACAGATGTCTCTTTTCCGAAATAAACCGCATTTTAACCCCAGTTTTTCCTGTATTGGGTTAGGTGATGGAGTTGGAGTCCAAACTAAATGAAGCTAAGGAGGAGATTACTTTAGGAGGCCCCGTGGCACAGAAACGAGACCCCAAAGAGTGGATCCCACGCCCGCCTGAGAAGTACGCCCTCAGCGGTCACAGAAGCCCTGTCACACGCGTCATCTTCCACCCTGTGTTCAGCCTCATGGTCTCCGCCTCAGAGGACGCCACTATAAAGGTGTTTTTTGGGTTCTGTATTTTCATGCATCGGATGTTTTGACTTTGATAGGCTGTACGAGGATGTATGCATGCATATGCTATATGGATGTTTTCTTGTGCCACATTTTAGTTTTCAAATCCATCTGCTCTCATTCTTTTCTGCTGAGTCACTGCCTATCTCCATGGAGAAATCGTGATGCTCTGGTTTCCCAGGGCAACGGCGCAGTGAGTGGTTCTCTGGACACCAGGCAGTGCAGTTATAAGCGTTCTCGGTCTGCTTTTCTTCATGCTTGTCTTTGTTCCTTTTCCCATGCCAAGTCTATTGGTCACCAATAATTATCACAGCTAGACTGCTAGAGACATATTGCATCGCACCTTTTCTTCCCTCATAGATTTAATCTCCTCAATGTACTTTGTTGTCTAACTTGCTGCCATTTGCAGTTGTAGTGGAAGCAGTATAGTCTTTCTGTGCGGGATTTAAAACCTGCTATTCATCTTTGCTACTGTACTTTTTCTAGATTGGCGCTCTAGTGTGAAATAGAGCTTGCACAACTGCTCTGTTGTCCAAAAAAGTAGTCGATGAGTCAGGGTTAATGCTTGCCTTGTGTAAATGACGTTCTACAGTTTTCTGTTTTTGGGAAAATCCTGCACTGCGTTAAGACCGTGTGTGAACTGTGCACAAACAGCCATTGCCTGACCAATATGGTTCACTTATGTGCACTCATTGTTCATTCTTTTCATTATTCTATATACACTATCATTTAAACGTTTGGGATCAGAAATATTTATTTGTTTATTTAGCAAGAAAACGTTAAATTGATCGAAAGTAAAGGTAAACACTTTCATGTTTACTATTTATTTATTTATTTATTTTTAATACATTTCAGATAAATGCAGTTCTTTTGAAATTTCTGTTTTCACAAAAATATTAAGCAGCTCAACCGTTTTCAACATTGATAATAATAAATATGTCTTGAGCAGAAAATCAGCATATTAGAATGATTTCAGAAGGATCATGTGACAGTTTTACAATCACAGGAATAAATTGCATTTTAATTAAAATATATTAAAATGAATAAATTATAATTAACAATATTACTTGTTTTTACTGTTTTTTAATCAAATAATTGCAGCCTTGGTGAGTATAAGAATCTTCTTTCAGAAACATTAAAAAGTATTTCCGACCCCAAATGTTTAAATGGTAGTGTATATTTATAAAAACAAATTGGAAAAATGCAATGTATTGTATTCATAGTAGTAATCATATCAGTTATCTAACATCTTATAATTCTGTTATATATATAATATTTTGTTATTTGTATTATAAGTTTTATTGGCTGTGGGTTTTGTCCAGAATTGTATTGGTGTAGTTTGATTTTAAAACTGTATTCCACGTGCTGTACCAGAGCACTCAGGGGTTTTACTCGAGCTACAAAAACAGTTTTTAAAATTAAGCAACATTATTTTAAATCACTTTGAATAAAGTGTGTATGTTTGTCCTGTTGTGCAGGTTTGGGACTATGAGGCTGGGGATTTTGAGCGGACCCTGAAGGGTCACACTGATTCAGTGCAGGACATCTCCTTTGACCAGGCTGGAAAGCTGCTGGCTTCTTGCTCCGCGGACATGACCATCAAACTGTGGGACTTCCAGGGCTTTGAGTGCATCAGGACCATGCACGGTACACATTTACTGCCACATAATTACCATTATTCAAATTTAGTGGGGGAACTTCCTGGCCTTTGACCCACCGTAGACTGCATCCACCTCCAATATAGGCTTTAAGCTTATTAGTGTGCTGGAGAATCCTGTCTCTGAGACTCAGTCAGGACCTGTTAGTCCAGGGGGATGGGTAAAGGTTTGTTTGGGGGCAGGATTAACCAGGCTGACAGCTTTAATCTCTCACTCAAATAACAAAGGTGCCTGTTTTAATCATATGCCGTAACTCCTGTCCTTTAAACCGGTCAGTAACCTTAGAATCAAGATTCAAATGAGTTGGTTTTGCTCAACGCAAGCCAAAAATCCAGTTGCTTGAAACAAACTGTAAAGCTGTTCATCACACCTTATATTGCATTCATCTTCCTTCCATCCTCAGGACACGATCACAATGTGTCGTCGGTTGCCATCATGCCCAACGGGGATCACATAGTGTCTGCTTCCAGGGATAAGACCATGAAAATGTGGGAAGTGGCCACTGGGTGAGTAATAATGCAGCACATTGTGAGCTGAATACTGTATTCTTCAAGGATTTCAGTCACATGTTGAGCTCTAAATATCTTGTAGTTTTTGTCATGGTATTGGTATTGAAATTTATTTTTAATGCAACAAGTAATTTTTATTTCAATGCAATACAAAACATTCTGCGAGTGTGAATGTGTAATGATTCTCTCTGTCTTGCCTCAGTTACTGTGTGAAGACGTTCACTGGTCACAGGGAGTGGGTGCGTATGGTCCGGCCCAATCAAGACGGCACACTGTTGGCCAGCTGCTCTAATGACCAGACGGTGCGCGTGTGGGTGGTGGCCACCAAGGAGTGCAAGGCGGAGCTGCGGGAGCACGAGCATGTGGTGGAGTGCATCTCCTGGGCCCCTGAGAGCGCACACCCCACCATATCTGAGGCTACGGGCTCTGAGGTACATTGTTCGTTGATGGCAGATTTCTGGTATTTTTACTGCCGATTTTTCCATTTTCTGCATCATGGAATTCTGTTAATAATTTGTCATGTTAACTCTCTACTTGCAGAACAAGAAGAGTGGAAAGCCTGGGCCGTTCCTGTTATCTGGATCCAGAGACAAGACCATTAAAATGTGGGACATAAGTACTGGCATGTGCCTTATGACACTGGTGAGTAGAGTTACAGTTCAGGCCGTCTGTAGTCATGCAGTCTGGGTTCAGAATGGCAAACAAATGTACTGTTTTCTACTCTTTTAAAAACTGGTGTGCATTATTAGCATTTCCACCACACAAAAAAAATCATGCTTTGTTAAATCATAATTATGACATGAAGTGTTGTATGTATTAGAAGTTGTAGTATAGTTATGACAATTTGAAATCATGAGATTCTAAAGTTGCGCTCACATTAGCATTTAGCAGAAAAGTCAGTACTTTACTCTCACTTAATTTTATAGTCCCCATGTACATACTATGTACTTACTAGAGTAATTACAATAACTGGGTAATAACTAGGTACTAACCCTGAACCTACCCCTAAAACCTATGTAGTTATATTACCCAGTATTATCAATATTACCCAGTATGTTCTTAAAGGTTCTCTAAGCGATCCTGGGTGATGTCACTTCTTGTTGACGTTCGAACTATTGTCAAACAAAACGGAGGCTAGCTAGACCCTCCCTCCTCCGCATCTCGTCTCCTCCCCCCCCCCTTCCGTGCTTCCTGAAACAGTTGTGAACGTGCATTTCGGACTAACCTGAATGTCGGACCGGAAGCCCTTCTGCCGGCGGAGTTCTCGCCATCTTTCGAATGCTTTACCGATGTAGATTGGTACTTTGTGCGTTCTTTATCCTTTTCCCTCTTCTTTGTAAGTTGATCATCGGAACGTCGTCTCTTTGGTCGTGTGTCGGCCATTATTCAAACTTCCCTCTTGATGCTTCACTCTCCTTCACACACCCCCTTCATGTGCACGCGCACTAACCCCCAGACAGACCCACCCTCAAATACTTATTGCCAGTGATTGGCTGGAACACTGTTTGTTATGTTTCGTGGTGCAGGTAAGGCCAGTTTGTTTTTGTTGTCGTTTGTGGAGCCTGGGGTGTCTACAGAGACCACGTGTTTTTACAGTGTGTTCAGGGGACAGGCAGCTAGTGGATAGTGAGGAGATGTTTGCTGTATGTGACAAAAAATATTTTGGCCTGACATCACTTAGAGCACTTTAATTTAGTACACTGCAAGTGGACATGCTGTAAAATAAAGTGCAACCTAAAGGTCTATTGTCAGTAGTGTTGTGATGTATAAAGTTCAGTTCAGTTGACCAAGATCTGCTGGTCAATGCAGTGAATTTGCTTGGCCAACTTAAACATGTTGGGTAAAAAAGTCTGTGTTGGAAAATCTTTTGCCCTCACATGGAATTCTGAAATGACTAATTCGCCAGTGAAAATTTGTTGTAATTATGGGAAATCAAAATGATAATTAATGTGAGTAATATTTATAATTATTTGATGAAAAAAAAAAATCCTATATCTTAGTATAAAATAATTTTGACTTGTAATAATTATGATTTACCAAAGCATGACATTTATAGTTGCATGACTTTAAAAGTAGCAGCTAACTGCTTCTGCTTATTTCTCATGCTGGAAGTAGGAAGTTGCATTGTAGGGTGGCTTACCCAGCAGTGTGCTCCATTTTATATTGCGCAAATATGTTTCTTGGTGTTTAATCCAGAAAGTTTGTGTTGGACTATTTTGAACATTTAGTGTGCATATCATAATGTAGTACTGCTCTGTATTTGATTTGATTGTTTGATGAAATCTTAGTAACTAGGGGTGTAACGATATATCTTTATATCACGATATTGCGATATGAAAATACGCCGATATGTATTGTTGATGTAAACGATATGATTCGCGATATTGAGTTAGTTTTACCCAAGGCTCAGCTTACTGTATTTACAAAGTATAATGCACCCAAAAAATGTAAATTCTGTCATGTACTCACCCTCATTTTCGTTCATCTTCCTAACACAAATGAAGATATTTTTTATGAAACCTGAGAGATTTCAGTCTCTTGATTTAAAGTACATTCCTCTAAAACTTAAAAGATCAGGGGGAAAAAATATCATAACGGCATCGTAAAAATAATCGATCGAGTGGTCTAATCCAAATCCAAGTCTTCTGAAGAGACACGATGGCTTTATATGATGAACCTGTAGTAGCCTAAACACGGACGTTCAAATGCTTGTGTGACCTGTGAAAACAACACGAGAGTGAGTAAATGCAGACTTGACACTCAGTGACGCTCAAAGTGAAAGCGCAAACATCATTTAAATCACCTCGTCACATTTAGTTTTAGTAGTATGATGATTCAAAGCGTTTTAGGTGGATTATTCTTAAATGTATAGTGCAGGAAATTAGCAACATCTTTTTCAAACACACATTAAAGTGTCTTTTACTGTTTATTAGATCTTCTGAATCCGGTCTCTTCATTCATCTTCTTCTTCTCTCAGGTTGGCCATGATAACTGGGTGCGTGGAGTTCTGTTCCATCCGGGTGGGAGATTCGTAGTGAGCTGTGCTGATGACAAGACCCTTCGCATCTGGGACTATAAGAACAAGCGCTGCATGAAGACCCTGTGTGCCCATGAACACTTTGTTACCTCTCTGGGTAAGCCGAGCAGAAAGTGCTGTCTGGAAATGCGTTACACTGTTTATCAATGCGATATTCAACTTCATCTTTCTTCCACAGATTTCCACAAGACTTCTCCTTACGTGGTGACAGGAAGTGTAGATCAAACGGTCAAAGTGTGGGAATGTCGCTGAACGCCGAAGGATCCGCCCCTTCCCTTTCCCCCCAGCACCACCACTTTGGCCACACCTGCTCTTCAGGATGCACTCATTACTATGGTTACCACCTCATCCAGCTCTCTTCTAATTACTATTGTCCTTTTATGTAAATTACTCTGGATGTAGTTTGAGCTTATTAAATGTTACACAAGACACTCACAAGAAGAAAAAAGTTAGTAAAAAGTCAAAACAAGTATTCTTGCATGGTGAATCCAAAACTTGTATACTGTAAATTTGTTGCTTCTCATCATCTAAAGTACGGTAGGGATGCAGAGCACAGACGCCGCTCTCGCCTCAAGTGTTTATCAACAGAAGACTGAATGATGCTGTTTGGGGGATTCAGGATACAGGGCACTCGAAACCGTTTCACGTTTACTTTCTTTGAACGTTTGTTGCATTCCGCTTTACAGAAAAGAAAGACTTAACATTTAAACTGACTGAAGATGAACAGCTTAAGGGGTCTGCGTCTGCGATGTCATTTCACCGTATGAACGTCTGGATGCGCAGCTCTCCCCTCGTGTTTGACATTCGTCACTTATAGAAGTGCTAAATGGCAGGACACAACTTCAGTTCACATTCAAAGCTCATCCATGAAGTCCCTTTCCATTTTAAAAACACGTTTTTTGAAGCAGTTTAGGCAAATCTACATGCAGAAAACACAATATGAGAAGGGGATTCTCTGTTATAAGGACATGGATCAGTAAAGTGCACTTGTCCCTGGTGGCAATAGCTTTTCACGCAGGGTTTTCGTTGTTTTTTTGTACAGAAAATATAATTCTGACACCCTCCTACGCCACAGCTTGGTAATGGAGGGTCTTAATATACTTTATTTACAGATAGAGGGCAAGTGAAGTGCCATTTTACTCATTCTTAATTGTGCACATTCTCCATTTTCAGGACTATGGGACAAAACACTTCACACAAATGCAGCTACATCTCATCCACGTTATATTTCCCAGCTTTCACTCTGACCGCCCACATTCTGCCTCGCTATTCTCTAAAATGGCTTCATTTGTTCATAGGTTTCATTAACCCCTCTTGGCGAACCACTTGATATAGCGCTTCATTGCTTCTCCGTCATTCTGCTGCTTGTGCAGGAGACGTTCTCAGTGGTTCTGCTCAGTCACCTTGTGCCGACGAGCGATCTAGTCAGTCTTTCTTGAATCGGGGAGGTTTTTGACGACACTCGTGGAGTTTGAGGACCACACCTCCATGGTAGATCGACGTGCAATATCTATAGGCTGCTCTGTGTTAACTATTAAGGTGTGTATGTGTGCGAACACATTTATTGGAAGATGGCGTCCTGGGGCGGGCAGACAGACAAAGAGGAGTCCGACAAGAGCAGGTTTCAAATGTCCTCCACCGGCTGCCGTGCAAGGCAACAATTAGCATCTTATAAGACTACATCAGTGGTGAGTAGTTTGCTGTGCTTGCTGGTCCGCAGCGTACTGTTTTGAACAGTAGAGTCATGTATGCCCAAACACTGCCATCCCAAAAGCTGTGTATGTAGAATCTGTGTGTGTGTGTGTGTGTGTGTGTGGACGTCACTTCCTGTCTGTGAGCACACAGCGGACTCTGACTCCAGCTATTCGCTTTCTCTGCCTTGTTAATGTACTGAGAATCCCCAATATCGAGGACTTCATTCTGCTTTTTGTGGTCTCACTGTTGATGCACTCACTTAAATAAATAATTGTTCATCAGTATATCTTGATGTCATTGTTTGCAATATAATTAAAATAATAAAATATCTGTAAATATAACGCAGCCCATCTGTTGTTGTGTTTCTTACAGTTGTGGACAAATGAGGGAATTCAATATTCCTTAATATTTGAGAAAATTAAAAAGCTTACAAATACAACATTATTTTAAAATGAAGTTTAATTAAAGTAATTTATATCTATACTTTAAGAAATGGCAAATTATTTTTTTTTTGCAATGTATGCATCATAATATGGTACTACACACATGGTTCGTAAAAATTAATTTGGTTTGCAGTAGACCAAAAAAAAAAAAAAGACCAAATAAATGATCCACTTATCTTCAGAAGTAATATAATTTAATATTCAGACATAAGCCAGAATTTAAGGCAGCATTGATATGTTAAATCCCAAAGCTCTTTAAATGAGACTGCTCATTGAATATGTTGTAGGCTTAACCCATTACTGGTTGTGTTGCGTCAGCCTTTGATCGTGGCAATGACTTGCACATCTGATGACGCCCTGCCTGAGAAACTTCCACAGGCTGGTGCCACAACACTGGTGTCCATGGAAACAGTGGGTGATGCGCATGGACACGGCACTAAAGATGTTGATCATGTCTAGCTTCTGTTTATTTTTATTTGTTGGTTTGTTCAGGCTGAAAAATAAAGCGCTTTAATTGAATTTCTTCATATTTCATATTCTTCAATTCCTTTAATAGAAGAAACTTCTTTATATAAACTTGCAATATTCCTAAGAGAGAGAGCTGTAGAAAGACAACACCATTATAATGTATTTATTTATTTATGTTTTAGGCCTCATTACATCCCCAGCTG
Organism: Chrosomus eos; assembly: GCA_036326025.1. NCBI lineage: Eukaryota > Metazoa > Chordata > Actinopteri > Cypriniformes > Leuciscidae > Chrosomus > Chrosomus eos. The sequence continues at coordinate 26,543,308 of CM070834.1, forward strand.
TTGAGGATATTTTCTAATATTTCAGCCCACTACATCAGACATGTAGACTACAGCTCCTGTATCCTGGCAACTGTGTGTGTGTGTGTGTGTGTGTGTGTGTGTGTGTGTGTGTGTGTGTGTGTGTGTGTGTGTGTGTGTGTGTGTGTGTGTGTGTGTGTGTGTGTGAGAGAGAGATAGAAGACTCAACTCTCTCAATAGAGTCTAATGAGATGGTCAGTGTTTGTAACAGACACCATATGACTGCACACACACACACACACACAATGCCCAACCATGATGTGACATTAGCCGATGTCTTCATTTCCTGCTCTAATATTTCACCTGTAAGGGAGGGATTTGTTTCAAAGTCGTTTTACAGTAACAACAGGGTAATTATGCATTTCCGGCTATTGTCAGTTCAGTGTTGATTCAGTTCTGTTGTAAAGATCGACCATAAAATATGAAATTAGTGATTTCATCAATAAAGCAGTTCTGTAAAAAATGATGTCATCGTCCAGCTCAGTTCAGATCAGTAACACTGTTGAATATTAAGAGTCCCCAGATAATGGCAATAGTAGGCTAACAGGTATTTTTTGCACTATGTTTGGAGTATAATGTAAATACTATGGTACATGAATAGTATTTATTCAGTATTATATCATCTATCAGAATCCCATGTTCATTCCATTACTGTACTATGGTATCACAACCACAACACTCTTTTGTAACAACACGCTTTTTTCTATGGGTATCTATCTATCTATCTATCTATCATATCTATCTATCTATCTATCTATCTATCTATCTATCTATCTATCTATCTATCTATCTATCTATCTATCTATCTATCCATCCTCTGCTAGTTCACCACTAGAGGGAGTTCTTACGTAAAAAAACAGAATCTTCCAGGCTCATTTAAATCTGCATAGATTTTTGCATTCCCAGCCTTGAATGCAAGACAAATAACATGTTTTTCAATTAAACTCCACATTGTATCTGATCAATAACTTGTGATCATTACTGAGTGAATGCACAACGTTTTTAAAGTTTAGAATTTCACCATATCATTACCTTACTATTAGTACATTAACTCCTTTTTCATTCATTTAAAACAAAATTGAGAAATTCTTTGAAATTTCACATTCATGGGAAATTTAATTTAACATAATCGGAGAATTACTGGTATTAACCAGTCATTTTTTAACATAATGACAGTCAAAATGTATCAAATCTACATATTTTCTAACAAAACATAAAAAACCAACATAAATATTACTCTGGAATGTTTTCAAACAATGGTTATATCTCTTCTTAAAATAAATATAAAAATTAATGATGTGTATTTTGAGAGTCTTGGCTTATAAAGTTTGGTTCCAATACTAAAAACTATGCATTTTTATGTATAACCTATCTCTCACGGGTCAAAATGGACATTAACCTGCATTTCTCCATTTAACTAACAAGGCTATAAAGAATCTATCAAAAAATGCACCCTATACTTTTTGCATTATTAATTATTTGCATGACAATAAATCTTTATCCATTGTAACAATTTGATATTTACCACCAGCATATCTTTTCATTTTCTTTTCAATTCACATAATTATAAATCACAGATATATAGTATACAAACACAGAGAGGTTAAAATGTGTTCTGTATGCTGTTGACTTACAGAGGTCAGAGGAGAAAGACATCACTTCATCATCATCATCTTCATTAAACCTGCAATAGCTCAAGGCTGTGAATAATGCAGACTCTGTGCTGCATACTGAGCATAGTTAGCAAATACAGTACAGTCTAATACATGAGCTGCGTGTGTCGGCATCTGCTGTTTATGTGTGTGAAACACTGGCATGCACTTAATGTTGACTGTCTGACTGCATGTGTGTATTTGTGTGTGTGCGTGTATTAGCTCGTCTTACGCACCTCTGAGCTCAGTGCTGATTGGCCGAGACACTCGTGACTGTGTGCTGGTCATCAGGGTATCCCTACAAATCAGCCAATCACAGTCTGTTGCCATGCAAGCGCTCATTCATAGAATGTCAGCATGGCACGAGCCACAATGCGGTTACAGCACCACACACACACACTTGTTTATTCACAATACTGAATCTTAAATAATACAAGTGCATTTAAAAAGTCTTTATATTGTGAAACAGACCGATTTTTATAAACGTATGAATTCAAACCATCATTCACGGTTAAAGAGGTCAGTATTAAATGTTTATATGCATAAAAACAAAAGTTAAATAATTATATTTAAACACTGAACAACCTTCCAGACCTGAACTAAGTTTGATCTGACTCGTAAAAAGCAAAACACGCTGTCTTTGCGTTTTGCTGTTGCTTCTTTAAATTACTTAATAAATATATTCAGACATTTTTGTGAAAATCATAATATCATAATCATTTGTTTATTCAGTGATAGAACTGGCCTGTTAAACAAGCTGAGCTGAATATTTGAGTTACGTCTGTGCACCGCGCCCTCGGTTGCTCAATAACTTTTATTAATTGCAGGATAAAATAAAACACACACACCAGACAAACACGCTGGTGTACGACTGCCGCATACAAAATAAAAATCTTTGTAAAGCCAAGGCGCAGAGATTTTTGCACTTTGTTTTCGTAGCGAACATTCACTTTCGACAAGCCTGACCACGATCTGGGCGTGACCACTGAGAGACTCGTTCAGGATGATTGGCAGGTAGCAAGACAGAAAGGCATGCTAACGTTTTATGGCAAGCCGGACTCACATGTGTTCCTTAAAACTAAAAACTAGTAACATAATGTACTAGGAACAAAAATGATTACTCTTTCAGTTTACTACTTTTTCATTCTTATTGCAATAAAATAGTTTCCCAGTACTAACTGAATATATATATTTTATTTAGGCTAATCTATCTTATTTGAAGCTGTGTATTTCAATTGTTAGAAAATGTTTAAGGCCTACTTGTAAGATTTTTTAATTGAACTATAAAGTAGTCATTTTGACTTGTCATTACAAGTAAAAAAAAAAGAATAATCTGATTCGGGCTCAGAAAAAGTACGCACCGAGGGCGCATATCGGCCTCAAAGGGGGAGCAGCCTTCTGAAACCTAAAATGACAAATGGGAGATATACGGTCTTGTGGACTTAATGAGCACATGTACGTGGCAGCCATTGTAAGTGTGCCATTTGGAACAGGGCCATAGTGTTTCAAAAGTAGCTTATACTACCACTAGTGACAACTAGAAAGAAGTAGCCTACTAGCTAATGAGTAAAATTGGAATACGTACAACAGCAATTGAACCACATACAAGTCAGAAGTGAATAGTTAATATGTTAAGTATCAGAAATATCGGAATAATTATTAAATATGTGCTGGGTCACTCTGGAAAACGATGGGTTTTTTTTAAAACCAAAAAGCTGGGTTCAGCCTGTTGGGTAATTTTTTCAAATATTTTTACCCAGGTGCTGAGTAGGTGCTTTGTAACTCAGCTGCTGGGTCATTTTTACTGTCAATACAAATGATGAACCCCCTCACATACCAACCCAGTGCTGGGTCAATGTAACCCAATGTTGGATAGTCTGTTGCTCTGAGCCAAACCTGTTCAAACTAGATACATTTTTCGATGGTCATTTTGTTTTCTGTTGAAATTAAACTGTATGAAATGAAGGTTTGTATTACATTATATTCCTATTAAATTATAACTGTACAAAATAGGAAAACATCTGCGCTGCAGCTGTGGTTGCACTATGCGTTTGACTGGTTGAAACTTAAATGTCTGAAGGACAATATGGCACATGGTAAAGCTGTTTTTTATGTAACCTGTAACAGATTTTAAAGTGTATTTTTATGATTTAAAATGAAAAATCTTCAATAGGTTGACTGTCTCAGCACTGTCAAAAACAACCCAGCAAATGGGTTCATGTATAAAACTAACCTAGCATGTTAACTTCTTTCTAATATTTACCCAGGGCTGGGTTGTCAAATAACCCAGAAATTATTATTTTAACCCAGAATTTTCACAGTGTAGTATTTATACAAGTCCTGGTCACAGAAGTAGATGCTAGTAAAGATGAATACATGTTAATGCGGCTTGCCGTACACGGTCTCGCCATGCAAATGAGCCTCGCTCGGTCTTTAGCGGGTGCCCATGTGGACAGACACCATGCCTTGTTGTTCTCCACGCCCATTGGTTCCCTCGCATCGACATGTGCTAATGCACTGCAGGGTAGGACTACCGCGAAAACCCGGAAACTGGAATCCATAGACGTTTCATATTATTTTCTCCCTTTATGTTCTAGTAAGGGACCGGAAACCAATTTACTCAACATCTATTGTGTCGTCGATCTCATCCCGAAGTCTTGATCATTTATATAAACATTTCGATCTCATTTTCGATGTTATGTTCATCATGCATTCCCGATCCTATCGCTTATCGTGACAGCGTGTTCTGCCCTACTTTTGAATCACTGGTAGTATGAGGGAGGAGTAGCACGACGAGGGCGGACCCCGGACGGTATGCCTTTCGACTTGTTGTGTTTTCTGTTACTCCAATCGCCATCTTGTTGCCAGTGAAGTAATGTGTGTCTGATGAATTTCGGGAGCGCCCTGGATGTCTTATGACTGTCTTTGGAAACCAGTGGATTTTACTGTGATTAAGCCAACACGTATATCTGTATCGGGGACTTGCATACATTTGAACGGGAACCTATTGTATCGGTATTCAAAATGAGTATCGATACTCTATTGGAAGCGGCCAGGTATTTGGAGTGGCAAGCCCAGCAACAACAGATTACACGTGGTAAGGCGGGGGGGAGCTGGGTGATTGCATATCTACAGGATAAATTAGATACGCATGAACTGTTTGGGATTTTGCCCAGCAAATTGCATTTTCATGCCGGCTCACTTCAAGATAAATAACCACAACATAAAAAAACCCCTGTAAATCAGCTTCTTACTATCGGCATTGTGAATAAGAGCTCTTTTCAGTGGTCATGTCCACAGGTTTCCACTATTTGTAGGGTGCAGTCTTGGTGACTAGGGCATATTTCGCTCACTCGGTTTCCGGGTTAAATCCATGCTATATATAGTGTGCTACTATACTCGCTCAATAGCGCTGCGGTGGGTGGGCACGTTTACCCCAGTACACGGGGCGTCGTTTTTATTTATCTATTTATGTTTGATTTTGTCAGACAACGTAAGTTAAACATTTTTGCACTTATGTTTTTTGGGGTAAAATAAAAAAAATACAGCTACAAATGTTGCTACAATTGAAACAGGCTAGCTAAAAGTAGCGAATGTCGTGTTTCTTATGGTTGGGCGGTGGCATTAGACCAAAGGTTTTTTTTTTTTTTTTTTACATAATGACATTGCTGAGTGGTTATCTCACTCGTGACTTTAGAGACAAGCATACTTTTCCCTTTACACTTCCTCGTGATTAAACTCGTTTTACTTGTTGTCGGAGTACTATATTCCGATATTCAGTAAAGCATGCGATGTAAGATTACAGTCGCGATGTATTTATCGCTTTAAACAGAGCGGGGGGCTTTTTGTTTCATTCTCGAGGTGACGTGTCAGTAGAGCCACACCCACAGCAAATACCGCGTGCTGAAGGACCGCCCTCTTCGACCACGTGCGTGCCAGACAGCCCCCCCCCCCCCCCCCCTCCCTTCCTCAGGTCACAACCGGGGAGAAAATAGGGCAACGCCACCCTCCCTCAATGCAGAAGTTATATAATGTGCATTTTACATGCACATCCAAGTAAGAGCTTTGCAGACTGTGTTTAATTTTCTTGGTACACAGATGAATAGGATGCAGAACAATAAGTGCAGTTGTTGGTGTTTTTTTGAACATCTCTGCAATGTCTTTCTCCTGAAAGGCTCTATTTAAATGTACTAAGCATACACTTAAAAAATATTTGACCTTGTACAAGATGTAGAAAATTGCATGCAATCTCAAATGTGGCCTATTACATCTCTTTTAAAGACTCTTTGTGGGGCTTCATGTTGAAGGAAATGCAAATGGTCCCCCACGTTATCAAAAAAAAGCGAGAATTTCCTTTCATTTTTAATACAGTCATACCTGGTTAAGCTTTCACTTGCTCTTTTACGCTATTAATATATAGCGTAAAATACATGAATAGTCCTTAACTAGTTGTCCAGACACTAATTATTTGTTCTTTTTATGTTATGTTTTCCAAGCTGCCCATATTTATAAAAGAGCCCTTTACCAGCCAGCACACACTTGCTTATCTATGATTTAACACAGAGGTTAGATTGATAAGTTTGTTGTTAAATCAAATGTCATGTTTGCATTTGATTTTATTGCTCAAAATGAAGGTGGTCATTTCTTTTAATGCGAGTAAAGTTCATGCAATTAATAAAAAGTCTTTTGCACTGTTAATGTCTAGTTTGTTTGAGAAGATTTGGTCATGATTTCTGCATTAGCCTGTGAAAATAGAATGAAACTTTTGCAGTATACTAGATGTGAGGGAACTTTATTAGTAGCTTCCTTTGTCCTAAATACACAGCTTAGTCCTAAATGTATGCCATGTTTAACACACACACTCTTAAAGCCTGCGGACCATCATAGTATCTCATCTGTGTCCTGACGTCTAAATAGCTTTACATGCTGCTTATGGAGAGCAAAATATTCATGAGCTGTTGAGAGCTTATTATCCCGGCTGTACAATGCTTGCGCAATGACACGGTTCACTTCAGGAGTGCCCTTGAAGCGTTTGTCATTCCTTTCCTGCTGGTTACTATGCCGTTTATTGTATGCATTTAAATATCAAGGGAAATTACATTTCAGTATGTATTTTTCCTCTCCCGTTATATAATGGAGAAAATATGCATGATCTCATTTTGAGGGATTCTGCGAATGATTTTTACTCAAAATCTGGCAATCTGGGGATAGTTCACCCAAAAATGAAAATTCTGTCAGTAATTACTCTCCCTCATGTCGCTCCAACCCCGTAAGACTTTCGTTCATCTTCAGAACACAAATGAAGATATTTTTGATTAAATCTGAGAGCTGGATCACTCCTCCATAGGCTTCTAAGGGATTGAAACTTGACGGCCCCGAAAAGTTATTAAAGAAATCATTAAAATAGTCCAAGTGACTACAGTGGCTAGATCTTAAGTTTATCAAGCGACGAGAATACTTTTTGCGTGCAAAAAAAACACAAAAATAAAAACTTTATTCAACCATCTCTTCTCTTCCGTGTCATTCTCCTAAGCTGTTGACGTAGTGTAACAGCGCAGCGCTTCTGTGTTATACGTCACACGTAGGCTCACTATTGGCCGACGCTGGTCATGTGTGTGTGATGCGTGTGACGTTCAACCAGAAGCGTTGCGCAATAACACTACGTGAAATCTCCAGGCCCAAAGAGAATACTTGAATAGAGTCGCTATTTCTGTTTGTTTTTTTGTGCTCAAAAAGTATTCTCGTAGCTCGATAAACTTAAGATCTAGTCACTTCGACTATTTTAACGATTTCTTTAATAACTTTTCGGGGCTGTCAAGTTTCAATCCCTTAGAAGGAAGCCTATAGAGGAGTGATCCAGCTCTCAGATTTAATCAAAAATATCTTCATTTGTGTTCCGAAGATGAACGAAAGTCTTACGGGGTTGGAACGACATGAGGGTGAGTAATTACTGTTTTTGGGTGAACTATCCCTTTAAGAACGCTTCCTAGACAAGCAATATAGTGTCTGTTTTGCTGTCACCCCTTTGATTGCGGCATGCTTTCATTCGCCAGTTACAAGTTGCACACTGAAGTGAAGGGAAGTGGACCCATACTCGGAATTTGTCCGAGTCATTTAACCCATCCAAGTTAGTGCATACACACATTATTATTATTACATATTAGGAGCAGTGAGTAGTGAACACATTCACTCCGGCGCCTGGGGAGCGATTGGGTGGTTAGGTCACGGTGTCTTGCTCAGTCGTTTCCTGGCGGTATTAAAAATCGAACCTGCAACCTTTGGGTAACAAGTCCAACTCTCTAACCATTACAGCTGCCACAGTCCTTGCAGTGCAAATGACACTTGGCCGCAGCCCAAATTCCTTCCCTGTCGTATTAAAATTCAAAAATCGATCTGAAGTCACATCTCAGATGCAACTGAATATGGATCGACGGGGCTAAACAATAGATCCATCCATCAATCATGGAAATGGTCCGGTGACGGTGGCGTTTTAGGCTGCAGATGGTGCGGCCCGGCGTCATATTCCCCACGGCAGCTCTCGGCTTCTCCTGCAGACTGCTGTGTGATGTCAGCGTAGAGATGGAGACCAGGCAAGACTCTTACTGGGGCTTCTCTCTTAAAGAGACAGAGCGCCCAGGACAGCTAGCTCACATAGCCCACGCAATTTAGACAGAGTCATGAATTACTATGGCCTTCGTCGGCTTTTCCTGTTTAAAATGAAAACTATAGGGACACTGCAGGCTTTGAGCTCTGCTAGATGAATAGCGTACACAGTTTTTATGTATTAAATCACAGGAATGTCTCTGTTGGCCTGCAGCTTCTCATGATTATTTTATACTTCACTGTCCTGAGAGCTTTTTAGTCAGAGCTTGGACAAGCACTAATTAGTTCCATTACTTATCTGTAAATTGGCATTGATTTCTAGTATTGCTACTGATATGTATTAGCTGTGGGCTGTGGCTACTAGTTTTTACTCCTCTTGCTCAAATGTAAAAAAGATTCACCCAAAAGTCAATCAGAACTACCATTATAGCTGTATAATAAATGTTAAAAAACACCTTTTAAAATCTGTGCTGTGACCATTTACTTCAGGCTATTAATGAACCAGGGAAATGCATTAGGGTAATAATATGAATGTGAATTTCATAAGGAAACCGAATAACCGTAATATGAGTCCTGGAGGAAAAAAATAAAAAACATTTAGATTATGCTGTGATAGTCTGTTCTTACGTAGATAGGTCATCTCTTACAGTCTCAAGAACAGAAGTATTGCAAATCGTGGTTGGCCAACATGGTTTTATTTTTTAATGGCCAATTGAAATTGACATGATACAATTTAATGACCTCAAATAGATTTTGTGTAGAAGTAGGCTTTTTCGCACAATATTTACTGAAAATCAGATTTAATTTATATGAGAAATCAAATACTAACTCTAACCCTAATCACATGACTTTTTTTTTGAGCAATGAGCATCTAGGAATTTATTCAGTAAATGTGGTTTCATTGTAGTTTATTTTTACAGAATTAAACAGAATGTGTGTGTATTTTTACACACATTTTATAATTTGTATTCACTTCAGTGGGTGTTTCCAGTCAGCATTTGTCTACAGCATCCAAACGTTTGCATAATTTCGTGAACTGTGGGAGTAACTTCTGTTAAACAATCAGCAAAAGGTTTGCTATGCAATAATAAGGATTTTCAAATTACTACAACAATAACCCTAAAAGCTTGATTATTAATAATCAAGTTATGTAACATATGTTGCCTTAATCAAAAATGCTCATTAACTGGAACATTGAAAGATAATATTTCAAAGTGGTTCCCATCATTTTGACAGACAGTAAATATTGTATTTACCTGCTTTGGAAAAATTCCAGTAAACACTGCTAATAGGGATTAGAAGTGAAAAGGGGAGACGATTACATTTTAAAGCATCCATGCGAACACAAACCTGAAAAGAGATGTGAGGATGTGGGGAGAAAAATTAGAGATTCTTAGTGTATTCCAGTGAATTATTCATGAGATTTATCGTGAAGTAAATCGGGAGTGCAAACCACAAATGCACAGTATATGTTGTTGTTGTTTTTTCACACTGTTACAGTGGAATAAAAAAGGAGGAAAGCATGCAGTGACTCTTGCTACGTATATTCTTGTTATACAATTTCACATTAACATACCAAGCATTACATTATTCTCCTGACGTCTGAAAATATACGTTAAAGGACATTTTACAGCTCATTCAGTCAAACTGATGGATAAGGGTTATTTATAGCGCAGCTCATATGATTTGAAATGATTTGTTTCAGTCTTTTTGAGTAGAACTTCCCCAAACAGGAAGTGCCTCCCCGGCTTGTTAGGAAAAAAGTGGATATTATTCTCAAATAGCAGAAACGTCTTTAGCCTGCTGCATTGTGCATAACATTTGTTGTTCTTTTGTTGTTGTTGTTCCACAGAGGAGGAGCAGCAGAGAGAGAAGGCCCTGCTGTCCCGTGAGGCTGAGCAGAAGCTCTCCGCCCCTGTTATCCAGACTGTCCAACTCAACCATGTGACCTGGGCAGAAGACATGCGGCTCGGGTCGCACCGCCAGCACCAGCACCACCCTCCGGTCCCGCCCCCTCCCCTCCCGCCACCTGTTCCCATAGCTGTCATTCCCATCCCGGTGGTCCCTGCCAACCCTGCAGGCCTTCCCATTCAGACTGCTTCGTCCCTACACACGGTCTCTCCAATGCCAGTGGTCACTTCGTTGGCCACGGCCCTGTCCCCGGCAGCAGCCCCTCTCTTCAGCCCCAATGGCAAAGATGCCCACTCCCCTCCTCAGCAGCAGCCACATCGTCACTTGATTGCACATGTAAAAACAGAAACTAACAGCTTGTCTCCGTCGAATAACGGTCCCAAACAGCTGCCGGCACAGCAGACGCAGACACTGCTGCAGTCGTATCCGGCCCCCATCATCACAGCCCAGCACCCACCACAGCAACACACCCTCCTGCCCCAGCCAGCGCTAACCCAGCCTCAGCCCACGCCGACCCAGGTTCAGGCAGGACAACCGCCCAGGACTAATGGAGCCACTGTGGAAGATCCACGCAACCTGGACGGGAAAAGGAGACCTGGAGGGTGAGCCATGTTTTGTAATTTTATACAAGAAAGTAGAGTGGCACGATATATATCTAACTATATATACTGTCTATATATTAGTGCTGTCAAATATATTAATTGTGATTAATCACATCTGACATAAACGTTTTTGTTTAACAAATATATATATATATATAATATATATATATATATAATTACTATCTATATATACAGTAAATATATATATATGCATATATGTGTGTGTATAAATATACATACACACACACACACACACACACACACACACACACACACACACACACACACACACTTATGTAAATATGTAAATGTGTAAATGGTTGTTCACACAAATACATGCATACATATAAATAATAGAATAATATATGCAAACAAAAACTTTTATGTTAGATGCGATTAATCAAGATTAATCGATTTGACAGCACTAGTGTGTGTATATATACATATATATAGTGTGTGTGTGTGTGTATATGTTTACCGGTATATATCAATATGGCTATAAAATGATAACTATAATAATCAGAATCATTATTATTACAGGAAATAAGAAATATTTAATATACTATATGACTAAAATAAAAAATGATTATTTAACAAAAATAATATAATAATATTAGATTTTATTATTTAGAATTATTTATACAGAAAACTGCAGAATATTGCACCAAGCCTTTTCTCGATTTCTGTTTGATTTCGATTATTCGTGCAGCCCTACAAGAAAGCTGGAGAGATTTTTCAAAGCAGTTGAGATTAAATTGTAGGACACACATCATGTAATCATAACTGAATGAAACTGGGTTGGCTATTTTGTCGGGAGATTGCAATTTTGAAAAGTAGGATGCTGTCCTGTACGGTGACCCAGAAGTAACGCTGCCCCTCGGGTCATGCTTTGTGTTTGCAGGATGCAAACTGCATTTGTGATTTCTGGTTTCATCATTTACTCGCCCTCATGTCATTCCAAACCCAAATTACTTTATTCTGTGAAGTGATATTTAGAAGAAAAGCACAATAAAATTAGTTTTATTGACTCCTTCACTAAGTGGTGAAACAAAAATGTTATACATGGGGTGGCCAAGGCTACTTCAGGGGGTCTGTAGAACATGAAAGTAAATGAGTGTAACCCTAACCTGCCTAATCAAAAAGCATGAATGATTCACACGATTGCTGATTAGAAATTAATATTACCCCACATTAGCTAAACCTGCTTCCGAGTACAACACTGTGACATTACTAGCACAGATGTGTGGACATAATGTATGGCTAAATTTCTCTTCTCTGATTAACTGTCTGTTAATGGAGCAAAAGTTAACTTGCACGGGGACTCAAATTCGTAAATAAGTTTCAGGACACCTAAACCCTATGGTAAACCTTTAACTCACACCTAATAGGATGTGATGCACACCGGACTTGTTCCCTTAGCACGTTTTATTCCTATTCTGTATCTTTTAACTAACGTTAATATTCTCTTAATATTCAGCATTAATGCAATAAAGGGGCAGTCACTCACTTTTCTTTCCATTGACTTCATTCATATGCATGCGAATGCGTCAGACCGCAAACGCAAAGCTCATACAAAAAGTTTTGCATTTCGCTGCGTTCCAAAGGTCATGTTTAATGAACTCTGACCTGCGGATTCGCATCACGTGAAGACGTGTGACCAGTAGAAGATCGATATGTCATGGCTTCACCCCTTGGCTGAATCAAAAGCACGATTTTTTTTTTGCAGTAAGGTCGAGTAGATTTTATTTTTACATTTTTAATGTATTGCTATTTGTTTTATTTTTATGTTTATAAAAAAAGACGCTCCAGGGCGTCATATCACGACCATTGCAGTGTCCGAAGAAATTTTGCATTCTCAAAGTCTAGTGTGACCGCGGCCTAACAGTGTGCCGCTCCGCCACACATCAAAATAAATGCTTATTTCAATTTTGGGGTGGCCAATCACATGTCAGGGGTGTCCAGTGGACCCCGACACCCCTCTGGCTCCCCCACTGCCTCCACTATATTCTGAAGGCTAATGATAGTGTCATGTGAGAAACAATGTTTTTATTATTCATTGAGATAAAGAGCTGTTGCAGCACTTAAATTCTCTCTCGCGCATTTTCAAAAATGGTAGGTTAACACATTCATGTATTTTGCCACTGATCAGGGCTCATCAAGTAAGGAATAATTGACCATGGGCCGTTGAATTATTAGAAAAATAATGCATACTGAGGTGGTAATGCTACAGTAATGTTACACCTCGGGCGTGCATTATTTTTTTAATAATTCACCGGCTGGTCGTCAATTATTCCTTACTTGATGAGCCCTGATCGCTGAGGAAATGCGCGCGTGTGTGTGTGTGTGTGTGCGGCTGTGCGCACAAATAACAACTCGTGAAAACCGATTGAGTTCTCTTTTGCCGCCTCTTGCGCTGGAATGGTGAATGATGCATGAATGTGGAGACAAAACATGTGCAAATGATAAACTGTCACTCTATGATGGTTAAACTTTGCAATTATCCGTGACTCGCATACGTGCCAATGAGAGGAAGATTTTCAGTAAAGTTTTGCCCTGTTGTTCACGTGTAGCTTTGGCATCAGAAGACACCTAAGGACCACTTTTATATTGCTTTTATATGGAGCTTGACCAACCCCTGGCTAGTGTATGCTTTGTGTTAGAGCTGCATGAACAATCTTTTGTGTTCCCTGGAAGAAAAAAGTGTTTGAAACGACATGAGGGTGAGCGATGACAGACTTTTTCTTTTTCTTTTTTTTTGCAGTGAAGTACTTATTTGTACACACGTGCAAGAGACCATGATATGAAATGTAATGGGTTGATTTCTGAAAGTTTACATGCAGCGTAGAAACGTATTTAATATTTTCCCTGCAGAGCTGGAACTCGAGAAGTTCACAACAAGCTGGAAAAGAACAGGTGGGTGAACTTCTGTTTACATTTTTGTGTTTATTCATTTCGACAAACGGAAGCGGAGCATATGAACTCATTGAGTTTGAGGTGCAGTCGCCTTAATGTAAGTTGCTTGGTTGCAGGACCGATCACAGATACGTTAACCTTTGGTCGATTTGCAAGTAGTGCAGCATTTGTTTTATTGGCTTGAAAGCCTTTGCCCTACTAGTAACCTCATTGCTGTTACTTGCATCACCAAATTGCTTCGCGTCAACATCTGTTAAAACTCTCACTTGCTTTGCACAAAAAAAAATGATAAGTGCTTTTCTTTCTGTCACAGACGAGCACATCTAAAAGAATGTTTTGACACCCTCAAGAAGAACGTCCCTAATGTGGATGAAAAGAAAACTTCCAACTTGAGTGTCCTGAGGAGTGCCCTCCGCTACATCCAGGTAAGTCAAAGATGGGATTGAATGTGTGTGCTATAAAACAAGGATTTTATGTGCATGTGTGTGTGTGTGTATATATATTAGGGCTGTCATTTTAACACTTTAATTTCATTAATTATGGGGAAAATAACGCGATGAAAATTATTTAACACACCCGCCCAGTCATATGTAGGTCATTTTACATTTCATTCAGTTGATTGGTTACAAACATGATGCAGGGCAACAACTCACTGCCTGATGGAGCCTATCCGGTTGTTAAAGGAGTAGTTCACTTTTAAAATGAAAATTCTGTCATCATATACTCACCCTCATGTTGTTTCAAACCTGTATGAATTTCTTTCTTCTGCTGAACAGAAAGGAAGATATTTAGAAGAATGTCAGTAACCAGGTAGTTTCTGGTTCCCATTGACTTGCATAGTATATTTTTTTCCTACTATGGAAGTCAATGGGAACCAGAAACTTCCTGGTTACTGACATTCTTCTAAATATCTTCCTTTCTGTTCAGCAGAAGAAAGAAATTCATACAGGTTTGAAACAACATGAGGGTGAGTATATGATGACAGAATTTTTATTTTAAAAGTGAACTTCTCCTTTAAGTCGTGACGTAACCACTCTCCGATAATACTGTTTCCGGGTCCAAAGGCCGGGTCCTCTCTACCTATTTACCGCTTTCGCCCGAGTTTTAACGTGTTCCCGTGTGGTTTAAATAGATCGGAGTTAAAAAAAAAAACAAGTGACATTCAACTGTCATTCTACCGCTTTCCCTGTGACGAGAAAGATAAGAGAAAATGGCTGCAGTTGATAAGGTAAGTTACAAATCTTAAACGAATGAAGAAACTTTGGCGCCAGTGGGTGCTATCCCTTAATCCCTAGTAACACCCACTGGCACTGAAGCGAAAAAAGCCCTTTAAGAAAAGGGTTTATGTAGTCTAGGATCTGGAGTGGACGAGCGGAGCGCTTGGGCCCGGAAGAGGCTAAACGTCACGCGTGACGTCAGACTTAACAACCGAATAGGAGGATCTTTGTTGACATCTTTGTACGCATGCGCGAGTGGTTGTGTGGCAACAAAACAAACAGTATGGCGGGCTGTAAAGACGCGACGAGCACTTTCAAGAGAGTTAGCGGGCGAAATCCACAATATATAAGCACTTTAACATCTGGAGACCGGAGGATGTTTGGAGAGAAGCTCAAAATTTGTATTGGTGACAAAATCGAAGTTATTCAAAGCCCATATGAGATCTAGGATGACAAAAAACGTTGGTCAGACTCGCCCGTGTCTTGGCCACCAATCTGCTGGAGAGACATTTATTCTTATTAGATAGAAACCCCTGGACCATTCACTCATGAAAGATTAAAGGCTTTCAAAAGTCTGGAGACCTATGATTATTTTGTTTCTCGAAAAGTTGGGCCGATCTTTTCTGCCAAACAGAAAGCAGTGATCGTGCTGAAAGCATAGGATGACATTATGACTGTGTTGATTTGACTCAGTTTTTTTTTTTTCTTCAATCTTCTATAAATACATAGTCACTAAGACTTACCATGAACAAAATGAGCCTCACAAACTCGATCAGAAGCTGCAGGAATCCAGCGTCCAGGTTCAATCGCCTAATTGCACGCAACCGTTTCGTTTTTCGCGATCCTTTTCGGAGGGAATTCGAAAAAACTTTTTATCAGGCCCCCAACGAGCCGTACAATCGACCAGACAGCAAGAGTGAACCATCCTCTTCTCTAAATCCTCCTCCAAATGTGCAAAACAATCAAATTACAGGACAGGTATCTAGCGGTGTTTCCTGCCACACGATTCCCATGATGCAACGCGACAAACATAAACAATGACGTCACAAAAGATCCGCCTATAGGATGCAGTTATAAAAGGCCGTAAAATTCAAGATATCAGGGCAAAAATTTTTTGTTTAATATTTATATGTGATATAGTTAAGCAATATCCCACGTGCAACGACTGCTATATCCCGCGAATCACACAAGTACAAATGTGACATTGATTTATAGTCAGTTAATATTGTGGTATATTTTAGACAGAATATTTTCTGGTTTTGCAAAATATTGCCTACAAAAGCGATAGCAGAACTGTTGTGAATCTCTGAGCAACACAAAGATGTGTTTCATTACTGAATGAATCTGCGTTTTGAGTGAATCAACCGGGTGAACCAATGATTCAATGACCCATTCATTAAAAAAAGAGACATTTACTTTATTTATGAATGAATCAGCCGTTTGAACGAATTTAATTGAATGAATGACTCAATGACTTAATCATTTAGACATTTATCTCCACCTACTGGCAGTTTTATTTTCTTATTTAGGTATTGAAATCATTTTACATTTCACCCTCATGTCATTTCAAACCTGCATGACTTTCTTTCATTCGTGGAACATAAAAGAAGACATTTTGAAGAATGTTGCTAAACAAATATGTTTTGCTCTGTAAATATATCTAAATACCAATTCAGATACAGTTTCTGAGAAAAATATCATGGCCGTTGTAGCCTAAAAGTGTAATAAATTCTGTTGAATCAAATAGAAAATGTCTTTCTAAAGCTACTTTTTGTAATGTCTATTTAATACTTTTTTCATTTAACACAATAATGATCTTTTGGGGATTTACTCAGACAAATTTAATGTGCAATTAATCGGCATATCATGTAATTAATAATTAAAATATTCAATCACTTGACAGCCCTGTTTTATGTTTGATGAACCAGTCATGTTTTTATGAGCTTCTCCTAGAAACACACATGGAGCCTTATGTCATTTGCAGGATAACCGATGTAGACTGTTATGTCTGCTTGTAAAAGTTAATGTTTAAATTTGATGACGGAGTTTTGATCGTGACTGTTTTTCCTCTGACCTAAATTAAAACAAGTTAGACGTCAACTTGAATTCATAAAATAGTTGAAGCCTAAAGCATATTTTATAACTAACATTGAAAACTAACAACTTTAATTGTAAAACGTGTTGGGAAATGGGAATATGGGTTGGGAATAGGTCACAAGATGGGGATTTGTCGACCGTTTCCTCCTTATCCTCTTGTTCTTCTCACCCTCCCTCCCACATCCACTTCTCTGCACATACTTTACTGGCAGAATGGTGTCATGTGCATCTGCCAAAACATCCTGGGTCGAATTCTTCTCAGTGTGGGCTCATTATATATTTTCCTTACCCTCTTCCCCTGTTATTTTCTTACTTTGTTTCCATTTGGCTGTTTCTCTATCCATCTGGTTTTTCATTGCCTGATGTTCAATGTCTAAATCTCAGTTCGGATTCCTGAGAGGATAAAATCCATGATTTTATTTTTATTTTACAAAACATTTTGCACATCAAAATTAAGTTTGATTGTCAGTCACAGAATGTGGGTACAGCATTATATTTCCCTTTGTTAAGGTGCTAAAGTGCATATCATTTAGCCCGGATCAGAACATTAACACTGACGTAGATACAGCACATATAAAAGCGTCAAGGTCACACTCCATCATTTCATTTACAGACTGCAGCCATTACAATTAATATAATGGCGTGGGCGGAAAGGTGACCTGTTAATGAATGATATACCTGAGTTAACATGATCTGAAAAGCTATAAAACTGAAGCCGGCGATGGTTATAAAGACACAATAAGCACAAGCGAGGGAGTGTGGCCCGCCCACTTGCACGGTACTCTCTCTCTCTCTCTCTCTCTCTCTCTCCTCTCTCTCGTCCACGTGAGACATGAGCACATGGCGAGCGCGAGCCCGGTGACGTCAGCTGCTGTCCTCCTCCCCTCTCCCTCAGCGTGCTCAGCCGTGTTGCCAAGTCTGCCGATTTCCCGCTGAATTTAGATATTTTACACTGTTTCTGCGAGTTGTTTTTTTTTAGTCTGCCGGTAAAAGCGACCACACACATCATCCCGGATCAAGGTTTATACAAGTTAACCCCCCGGAATGCGATTGGGCTAGTTTTGGCCGTGATTGGGCGGGTTTTGAATAGCATTTGGGCTGTTTTTGTTACAAACCTGGCAACCACACATGCCGAACTAGGCTGTTTAAATGAAACAACGCGTCTTGATAGACTGTTTTATTGCGGATGTGATGCGTGTTGTTTGACATGCGTCTGTAAAGTAGGTTACGCTCCATTGTTTGAGTCGGTGGCCTTGCGTGTTTGTTTTCTGTAGTCCTGTGAATCGTTGTAACCAAGGAGACTGGTGGTCAGGGAACAGCAGGGGGTTCCTCTGTCTGTAGATTGAGATCTGGATGCAGTCAAATGCTTTCTGCGGGTTTAACCAGGCATAGCGCTCTTCTTTTACGCAGTAAAAAGTAAAAAAATAGTGTAATATCACAAGGACAGGAGTGTTGAAGTTTCAAACAAGATATTACAATTTACATGATCAAATCACAGCTGCAATGCAATGATGTTCTGGTCCCGTCAGTATGTTGGGCTGCACCGACGACTATTTTAATAGTCGACTAGTCACCGACTATTGAAACGATTAGTCGACTAATCGAATAATTATACAATTTTTCTAAAATTTAGCATGAGATTGCTTTAATTCTGTGGAAAATGATAGTAAACACAAGAAAGAAGGGGGTACTTCAATGAAAAATGCTTATTTTATTGAACTTTGCTGCTGAATGTGCTGATAGGCCGATTCATACTAAAAGTAAATAAAAATGCCCTGTCTAAAACCAATTAGGCACAGTGCTCGGTCAGTATAGACATAAATAAAGAAACTCTCAGTCAGACTGTCAGGCACAGTCGGGCATAACGTTAAATCCTTTTTTTTTTTTTTTACCGAAAATACGCTTATAAAATTGGAAGCCAAAACGTATTGGCTTCCATGTTATTTAAATCTTACCGAGGCGAGTCAAACTCCGTTTCATTCAACTGTCCGACGTGCTTTCTCTTAAATGTAGACAAAATGAAGAGAGATGCCTCGGTCGGAAAAACTTTGACTATGAAATTCATTGTCGACTATTTCTATTATCGATTTTTGTCAACGAATAGTTGCAGCCCTAATAGGCAATGCTAAATTAAAAATTTTACACATTATTTGTCCAATTGATATGATGTAATGCTGATATACACATGCAGCTAAATAATGAATAATCATTGATGACATACACTACATTTTTTAAATTAAGCCAAGGAAAATTAACTCAAAACTGAGATAACTCGGCGCCTAATAATAATATACAGTAAATAACATTTATTCATTGACACCTTTTGTGAAAGGACACTTTTTCAGGATTCCTTGATGAATAAAAAGTAAAAAAGAACAGCATTTATTCAAAATAGAAATCTTTTCTAACCATATTTATCTTTACTATCACTTTTATCTCAACTTTTGAATGGTATCGTTAGCATATATTGTTACAAAATAATTATATTTTGAATAAATGCTGTTGCTTTTTTAACTTTTTATTCATCAATGAATCCTGAAAAAAGTATCAGGTTATAAAAAATATTAAGCAGCACAACTGTTCCCAACATTGATAATAAATCAGCATATCAGAAGGATTTCTGAAGGATCATGTGACACTGAAGACTGGAGAAAAATTCAGCTTTACCATCACAGGAACAAATTATATTTTAAAGTATATTAAAATAGAAAACCATTATTTTAAATTGTAATAACATTTCACAATATTACTGTTTCTGTATTACTTTTCTGTATTTTTGATCAAGTAAATCCAGGCTCGATGGACATACTGTAAGAGACTTAAAATAACATGTTTCCAAACTTTTGACCGGTACTGTATAAAAAACAATGTATTATTTTAATGTTTGGATGTCTTAAGCGCTCTCTTGTAGTATTGCGATCTCTTCTTCAAACTAAACGTGATGACAGCGAGTGTTGAGGAGCAGGTGAGAGTGTTTCTAATCACGAAGGAAGAGGAGCATGAAGATGTGAACGGAGGGGAGGGAGTGCGAGAGCCATCGGACTGTAAAACACTAGAGGTCGATGTGAGCCAATCGCATTAGCCCTCGCCTCGCTATCACCTTCTCCGCATCACCACGCTGCTCCTTCCCTGCTCTGTTGCCAAGGAGACCATAGCGGGATCCAGCTGTTGCCGTGGTGATATCCAGTGGGACCTGAATATCTAGTCCATAGGGATGTGTAGTCGGCACACATCAGGATTTGAGTTGATGTATCGGTATCATCAGGACTGCTTCATCACTAGCTGAAGTGTCACATTTCTATTGCATCTATTCCATTCATTCTATTTCTTTGTATCTATTCCAGCAGTATTTAGTTCAGTCCACAAAACACACCAATGTTTTAACATTCATATAATGATTACAAGCAAATTCAATTTGAGACAAAATATATTTTACTGGCCATAAAAACTGTATTTCTACAAAATATCTGTTACCGATATAACAATTTTTTCTCTTTTATTGGTATCCGTAGATGTAGGATATTTAATGAATTATACACTGGCGTTCAGTATCTGTACGATTTTCTAAATTAATTGAATGCTTTTGAGCAAGGTCACATTCAAGTCATCAAAAGTGACAAAGAAAATTATAATGTTATGAAAGATTTCTATTTAAAATAAATGCCATTATTTTGAACTTTCTATTAATCCAAAAATGTATCATGGTTTCCAGAAATATATTCAGCAGCATTGATGATCATTTCAGCATTGATGATAATAATAAATGTTTCTTGAGCAGCATATCAGCATTTTGGAATGATTTCTGAAGGATCATGTGACACTGAAGACTGGAGTAAAGTGTAAGTGTGTGTGTGGTGTGTGTGTGTGTGTGTGGTGTGTGTGTGTGGTGTAGTGAGTGAGAGAGAGAGAGAGAGAGAGAGAGAGTGAGTGTGTGTGTATGCGAGAGAGTGAGAGAGAGAGAGAGAGTGAGTGTGTGCGTATGCGTGCGAGAGAGAGAGAGAGAGAGAGTGTGTGTGTATGCGAGAGAGAGAGAGAGTGAGTGTGTGTTATGCGAGAGAGAGAGTGAGTGAGTGTGTGTGTGTATGCGAGAGAGAGAGTGAGTGTGGTGTGTGTGAGAGAGAGAGAGAGAGTGTGTGGGTATGGGGAGAGAGAGGAGTGTGTGTGTGTATGCGAGAGAGAGAGAGAGAGAGAGTGGTGTGTGGTATGCGGCGAGAGAGAGAGAGAGTGAGTGTGTGTGTATGCGAGAGAGAGAGAGATGAGTGATGTGTGTGTATGCGAGAGGAAGAGAGAGGAGTGAGTGTGTGTGTATGAGAGAGAGAGAGGAGTGAGTGTGTGTGTATGCGAAGAGTGAGGAGAGGAGTGTGTGGTGTGTGGATGAGAGAGAGAGAGTGAGTGTGTGTGTGTATGCGAGAGAGAGAGGTGAGTGTGTGTGTATGCGAGAGAGTGAGAGTGAGTGTGTGTGTATGCGAGAGAGATGAGTGAGGTGTTGTGTGTGTGTGTATGCGAGGAGAGAGAGTGAGTGTGTGTGTATGCGAGAGAGAGAGAGAGGAGTGTGTGTGTTGTATGCGAGAGAGAGAGGAGTGAGTGTGTGGTGTATGCGAGAGAGGAGAGAGTGAGTGAGTGTGTGTGTATGCGAGAGAGGAGTGAGTGGTGTGTGTGTTATGCGAGAGAGAGAGTGTGAGTGAGTGGTGTGGTGTATGCGAGAGAGAGAGAGTGAGTGAGTGTGGTGTGTGTATGCGAGAGAGAGAGAGAGTGAGTGTGTGTGTATGCGAGAGAGAGAGTGAGAGTGAGTGAGTGTGTGTATGCGAGAGAGGGGAGTGAGTGAGTGTGTATGCGGAGGAGAGAGAGAGTAGGTGTGGTATGCGAGGAGAGAGTGAGTGTGTGTGTATGCGAGAGAGAGAGAGTGAGTGTGTGTGTATGCGGAGGGAGAGGAGGTGAGTGGTGAGTGGTATGCGAGAGAGTGAGTGATGGAGGAGTGAGTGTGTGTATGCGAGGAGAGGGAGTGAGGAGCGAGAGTGAGGTGGAGTGGTGTGTGTGTGTATGCGAGAGAGAGAGTGAGTGGGTAGCGAGAGAGAGAGTGAGTGAGTGTGTGTGTGTATGCGAGAGAGAGAGGAGGGAGAGGGAGATGAGATGAGTGTGTGTGTATGCGAGAGGAGAGGTGAGTGAGTGGTGAGGTGTGTATGTGAGAGAGAGAGAGTGAGAGTGAGTGTGATGCGAGGAGTGAGGATGGGGTGTGTGTGATGCGAGAGAGAGAGAGGAGAGTGAGTGAGTGTGTGTATGCGAGAGAGAGAGAGTGAGTGAGTGTGTGTATGCGAGAGAGAGTGAGTGAGTGAGTGTGTGTGTATGCGAGAGAGAGAGAGAGTGAGAGTGAGTGAGTTGTGTGTATGCGAGAGAGAGTGAGAGTGAGTGATGTGTGTGTATGAGAGAGAGAGAGTGAGGGAGTGGTGTATCAGAGAGTGAGTGTGTGTGTATGCGAGAGAGAGTGAGAGAGAGAGTGAGAGTGGAGTGTGTGTATGCGAGAGGAGAGTGAGTGTGGTGTGTGTATGCGAGAGAGAGTGAGGAGTGTGTGTGTGTGTATGCGAGAGAGTGAGAGAGAGTGAGTGTAGTGTGTGTATGCGAGGGAGAGTGATGTGGTGGTGTTGGATGAGTAGAGTGAGTGTTGTGTGTATGCGAGAGAGAGAGATGAGGGGTGTGTGTATGCGAGAGAGTGAGAGTGAGTGTGTGAGGTGAGTGTGTGTGTATGCGGAGAGAGAGTGATGAGTGTGTGTATGCAGAGGAGGGGTGGTGAGTGTTGTGATGCGAGAGAGAGTGATGAGTGTGATGATGAGTGTGTTGTGTATGCGAGAGTGAGAGAGAGTGAGTGAGTGAGTGTGTAGTGCGAGAGAGTGAGAGAGGAGTGAGTGAGTGTGTGTATGCAGAGAGAGAGAGTGATGTGTGAGGAGAAGGAGAGAGAGAGTGTGTGTGTATGCGTGCGAGAGAGAGAGAGAGAGAGAGAGGTGAATGTGTGTATGCGAGAGGAGAGAGGGAGAGAGTGAGTGTGTGTGTGTGTGTGAGAGAGAGAGAGAGAGTGTGTGTGTGGAGTGTGGTGTGTAGTGTGGTGTGTGTGAGAGAGAGAGTGTGTGTGTGGTGTTGTGAGAGATAGCGTGCGCGTGTCTGTGTTTGTGTGTGTGAGAGAGAGTGAGTGTGTGTGTGCGTGAGAGAGAGAGTGTGGTGTGTGTGTGTGTGTGTGTGTGTGTGTGTGTGTGTGGTGAGAGAGAGAGAGAGAGAGAGAGAGAGAGAGAAGAGCGCGCGTGTCTGTGTTTGTGTGTGTGAGTGAGTGAGAGAGAGCGTGTGTGTGTGTGGAGGGTGTGTTGTGTGTGAGAGTGTATGTGTGCGAGTGTGTGTTGTTTGTGTGTGTGTGTGTGTGTGTGTGTGGTGTGTGTGTGTGTGTGTGTGTGGTGTGTGTGTGTGTGTTGTGTGTAGGGGGTTTAGGGCCAGACAGCCCAATCTGACTAATCCTGGATCAGGCTTCACTAGGACAGAGGACAGTCTCTCTCTCTCTCTCTCTCTCTCTCTCTCTCTCTCTCTCTCTCTCTCTCTCTCTCTCTCTCTCTCTCTCTCTCTCTCTCTCTCAACCTACTGCACCAGTCACATTCACATTCCTTCATACTGTATCAGTGGGTTATATAATCCCAGACACGCACGAAACCACCATCCACCTCTACACAATTCTCTCTCTCTCTCTCTCTCTCTCTCTCTCTCTCTCTCTCTCTCTCTCTCTCTCCCGCTCACGGTCTCACTGCTCTTTATTCTTCAGCACTCAGACACGCGCTCTGTTCCTCTGTGACTCGACACGGCTCCTGCTAATTGGAAGCCAAAATGTCCATGTTGTCACACAGTTTGTTTGGCAGAGCATCGGTGAGGGAGGGAACTGAGTGATGTGAGCGTGTCGGAGCCGTCACGTGCTCCGGGCTTTGACAGATGGGGCGGGCTGTGTAAACTGCTTTTCTCCGTGGACAGTTTGTTTCCTAAAATCGTACGAGCGCATATGTTGAATATGAGGTCACAGAGCAGTTCTGCTCTCGCACAGCCGGCCTCTCTCACGCACGGTTTCTTGAATGCGGATGGACATACCTGTTCCTCTTTAAAGGTTTAAATATCTAAACAAATTGGTTCCCATTAGCCTGGTTTGATGACCCGTGGTCAGATGACTAACACAAAAAGTGGGTCAAACCGTTTGCCTGTGCTGCCACATCCCATCCTTGTATTCTTCTCGTGTGGCTTCAAACTGTTGCTGATTTAAAAAGGTTCACCTTGGAATTATTTTGACATCTAAGGTGCATTACAAACATCCAAAGTGGACTTCACTGGGCTTTCCTTCCAAGGTTATATTATAGTTCACTAAAATTAAAACTATAAAACGTTTGTGATGAAAGGGAAACAGAGCATGGAGGGCAAATTAATTTAAGTAGGTAAATCTAGGAAAACTATGTCACAGTCATTTGTATTTTTCATACTTCTGCCAGCTGGTGGCTTTTATTTTGGCATGTAGATGTAATGCCATATTTTAGTGTGTCGCTAATAGCGAATAGTTAAACGTCACTTGACTATAACTGAATAGGGGCATTCAGGACAGAACTCGTATCAAACGTGTGAAGTTTTGGCAGATTTGGACATTGTTTGCCTGAGTTACAGCAACTTCCTGTTTCATGGCGAAACATCTGAATTTGTCAGGCCGCCAAGGTCACGCTCTTTGACGAAAACTCAAGATCTTCGCAATTCAGCATCGCAAAGGCCTTAAAGGATTACTTCACTTTTAAAAAAACTTTTGCTGATAATTTACTCACCCCCATGTCATCCAAGATGTCCATGTCTTTCTTTCTTCAGTCGAAAAGAAATTAAGGTTTTTGATGAAAACATTCCAGGATTTTTCTCCTTATAATGGACTTCAATGGGAGCCAAACGGTTCAAGGTCAAATGACAGTTTCAGTGCAGCTTCAAAGGGCTTTAAACGATACCAGATGATGAATAAGGGTCTTACCTAGAGAAACGATCGGTTATTTCAAAAATAAATAAAAAACGTTGTTTTATTAGCACAAATGCTCGCCTTGCTCTGTTCTGTGATGCGCGTTCGTGACTCTCCTGTTCGAACTCGTTCATCAAAATGAACAAATCTTTTTTCGAGTCATTTCATTCATTCAACGAACGAAATAACTCGAAAAAGATTTGTTCATTTTGAACGAGTCTTTTTTTCGAGTCAATTTGTTCATTCAACGAACGAAATGAACTAAAAGACTCAAAAAGATTTGTTCATTTTGATGAACGAGTTCGAACAGGAGAGTCACGAACGCGCATCACAGAACAGAGCAAGGCGAGCATTTGTGCTTATAAAACTTAAACTTTTTAATTTATTTTTTAAATGACTCATCGTTTCGCTAGATAAGACCCTTATTCATCGTCTAGTATCGTTTAAAGCCTTTTGAAGCTGCACTGAAACTGTTATTTGGACCTTGAACCGTTTGGGTCCCAATGAAGTCCATTATATGGAGAAAAATCCTGGAATGTTTTCATCAAAAACCTTAATTTCTTTTCGACTGAAGAAAGATTAACATGGACATCTTGGATGACATGGGGGTGAGTAAATTATAAGCAAAAGTTTTTTTTAAAGTGAACTAGTCCTTTAATATTACACCCACCAAATTTGAAGATGACCCGTTTTGATTAAAACTCTAGGAGGAGTTTGTTAAAGTAAAATGCCTGGAAATGGAAAATGTTGCTTGAAGTACATCAGGGCCTTAACAAGAGCCGTCCTTCAGATAAAAAGACGTTATAAACTCTTGTAGAAGAGTAGGGTTGTGGGATGGATGAATATCTAGAGTAGTGTGGCCAATGACCAGTGTGTTTCCATTTATTCTGCATGAATATTCACAGAAATATTTTAAAATAGAAAATGCATGTTCTAAAGTTCAGACATCAGTTAACTGTTAAAAACATGTTTGTCAGCTGATTAAGAAAAGTGTGTTTGATTGAGGGATAAGTGTCTGTGCAATGAATAAATATGATTCGTGTTAGTATTAAAGTGACTAATATGTCATGTTTCTTTCAGACATTGAAGCGTAAAGAAAAGGAGTACGAGCACGAGATGGAGCGTTTGGCGCGGGAGAAGATCGCCACTCAGCAGAGACTCGCGGAGCTGAAGAACGAGTTGAGCCAGTGTATAGACGTCATCGAAATCGACAGGATACTCCGACAAACTGTCCAGCCGGAAGATGATCAGGCCTCCACATCAACAGCGTCAGGTACTATCAGACTTCATTCCTGTGATGATGGCTTCAGTAGCGTTTGCATGGACACCTTTTGTTTCAAATTCCAACATGACATCATGACTTTTGCGTAAACATACACGCCACTTTCAAATCAAGTGGCGTGTTATCTATACGCATTTTGAGCTATCCGCGTGTAAGCGTGTATATCGCGTGTATGTACACACCATTAAATGTCTGAGAAAAACAAAGAAAAATGTAGATCTACATCTGGCGAGCGATATTTTTTGTCCTAGGATGGTAGGGGAAGACTAATAAATGGTATTAACCCCAGTGACGGGTAGGTTTAGGGACGGGGTTGGGGTAGGTCATATATTTATATATACAGTGATGTAAGGTTAAGTCAACGGCGTTCATAAACACGCTGAAAAGCGATTATGCGTGTTGATAGGATGCCAAAAATGGAAATACGAATTGGCGTGTCATACATACGCTATTTCATGAGATCAGTCTGCAAATTCATAATTACGCCATTTCTACGTCATTGCACATGCGTAGAACTTTCCAGTTTCGGTTTTCAATCTGATCAAGTGTGTACATGTCCTCTCGATCGGATTAGAAAAGGTTTAAACCACCCCTTATAATCCGAATGAAATAAAAATTGGATTTGGCCTATTCATTCCGATTGACGTGGTTACATGTGATTTTTTTTTTTATATTCCGACTGTGCTAGTAGTAGTCCGATTACAATCCATGTAAACGCAGCAACTGTCACAAGATCCTTCAGATATCATTCTAATACGCTGATTTGCAGCTCAAGAAACATTTCTGGATTTTGAAGAACTTTATTTGTGTTTTTGTGGAAACCTTTATACTTTTGTCAGGATTCTTTGTTGAATAGAAAGTTCAAAAGAACTTGAAATGGAATATTTTGTATCATTGCAAAAGTCTTGCACTAGAAACAGACCCATAGAATTAAATAAAAATGCATAAATCAAATATTAAAAAGTTATTAATATATTAAAACATTTCAAATATTTATTCTTTCTTTTGAGGTCCCCCTATGTTGAGGTTTCTTTCACCAGAAACAGTTTTTCTTAAGTTTGTCATAATGTGTACAATTAATCTTGTTCTTCTGAAAGTATGATTTCATGCTCATATATATCAAATATAATTTCCTGATATGTTTAATGTGTCTGAGGGGGTAAGAGACAATGTAAAATCGAATTACCATGAATCATTTTCCTCTTTGTTTTTCCAGAGGGTGAAGACAACTTCGACCAAGACGTGGAGGACGACATCCTCTCCTCTCCACCCTTGTCTTCTGCACCTAAACTGCCTGCGCCGTCGGAGCCCCGTCCTGCTATGCCTCCACCCTCCATCCTCCCCACGCACATCTCCATACAACACAAACCCATCACCCCACCCATCCATCCCCAGGCAGCGGTGATCACCCCTCAAGCCATCGCTCCTGCGCCTCCTTCCCACATCATCTCCCCTCCTCAGCAAACAGTCATCACCCACGCCTCCGTCTCCCACGCGTCCGTAATCCAGGCCGTCAATCACGTCATCCCAGCTGGGCCCAAACATCTGGCGCATATTGCGCCCTCTAGTGCCGGCCAGCCAATCGGACACATCACCGTGCATCCCATGGCCCACCTCCCCGCAGCCATTTACCCGCAGTCGGTGGCCGTCTCGCAACCGGCGATGGTGGGACACATCACGCACACGTTGGCGCACCACCCGCACACTCACGCCCAAGTTAACGGCACACCGGTCACGGGCCAGCAGGCCACCATGGTGGGGAAACCCACGGCTGTGGTCGCTCACCATCACACTGGGCTGGTGGGCCAGACGGTGCTCAATCCAGTGACTATGGTAACTGTTCCTCCTTTTCCAGTCAGCACGCTAAAGCTGGCCTGAGAGAAAAGAGAGGGTGCGCGGAAAGACTTCAATGAAAGGGGGTCTCACAAAGCGAGAGCAAGATGGATGGCGATCTCAGATCCCAGTCAGAAATTCACTACTGTTGCTCAAACACACGCCGGGACCTTTTCAGGATCGGAGCGTGTCCTCTTTCACGTGTAGAAGGGGCTTGCGTGTCTTTTGCCATGCAGCGTTGGAATGAAATACATGTAATGCACTTGCTTAGCTAAATTCGAAGACATTGGGTGTCAGTCTTTAGTAATGTGAGAGTGGAGTGCTAAAACGAATCAATTTTTTCTTCTCTTTTCCTCCTATCTTTTTTTCCTGTATGCAAATTCTCGCGCTTTACATTCATTCACCAAAAAATTCCACAGACGAGTGCTGAAAGGTCAATACTGGAAGCACGAGGAGAAAAAAAACAAATGTTTACTGTGTAACCATATTTGTAGGGGCTTTTTAAAAAACTCTTCAAACGGGGTTTTTGAATGAAAAACAAAAAAAAAAACAGGTACATTCAGACTTCTGAAAAATGGGATTCCTCGAAGTGTCTTTGACTTGCGAGCAAATGTAAGTGCCTAAGCACCAAGTCAAGCCCATTGGCGCCTCCTGCTGCCTACGCAATGCAACAACACTGCTGAAATAAGACTGGCATGACCTGACCTACAGTTATACATCTGATGGCGCTCACGAAACACAGTCTTAAAGGAATAGTTTACCCTTCTTTAATTTTTTTTCATCATTTACTCACCCTCAAGTTGTTCTAAACCTGTATGAGTTTCTTTCCTCTACTTTCTTCACCCGTCAACTGTTGGTTACCATCATTCTTTAAAATATCTTCTTTTGTTCAGCAGAAGAGAGAAACTCATGCAGGTTTGGAACAACTTGAAGGTGAGTAAATGACAACATTTTCATTTTTGGGTGAACCGTCCCTTTAAAAGTGTCGAAGCGAATGGGTTATTTGGAAACGTAACTAATATACAATTCAACATGTGAGAAAGACCTGTATTCCGACATGTATTTGAAAGTATTCAAGCATTTATAATTCCCAGCCAGTGCTCAGATATTTAACAAAATAATGAGTAATACTTGATTAACGCCTATTAAAAATGTGACAGCACGTCGAGATGTTGGGCATTTCCGTCTCTTTAAATCAGCAGCATTATCAATGTCCTCGTGCTTTTAGCAACACGTTGAAAAACGTCAAGTGTGATGATACACAGTGTAACTTTATGAGCAATGTTGCCGTCAACGGGCAACCAGATGTGAGACAGGGCCCACGACAGATCTGAATTACCCAGATATTTAATGCCCCTTTCAATGGGAAAGTGCCCAAGAAACAATCGCTCGACAAGATTGCCAGCAACATTGCTCAAAAAGTGTATCACCACCTCTAGAATACGTACGTAAAGAAATGTTCGTCACCGCGCGCGCGCTCGTAGATGGCTTGTAATATGCGCGCATGAAATAAAAGTCCAGTGTGGATCGGTGCCGTTGTGTGTCCCATTCTTCGCTCATCGATGCACAGCGATTTTTATGCGTGGTTGTGTAAATTGTCGTTAAGTAGGCGCTTGTTTGCAAGCGTTTTAGGAGATTTAAACATCCTGTTTTCTGTTTCAGCAATGACAAAAAGCCCCTTTACCAATAGCAGTGCTCTTCTTAAAGTCGACTTGTCATTCTCAGTGCACTCGCTTGGTTTAACCTGCACAAAGTAGCCATCATACAGTTTCCGATGGTTAGTTACACCACGTTGTTGCTTTATACTGTCACTTTCAAACGGAACACTGTGATTCCTTCTCTTAACATCATCTTCCTGCTGCAAACGCCCCAAATCCAAGGTTTGGATCTTCTGTTGCTTTTTCTTTTGGGGGGATGTGAAGATGAAATGATACAGTCTGTCCTTCACACTCAGTTAAAAACAAACAAACAAAAAAAATAGCCTAACCTTTGTGAAATTTATTAGTGTTTTTCTTTTCTTTTATATATGTGTATGGATGTATGTATACATGTGAGGTATATGCACGCATTCACATATATGTGTATGTATTTTTAGGATTATACTGATGCCTGGTTTTGCATGTAGATTGCAGTTTTTGTTTGTTTGTTTGTTTGTTTAAATGTTAATCCCTCCCCTTATTTCATTTTTGGGACCATGTTTCATACTGTATGATGTGGACGGGACCGTTAGACCTCATTCTACATTGATATTATATATAAATATATGAAAAACTGTGCATTTTTCCCTATGGAGAAAGTTTAAGTTATATATCGCCTGTACATTTTGGGCTGCATTAAGATCGAATTGTCCACCGTGTTTAACTGAAATAGTAATAAAACTTATTAAAAATATGCTAGATTACTACAAAAAAACAATGACGATTCATAATAAATCATATGACATTTACAAGTCAAGTTGTACTGGTCTTATTTCTTTTGTACCACAATATTTGTTCATATTTACATTTGAGTTATTTAAATGCATCTCATACTTCGGATGATTCTGAAGGCTAATTTAGGATATACTCCTTCAACCACCTACATTTTACAGTTAATATTATATTCACTGCAAAACCTCTGTTATCTCTAACTGTATTTCTGTCTTAATGTCCATGACGCATCTGTTCCTGAATCCTTTCCAGAACTTCCTGCATTCGCCGCAACTGCAGAAGAAAAAGGAAAAAAAAAAATCTTAAGGAAAATTGCCAACAATTATCAGGGAAGTAAACAGAAGGAAGACTTAAACATTGGCTGTGCTGAAATATACTAGCATACCATCTATTGTTGCAGAATATAGTATGCAAATCAGACTATCAAAACTCATTATTAAACAAAACTCAAATTGAAAACCATTTTTATTTCAGAGACCATAATTGGGACATGGTTCTGTACACCCTTTCTATATCTGAGCAATACTAAATGGTATGCTAATATGCTATTCTAAAGCCCAGGTAATTTGACACTCATTTCAAGTACAAAAATCCCACATAGTTATCAATACGTAATATCTATTCTTTGTCTTAGAATTTTTCAAAAATAGTAGATCCATCCAGTGAATCCATTCCAAAGACAATGAAGACACTGCATGGTCTAGTTAAAAAAACAAAGAGAACCGTATTACCTCCTCATCTTTCTCCCAAATAAGGCGCTCGGTGTTGCTGTCCACAGGCACCAAAGGCACAGGAAGATCCGATGCGCTGTCCCTCACCCGGTTACACAGACTGGATGAACACAACCAATGAAACACCGTAAGATAAAGCACACAGGAAGCACTCAGTGATGACTGACGTCAGTTTATCCTCTGACCTGCGTTTCCTCTCCCTGACCACCATGTGGGTCATATTCTGGATGCACTGAGCACGATAATTCTCGTAATGAGTTTCCCGCGTCACGTCCTTCAGGTCCTGCATGTGTGTGCGCACCAACATGTTCCTCAGCTTCAGAAAGTCGGAGTGCTCTGGGTTTTCCACTGCAAGAGTCAAGTCAAATCCAAATTTGTAGAGCGCCTTTCACAAACACATTGTTTCAAAGCTGCTTTAAAGAAAATTGTGATGTTATAATATCTTATTATCTTTATGCCTTATAGCAGTGATCCCAAACTGGGGTACATGAGGTGACAGAGGGGGTCGTGATAATATATAATCCAACTTTATATACAGAGCTGTGCAATAATACAGTTTATATTTTTTGACGATATACACAATCTGCTATATTAGTATATCGGAATTATTCAACCCATATTGCAAATCAGGTTTATTGGCAAAACTTTCAGCTGTTTGAACAAATCAAACAAAAGCCATTGAAATAACCACTTGAAACATTTGTTGTGTTGAGCTTCATCTGAAAATGCAAGTCTCAAAATTATTCAACCCCCTGAATAGAATCCCTCACAACAGCAAAAAGCTGTAAATGCAAAACAGGTGTTGCCTCAAGCACACCTGATGCAACTAATCAAGGGCTTCATTAGTTCACCAGGGCTGAATCCAAAATCGCCCCCTATATCCTCAAACAGGGCGCTATTTGAGGGGATAGCCATTTGTAATGTTGTCGGAAACCATAGTGGACGTTATTAAGTGCACTTATTCAATCCCACATTGCACTGCAATAACGAGTGTGCGACCGATGTACGCTCAACGGCTGTCCGAATTGACTCACTCATTTTTATCCACTCCTTCAAGTGAACAGTGTTAGTGGACTAATGTAGGGAATAGTGAATGACGGATTAGGTGTGCTTGAGAGCTAAAACACATGAAATATCTGAACTGGCTAGGTTTGTTGAGAGCCATTTTTCTAACATGCAGTCAAATATGACAAAGTCAACAGAATGGTCCAAAAAAGTGAAGAGAAGATATCATCGCCCTTCACAAACAAGGAACAGGATACAAAAGATGGTGAAGCTGAAGGCATTAAAAGTTCCTAGAGACATAGTTGGAAGTATAGTTCGCTACCTGGTAACACTCCCTGATGGGCCGGAAAAAGGAAGTTTGAGGAAGAAAAAAAACAGATTTCTGAGAGGGACGGTTCAGAAAAACCCTCGAGTGACTGCAGAAGACCTGCAGCAAGACTTGGTGGCAATAGGCATTGTGGTTTCAGCTTGCACAGTGAGGTGCGTGCTAAACGCATGCCAGAACTCCAAGACGTACACCACTACTGGCCCAAAAGCACAAGAAAAGTGCTCAAAATCATAAATAAACCACAGAAATTTTGGGATTCTGTTTTTTTTTTGGCCCTATGGATGCGTGGTATGTCTGGAGGAAGAGGAAGGAAGCATATGCTGAAAAGAACACTGTCTCCAGTTAAGCATGATGGGGCTTGCTGATACTCTGAGGCTGCTTTACATCCTCTGGCACTGGAAACCTGCAGCGCGTGGAAGGCAAGATGGATTCACTGAAGGATCAGCAAATCCTAAGAGAAAACATCCTGCTGTCAGTGAGGAAGCTGAAGCTTGGGAGTCATTGGACCTTCTAACAGGACAATGATGCCAAGCATACCTCAAATTCCACCAAGGCTTGGTTGCAGAAGAAGCCATGAAAGATTCTCCAGTGGCCATTACAGTCGCCAGACTTGAACCCCATAGAAAATCTCTAGAGGGATTTGAAGGATATTACTGAACTGGAGGCCATTGCTTTTTAGGAATGGGGTAAGATGCCAAAAGATGCTGCCATTAAAAGTTGCCTTTTCAGTTGAATTTGGGGAAACCACTTGAATCATTTGTTGTGTATTTCAATTACTTTAGTTTGATTTGTTCATTGCATTGCAAACAACTGAAAGTCTGTACATTTTGCCAATAAACCTGATTTGCAATGGGGGTTGAATAATTTTGCATTATGTGAGTATACTGTATGTATGCAGGTAAAGTAGGATCCAACTTTTAATATATCGCTAATTACATTTTTCGAGGATATATATGGCGGCAAATCAATGACAATAATAAACGAGCGCACAGCTGATGCTGGCGCGCGCGGTAAATGACTTTCGCGAGCGAATAACAGATCTACACGCGAGGAAACGGGAACTCGTGAGCTCATTCAAGCCCTGCGCGCGCTCATGACATCTCCTCTGCACGCAATACAAGCCCTCGCGCGCGCGATTGATCATTCCACACGCTGTCGCGCTTGATCTGCTCTCGCCTGCTCCTTTTGCTCGCTCGAACAATTTTATTTTTGACAGTTGAGGGGCGGGACTCCCCTTTTCCGGAAGTCAGTTGTGATTGGACGCCTGTCCAATGACTTGTAATTCACTTGACTTGAGACATCACTAATTTTTATTTATTTATTGTGGTTAATTAATGTGTAATGTGATTTAATGCATTGTTAATATAGAATATATTCTTTTAACAAAGTATTACTAGTGATTGCATTGTGTTGTTAAGAGATATTTACAGACTGTAATGACACATTTCCATGGTTATTAGCATTGTAAATCATGAAAATTCTTATACATTTTTACATTTTATATTTAAAAGACTATGTGATTTGTGTTGGCTTAAAATATCTAAAATAAATTGGAGAAAAAGTCATATTTGCTATAGTTCCCCTAGACCCCCAATTTACCATATATTTACGTTTTTTCCGACCAAAATTAAGACTAGTAATTATTACTAGTAATTGCCTAGTATTACTAGTACTACTAGTAATTTTAGTAATACTAAAATTATTACTAGTAATTGCGCCACTAGTTCTGGCGCAATATGGCTGCCGTCGCATCATCCAGGTGGAAGCTGCACATTGGTGGTGGTTGAGGAGATTCCCTCCTTCTATGTAAAGCGCTTTGAGTGTCCAGAAAAGCGCTATATAAATGTAATGAATTATTATTATTATTATTAAAATTAAAGTGGATCTGAGAGCCTCAGAATGTAAAAAGTGTCCATTTAAATAGTTGTAAATATAACAAGGGCTTTGGATCAAAGATAAATTACTTGTTTATATCAATAAGCAAGAGTTGTTGTGTAAGCTTTTTGTTTTCATCCTGTGTATTACTATTATGTCAATTTTGAGTGGTTCATTATATTTTCTATTAAATGTAAAAGGTGTTCTGGCAGCATGAATGTATTTAATTTTCTATGTAACATAATAAGATATGTTATGTGCAGATGGGGTTTAATCATTTATGCTGTGTACACTACTTGCCTCATACTTTCTCTTAAGTTATTAGCTTACAAAAAGTTTGATGATTAAGATCACTATATAATGATGTAATAGCTTTGCTGGGTTTAATAATTAGCTGGATTTAATATTGTTTCACTTTATTCGGTAGCAAATCCTGGAAAGGCTTTTAAAGCTATAATTAATGCTGTGTACTGTATCTTAACTTGAGAAGCCAGAACCCCTTTTACATTTAATAGAAAATATAATGAACCATTTATATTATGTAAAAATTCATACAAAATTTGGTAGATTTACAATGCTAATAACCATGGAAATGTGTCATTACAGTCTGTAAATTATCTCTTAACAACACAATGCAATCACTAGTAATACTTTCTGTTAAAAAAAATATCTGGTAAGAATATATTCTAAATTAACAATGCATTGAATCACATTACACAATAATTAACCACAATAAATAAAACAAATTAAGTGATGTCTCAAGTCAAGTGAATTACAAGTCATTGGACAGGCGTCCAATCACAACTGACTTCCGGAAAAGGGGAGTCCCGCCCCTCAACTGTCAAAAATAAAATTGTTCGAGCGAGCAAAAGGAGCAGGCGAGAGCAGATCAAGCGCGACAGCGTGTGGAATGATCAATCGCGCGCGCGAGGGCTTGTATTGCGTGCAGAGGAGATGTCATGAGCGCGCGCAGGGCTTGAATGAGCTCGCGAGTTCCCGTTTCCTCGCGTGTAGATCTGTTATTCGCTCGCGAAAGTCATTTACCGCGCGCGCCAGCATCAGCTGTGCGCTCGTTTATTATTGTCATTGATTTGCCGCCATAGATATAACAATCAAGCAGTTAAGATTTTAACAATCAGGATATTCTATATAGTACATACTGCTTTACATGAGTGTACTGTTTTTATCTGGGAAAGAGCATTTAGTAAAGATTACTACTGCAGGGACACTTAATTAATTGTTTGAATGTATATGAATAAAATATTATGTATCCAACAGAGTCCGAGTACCTTCCACCACACCCCAGGGGTACTGACGGCCCCTGAAGCGCCTGCCTTGGCTTTCAACTTGGACGTTACTGCCAATTACGCAAAAGGAACGCTGTCCTGTGACAAAGAAAGAAAGCCACATTTCAATTAAGTCAGTGTTACGGAGAATTTGATGTACATATGGAGCTGGGTCGGGTCACCTTCAGGTCCTGGTGCTGAAGTTTGATGTCCTCATCCTCGTCGGAATCGCACTCAGGGAACTGGTAGATGTTGATGTCGAGTCTCTCGATCTCCTCACAAATCTAGAGAGAACGCAGTGACTGTGATAAAATTATAATGAGAACATTATAAATGTGAGCGTGGAACACGGCTTTTAATGGTGAGACTCTGTTTTTGTAATTAGGACCTTAACTCTCTCTCTCTCTCTAAAAAAGTCATTATTTCTATGTACCCCCGTTTATGAAAAATGAGCTTTTGGAAAAAGAACTAGTAGGGAGACACGGAAAACTTGTGTCTCTGATAAAGATGATTCCTATCAGCTGTAAATCTCCTCTTCTTAAACACATTGTGTCTTTTAGGAGACATGTACACTTGATTCTCAAAAAGAGCGACGAAAAATTGAACTTGGTGTTCAAGTTTAAGGTTGATGACTGAGTGACACTATGCATGCAAACATCAGAGATGATTAAATGCTTTGGGTGTGGGACTGTTGGGCATGCGATTCGCTCGTGCCCAGAGAGACCAGGTGAGACCCAGGCTGTTAACGCAGCGTTCAGGCCGAAAGCGGAGTCTCTTTACCTGGCGAAACGCAGAGATCTGAGCAGGAAGAAAACTGAGATGATAGCGATCAGGAGAATGAGCTGATAGAAAATGTAGCCTGTCAAAAAGCACAAGATGTTTCAAAAGAGGAGTTAAATGTTGGTCGAACCGCGACTGATGATGGGTTGATGAACACGCAAGAGTTGTGTGGAGACACACAAATGGATGTGGAGAGTGCTTGAGAACCAAAGGCTTGAGATCAGTTAAAGTTGATGTGTTTTTACCAGATTTAAAGTTGTTCCTTGATTCAGTTAAACTTTTCATGAAAAATACAGAACACCTGACCTTTACAGACCAAGAAAGTCTAAAAAAGAGCACAAATAGCTAATGATGGTTAAGTGTCTGTTGTTTTTCTTTTTTTGTGTTAACCTCTCTGTTTTGTTAAAATGCAAATTAACATTTGCTATGCACAAGCTGGGTTCTTTAAACATCAATGGTGCTAGAGAGGATGCAAAGAGAGTTTGTTTAAAGTTAAGATATTAAATGTCATTTTTATTTTATTCTTTTGGTAGGGAATTTAGTTGTTCCCGTTAGGAGTTTGTTTGGTGTTTGTTTGTTGTTTTGGCCTTTGCTCCGCCCTAAAGTTGTGCTTTCACTTGTGACCCTGTAAATAAAAGTGTACAAAGGATCTTTGGATGTCTTTTCCAGTTCATTTTGTGGCCTCACTTTAGACTGGGTCATAACAATATGCACTAGCCAGTATTTTTATACATTGTGCGTACCTTCATTTTCATTTTTCTGACTTCTACTGGAGTGAGACTGTCTGCTTTGGCAAGCACAGGCACTATGTTGACCTTCTCATGTAGCGTCTTCATAAACTCCACATCCATCGGTCTGAGACTGTGACGAGAAGAAAAAAAAACAGTCACTCCCATGATTCCTGAGGTACATTTCCAGGACAAAATGCTACTGTCATTAAGTTGAGTTAAAACTCCAGATTTATATTTATATTGTGAATAGTGTTGATCGTTAAATGTTCTACAACATGTGATGCTGTTATTTGGAAAACAGCAATGAAAATTCAATAAAAAATACATACAAAATTACATTTATTTCTCAGATAATCACCAAATCCTAAATGCTGGCCTTTTAATCACCCCTGGGTTCATTTCCCCTACAATGATGCGACTCTGCTTAGTTACCGTAGTACAATGCATCGTTAAAAAAAATTTACTGAAAAATATCCTGAAAGCTTTGTAACTTTAATTGCACACAAATCGTTTGAACTACTTTGGTTTAACAGTATAGAACTGCCGTTAACGACATCCCGCAGGTGGTGGAGTAATAACTTCTGCTAATTAATCAGTTTGAGATTAAATTAATGATTTTTGTTGTAAATAGCAAAGTAGTCTTTAGATGCCATGTTTGTTATTTTTTCTCCATTTACAGTTGTTGGCTTCAATCGCAGCTTTCCCTCTTACGTCACACGGGGTACTACATTTATTTATTTAGCAGATGCTTTTATCTAAAGTGACTTACAAACGAGAATTACAACAAGAGAGAAAAAAAGTTTAAATTGTGAGATAAAAAGTACTTTTTTAATAACTTTTTTTACTTTTTATTCCGTGGCAGAAACAAGCTTCCATACAATAGCATGAGAAGTGCTAAAAAATACAAAGTTTCAAACATTGTCCAGAATAGTACAAGCTAGAGCAAGGAAGGACATAAAGGCTTGTGCACACCGGGGCGATTATCGTTCGCGGGTTAGTTTTTTTGGTTTGACGCACCGCGTTAAAAACTGGCCGACCAATGAGATTGGCGCTTTTGTTCACGTGCCTGGAGCGGCTAAGTTACAGTATTTGGTGGTGCTCAAGCAAAAACGGTCTTGCCACATGCACACGTTGATAAAAGACGATGACGAAGAGGAAGTAGACGAAGAAGATGATGCAATGAGGCAAGATGAATGTAGAGATGCTGGTTTCTTTGGTGTGTAAACACAAAGAACTTTAAGACAAACGCCACAGCGACTACAACATTTCTCGATAAGAGGGAGATGTTATGGAGAGGAATTGCAGATCAATAAGGCTACGTTTACACGACAATGATGTACTAAAATCTGAAAAGTTTTCCTTTGCGTTTTCTTGGTAGATGACGTTGTCAAAATGATCCCCGTTCACAAGGATCCGTGAAAACGATTAAAATTGCTGCATTCTGCTGTTAGGCCAGTAGTTGGCGATGTCACTTTGCAAAGAAACACTACGCACCTATAGACTGAACACTTAGGCCACGTCCACACGAAGCCGGTGCGTTCCCTATCCGATCTTTTTTTTCCCTCGTTCTAAAAAAAAATTCCGTAAACACGGGGTCGTCTCAAGAAATATCTGCGTCCACACGAAACCACTGAAACCGACTGAAAACGGTGTAGTATATATGCCAGACCAGTACGAGGGGCTGTAATTCTGACACAGATACACTAAAAACAGAGAAGAAGACTTGCGCATAAACCTTGCGCGCTGTATACAATAATATACAGTAATATTATCTTTTCTTTTTTACCAAGAACTTTATTGAACAATATGAAAAACTATAAATGGTACAAAATAGGGATGAGTCATCCCTATTTTGTACCATTTATAGGATGAGTCACGATGGTCGATTAGTTTGCAGACGCATAAAGCTTGCCACAAAAAAACGGCAAATAGCCTAATTATTATGAATGTGTCAAATAGCCTATAGCAAGGAGACATTTGAATTGTTTATTAATAAACTAGTGTTTTGTGTGACGATGCTGACTCGCCACCTTCGCAGTGTTTTGAAGGTGCCTATAGAGAGAAATGCACACTTCATACGGATTATTATAGTTGTCTGTTACTTTTCTTTTTGAATTGTTTTGTTTAAAAGTAGACATTAAAAGCTTAGATATAGGTATTTCTGAGTTTCTGTTCATTTATGAGACAAGCTCCAGTTCTCGTGCGTTGCAATTTATATTGCGTCGGCGCCTCATGTCCTGATTATATAGGCTATTGTCTGCTATCCATGCAATTCGTTAATAAAACATTGATTAAAATTAAGATACAATTTTTACAAAACGAAATTCACTTTAAAGAAAGGCAAAACAAAACTTAATGAAGACAAAACAAAACTTAATGAAGTGGTCAAAATGATGTGTCTCGATATTGCGCATCTTACTCACGCTGTTCACTTATAGGGCCTAATCAACATATATGAAATGGAAAAAAATAACATTATTTAATCATAAATATGAAACTAACTTTTTTTTAATGGCTACAACATTTAGGCCTACAGTACAGAGAAATGTAATGTCGGAGCGAACGCCTTGTCACCGGTGAGCATGAAGGGGCAGAGGTGCGTTTTTTGAATAATAATCAAATTCAATCAAATAATTAAAATAAATACACAAATAAATAAATAAAAGAGGCTCGAGTAGCTTCTGAAGCATGAACTCAAGCAAGTAGTCGCAGTTGTTTTTGCTGGTAGGCCTATGGCTACTGATTTAGCGTGTCTGACTAGTCGACACGTGGGGTGATGACATCATCGTTTCACAAAATATACGGATAGGCCGTCCACACGAAACTGCAAGGGCGTCGTTTTCAGATTTATCCACTTTGGGACCCGGTTTCAAAAAATAGCGGTTTCACTCTCCGAAAACGCCGGATCCGTGTGGACGAAACGCCAATACGATAAAAAATGTATACGTATACAGTGAAACGCGTCTTCGTGTGGACGGGCCCTTAATACGCATGTGTGACGTCACGGTTTTCACAAATTTGCTTTTTTTGTAGTTTACACGGAGAAGATAACGGTATCTTTTTCAAAAACTTGCACTTTTCTGTTTTCAAAAGTTTGCATTTTCAGGCCCTCAAATCGCCAGTGTTGTGTAAATGAAACACCAAAACGCATAAAAAGTTTTTTATGATTGTTGAAAATGATGTCTTCTAAATGGCTCTATTAAATAAAATAGAGAATATACGTATACTATGCTAGTGTGAAGCACATTTGCACATGCACACTCAAACTTTCATTCTCTTTGCCAACACATCTTTCACACTTGTGGTCAAACTATCGATCACTACTGGTGAATAACAAGCACTTCCACTTGTTTTGTCAGGGAGTGTTACCCGTGGCCAAAAGGTGAGATGAAGTAGAGGCAGCAGTGCACACGGTTGTCCTGAATGTTCTTACGGTTGAGGCCGCTTTCGTCACGAAAGTACTGCTCAAACTGCTGGTCAATGTAGTCCTCAACTGCCCTCCAGCTATTACAATGAACATTAAATGGAGATTAAAAAGCTGAAAATGAGCAAATGCATTTGATATAGTTACTTTGCATCACCAAAGTCAAAAACGAATCTCATCACGAGTAACTGA
The DNA here is from genome assembly GCA_036326025.1 of Chrosomus eos. Classification (NCBI taxonomy): domain Eukaryota; kingdom Metazoa; phylum Chordata; class Actinopteri; order Cypriniformes; family Leuciscidae; genus Chrosomus; species Chrosomus eos. Next base: position 26,584,222 of record CM070834.1, read on the forward strand.
GAGACAATATGACACAGTAAACATTTATTTTGAGAGAAATGACTCCTGTGTCATTGACTAATAACAATGCAGTCCCACCACTCTGTGTTGTTGACAGCATCACCGAATCCTGGCGTATCCACGATGGTGAGTCTCAGCTTGACTCCTTTCTCCTCTATAGACACGGTGTGTTTTGTGATCCCCACTGTCTGCGCGATCCGCTCTGCAAATGGGTCAATGACAAATATTTAAAACGATAATTTAATACATTAATACTCACCCTCATGTAGTTCCAAACCTGTAATACTTTTGCGCAAGAACCAATGAGGTTCATTCTCGTGTTATGCAGCACGTTAGAGCTTCAGCAGGAACCAATGAGGTTTGTTATCGCGTGTCAAGTAGGTTCGGTCGAGCTTCTGTTTATGTTCGGTCATCATATAAAGCAATCGAGTCTCTTCAGGAAATTTGGACTAAACCGCTCAATTCATATGGATTAGTTTTACGATCTCATTATGAACTTTTTGAAGCGTCAAAGTGTCAGCTGTGTAGCTATGTTCCGAAGATGAACGAAAGTCTTACGGGTTTGGAACGACATAAGGGTGATCTATCCCTTTAAAAAAAAAAAAAGGAACGATTTGGTTTAAAGTAACACTAAGTAACAATTTTCAACCTTCATAATATATTTCCAAGACCCTTGTGATGGTACATCGACTTAAAATAAGTTAAATGGCACGTCTGCCATAGCCTGACGGGGTCTGTATCGCTTTTACTGGCACTATGTAACTTCGGGTTTCGGGTAGGAACCCGTGCACAAAAAGAACTACACAATTCGACTGCTTTACGTCAAGCGCTACAATAGTCATTATTTAGTTTTTCTTCGTTTCTGATGTCGCAATACATCATCCTTTCATGAAATCATGTAACATACTCTACCTTGTCTGTGGACATCGTTCATTCTAAAGCCGGTGCTGGATAAACAGCGAGCGCGACTGTAGGCTAAATTATTTACGACAGCGGCAATGGACAATTTTGTTTCCAACCAGTAGGGCGACCGAAGAGGAAAAATCCTTAGTGTTACTTTAAAACACGTGCTATGGTCTTAGACGTGTAATATTTGTATTCATGTTAAGCCGGGTGCACACTGTGCGATTTATTATAGTGCTTTACGATTGCTCCTTGTCAGACTGTACGAACATGATCATTGCTGTAAGCCATGTCACACTGTGGTATCTCAGTTGTCATTATTATCAGACTGTACGAACATGATCATTGCTGTAAGCCATGTCACACTGTGGTATCTCAGTTGTCATTATTATCAGACTGTACGAACATGATCATTGCTGTAAGCCATGTCACACTGTGGTATCTCAGTTGTCATTATTGTCAGACTGCACGGCAGTCAAGACAAGTTAAAAAAGGACGCACACAAGAAAACTTGTCCAGAGATTTAAATCATCATTAAATGACACGTTCGGTGATGTGAGCTGGATTACACACGGGATTGAAATGGTGGCTACAAAGAAATCTCTACCTTTAAATTTGGTCATGCTTTTCTTGAAAAATGAAGACAATTTGACGGTCGTCGTAGGAGAAGCCACAACTGCAGGACTGCAAGTTAAATCTTTCGTCTGTAAAACTTGATCGCAACGGTCATTAATCGGCTGTCGATGAACATCTAACGATCAAATACTTTAGATTTTAGCCTAGGATCAGAGGAATCTTTTAGGATTTGCAAAATTTGTCTCAGACAGCCACATCATGGCCAAAAATCGCACAGTGTGCACCCGTATTTAGTTTCATATGGCTTTAAAAAAAAAGTATACTACTTTCAAGAAAGATTTTAGTTAACGACCATCAAGTAAAAATAATAATGCATTTTCCTTACATTTTCCTTTGAAATGTATTTTTCAAGGTAAATCAAATCAAACATTATTACAATTTTTGGTGGGTATATCATTTTATAACCTGAATTAACCGTGCCCTTTTCACACATAGAGTATATACTGGTGAATTACTGTTAAGAGATCATGTGTGTGAACATAATAAATAACATAATGCTTATAATTATAACAACAAATGTTGTTTTACAGAAGAAAATTGCTCTAACCAGTCTTATTTCAGTATCATTGATATACTACTATAATTTTTGTTAATATTTTGAATTAGATTTCTATATTTTCTGTTTACATTTTTAATGTAACTTAATTTTTACTTAATTTAACTAAGTAAAGTTTGTAATTTTGTTGTGTTTTTGTAATTTATCTAAAAAATCTATATAGTTTGATAAGTTTTAGTTTATTTTTACTATTATTTTAGCACTTCAACGTAAACTAAATAAAAATTTAAAAAATGTTTTATTCTATTTCAGTTTTATTTCAGACTCTTCGACTCTTACCTTCAGCATTGCGCATCTTCCTGTCTTTGTAAAGGTCTGTGAGGAAGAGGCTGTTGACTAGTGTAGATTTCCCTAAACCTGACTCTCCTGGAAGGATAAAAAGGATAAAAATTATAGGGCATCAAATATAACTTTTACTTTGGCTATCTGTCTTTGACATCTGATGACCTCACCTGCCACCATAAGAGTAAAGACGAACCCCTTTTTCACAGATTTCCTGTGCACTTGGTTAGGCAGAGTCGCAAAGCCAACATATTCCTTATCTTGATCCTATAAAAAGGGATAAAAATCTCAGATAGTGATGTGGTTTCAAAATAAGTAAACAAGGATTTAAAAAATCAAGTTTGAAGCAAGCAATATAATAGCCTGAGTCAACATTACCTCAGCTGAGTCATAGGGGTCAAATCTGCCCCAAGGACTTTTCGGGCGAGAGGGGCTCATGGGAGAATCCAGAGAGCTCATGGAGCTGAGATGGCCACGGCGAACTAACTCCGGCTCAAGACTTCTGCTCAGTGGTCGTGTGAAAGTGGGCGTCCCTGGGCTGTGAGGGTGTGTGCTGCCGTCGGGCTCCCTGTCCATCATGGGCGTCTCACTTCCAGGGAAAGTGTGACCGGCTCTAGGGGGCAGGTCTCTCATGGTATAGGCCAATTCAGAGTCCTCGCAGTCTCCTATGGCTAAACTTGACAACTGCAGATGTAGGACACAAATTACTTTATAGTTTCAGTTTAGATCAGCTCTAAATAATCAGCTTGGACCTAATGGTGGATTCCATTAGTCCTCGGAAGTGGAAGATTCCTAGTTCCCAGTAGGAACTTTTAACTGGAATGCACACTTAATCAGTGTTGCGACTGGAAAACTTGCCCGACTTCAAAATCGAATAGTGGGACAGCAGTAATATAGCCTACTTCTGTTTGTTTGTGTCTTAAACTCAGTGGTGCACATACTATCCCAACCTCTATTTGTAGACATACTTCAGCATACTGTTCAAAATAGTTTGTATTACGAAAAAGAAGCACAACAAAGGTTTGCCTGGACACATCCATGTTAGTTTTCTGACCATGTGTACTGAAACGTGGTCAGCTCGGGTGTGACGTCATTCCCAGCTGCAACATCCCTCTTCCGAGGTAAATGGTCACAGCATGGGTTGTGGAATGTGGACCTTGAGGGCCAAAGTTGATAACATGCCCCTGATATCATGCATTTAAAAATAGTATTGAATCTTCAGTTTTAGGAGCGCAATCTATTTTGATTTTCATGAATTATAAAATGGAAGACTAAAAATGGAAAATCTTCCATTGAATGCTTAAAATACTTGCATAATGAATTGTGATTGGACTTCTTTCTTGCATGGCTTTTCATACTAAATTGTGATTAGTATTATTTTCTTGTATTTAATTGTATAAAATGATGATTGTCCTTTTCTTTCTTCCATCTAATTAACCATCTATAGCCACATATCCAATGTCAAATGGATCAATGACAGAAAATAATTAATTAAAGGCATTAGTGTGAGAAACATACTGATAATCTTATTTGGCATTATTTATTTTGTTTTATAATTAAAACCTTTTTTTTCAGAGCTTGACAGATCCAGTCCCCATTTACTTTAATTATACTGAAGTGTATTGGAAGCATTATAAGAGAAGATCATATTCATAAGTGGCATTTAATTATACATAACATTATTTTATTATCAGTTATCTCACCTTCACATCCTCATGTTGTTCTAACCTATTCATGAAACACACAAAAAATAATGTACCGGCTTCTTAAAGGCACAATATGGAACTTTTCGGCTTTCAAAATAGCAAAAATAACTGTATCTATGTTATATATTTCTTTTAGTTGTGTACTAACATTATCCCAAAAGTTCCCACCAACTTTCAAATCCGGAGAAATTTATATTTTAATTTGAAGACACGGGCCGTGTCTTTATTTCCGTTTCGTCGCCCGTCTATGACGTCATATAACCTTTGACTCTAGTTTCTCTAACTTCGTGCGGATCCCGGCGAAAAACCGCCAAACGCAAATGTAAACACCGGACGCACGTCACTAAAATAAAAGAAGACGATAAAGAATCAATAGTTGGATATCAATAAGGGACCATGATTATGCTTTGCCTGCACGTTCTGCTGCTGGAGGCAGATCCGTGAAGCGGAAACGCACGGGTGACAGAAATGACCCGAGAAGGTTTTGGGACAGGAGAAGACATGACTCGCGTTAACATTGGAGTTGCTTTTCCACGAGCTTCGAGACAAACTGGAACTACAGAGAGATGCCGATCTTGCTTGCATTCTAATAAACAAGTAAGCACCCATTCAGCTAACTAGTATATCTATCCGTAACTTATATGTTGTGAAACGACGATGGCATGTGTAAAACGCAGACGGACTAGCTCTCATGTACAGTATAATGTAAATTCACATTTGTTGTAGATATAGCTGCAGAAAGTAGCTTCATATGCAGTTCACTATCTTTTTCAATATCATAGTATAAACGTAATTATAATTATTAACGAAAGGTGACTGTGTTTTTTAACATCTATTAATACTAGCTAGATGGAATATGATTCAATAGCCCTGATAATTCATATATCTCTCCGTTCGAAGAGACGTGATTTTAAAAACACTAAGTTTGAATGAGTGAGGAATGTGGAGAGCGACAGAGCGCGCGTGTTCATTACAATGGCATTACATAAAGTTAATAGCCGTAACTAAACGTAACAAGAATAGAGATATAATATAAATAACAACACATTACCTCGTCAGTGAACATGTTATCTGCCGGAGATGTTAGATGGCTGGGGAATGACAGATCGCGCGTGTCCCAATGAACATCGTAGTTCGCGCGCGCACTTCCTCTCTCTCTCTCTCGACAACGACAACAACTCCCATGAGCACACGCTCTTTCACGACGTCATCAGAATACGTCTTTTGCTATTATTTTGATTGAGTGACCCCTGGTGGCCAAAAGTTACATACTGTACGTTTAATTTCACTCGGTTAAGTGAATGTGAACTGGGGCTGTCACGCTCCAATTTTAATTTTACTGTAAAATTACATGAAATGTAAGGTTAGATGTATTTTACAGTTTTCCCCATATATAGAAAGGAAACTTAACGTGAACCAAGTTTTACTGTACTTTTACAGTTAAAATTACAATAACACTCAACCAGTTTTAATGTCACAAATAAACAAAGCTTCAACACAGTGAGTCGCTCAGTCTCTAATGCAAACAACGTGACCTGCATTGATCCAGCAGCCTGTCACTGTTCATTAGTCCAGGCTGCAGACACATTAATACCTCACACTAATGCCCTGATCTCCAGTAAGATGCTAGAGAAGAAGTGGGGGTCGTGGCTGCAGGCGCAGTTTGACTGTTTTCTTACAACTAGGCTACATTTCATTCATAAATGAGTAGTTAAGCATCCATACCTCAGGATCTGGAGCCAATGAAAGTGTGTAAACAGAAAGAAAGAGACCATATTAAAGTTCCAAATCTGTCAGGTGCGTTTCTGACCTACATTTGCAAATTGTTGTTATTTTAAAAAGCCCTTACCGCGTTGTCTGTACATCGCATTCACGAACCGGTTGGTGGTCGACGACAGGTGCTCCATTTCACCAGACCAGTTAACATCCACTTGTCAATGCGGTTGATGTTTACCTAAATAAAAAAATTCTCTGTGCGGAGTTTTTCTGTGGAGATTAGTAAGTTACAGATAAATCTCCGCAATTAAGGTAACGCAACTTTCCTGACGCTAAATGTTCTGGATATACGGAGGAAAGCAAAGTTACAGCACACACAAACCAGCACGGCCAAATGTTCAATGCTATCAGTGAGAGCTGTGCGGAGCGTCGCGTGACTCGCGTTCACTTGCAGTGTACTGGGAGCGTTTCAGTTGCGTCGCGCATATAAACGTCGCGCTTTGATTGGTCGACTGGATGCCGACGCCGGCTTGAAGATGCGTTGCTTTGCGTCATAGGCATAGCGTTTGCTTGTCGATATAATTTAATACTAATTATATCGCGTTTAAAATATAAATACCAATGGAAAACTGAAACAACTAGACTAAGCAATAAATGCGTTCAACTGAAATAATTGCAATAATAACCATGAAAAGACATGTTTTCTTTTAGTAGCCATAGCAAATGCAAAAATAGTTAATGTACAGCAGTTTAAATGAAATAACTTTTCTGGTAAATAAAGGGATCTTTTTTCAACTAAGATCAGGTTCTGATTAAGGCTACACTGTAAAACTATGAAATATATATTTTTTTAAATTATAGCCTACAGTAAACTCGATTAGCAAGGTAATTTTACGTTTAATAATTTGACAATTTATATAATTTTTCTAAAAAAATCCAAGGCCTATGTATGAATTAGGCTACCATATAGGTAATTTAGAGTGAAATAATAATATGACAAGACATTATGCTTTTCACTGTAAAGTATTGATAGTTGTGTTTTTCGATCCACCACAATTTAAATGGTAAAAGCAGTAAAAAAAGATGCAGATTATAGTTACATAGTTTTTGTGTGTGTGTGTGTGTGTGTGTGTGTGTGTGTGTGTGTGTGTGTGTGTGTGTGTGTGTGTGTGTGTGCCTTACCCCAGATCTATTCATTGACCTTAGATATGCAAAACAATTCACATACCTTAAAGCAATTTAAAGAGCTCAAACATTCGACAGAGTAATGACTATGGTTTTATTTTGTGTTAAAAAATATACAATATTCATTTTAAGATTAATGTAATTGGCTAGTAAATTGTCAGTCCTATTACATTAGCAGGAAAATTGCTCCAGTCCTCCTCCTTTCAAAATTTTTACACAAGTTTTATACTTTTTTCTAATTAATTGCCTCTTCCATCTAGGGGTTTCCGCGAGACACATATTGTCCTCTTCTGTAATCCAGCTGGCAAATCCTTACACATTCTCCTATTGGTGAAAATAAAAAATAAGTTAATATTACTAAAAAGCTAATGAAATTCTCTCAGTGCTAAAGGATAAACAATTAAAATATACATATATATTTACCAAGCACGGGTTCTTGCACAGGCAATTTATACGATAGTTCTCATACAACACATAGTGAGTGGTATGTTTTAGGTCCTGCATGTTTGTACGGATCAACATGTTCCTCAGATGCACAAAATCACTGTGAGATGGATTCTCAACTGTTGGAGAGAAAAGAGCACATACAGTATGTTGTTACATACAAACAGTATACCCACCAGTGATGCGCGGGTTGATCCAAAATGAGCGGGTGCCTGCGGTCACACGTGGTTACGAGTCATCCAAAACTATTTTTAATGATGTTTTATAAACAAAGTTCGGGAGGAGCACGTTCAAATAATCATTCCAATCAACTTGTCATCAAACAATTACCATGTCTACCCCGTCAGCACGAGAGGAAGCATATATTCACTCTGTCAACTCACAGAACATTCCTTGACAGTTTCAGCATCCCTCCTCCACCTCATTCTTTCACAGCCAGGAATACGGGCGGAGTACTCTGGGTTCGGGCCGAATACCTAGCCCGGAGCCCTCTCCTCGGACAGCACGCCAAATACGCATTTATTCTATCTGACTTGTTTATAAGTTTGAACCATGTTGCGAACTCGTGAAATGATATTCAGGTCGCGGTCGGTCGGGTCGTTTGAAATAAAGATGCCAATTAAACCTTTGTAATTTATATAGTACTAGACACAATTTTCTATGAAATACATAGGCCTACACTGTATTGGCTGAATAACTGGCACAAATACACAAATAGAAACAGCAAAGTGTGGGAGACATTTGCCGAAATAATGAAAGGTGATGACCAAAGTGCTGGCTTTGTCATGTGTACTTCTTGCGATGCCATTTACACATTTTGTGTTACACGTCTACGGCCCAATGACGCTACGATTAGCATTTTCTACTTTTAAAAAATGCGGGTCATCAAGCGGGTCGGTTACAATATTATTTTTCCTTTTTTTGCGGTCCGAGTTGCGGGCGGGTTAGTTGAAAACGTCGGTTGGGTGCGGGTTGTTTATACATTGACCCGAGCATCACCTGATACCCACCTCTCTGCTATTTTCCAAGATTTTTGAACATAAATAACGTATGGTAAAAAGAGCAGTGTAATTGTCACAATGTGGGTTTGTGTCCTGTCATGTTCTATAGTTCCCTGTCTTGTCGATTAGTTATCCCAGGTGTTTCTGATTTCCCACGCCCCATTGTTATCTTCTCGTCTAGCTCGTTTGACCCTGATTATTTAAGCCCTGTGTTTCAGCCTTGTCTTTGTGAGTTCTTGTTTAATGTTTGACTGTTTACGCTAGTGTTGGTTGTTCCTGTTCTTGAATCCTGTTCCCGAGTCTGTATCCAGTCTGTTCAATAAAGCCAGTGCTGCATTTGGATCCTGCCTCATCCCTGCTTCAACCACACCCCGTTACAGTAATCTTCACAGTTTCTTCCATACATTTCATACAGATTGGAAACAACATGATAATGACACACACAATTAAATAATTTCTATTTTTGAGTGATCTATTCCTGTTATCGTAAATGTTACCACAAGTATAAATGTAACATCTGATGGTGCGAGTAAACATACCCTCTACAATCCCCCATGGATAGGCACGGGCTCGAACTCTTCTGCCATCTCTCTCTACTACTGTATTACTGCCAATAACAGCAAAGGGTATACTTCTCTATGAGAAGACATGGGAAAATTATAGAGATGTCACAAAAGGATTATAAAAAATAACAAAAGCCAACAAGCTTAACCCTTGAGAAAAAGTACCCTTAATTGTATTGAATGTCAAATCTTAAAAGTATATTTTTTGAAAACTGTACTTACATATAATATAATATTAATGAAACAACTAAAGAGACCTACTTTCATGACACACACACTTTTAGAAAGTGCACTTTATATGTCAAATAAAAACTTTAAATCATTAGGTTTTAATAAACTTTTGTTGAACTTTAAAGAAGTACACTTATATATTGATGTGTTAAAGGTCTGTTGTGTATTATTCAATATTACATTTAATGGAGAGATATTTTAAATGTATTAAATTGTAACTTCATAATTACAAATGTCTAAATAAAAATATATTAAATACATGACACAAGTATCAATAGAAATTACATTAATGTATATTTTAGTTTATTATAAATGCTTGTGTTTAAAAGTACATTTCACCATATTTCTAAAACAATAGAATTATGTAATAACATATTAAGATGGACTTAAGTCATATACTTAAGTGGGTCAAAGTTCAACTAACTGCACTGAAAATTTTAAAATATAATATATCTTGTTTTAATTGTAACCTGCAATTATGTGTCGGAAAACATAACATTCAGTTCACACTTAAGTATGATTTTTTTTAAAGCATGTTATTTTCATAATAAATACTCTTTTTATTGTGCTCAAGTGTACTTCTTTTTCACAGGGAATGAATTCATGTCACAACTTCTTTTAAAAAGCAAAATCTGTGACTCATTTCCAAAATAAAATAAAATAGTGACCTGTAGTGCTGAGCTTTACCTCTAGATCCTGTTGCCTGAAGGGATCATTATTATGATCACAATCTGGGACCTGGAAGATCTTGATTTTGTATTGGTCAATTTCTGTCAAAATCTATGGAAACAAATGCAATACATTACAGATTGCAGATCTGGTGGTTGTTGTTGACATTGGAAGTCATGTTCCCAACATATCTATATGACACACTTTTTGAAACACCCATGTAGGCTTTTCCAGATTTTCAGTACATGTTAATTCTCACCTTGGCTTTCATATTGCGTGTCTCTTTTGGAGTGAGGCTGTCTGCTTTAGCCAGCACAGGCACAATGTTGACCTTCTGATCCAGGGCCTTCATGAAGTTCACATCTATTGGTTTGAGACTGAGACAGCCCAAAGTACATATGTTAACTGACTTCAGTCTATATGTGTGTGGTTACTGAAATCCTGAGATTGAGAAGATGTCTTACCCATGGCCATGAGGTGAGATGAAGTACAAACAGCAGTGCACTCTGTTGTCCCTTATGTTTTTACGGTTCAGCCCGATCTCATCTCTGCGGTACTTCTCCATCTGCTGGTCTACATAATGAACTGCAGCCTTCCAGCTGTAACCAAAACCAATGTCTATAAACACTGAACAAAATTATAAACGCAACACTTTTGTTTTTGCCCCCATTTTTCATGAGCTGAACTCAAAGATCTAAGACTTTTTCTATGTACGCAAAAGGCCAATTTCTCTTAAATATTGTTCATAAATCTGTCTAAATCTGTGTTAGTGAGCACTTCTCCTTTGCCGAGATAATCCGTCCACCTCACAGGTGTGGCATATCAAGATGCTGATTAGACAATCATTTCATCAAAATGAATAAAAAACAGTTAAGTGCAAACTTAGAATATTACGCAAACCTGCAATAATTAAATGTTAAATTACACAAATATACTTTAAGTATTTAAACACACTTTATTAACCAATGTCTTTGCTGCTGACCTTCGATGATCCAATTCAACCATACTAATAAGCAAAAATGACTTTAGATAAACATCACATTTGTGTTTCAATTTTTTAGTTTTTATCGCTGAAGAAAGACCCTGCATCCCAATGTCCATATTATCCATCCTAAATAGTATGTAAGATTAGAATAAGTGTGTCCCAAAGCATAGTATGTTGAAAAAACGATATAAAAAGTCCCTGGATGATCTACTATTTCCGGTAGATTTTCGAAGTGTGAATCCATGCTCACTCTAAAGCATGATCTTGCCCACAACCCATTGCTCTTTGGATTCGGTTCAGAACTACAAACACGAGTAAAAAGTGTTTAAAAACTACAAAACATGGCGGGTGTGCGCAACCGATACAGGTTCAAGTAATCAAAGTTTAACCTGATAAAAAATATTTATTTAATGTCGTCCGTGTTATATTTCATCAATAACAATGTGGATTTTTATAAAGATCCGTTTGGGCATTAACTTTTAAATGCATTAATATGAGTAGAGTTCTATGCATGAAAGACCAGCGACTGCAGATCAATGTGCTACTACATTTGTCTCCGATTCGGTAGGAAATTGAATTAAATGTGGAGGATTTTAACTGTGACAAGATGACTGACAGGCCAGTTAACGGTGACAGGATGCGACAGAGAGCAACCGTTTAAGACGCAATTGTATGACATGATAATATGTCTCAAAGCTTGTTTACTCTTTTGCTACGTACTCAAAAGTATGTACTTTTTCTTCACAAAAAGAATACATCATTAGTATAAGTAGTAGGTGAATTGGGACGCAGCAAGAGTTGAGCTTTCTTCTTCTACGTCCTATTCTTCTGTAATTCAGAATGGCAGCACAGCTGAAAGGTTTGTTTTAAATGCGCCCTCTACTGTACAGAAGTGAATTTGCATTTCCATCAGGCCGAGGCTTATTCATTTCACATTTGGTGTGAAAAAGTCTTTACATTTGACAAAAATAGAACTTCCTTTTGGTTATTAAAAAATAAACAGACAAGCCAAGGCCAGATGAGAAAAGTAACTAAGTAAAAAGTTTAAAAAATATATAACTAAGTAACACAATTAGTTACTTTTTTAGCCGAGTAACGCAATATTGTAATGCATTCTTTTTAAAAGTATCTTTCCCCAACACTGCCAGAAACCCTCTATTACTGGACATTTTCACTTGGGGAATAAATGAATCATTTCCGACAACTTTGCTTCCCTAGATGTTGTATAGGGGAGAGCGGGGCACAACCTAACACATTTTGGTTTTGGCTTAATTATTTAAAAAATAATTAAGTTAGATTCATATTTGTTTTACACAAGCAACATACACATCTCTGCTACAAATGAACACTTAAAGTTTTATTCTAGGACCTAACATTTTCGTGTAGTTGCACTGAAAGTGACATTAGTGCAAATGTTACAACTTACCCCATATGTGGGGTTAATTGTAACAGACAGAGGGGTTAGTTGTAACACTTGTGTGTAACACACATAATTCAGCACTATTTTATCTGTATAGTTTGATATTGTTTGTGCATCTGTATAGATAGATATCCATACATCCATCCCTCATCCAATCATCTTTCTATTATGGATCAATATCATGGATAGAGATATAGGAAAGGGCTGCACAGTTTTGCAATAAATAAATAAATAAAATCATCAAATATTGTAATTGAAATTTAATTATATTTGTGTGTGGCAGTTGCATGCTCAATTATTATTATTATTTAAAGGGTATTGCATGAAAAACAGGCTATATTTTTTAATAAATAAACAAGTGATCAATGCATAGTAAACAAAATTTTAAAATTTTAATTCCAACATTGTTTGTGAAAGCCCAACAAAGTTTAATGTGGCAAAATAAATATATAAATACTCGAACCTGAAAACTTGTGTGGCTCCCTGTTTTCATTTGATTATCATTGTACACTTGGCGGCTTAGTTGTAACACTGTGTTACAACTAACCCCGCTGTGTAAAACATATTTTAAGCCTATAGCTAACAGTTGCTAGGAGATGCTGACATGTTTCAAAACGGTGCTGTGTTTTAGCCCACAAGACGGCGATTAAGGTAATATAAAGTAAGATTTGGTGACGTACACACCCAGCTCAGAAACCGAAAAAAACGTACGATGAAAAAAATTACTTGCATGGTGTCAAAACACTCTTTGTCCAGTATCTTCATGAAATATTATCAAAACTTTCCAAAAATTCATGGGAGACCGTCTTCTGGCAGCGAGAGAAAAAGAGCAGAAACACAACCGGCTTGATCCTGACTAACTGTGTAAACGGTCCGTGTTACATCTAACCCCGCGTTAGTTTGTGCCCCGCGCTCCCCTAAGTTCAATATCAACAAGTGCAACATAAACAAAAAATGACTGAGTGCAACTTTAACACTTTAGTACCTTTCATTATTATTAATGGCATCTCCAAAACCAGGGGTGTCGATAACAGTGAGCTGTAGATTTACTCCCTCTTCAACAATGTCTACGGTGCTCTTTGTTATTGACACTGTCCGTGCTATCTTCTCTGTGAGACAGAAATGGATGCATTTCACAACAGATCTTCTCTGCATGACTTTTGGATGCCTTGTCCTTAATTAATTTAGTACTGCCTTTTATAAGTAGAATGAATACAATTGTTGTTGAGTAATGTTACGTGTACCTGAAACATCCGGCATGCATCTGTCCGTATAGAGGTTTGTGAGGAAAAGGCTGTTGACAAGAGTGGATTTGCCTAAGCCAGACTCACCTAAACATAAAATTATTTCTTTTAATGTCAAAATTGAGTTCATAAAATGTTTTGAACGTGCATTAAATTGACTGTAAAGCATTTTACATTGTTACGAAAAAATCCAAATAAATTATTTTAAACTTACTAAAGAATCCTGAAAAAATATTGTTTTACTGTTTAAAGATTTCAAACGTTTCCAACATTGATAATAATAATAAATGTTTCTTGAGCAGCAAATCATGTATTTTTGATCAAATGCAGCCTTGGTGAGCATAAGAGACTTATTTCAAAAACTGTATAGTTTGTGTTTCTTACCAACAACCATCAGATTGAATACAAATCCTTTTTTCACTGCTTTCTGTCGGACTTGGTTCGGCAGTGTCACAACGCCAACATATTCCTGTGAGGGGCAATAAAAAATAATCTGTACGGTATATCACATCATCCGTCTTTTTAAAAGTGTAATAATATTTCACAATATTACTGTTTTTATTTTTGTACTGTTTTTTTTTTTTTTTATCAAAAAAGACACTTTGGCCACTGCAGCATGTGTGTTACTATACCTCTGAGGAGTCATACGGGTCAAAGCGGCCCTGTGGACTCTTGCGTCTAAGAGGTGATTTGTCATCAATGGGAAGAGTCTTTTGTTCATGAGGAGATGAGGATGAGTAGAATGTGTCAGAGGAAAGGATACATTTATCTTTGTCCTCTGCTTGAGTGGAGTCAAGTAGAGAAGTGTCAGGATCCCTGGGGAGACTCTCCATACCAGAGTCATTCAAAGCTAGGGAAAACTAGCAGAAAGGCAGATCGATCAATGTGGTGATGATTGACAGCTTACACTGAGTATGTACTTATTCCTGAATCGTTTTTTTATGCAATAGTATGAGTGACCTACCTCCCCAACTAAGGCAGATATTCATGGTAAGATGATGTGGCATGGGAAATAGACACAATAATAATGTTAATGATTATTAATAATTTCCTTGACAACACTAACTATATAGAATACAGTGTTATTCTCTATAACAACAGCAATTTGCTGTAAGATTAAAGAACATTTATTTGATTCACAAACATAAACATTTACAGATGTATTGATACCTTGAATGTTGATGTCCTCAATCTGAAAACCGCCTGGACGTTTAATAGACACTGTGGATTTTTAATAGACGCTGTTAACCTTTACTGTTTTTATGTTTGTGGTGATATGTTTTGAAATATGCAGAGATTACAATTTATTAGCTAACCTCTTATTTTCCCTTCAAGTTAATTTAATAACCTTCTGAATAAATCAAAACCCAGTGATACATCAGTTAACGTTAGAGAATAAATGTAGGCTAATTTGAAACTTCATGTTTTACTGTATACATCTGGCTCTATTATCTGGGCTCTCTGAGACCCAACTTCAAAGTCTAAGGTAATTAAGTATATCAACCTGATATCCAGATGATTTAGGCTGTTTTTTTATAACGAAAGTTTAACTGGTATTGACTTAAAAATATAGGAGGGACATCATAATGAATTATTCTTAAATGATATTCATGGATATAGCTAACTAACTTAGGCTAAGGCTACTCATTGTGCTTTTGCTGCATTCCCGTGCTATCAGAATTATTGTAAATAGTTTCCTAGTTAAAGATAATTAATTGAACATAAATTTCAATCTCAAGTCAACATTTGAATGCGAAGAAATAATCAGGACTTCAGAAGTGGGAAGGAGGAAATTTCCGATAGCACATGAAGGCAGCATTAGACATTAGCTCGCGATTAACGTTAACTCCCCTTTTTTTTTTTTAAAAAAAAAAACAATGTATTATAGTAAAAGTGTAGTAACTTTTTTTTTTTTTTTTTGTATAACAAGTTTTACCACAAATAACGTTACCATGGTTAAACTGTAGTTGGTGTAAAGTTAGCAAAAGCTCGTAAATTTTCGTAGGGTCCCGTCAACCAACTCAACTCTTTACATATTACAGTTCAAAACAAAGAGTTTATCGGCTGTAAAATGTCCGCCAGACAGTGGTAAATGTGTAAAATAATTGTAAATTTATCAAATAATTGTATTATTTCCTACTTGTAAAGGAGCATCTGTTTCTGTGACCGAAATGAACCGTTAAACCGTCGACTCAAATTAAATCAAATGAAAACATGACATTTATTTGTTCCGTCATGGAGTTTCACAGTTTCTGACACGTGTATACATACATGGAAAAAAAAAAAAATGAGTTGTACAATCGTACTTAGGAACATGAACTAAAAGACAATTAAAGTAGATAACAGATCCACTAAAAATCCTTATGCTAGTTTTATAAAATATTTTTTTATCTTAAATTTATAATACTGTTCTCAAGACCAATCTAGCACCTTTGTGTCTGAGATCAAATTATTGCAGCAGATTGTACAACCAATAGCTTGTAAAACATGCAGTGACCCCAATATGTATTTGGAGTTTTAAAGACCCCCTGTTATGAAAATCAAGGCGTTAATATTTTGTTTATCAGTCTATGTGGTGTTTTTAATAGACAAACCCATGTGTAAACTCATAAGTCAGCACCATTGCTGAGTATTTTCTCCTTAAATCTGCCGTGAACCAAAGACGGCCTCAAAAACGTGGTTTGAAATCGCTGGTTTTTCTGACATCACAAACTAGCTACCTTGTAATCATCATCAACAAATAGATCTCTGAGAAATATGTCATTTTGGTGATATAAAGATTGATTTTAAAATGTACGAATGTCTTTGCATTACATAAGAAAACATAATATCAAATGACATTTGTTCTAATGAATTATTATACCACAAACAGACTTTTCAAGCAAAACATTTCACAAAAATAAGTTTTAAATGATAAATCAATAGATATTCTCTTCAAAATTAAGACAAAACAAGTAAAAAGGCATTGCAAAAAAATGGCTCATAAAAGTGAATTCACTGAGAGAACCATGTAATGGCATTCATATTTAAGTGGGGTCACTGTAAATAACAGTCTGAGAATTTGAAAATCATTACATGAAAATACTGTTGTCTGCTATATAAGCATGCCAAGTCTCAGCTTCGGCCTAACGCTGAGTTGTCCATCTGTTTCGAATGAACCCCATAAGATTGTTTTGGCTGGCTGTGGTTCCCCCAAAATGCTTGGCGGATCTTGTCCAGTTCCGACATCAGAGGAAGTCTCATCTCCAAGTGCATATGCAGGTTCTCCAGCCACTCCTCTAATTTGGCAAAAATGGGACTATAGAAAAGAATACGAAGAAAATGCCATGTTTCAGCAAATAAAATTTAGTTTGTAGTAGGGTTATGGAGATTAGAAACTGACAATTACCGTTTTTCAGCCTCCAAGGCACAACACAGAACTGCAATGGGAAAGAAAGCTTCAGGACATTCTTTGAACAAGAAGCGCTCCAGGAATTTATTCACATTCAATCCAAACTCCTGCGTACGAGGGAGGTAATCCGGATCGGCATATACTCTTCCGATAATCTGTTATGGGGAATATACATATATTTTCAGTTATAGGCCTATTTTTTAAATCAAAATGATAAGGTGATAAAATGATAAAAGTAGCGAAATATATAAGTCTACCTCACAAAGCACAATCCCGAATGAGAAAATGTCAACGTGTTCATCGTAGACTTTCCCTGCAGGTAAGAAATACTGTTAGTATGCACAAAAAAAAAAAAAAAAAAAATCACAATTAAATGGAGTAATTTCTACCCTCTCAATCTTATTACTTTGATAGCTGATTCATTCGGCTCACCGTGGATCATTTCTGGTGCCATCCAGTAGGGGTTCCCCACCACCGTATACCGCTTTTTACGACCAAGCTTGTTCAATTTAGACATTAGTCCAGGAGAGGACGTCTTCTCTTCCTTCATAAGCTGGGCCAAACCAAAATCGGCAACAACCACCGTCTGGTTCTGTGAGGAAAACTAGACCTGTCACACAATTCAGTTTGTTTAAAGACATGCTCTAGTTTATGAGTATTGACATGTGTCCTGACCTCTCGAACAAAGCAGTTGTGCGAGTTTAAATCCCGATGGATGATATTCATTGAATGTAGGTAAGCCTGTATTGGACAGAGAGAGAACACATTAATGTAGACACAAACAGATACATTATATAATTTTTAATGTTTTCTTCACATTTGATCTCTACTGTTCTGCAAACACTCATCGCTCTTCGTTACGTACCATTCCAGCGGCAATGTCCTTGGCATAGCTCACTCTAAGTTTCCAAGGGTGATCACAGTCCTGAATTATGACACATGAAATGAGTTTATTCACTCAGAACCACAAGAAAATGCTTTTTGCAGAGTAATATATGGACTTCATGCAAAGAAAGTATATCCATGAAAGACAAAAACAGATCAAACCATCTTCTGGATGGTGTCCCTCAGCGTTCCTCCTTGCACATATTCAGAGATCAGGTTCAGCCGTTTGTCTTTGTAGAGAATGCCGATGAATTTTAAGACATTAGGATGTTCCAGGCATCTCATTACTTTGACCTGGAGCCAAGTACGTTTTTATTAGAAAACAATCAATTTGCTGCTTAGGTGTCTGAGAAAGTAAAAAACTACAACAAACCTCTTTCAGGAATGTCTTCTGAGTCTCATCATCAAACTGAAGAAGTTCCTTAATCACCATGACCTCACCTGTTTCCAAATGTGTCACCTGACAACCCAAAGGAAGCAGTTTTTTGTAATTTGGTAATAGTTTGTGATCTCAAATGTATTTGTAAGCTCAGCCAGACTCATTGCTTTACCTTTATGGCTTGTCCATAACAGCCTTTTCCCAAAACTTCGCCATATATTAGGTCGGAGGGTCGGAAGATGCGTTGTGTTTTGTCCAAAGCGTCAAAACGCAGAGACTCTGATCGATTAATGTCTCTTCTGTGGGAAAGAAGTGCAGCGTGACGTTGTGAGCATGGAGCTTTATCAATGCTGCAGCTGCGCCTGACAAAGAAATGAACAATGTTAGAAAGCGCATGACAGAAATATGACCTTTTTTAATCATATTTTTTAATATTAACCAAAAAACAAAATGTTATACTAAACTAGGATTTTGATCTTCATAGGGAGAATTCTTATGGAAAATATATAGCATTCAGTTACCCCTAGAACAAACCTGTATGGTGGGTTTTTAAAAGCAGGATTAGATAATTGAAGTGACATTTTTGTTAAATCTCTTTTTATGCAATTACAGAGGGATGTAGTATACAGCATTACAAAAGCTTTGACTGATTTTTTAATCAAATAACATTTACACATTATTTTTAGTCATGTTAGCCAGCAAAACACTTTTTTCTTGTTTTAAAGGATTAGTTCACTTTTAAAAAAAACTTTTGCTGATAATTTACTCACCCCCATGTCATCCAAGATGTCCATGTCTTTCTTTCTTCAGTTGAAAATAAATTAAGGTTTTTGATGAAAACATATAATGGACTTCAATGTGACCCAAACGGTTCAAGGTCCAAATGACAGTTTCAGTGCAGCTTCAAAGAGCTTTATACGATACCAGACGATGAATAAGGGTCTTATCTAGCGAAACGATGCGTCATTTAATTTTTTTTTTGTTTTATTAGCACAAATGCTCGCCTTGCTCTGTTCTGTGATGCACGTTCGTGACTCTCCTGTTCGAACTCGTTCATCAAAATTAACAAATCTTTTTTCGAGTCATTTCATTCATTCAACGAACGAAATGACTCGAAAAAAGATTCGTTCATTTTGAACAAGTCTTTTTTTCGAGTCATTTCGTTCATTCAACAAACGAAATGAACGAAATGACTCGAAAAAAGATTCGTTCATTTTGAGATGCGAACGCGCATCTCAGAACGAGCAAGGTGAGCATTTGTGCTAATAAAACTTAAAGTTTTTTATTTATTTTTGAAATAACTGATCGTTTCGCTAGATAAGACCCTTATTCATCGTCTGGTATGTTTAAAGCCATTTGAAGCTGCACTGAAACTGTCATTTGGACCTTGAACCGTTTGGGTCCCATTGAAGTCCATTATATGGAGAAAAATCCTGGAATGTTTTCATCAAAAACTTAATTTCTTTTCGACTGAAGAAAGAAAGACATGGAAATCTTGGATGACATGGGGGTGAGTAAATTATAAAAAATAAAAAAATAAAGTTTTTTTTAAAGTGAACTAATCCTTTAAGTGTAATTTTTAAAAGTGTTAAATAACAAAAATGATCACTGGGGAAAAAAAGAATAATTCAGGATGCATTATTTTAAAATCAGCCTCATTTTGCTTCTCAAAAAAATATTTTGCTTAGATGTTTATATATTTTTAACTCAAAGCAAGAAAAAATTTATTATTAGAAAACATTGGTAGTTTAGTATCACATGTAAAAAAAAAAGAAAAAAAATCTGATAGAACCATAATTCGTACAGAATATTTGTGGACCGAGAACTTATTCGTCTGCTGCTGGGAATGGGAAATAAACCTAGTTTTCCAGGCTTGTCCAGTTCTTCTCCCAGCAGGGCAGATAGGTCCTCCTGTTTTGTGAGGTTTTTAGGGTCATGTTCAATCGTGATTTGTAGCCAATTCTCTGTATCATGAATCACCAGATCTATCTGTTAAAAATGAAGACATAAAAGGAATAATGAGACACGTCATGCAGATTATCTGTATCATTGTCTTATCTCAGTCACTGGACCGACCTCATTGAGTGGAATGTTCTGGACAGAGATTCCATTGATCTCAAGAATCCTGTCTCCAACATGGATCAAGGGCTTAACCTCCGGACTCAGGTTATGCAAGTCCAGCCTGTCTCACATGGGAATTTTTTTGGTGAGGAAAATATCAATATTGATTGAATATAGCCATGTTATTTTTAGTTGTGAATGTGTCTAAAATAATGACTCACTGAGACACGGTGATCAAATGGTCTGCACCATTCTTCTCCACAGTGAAGGATAAACCTTGCCTGCTTTCTGCAGAGGGAGGAAATGACATCGATGTCACTGTATGAGGAAACCGTGAACATTTTGCAGACAAATGCTGCGTCGAAACCTTCTGGTAATGACACTGTCCACTAAAAGACAAGAAGAAAAGAGACATAGATCATAAACAAGACAAAACGGAGGAACTTTTCCATCAAACATCCTCACAAGATCAGTGTAATAAAATGATTTGACAATAACCAACCAGTATAAATTGGTATAATCCACTAGGGAGAAAGAATCGCCATCTCCAATGACTATGCCGCAGCTTTCACAGAGAAAACACTCGGGATGGTATTTATGCTTTCCAGCCACCTGCAGAGATGGAGGGAAAAGGCAAAGTCAGTCTATTATGTTCTAATACTCTTGAATTCAGCTGAAACGGTGAGGGAGGTGTTGAGGTGGGACAGGGCAGATGACATCATTCTGCAGAAGTGAAGCAGCACAATGAAAGGAAGTGAGATTGTGAGTGGGAGGGTTCGCCTCGTCTGCCCTCAGGTCAAAGGAAACAGCGACAAAACACAGAAACTCCAAGCTAATCGTCTCAAGATGAGAGATCAAATTACTGTTGTCATTCAGTGAGTGAATTGTTGTTTGATTGTGTAATCTTCTAAAAAAAAATGCATGCATTCCTGAATCCACTGGGGTCACGCCCGGTGATCCAGTTTGTTCTAGTAAATTCCATTGCTTTCGGGAAAACAGATTATTCACAGATATCTTGTTAGTGTAAATGCTTAGCGGCACTCAAACATGGAGATGCTACTTTCTAGGCATTAGGAGCTGATAATTATTTTCACATTAAAATTCTATATCATTTTAAGTCCATGTTTAGGCATCACAACATTATAATGTAAACTATAAAATGCTTGGTTAAAGTTTATGTTTAACAGTATTATTAAATTATTCGTTTTTAAGATTAACTTTTATCAAGCATTAGATGACAACAAAGGTAATCTAAATGTAAAAATAGAGGAAATGAGCATGCACAAATATCAATATCAGCCAATATCGAGAAATAAATAAAATCTATAATAAAGGCTAATAAACTACACTGTAAAAAATAAAAATAAATTGTAGTTGTAAACATTGGAGAATGTTTTACAAGAAAATACTATTTCAGTCTCCTTCAGAATTCAATGTGTTACCTGACATTTCTTTGTAAATATTTGTAAAATTTACAAAAAGTAGATCCTATGACAATTTCTTTTCATATGGTACCGCTAACATACTTAAAGGATAATTCCGGTATTTAACACTTTGAGTCTATTTTCTAGTTTGTTTTGGATGAACTAGAGTGGTGGACTTTTGACGATGGGTTATGTCTCAACTTTTTGACTCTTAGAATCGCCTCTGACCGCTTCAGAGTGGCTGTCTATGGGCATGCACAAACATGTCCTTAAAACGACCCTTAACGTTCGTTTTCATGTTCCAAAACAAGTAGCGTAGCGAAACACAGTTTCTGACGTGTTTTATTTGCCATTTTTGAAAATTCCACTGATGTCTGTTGGAGGACTCAGTGCTCGTTGATATTACTGCTACCGGATACCGAAAGGGGTCTGTTTACATTTGGTTGTAGTCTTTTCGCTCGGATTCTCCGTCTCTCAGAAGGCTAGCGTGACAGAGCAACTGCGGCAAAGTGGTTGTCGCCATCAAGTGGTCGGGAGTGTGCTAACGCTTCAGACTCAAATATCCAGCGGAAGTTTATACGCGGTTGTGAGGTATCTGAAAATATAGTTCCACTATAGTAAATAACACGGATTGAAAGCATACATTGCGCAGATATATTTGTTTTTAATCATCAACGAACACCACTAACCACTCGGTAAGTTGCACAGTTTTGAAAACGAACGATAAGGGTTGTTTTAAGCACATGTTTGTGCATGCCCATAGACAGCCACTCTGAAGCGCTCAGAGGCGATTCTAAAATAGTCAAAAAGTCGAGACAGGACCCATCGTCAACATTTCTAAGTCCACCACTCTAGTTCATCCAAAACAAACTAGAAAATAGACTCAAAGTGCTAAATACCGGAATTATCCTTTAACTATCAGTTCCATCTCTAATCACACATTTCTAATGTTTATGAATTTCATTATCAATGTATTGTTCTAGCTTCTTACCATAATGAGACCGGTGGTGATAGACTCTGGGCAGCCGTGGCACTGCTCCCCAAATCGTGAACAGTAATCTTTCTTACAGAAGAACTGTCCATCTCTTTCATAGTACCAAGGCGAAAGAACAGAATTACATTCACAACACCTAACAAAAAGAGAGAGAAAAAGAGAGAGAAATGTTTGGCATGGTAATGGATATGACAATGTTGATATATTTGGTCTTGGCGGAATAGATCTGCTGCGCCGCTGCTGCTGTTATTGCTGGTGCTGTTGGTTATTAGTACAGAACTTGCTACTGCCAATAAATACACAACACACTGTTAAGAGCAAGTAAGACATGCTGATGAATATTACCCGTGGCAGATCTATACAGGTGGAGCTGGGGAAGGTGGAGGGTTTTCTGAAAGCGCGCTGCACTGCCATAGCAAATGCTAACCAACTATTTAAAGGTTGAGCTCATTGGCTACTGATACAGCAGGGACCAATCAGTAGCCATGTTTCCATCCACTTGTCAATCAAATTATCTGAAGTTCAGTAAAAAACCTCATGCTAATAAAGCTGGTGAAAGTGTGTTTCCATAAAACAGCTTTAAAGCGGATAAAAATGTGTGTAATGACGTCACATGCTGTTTTGCGATCAAATTGGTGTATCGAATTGATTTGAGACATGTTAAGGTGTTTCCATTTATTTTGTCACCGAATTGCACAACATTCAAGCCAACATTTGTGAACAAAGTTTTCCATAATAACGTTTCCATCAGCGTTTATCGCATAAGTCTTATATCGATCAAGATAAAATCCGATGAGACCGATCGTATTTCTTTTGAGTCGATATTCATGTAATTCAATCGAATTTGACTGTTTCCATAAGCCATTTTTCATTCGATATCACTTAATGCGGATAAAAAAGTGTGGATGGAAACATAGCTTGTGTTGCCCTAAAGAGAATGATGTGATTGCTAAGCAGATTGAGTTAAGGACCTATCAGCCTGCCCTATCTTCATGCTCTTAACTCTAGAATGCACAAAGGCAGTCAAATTGACCCAGCATGCTGTGATTCTTGAACTATTTTTATCAATGAAAACATCTATTTATTTGATGTTCCATGGATTCTTCAAAAAAAAAGTGTTTCTCATCAATGCCTTTTCATGTTTCTTGGTCATAGGGTGCGAAAAAATTTTTTTCGTATCACTAATAATATTATATTATACTATACACGATACATGCATATTTCTTTTAGCAGTCATGAAGTTCTTCATCAAGTGTAGAACCCGCTCAGACAGACAGTATGCAATTTCAGATGTAGAGTAGAGAAAGCCCACAGGAAAGGACAGCTGAAGGCCCAAACAAAGGAAGAGGTGCAAGCTCAGTTATGCTTAGAAAGGTGCAAAAATCTTAAGTGAAATGTTCTCTCTGTCTGAAAAGATCATTTTCACATGGTCTGGTGAGATATGTGGGGAGTAAAGGTTCAGGTTCAGAGCAAGACTAGAATATACTTCACAGTAGATCTAATTTATTTTAGAGTTTGTTTAGAAAAAGTACCACTGCATTCAAAAAAAATTGTAAATGTATTCTTTTGCGATGCATATATATATATAGTAATATATTAATACAACACCTACCCAGATAGCAATGAGTCGGCGGACCGCCGGCGGCGCGCCGGAGGCAGTAGAAGCGTCAGAATGGCGAAATCGCAAACACGTTTGACGGCGCACCGCCGGCGGCAGCCGCTTTTTAAAAGCGGCAGCCGCCGTCCTACCGCCTTCGTTCCGCGGCCGGCCCGCAGGCCAGCCGCCGTTCAATCGAAGGCGGACCTTCCGCGGCCCGTCGGAGGCAAACGCTATTTTCGAGCGAGCTGCCCCGCCGCTTATTGCATATATATATATATATATATTTATTTAATATTTATAGCATGCAGTTTATCAAGAATAATGATTGCTCAAACTAGACACATTTCCATTTGGCATTTTAATTCCACATTTCAAAGTACAGTAACTGTCATTAAAACAAGATGTCAGATCACTGAAATATAACAGAAAAAATACAAACACACACACACTAACATGCAGGTTTCCAATTAAATTTTGGTTAAAAAAACACTTGTAAAAAACACTATTGTAACACTTACAATACTTGGTAATAATATAAAGAGGTCAGCTCTGGGATTAAAAGAATTACCAGTAAACTCAAGTAATGAGGATATTTGGTACAAAAGAAAGTGAAGGATACCAAATAATTTGAGGTATAACATCATATTTACAAGTCATTTCTAACAGTAGGTGAAGTGGTAATAACTGAGAGTAAAACCTCTAGAGTACAATATACCATTATAACTGCAATGCTGACCTGTGGCACATGGATTTACAAGCTATTTTTAACAATAGAATAACAGTTAAGCACTGTGATGGAATTAAGTAGAATATTTAGTACCAGGTAATGTGCAATATCAATTATCAGAGATATAGCTTGGTATAGTATTCCAAGCTATTTTTAATAGAATAACAGTTAAAGGGATACTCCACTTTTTTTGGAAATAGGCTCATTTTACAACTCCCTCAGAGTTAAAGAGTTAAACAATACATTCAGCTGATTTTCTGACATTTAGAATAATATCAGTAACCAGACAGTTATATCCTACTATGGAAGTCAATGGGACTAGAAACTGTCTGGTTACTGATATTTTTCTAAATGTCAGAAAATCAGCTGAATGTATTTGAAAATGGTAAAACTGTTTAACTCTGAGGGAGTTGTAAAATGAGCCTATTTCCAAAAAAAAAGTGGAGTATCCCTTTAAGCACACTGATGGAATGAAAGTAGAATTTTTGGTACTAGTTAATGTGCAATATCAAATATCAGGCATAAAATAGGATTTACAAACTATAATAGAATCGTTAAGCACTGACAGAATTAAATAAGCTAATACTGAAGTCACGGCAAGTAGAATATTTGATACCAGATAATGTGCAGATATCAAGTATTAGATGTATAATCTAGGATTTACAAGCTATATTTAAAAATAGAATAGTTAAACACTGTAACAGGTTTAAGGGGTCGGCTGTGGGTCCCTCTCAGCGGTGCGGCGCCTTTTTCCGCCTTCGCGGTCAGATGCTCCTTTCAGGTAACGCATAACGTTAACCTGGATCTCCTCATCAGTGGCATCCTGGGTCGCCGGGTTCTTCCAGATGGCTCCTGTAGAAAATACAGATCTGTCATTCTATTTGAATAGCATAAGGTCATACACATCTACTTACATATTAAAAAAAAATATCCAACTTACTTTGAACAATGGTCTTCAGGAACATGTCTCTAAAACATGCTTTATCCCCTACACCAGTCCAGATTGTATTGATGGAAAGGTGATTAGAGAAGATACTCTGAAGTATTCGCCACACGGTTGTCTTTAGGTCCCTCCCGCATTTGATTGCCAAAAACCGAAGCTGAAAATACAAAAAAAGTGAAACAAATTACATTTCTCTGAAGCTTCTCATAAATTTAAAATGTAACAGGCTGTGGATTCAGACTGTAGAATATGCAGTGTACAATCTTAATTTTACTTTTTAGATTAACCTGTGGCGTTATAAACGAAATCAGAACACTTACAAATCGTTCCTGGAGCTCTTTATCCTGCCTCATACTGTTGTCAAGTAACGCCAAATCTTCCTGGGTGTCTAGGGGGAGTAACGGATCTCCTGGCAGGGATAACTCTCCAACAGACACATTGGCACTGAAAATGTTGCAGCATAGTGTCCATTTTGTTGTCCATGCTACGCACAACATCACCTAACTTTCCAAGATGTCGCAGCATTGGGGTCTGATCTGCACCTACAGGGGTTCCCAGAATAAAAGAATAAAGTAGTCAGTCCTGGCCTCTCAACTACTAAACTATGACAGTTATATCTAGGTCTACTACATGTACAGATGGGAATTTGCCCCAGTGGGAATTAAACCAACAACCAACGCCTGCATTGTTTGCGAGTTGTACCTGATTGCCCAGTGCGAGCAAACATCTTCAACATTGTCCCAACTTGCTTCACCTGCTCTCGAAGTGAGCCGCTGTCATCTGAAGCTACAAAATAAAAGGCATATGGTTATTTTGGACGCACACAAAAAAAGTTAAATTTAAGAAAGAGTGCATGTTCTCACCTGCTGATGCATTGCTTTCTCTCAGGGTTGTTTTTCATTCTGGAGTCTCTGGAAATCTACATAAAAAAAAAAAAATTATATATATATATATATATATATATATATATATATATATATATATATATATATATATATATATATATATATATATATATATATATATACACACACACAACTAAAGGCACTATTTTCAATACTGTTAAAACACTGGACACTAAGACATAGGCCTAGAATATACCTTCATAGCAGAAAACTTCATGCTGTACAGTACACGAGGTGCCAGGGGAGTCCAAGGGCCAATAACTGAGCGATGACTTTCTCCCATTGTTTATTCGGCACACAAGGAAGTTTTCAAATGGGAAGCATGAAGATGTTACAAGGACACCATGCGTTTTGGCATCTTGTATGAGGTGCACCAAAGCAATCCATGCATGTTGTATGTCACATGTTCTTTTCCATAAAGCTTGCTGCAGTGATCAGAGAGAACCAATATTAACCACTGTAGCTACATTGTGAAATAAACTAGCAGCATACTTGTTCGGACAGACAAAATAATTTATTACACAACCTATGCTACATTATTATGTTATGTTTTGTTAGAAAAAAACTTACGTTATACGTAGTCTTTCTAGATGTGAAGCTTTGGCTAACTACTGTAAGTAGCTAATTACATTTCTACATGTAACAGTTACTAGCAACATTGCTTAACCTCAGTGTGCCCTGTAACAAAGGCAAAACAGCATGTGTTAGCTAACACTTGCTAACGTTAGCCACTCTAGCTACTGGACTAGCAGCATACTGCAAACAAAGATTACTAACTTGGATATTTAAAAAATATTAACTAAAACAATGTAAACATAATATTGCGTTACACAAAAGGGAAACATATAGCTACTTACTTAAACGACGGTAGTCGATGACTTTGCTAGCTAGCAAACTGTAGCCTGTAGTAACTTCGGCAATCTTCTTCTTCTCTTGATTAATGCCGGATTGTAAGTTGTAACCAACTTGTAGGTGCATACCGCCAGCGACTGTACAGGAGTGTGTAACACCACGCCATTTAAGTGTTCTAATCTAACTGCGGCAAATCCATAACCAAAGCCAGTCAACTGATGCGCAATGTGCGAGGCGAGCCACGAGCCGCGGCTCCTCTAGTGCGTCATCGAGCCCTGTTTTAGCCCCGTCCAAAAAATCCTGAACACACCAATGGTGCAAAACTGTTTAACCGTCTAACTCCACAATTCAGTAGGCTACTTCACAGTTTACAGTCTTTGTAATGTGTTTTAGCAATACATTTTAACATTTATAATGTGTTTAGATTTTTTTTAATTGCCTTTAAAAAAATAATCTGCTAAATTGTTCATACCATGAATTAAATATCTATTTTAAAATCTAATCAGAAAGATATTTATTGCCAAGCAAGTTTATTGCCAAATAATTTTTGGTTTATTGAAGCATGTCTCAAATGTGCATCAATCAAAGAAATGTAAAAAAAAATTACCTACATAAAATAATTAAATATATTTTACATAGCCAATATTACTGTATAATCTTCAGAGTTTCAAGGTAATTTAAAATGTCATTTCCTAAACCTTATAATGGAATCAAGAGTCAAATCTGTTATAGCCTAAAAAACCCTAATGGCTTTGGAGCAAAAAAAAAATAAGCCATGGCTGGTCGATTTTGAGAGTAGAAATCCTTGTATTTCAAAGCGGCTTGCCGCCAGCCGGCCGCGGTCCATTAGACGGAGGCAACCGCCAGAGAAAATGAAGCCAGCGGCCCGCCAGCTATTCGCCGGCGGCATCTCGCAAAAAATGGGCGTGACGAATTCGGCGGCAAACGTAAGCTCCCCGCCAGCGAGACGCACCTATAGCCGACAGCTTAGGGCCGGCGGCAAAACGAAGCCGTGCGGATATTTTTTGCTATCTGGGTAGTATTTTTTTTTGTGTGGAAGAAAACCATTAATTCCAAAACAGGTAATTTTGACCTTCTTTATGCAGTTGTGCAAGTAACACACCGTTGCCATGAAAAACAGAGCGTTGCTATGGACGCAGTTCAGAGACGGAACGGACCATTTTCTTTAGCGAAAGAAATACAATCGTTTTTAAATCAATAAACTCCCTTTTAAATTAATATTTTGAGTCAAATTATTGATTTACTTGGTAGGTAGCCATGTTAAAAGCGAGATAATGTATAGCGAAGCGGTTGTTATAGCGAATTCAAACCCTTCAGGCTGATTCAAGACCCCTCCGCTTAGCGTCGGGCTCATAATCAGCCTGTCGGGTTTGTATTCGCTATAACAACCGCCTCGCTATACATTATCCCTTACATATATACACACACAAGGAAAAAGGACAGATAGACATGTTTCTGTATCATCAACTATTTTAATTATTTCATTAATACAACACCTAGTATTTTTTTTTGTGTGGAAGAAAACCATTAATTCCAAAACAGGTAATTTTGACCTTCTTTATGCAGTTGTGCAAGTTTTTTGGTTCATGCATTCTAGGATTAACTATTGTTCACACCAAGGATGATAATATGACGATAAAGATAGCTTTAAAGAGTCCACAACAACGATAAGGTTACAGAGAAACGATATCTTTGGAATCACGTTCAGAACGGGTTTTTTTTTTTCAGCCAATGAAAGATAAAATCATTTAAAGCCAGTCAGACTCGTTTAAGCATCCTGCTTTAAGGAGCTTGAGCATTTAAAGCGGCAGACAACATAACTGCTGCATGCTTATAATAAACAGAACAATATCGTAACTTAGTGTGAAAGCTAATATAGTTATAGTTATCTTTCTTTGTCATGGTCATGTTTAGTTTGTTTCTCTGTTATTTAGTTTAGTTAAAGTTTTAGTCATTCATTAGCTGTCATGGTTTCGCCCACACCTGTTTCATGTTCCGTTGATTATCTTCCTCATTGTCTCGTGTTAATGTTATGTTGGTATGTGTATGCTATCACTCTTTGTGTTTATTAAAAGGTCTATTTCTCATTCATTCTGCATCACACATTATCCTTTGGATTAAATGCTACCCCTGAAAGAACTGGCCTGAGTTGAATAAAATAAAATAAAATGCTAGAGCGAATTCCAGGGGCTTTTCCTCTCTTACAACATCTGAGCAGGATGCCTGTCATGTGTTCCACAGCTGGTGGTTATCTGCTCTTCCATCCTTCCATTCAATAACATACAGCCCTTTCACGGAAACACATACGCACAAATACATTTGTGTACACACACGCACACACTTAAGCACACACCATGCAAACAGAGAGCAGAAAAGCAGGGCTGTAAAGTACAGTAATTGTGCTCCATTAGTATACTTAAAGGGATAGTTCACCCAAAAATGAAAATCCTGTCATCTGTCAACAACTCAAGTTGTTCCAAACCTGCATGCATTTCTTATGAGGAATGCGGGTAACCAAACAGTTGATGAGCGGATGAGCAGATCAACTGTTTGGTTACTCGACTTCTTCGAAATATCTTCAAAGAAATTCATACAGGTTTGGAACAACATGAGGGTCAGTAAATCATGACAACATTTTCATTTTTGGGTGAATCCCATTATAATTTGGAGAATTTGCGCTTTACTTGAATGCTACTGAAACTGAGTACTTGCACATTTACTCAATTAGGCTACATTTCCAAGCACAAAAATCTTTTTTTTTACTCATACCTTCAGGGTATAAAGTTTTGCAGTATATTATTAATTCATTATACTAAAAACTTTCTCATCTCAAATAAATGGTTTCTGATTAACATTTTGAGTGAATTGTCATTGAACTGGTTTCTTTACAAAGTTTGAGCATCAGTTTGAGTCTCTTCAACAGTCTATTTTTAAAGTTAAGGAAACACTTTATAATAAAGTTCCATTTGTTCATATTAGTTAACTTAATTAGTTAACATGAACTAACAATGAAAAATACTTTTATAGCATTTTTACTGGACCTGAGCTAACATGAACTAACAATTAACATTGTATTTGTGTTAACTAATGTTAACAAATATTAATAAATACTGTATTCCTCATTGTTAGTTAATGCATAGCACCTAATTTTAAAGTTAAATACTTTTCACTTTTAATTGCTCAAGTTCTCTTAAATGTGGATTTAGCTAACTCAAATGTGCTTTGATGCTTTGCAGATTTCATCCACTAGTCCACAAGTAACACTCCACTTTAACAGTTAGAATTTAGTGGAAAACTAAAAACCAATTTATAAATCTGTAATATACAAGTTTAGCTGTCATTTTAATTAACTGCAAAATTCTATCGAAATAGATTCTCAGTAGAGAAGTGGGAGTGGACAGAACTGGAGTGAAGCAAACAAAGTCTGAATTATTTTTATGCATTTACATAAACACAAACAAACACAATTGTGCTTTTGTTGACTATGTCAAAGGAGACTCAACCCAGTTCACAAGACCACAAGATTACAGCACACATAGAAGATACAGTAACAAAGTTGTGTATTTAAGCTCTTATTTAACGAGTCCAAGAATCATGTTATCTTGTGACGCTGAAAGCAGACTGTTGACAAAGAAGTTCCTGTTTTTGTTTTTACAAGAAATGCTCTGAGAGGCATGTAGCAACATCACAAAAACCACAGCTGTGAGTCCATTTTGATGAAACGAAGGAAAAGACGAGAAAAATAAATATAAATTTGAAAAACGAGTCCAATTTTACCTTGCCTTCCCTCCTCTCCGGCAATACAGGTCCTGACAAGACTTAAGCATAGCAGCAGTGGTAGAGCTCCTCTACTAGTCCTCTGTCACCCGCTCATTCAGGGGTGGAGTGAAGTGGGAGGAGAGGAAAACACAGTTGCAAAACAGACTCGAATAGTTTTTTTTTATATCTGCATGCATCACTGAGCTATTTCTATTTCCTGCCAAGTGTCTGAAAAGAGACTGAAATCGCTCAGTCCCACCACTCCCTCTAACTTTAGCCCACCTTCTTCAACTGCAGAAAAAATACTTTCGAGATAGAGTTACAGAGCAGTGTCACCTGCTGATCGCCCTCATAAACTACACGACCGCGCAGAGAAGTGCATTCAATCCTTCATGAAGAGAGGGTTTGTGTAAGTGTATCATTCATGCGAGAGAAATTGTGAAATGATCTTGCTTTGTTTCTGGACCACTTGCATCAGGAGTGGAACCAGCGAAGCAATTTCTATTTTTCGAAAGAATGTTTGCTGTCAGAATTATAACTACTGGTGTAATCTAACTAGCCTACTCTGGAAAGCTATACTGAAATAATAATGTTAAACAATTTACAATAAGGCTCTATTTGTTATCAGCCGAGTAAGTTTGCAGGAACTAAACATGCAAAACACTTATAAAGCATTTGTTAACCTTTGTTAATGTTAAAGTTGTATGTTTTTATTATTTAATGTAGCTAACATGGTTAACATGAACTAAAAAATTAACAGTTGCCCTTTTTTTATTAACAAAGACGAATAAATACTGTAACAAATGAATTGCTCATTATCAGTTAGGGTAGGCGATTTGTTTTATAAACACTTGTTATGATTGAAACTCTTGAAACTTCCTGACAGCATTCAATAATAAGTGGCCTGACTATTAAAACATGTACATTATGTGGAAGTCACAGGACCAAAAATGTTCGTCCAATCATTGCATTAGGTCCGAATACAATGATACGATGTCCCGCCTGTTAACATATGCATTTCCATAGCTTTGCCCAACTGCTCACACGTCATCAGCGCGTTCCTTAAGGCTATGCAGAGTTGTAGACAGTCAGTCACCACCTTTTACAGTTTCTCCTGAACCAAAACAACAGCTTATGCTGCGTTCACGCCATGTCATAATTACGAGATGGCAACCCGTGACATTCTACCTAAAAACCTGTGACAATCTACGGAGCTGTTCATGTCCTCAGGCTCGGATTTATGTGTTTCTATGTAACACTATCAACGCTGAAATTAATCTCCAGCAGTCAGGTGGTACAAGTAAGAGCTCTTAAAGTCGTTTATGTTCATTATTATTGTAATGTTATGTGTTTTGAGATATGTAGTTTAATGTCATCTCTCATCTCGTGATGCTTTGCAGGCGCTGCTGTGTGCGTTCATGTGTTTTAAAGGACGTGTGGCTTTGAGACACTCTGAAGGAAGGATGATCTTATGCTTTCAAAGACTATTTATTGCTAGCCTCTCCGAAATTACCTACCATACCTTTATGTTATTCAATGCATTAACTAATGGGACCTTATTTAAAAGTGTTATGAAACATGGTATAAACATCTAAATAAAAAAAAACCTCAAATTGTTGTGTTGGTCATAAAAAGAGGTCATTAATCAATTGATTAAAATTTCAAAATAATATGTGACAACTTGCCCCAAGCTGACATTTATAAAAATATCATTATCCTGAGAACACAGTTCAACCTTTCAGTTAAAATCTGCCTTTTTTGCATAGTATATGAATACTATATAAATACAATTATTATATATTTTACAATGGTGGGATTTTAGTTTTGGTGATAGGACCCACAGTATTTTCATGTGTCGTGAGTGAGTAAAAATTTTGAGTAAACACCTTTTGTTTTTACAATTTATTTTTAGAAATGTAGATAATGGATAAAAGACCTGAACAAAATCAAAGATCATACAAACATGTGAACTGGTTGGACTTTCACAAAAGTAACAAGTGCATAAAAGTGAAGAACAAAAGGTAAACAATGCGAAGCGATTCAATAGATGAATTGCTTCTATCATACTTTCAGGTCACATTTGAATAGTTGCACTTACAGAAACACAGATAGCCTACATCATTCACAACACACAAACACCAAAATGACTTGGGTTAAATGCATAGATACTCTTTAGAACACAACATTTTAATTTAATAAGAGTTATGTTAAAACAAACAAACAAAAACAACTGACTAAGGTCAGGATACGAGAAAAGAAACCGCTTCAAGTTCCTGAGGTATCTTTGAAGACAGCTTGTAATCCTCAGTACTTAGATGCTGTCTACTGCAGTAATGACAAGCATTTTGTTCTTGTAAGACTAAAAAAAATGGTATGCCTATCCCATTCCTTTGTGTAATGGACTATACTGAATATGCTGGAAAAGACTAAATATCCATTCATGAAGTCTTATGCATCAGCTAGAAAGAGATTAGGTCTCCCTTTACTTTTTGATACATAGCCAGAAAATGACGCCGCTTCCCCCACAGTCAGTTCATCCTGAAATAGCAGCGACACAACCCTAGACGACATGTGTTGTTCAGCAAGTGTGTAAGTGAGTCACTGCAGCAAAACCATAAGAGGAGATGCACAGCTGGAACTGCAGCAGTTTAAGATGGAACATTAAATGGTCAAATGTCTGATTTGTTATAAAACAATATCAAGCAAAGGAAATGTCTAGTGACATAGTAAATCAGGGAGTTAGGCAGTGCAAAGAGTGCCTTGTGAGCTTCACATCTAATTATATGGCTGAAAAAACCCTTTAATGCAAATTCAAATCCTTCTCACATATTACATGAGGCACTTTTAAACTGTAACAAAAAAGTGCATTTGAGATCAGGCAGTAGCACCACTTGTTTATGAGGTCACTTCTATCCGCTGGTTTCTCACTTCCTTCTCCTTCCGCAGTATTTGCCTTGGCATCCTGCGCCCCCTACAGGAAAACACACGGTCACTACTGCCACTATTGATAACAGTGAGTTACCTAAGGCTACCAGTGAGTTAGTTAAACTACGGTGTTAGTTTAGTATCATACTTACATTTAGTGAGATACTATTATAATTTTAAATGAGGTTTTACTTTACATTTTCCGTTTTCATTTTAATTTTAGTTAAAGTTTTAACAAATTTTATTTTTATTTTATTTTTTCTTAAATATGTCTAGTTTTATTAAAGGGATACTCCATTTTTTTGGAAATAGGCTCATTTTACAACTCCCCCAGAGTTAAACAGTTGGGTTTTACCGTTTTCGAATCCATTCAGCCGATTTTCTGATATTTAGAAGAATATCAGTAAGCAGACAGTTTCTGGTCTCATTGACTCCCATAGTATATTTTTTTTCCTACTATAATGGAAGTCAATGAGACCAGAAACTGTCTGGTTACTGATATTCTTATAAATATCAGAAAATCGGCTGAATGGATTCGAAAACGGTAAAACCCAACTGTTTAACTCTGGGGGAGTTGTAAAATGAGCCTATTTCCAAAAAATGGAGTATCCCTTTAAAGTACACTCTGTAACTTTTTTTGTTTATTCTTAGCTAAAAACACTTAGTTCTTTCAAAATATATGTGCTTCATTAATGTATATTTACTTCGTTCAAGTAATAAAGTATTCTCGTGAGTGTATAATATGCCATTGAAAATACATACGGGTAAGGGGTTCTAATGTCGGTCGCCATGTTGCCCCTCCATCTTGAAAGTACATTAGCCAAAGAGGGACATACCCGTTAATTCAAGCTTCGCCTTTCGCGTTTTAACACGCGTGGGTTAGCACTCGAACTGCCTAACACTCGAACTGGAAGCCATGTTAATTTTGGACTACATTGGCCACCGTAGGAGTTAAAACGAAATCGGAATTGAGAGGAACAGAAACAAATATTCACTGGATGGTCATATACCTTTTCACCGCTAGATGGGGGTAAAAATCACACAGTGTAGCTTTAAGTTTGAGTTATTTTAGTCCATCAATTTAAACTAAACGAAAATTCTGGACTTATACGCTTGGCTTGGTCGCATGTTACATAAGTCGTAGCGCAGAAAATTATGAGTCTAAAGTTGTAATTAAAAGTTCTATTATCACGTGAATGCTTTTTACAAGTCAGATTAGTTACGGTAATTACAACCATAGCAGCGCCCGTCTAACAAGCTCTAAAAATACAATGCATTAAAATGCAAGCACGGTTTATGCAATGCATGTTTTTATCAAGTAATACAATTTAACAACCTTTTTTTGTTTCAAATAGCCTACATTGTTTTGCATACATTTATGGAATAACTGCACTGAAGAGTAATTTATAAAGACTAGGAAAGTGTATTATGAAAGTAAGTAAATGTTGATTTCATTTTGTAAATGAAAATGGAACATGAACAGTAAAACATGAAAACGCACAACTAAAAGTCCTTGTTTCGACGGGTTTTTGCAGTATGGACCATGAAAAAAGATGGAGAGAAGTGCCTTTATTTCTGCCTACGTACCCCTGTAGCCTCCTGCACCTAGAAAGCCTTGAAGAGCTGCATATTTGGCTGCTTTTGCTATAAAAGAATCACACATTTAAATGCAATACATACTTGCAAATGGCTGTGGATAATGTACAGGTTTAAGCCAAACTCTCATTTTATCATCTGCTGCATTTGAAATATTAGCTAACATCAATGAGTTTGCAGTAATAGCAGCGTGTCTTACATTGCTGAGGTGTAAGTGGAGCAGTTCCAGTTCCCCCTGCGCCAGTGCCACCATAACCTACATACAACATCACAACTTCTCATTAATCACTCTAAACCACACTGGTACTAGAAAACGCCACTTATTTACACACCTTAAAAATGTCGCTCTGGTAACGTTTGGACTCGTTATAGATAATTTGAATGTATTTATATATATTCTGACTTTTTACTTGATTTGGTTAGATTTTTTTGTGAGAAATTCAAATCATTAAAGTAAATTTGCTATGACTATCACACTCCTACATTTTATAAATGATTTCTGAAGATGTATTATCTTCCTTTCCACACACATGCACTGCTGAATGTCTGTTTATATGCAACCTTGTACAGAACAATCGTACAAACTCATGTAATTTATTCAGAACTGTAATGTGTAATGGAAAATTACTTTTCTTTTTGTTTAGCCCCTATTTCTTTATTCTTTAATCTAAATACTTTAAAAAAACTAGTTCACCCAAAAATGAAAATTCTCATAATTTACTCGCCCTAATGTCGTTCCACACCTATAAGATTTCCGTTCATCTTCGAAACACAAATGAAGATCTTTTAAAATCGGACAGATTTTTGTCCCTGAAAGTCCATTCACTCAACTTTTTATGAACTTTTTGAAGCGTCAAAATAATTTATGAATTGCGCAGTTTCATCCAAGTCTTCTGAAAAGACACGGTCACTTTGTATGACGAACAGATTTATCTTAGCATTTTATTCACATCTAAAAATGTATCAACACATACTAGAGCACATCAAATATGGTATGACACACTAGAACAAACCTCATTAGTTCTTGTGTGTCGAGCGAGCACATTTGAATCCTTTTATTAACTGTAATGTTTGGATTCAGGTCTCAGGTACCATTTAAATCAGTTTATCATAAAAAGTAATGGTATCTCTTTAGAAGACATGGGTTTGGAACAACATGAGGGTGAGGAAATGAAGATAGAATTTCCCTTTTTTGGTCAACTAACTCTTGAATAACGTCTAAAAGCTTTGCCGAATCCTCAGAGTTGGTGATGTGCACATTAAAGTTGCCACAATGTCTTCATTACCTGGATATGGCTGTTGATATCCAGCACCTGGACCTACACCGGTCCCATATCCAGGGACTCCACCTCCTGCAAGATAAACAGATCTACTGTAACTGTCTCTTGATATCTGTTCTTTCAATGCGCTTCATAAATTCAACTGAAAAGTTGTGGATAAGGCCATTTCCTCAAAGAGAATTGAGGATAGATACAATGCCTCACCTGGCTGATAGCCCTGACCACCCAAGGCACCCGTGCCAAAGCCTTTAAGTCGTTGAAAAAAAGGCAAGTTAATAAAATCCATCCATCTGATGGCAACCAGCCAACAAATTTTACATGCAATTTATGCTCATTCAGTTGCTGAGACAAATGAAGAAATTGACAATAAAATCATGCAGTGAGTTTAAGTGAACTTACCTGATTTACCTGTCCCTGCTCCTCCTGGGTACCTGAGACCTGACACCAAACATTAAAATTAATAAAAAGGAAAATTGTCCAAAACAATAAAATTTCATTCACACCGATGAAATAATTAATATCAACACTGTAAAATGTGATCAGTTGACTTCATTTGAAAAAAGTGAGGAAACCCATTGCCTTAAAATTGTTAAGTAAATAAACTTCATGCATATTTGAAAAAAATTAAGTTACATGAAATGACAAGTCCACATAGTTTAATTTTTTCAATTACGCATGAAGTTTATATACTTACTTTAAGCAACGGGCTTCCTCACTTTTAAGTTAAGTTAACTGATAATTTTTTACAGTGAAGTGACATGTAATTATGTATCCTTAACCTGTTTAATCCCAATTTTTTTCTTGCTATTTGAGTACATGCATTTGACTCCTTAGACCTCCCTAACACAAACTTTATGCCCCCTTTGATTTTATGTTGGTTAAGTTAGTGAAATATTAGGTTTTATACCTGTAAAAATAGACCTATTTACACATTTAAAACTTAAAATAACAGTAACATATAAGAATGAGATATGGTTAAAATTTACTTCATAACTTTATTACTATTGTTCATGTAACTTACAATAATACAAACACTGCGTTGGCAAACTCATCTGAGGAAGGCTCATTCATTTATGAAAAACAGAAGCCAGGATATGGAAACCATACACCATTTAGAGGCCAACACTTTAAAATAGCATTAAAGGAGTAGTTCACTTTAAAAAAAACTTTTGCTGATAATTTACCCCCATGTCATCCAAGATGTCCACGTCTTTCTTTCTTCAGTCGAAAAGAAATTAAGGTTTTTGATGAAAACATTCCAGGATTTTTCTCCATATAATGGACTTCATTGGGAGCCAAACGGTTCAAGGTCCAAAAGACAGTTTCAGTGCAGCTTCAAAGGGCTTTAAACGACTCCAGACGATGAATAAGGGTCTTATCTAGCGAAACCATCGCTCATTTCAAAAATAAATAACAAAGTTTAAGTTTTTTAAGCACAAATGCTCGCCTTGCTCTGTTCTGTGATGAGCGTTCGTGACTCTCCTGTTCGAACTCGTTCATCAAAATTAACAAATCTTTTTTCGAGTCATGACTCGAAGGGTCCTAGATAAGACCCTTATTCATCGTCTAGAGTCATTTAAAGCCCTTTGAAGCTGCACTGAAACTGTCTTTTGGACCTTGAACCGTTTGGCTCCCAATAAAGTCCATTATATAGAGAAAATCCTGGAATGTTTTCATCAAAAACCTTAATTTCTTTTCGACTGAAGAAAGAAAGACGTGGACATCTTGGATGACATGGGGGTGAGTAAATTATCAGGAAAAGTTTTTTTAAAAGTGAACTACTCCTTTAAGTAAAATAAAATATAATATTGTCTCTCAAAATTTTGAACAGGAAGATATTAACAGAGACTTTACCTCCACCGGTTCCTACTGGGCTTCCAGCACCTCCTCCAATACCTCCAGCTCCACCTAAACCTCCATAGCCTACAATAAAAACAACATGTGACGTGAGATCTACATCATCATCACTACCATATGATGGGAAAGATGTCAGTAGTGTTTCAATTGGCTATTTTCCAACTGAATTTTCTCAAATTGTGTTGTCTTCACAAATACAATTCTCCAATTATGTTTTCAATGTTCAAATTTAGTACTTATTCCCTTGTGGGAAAAAAAAACTTTAGCATACTTTTAAAAAGAGTACTTATTACTGCATATAACGCTTTATTTAAATAGTCCACTTTAGATGCTCTACTAACTATAAGTAACTTTACAACTACATGTCAATTAACTCTTAGGCCCCATCCACACACTACTACGTTTTCGTTTAGAAACGGAGACCTTTTGCTACGTTTGCACCTCTCGTCCACACTAAAACGCCAAAAACGAAGACCTAAAACGGAGAAGTTTAGAAACGCTGCAGACCCGTTTTGAGTTTTGAATCTCCGGAGGGCGTTTTAGTGTAGACGGGTCAAAACGGAGGACTTTAGAAACGATGACGCAGACGCTCGCGCTCGGCTCTCTGATTGGGTGTCATCAGTCAGAGTGAATCTGCCTTACCTGATGCTATAACGTTAACTGCCTATGCAGTTATTGCCTATGCAGAGCTATTATTCCAGCGATCTGTGACAATTCCCGTGCCGTGTGTAGCGCCGGTATCGACCGTACAGCGTCGGTTTTTGGTTAAGCCGGGAAGAACCAGTGCATGGTGGGATTTTTATCAATGAAGTTGTGTTGTGTTTACACCGGCACGCGCATGCCCAGTGTAGGTGAATGGTCACGTGATCCGCGTTTTCAGTCGTTTTAATGTGGACGGAGATCGCAGCTAAAACGCTGGTGTGGGCGGAGATCGTATTCGTTTTAATTCTCCGTTTCTAAACTAAGGCCCAGTCCCAAATGGCGCACTTCATGCGGACTTAAATTGCGCGTGCTCGCCGAGTCTACGAGTCCGTAGGCCGTCCCAATAGCATTTTAACGCTCTGAAGTGTGCTCAGCAGCGCCCCCTTTGTACCCTTGAAGCGGTCTTCCGCGAAGCCCGCATAGAAGCAGGCTCCACGCACTTTAACTACCCAGGAATCCTTGCGAAAGGCCAATCAGACAACAGATGGGAGGATATCACGGACAATTGTTAACATGGCTCTGAGAAGAAAATATTTAAGTGTAATTATCATTACGGTTTTTATGACAAGACACAAGTTTATACAAACATTATGATCATCAACCAGTGGTTGATGTCTATAACATAGGCTAATAATAGCGAGCTGAATAATATAATAATATAATATTATGATTCATAAAATAAATAGAACAGAATGTCAGGGCTTTACTGAGTCATAAACACAACAACAATAGTCAGCATATTTCCCCGAACCTGCAGCTCCTGTCCATAACAACAACCAGACTGTCTTCCGATTTTTCAAAAAACTTTACAGACTCAAAATACATGTTAAAGGCTGCTTTGAAATGAGCAAAGTTGGGTTTTGAGTTACTCCACTTAGTTTGATGAATATGAAATTTTCCTAATAATAGAAACAAATCAATAACATACATTTTTTTTATACAAAAGTCAAATTCATTTGTATGAAGTAAGACAGATGACAAATTTAAGACAAGGGATCTGTATCTCTGCTAAAGGAATTTAATATATGTCCGTGATGCCCTTTATCCTTTTTTTCCCCTTTTTTTTCTGTTCTGTTTGTTCTTTTTTTTTTTTTCTTTCTTCAAATTATTGTTGTCTCATGTTTTACTTGTCAAAGGTGATACTTATCAGAAAATATGTAAAAGAAATGTCAACTTGATATCAAACTCTGTGATTTTGAAAATTCAATAAAAAAATAAAAATAAAAACAGACTGTCTTCCTGTTTCCGGCGTGATGATCGAGTCTGTCCCAAAAATACCTCTCAATGCGCCCTCGCGGACTCGCGCTAAGGGCCCTATAGGTCTGCACTCATGACGTCACTGAAGTGTGGACTCTGAGGAAGTCCACAAGTCCGGAGTGTGCCATTTGGGACAGGGCCTAAAACGCAGTAGTGTGGATGGGGCCTTAGGGTTAGGGTTAGATGTTAGGTTTCGGGTTAGTAGAATAAGTTGGCACGTAGTTGCAAAGTTACTTATTGTCAGTAGAAAGTCTGTTGGGGAGCATCAAAATAAAGTGTTATCAGATATTAAGCAGACAGTCTACTAATACTCTAATGACTGATAGTTGACTGTTGTTGCAAAGTTACTTACAGTTAGTAGATTGTCTGAAGTGCACAATCGAGAAAAAACATATGTACATATGAAATATATTAACTTCAAATGTAATATCAAATATCTCTACAGGTAAAATTATAATCAATTGGTTTACATTTTCTTTAGTATGTTAGTCAATACATCAAAGTGTACTTCTAGCATGACAAAAGATAAAAACATTAAATTACAATGTAATTTAAAGTCAAACTTTTTATTTGAGATTACTGAAACAGTCATGAAAGTGTATTTTTTAAAGAACTTTTATTTTTGTAAAGTTTTTAAATATATACTTTAAGGATTTGAAGAATATTGCGAAACAATTAAGCGGATTTCTTTTTCACAAGGTCTGCCTCTCTACCATCATCTAAGCCAGATTAGTAGATTTATTCATGGTGAATATAAATTCAGGCCCTAAAGCTAATGTAATGATGACATTGTAATTAGTCACAATTATGTTCATACTTAAAAAAACTAGAACCTGGGGCCAGTTGCATAAACACAGCTACTAACTTAAGTCTTAAGAACTAGCATGACTAACTAATTACTGATAAAGTATTTTCTGCCAGAGCACTTATCTCACCCCCTGGTTTCGATCCTTCAGTGTTTGTCCCCTGTGCTGCTTTTCTGGACAATTTTGAGCCTGTGACTCTGCCTTTTGTGCAGGAGATTGTTGCCCATTTGAAGCCCTCAGGTTCTCCGGGTGATATTATCCCTCCTCGACTCCTTAAAGAGGTTCTCCCGACTATTGGACCATTGTTAACAACAGTTATGAATAGCAGTCTATCTACGGGAGTGGTTCCTGTTACTTTTAAACATGCCGTTGTGCAGCCCTTGTTAAAAAAACCTGGGCTTGATCCTATAGTTTTGGATAATTTTAGGCCTATTTCCAAATTGCCGTTCATTTCTAAAATTTTGGAAAAGATTGTCTATTCCCAGCTCATGGACTTTTTAAATGAACATGATATTATTGAGATTTTCCAATCCGGTTTTAAAACACTACATAGCACTGAATCAGCACTTTTAAGAGTTTTTAATGACATATTTTTAGCTACTGACTCGGGTCACTGTGTTGTCCTTGTACTTTTAGATCTGACTGCTGCTTTTGATACGGTGGATCATGAAATCCTGATTACTCGTTTGGAGCAGTGGGTGGGCATTAGTGGCACAGCGTTAGAATGGTTCAGTTCCTACTTGTCCCAGTGAACTTTCTGTGTTGGCCTTGCTGACTATGTTTTTTTCGACTGCTCCCCTGTCACATGGGGTGCCACAGGGTTCTGTGCTTGGCCCTCTCTTATTATCCCTCTATCTGCTCTCTCTCGGTTCAATACTCAGGAAGCATGGTATTTGTTTTCATTGCTATGCAGATGACAGTCAGATCTATGTCCCTCTCAGAAAGTCTGACTCCTATTGTGTTAAGCATTTGTTAGAATGTTTAAATGACATTAAGGCCTGGATGTCTCTTAATTTTTTAAATTTTAATGAAAAAAAGACAGAAGTTATGGTTTTTAGTGGTAGTGGCATATCTGGAACGCCCCTGGTTGATCTGGGTTCTTTAGCACAGTATCACAAGAAAATCATTACGAATCTGGGGGTAAAGGTGGACACTGACCTTAAGTTTGACAACCAGATTAAAGCCATAGTGAAGACTAGCTTTTTCCAGTTAAGACAGCTGGCAAAAATTAAACCTGTCCTTTTAAGACAGCAATTTGAGACAGTAATTCACGCCTTTGTGACCACTCGGTTGGATTACTGCAATGCACTCTATTTGGGGGCGAGTAGGTCCTCCATTGCTCGTCTTCAACTGGTTCAAAATGCTGCTGCTCGTCTCTTAACTGGCACAAGAAAGTATGAGCATATTTCACCTATTTTAGCTTCACTCCACTGGCTGCCTATTCATTTTAGGATTCATTTTAAACTCCTTTTATTTGCTTTTAAAGCCTTGCATGGCCTTGCCCCACCGTACCTCGCCGAGTTACTGCATGCATCCCTATATTCCCAGCCGCTCTCTCAGGTCTGCTGACCAGCTGTTCCTGACAGTGCCAAGAACGAGGCTAAAACTTAGAGGAGAACAAGCTTTTGCTGTTGCCGCTCCAAAACTTTGGAATGTATTGCCACTACACATTAGACAAGCTTCTTCACGGTTTCATTTTAAATCTCTGCTTAAAACCCATCTTTTTGCTTTGGCTTTTAACAGCAGTTAATCATGTTAGATGTGATTTAAGTGTGTTGTGTGGCAGTACATTTGGAGTTTATTTATTTATTTTTATGTTTTATCTTATTTTATTACTTTTATCTTATTGTGCTTATCGTATTTTATTACTTTTATCCCATTGTGTTTTATTGTTGCAATGTACAGCACTTTGGAAACCTTGTGTTTATTTAAATTGTGCTTTATAAATAAAGTGGATTGGATTGGATTGGATAACTAGCCGTTCATTACAGCTAAAATAGACCAAATTACCTTTTTATGTAACTGACTTAGTTATGACCAGTCTTGAAGAACAAAATTAGATGTTGTTATTAGACTAGTCTAAGCTGTTTATGCAACCGGCCACTGATTTCCCAGGCTTTCCAGCTCCGAGCTCCAGCCACCGCCTGGATATCTGGCACCTACGCAAACTCATATTAACTATTTAAGCCACCGATGTGTAGTGAATGATATATACTGGTATACATTTACAATTGGTATTGTCATTCATTTATAATTACGACTGACATCTAATTATAATTGTATGATCTAATTCCTTACAATTCTATAAATGTATTCCTCTATTCTAACAAAACATTTCATCATGTTTTGCACTATTGTCAAACTTATGCTTAATGTATATTAAATTGAATGATACCTCCACCCACTCCAACTCCTCCAGGACCTCCGCCAGCACCTCCTGGTCCAATTCCTAGACCACCACCAACTCCTCCTCTTCCAGCCCCACCCAATGTTCCAGCTCCTCCATAGCCTGATAACACATGACATTATTTTTGTGATTATGAATTTTACCTAAGGATTGGTTATTGCATAATTAAAGTGATCATTAAATGAGTTTTACATACTTTTAGGTGGTTTCAATGCGCCAGGACCATAACCAAGCCCTTAAAACAAAAATTAAATATTAGAATATTTAAATGTAAAAAATTGTGAGGGAAATACAGCACGAAATGTGTAAATACCTCCAAGTCCACCGGCACCGCCCGGGCCACCACCATAACCACCACCGGCACCGCCCGGACCACCACCATAACCACCACCGGCACCGCCCGGACCACCACCATAACCACCACCGGCACCGCCCGGACCACCACCATAACCACCACCGGCACCGCCCGGACCACCACCGGCACCACCATAACCTCCATAGCCACCGGGTCCTGTTCCATATCCGCCTGGGCCTCCAAGCCCACCAAGTGTGCCTGCTGCCCCATAAACTTCGAACAAAGTAATAAAGAGTTATTTAACAGTCTTTCTAGTTCAGTCCATGTGTAATACAACCAAATTGCA
The DNA here is from genome assembly GCA_036326025.1 of Chrosomus eos. Taxonomy (NCBI): domain Eukaryota; kingdom Metazoa; phylum Chordata; class Actinopteri; order Cypriniformes; family Leuciscidae; genus Chrosomus; species Chrosomus eos. The sequence goes on from CM070834.1 coordinate 26,629,175, forward strand.
TTTTTTTTATAAGAATTGTGGAATAGCGAGAATGTTTTCTGACACCTTTTCCTTGTTTTCCGCCCACTGCAGCCCCACTGGGGAACCTGAGGCCTGCAAAAAAGTTGAAAAAATATGGTTCTCAGCACAAGACTGGTGCATAAAATATTAGGAATATGGTGGCTTTTTTGAGTTACCGGTCCCTGGTAGGATCCCACCGGCTCCATAACTTCCAGCTCCACCATAACCTGCAATAGATTTACAAAGCCTTTTGTAGATGTTAAGCTTCTAACTCAGGGGTGGGGAACGTTGGTCCTGGAGAGCCATAGCCCTGCAGAGTTTAGTTCCAACCCTAATCAAACACACCTGAACCAGCTAATCAATGTCTTTAGGATCATTAAGGCTACAATCAGGTGAGTTTTTTTCAGGGTTGGAGCTAAACTCTGCAGGGCTGTGGCTCTCCAGGACCGACGTTCCCTACCCCTGTTCTAACTGAAGGCCAAAAAATGCTCATTATGTAAAACATAATCGTTTTCCCAAAACAGTTTTTGAGATATTTAAGTGTTCATTAACTTTGTTTTGTTTAAATTTAGCATTTAATTATATTTAATATTCCACAAAAAATGTTTGTTGATCCGATCAATGCTATGATTACTTTTGCCTGGTTTCTGCGCCCCGAATCCTGTGCCTGCAGCTCCACCTCCTGGTAGCAGACCACCACCTCCAGGCAGAAGTCCTGCTCCTCCCACTCCAGCTTGACCCACTCCACCCACACCACCAACTCCCAGAGCTCCAGTTCCACCATAAACTGGAAAAAACATGTTGATTTTAATAGATTTATCATTTTATAAACATGCACATAAAAAGCTGGTAAATTACCTTTAGGAGGTTTAACTCCACCAACTCCTCCACCAACTCCTCCCGGAACTCCACCAACTCCTCCCGGAACTCCACCAACTCCTCCCGGAACTCCACCAACTCCTCCCGGAACTCCACCAACTCCTCCCGGAACTCCACCAACTCCTCCCGGAACTCCACCAACTCCTCCTGGAACTCCACCAACTCCTCCTGTTCCACCACCAACTCCTCCCGGAACTCCACCAACTCCTCCTGGAACTCCACCAACTCCTCCTGTTCCACCACCAACTCCTCCTGGAACTCCACCAACTCCTCCTGGAACTCCACCAACTCCTCCTGTTCCACCACCAACTCCTCCTGGAACTCCACCAACTCCTCCTGGAACTCCACCAACTCCTCCTGGAACTCCACCAACTCCTCCTGTTCCACCACCAACTCCTCCTGGAACTCCACCAACTCCTCCCAGTCCTCCACCAACTCCACCTGGACCACTGCCTACACTTCCAGGTCCTCCTTCAATAGTACCTGGAGTATCTCCACGTCCAGCAATGGCTCCACCTCCAATGCCTACAATAAGGCAAGTAAAATAAAACTTTTTACAAAAAAAAAAAGCACCTGCTTGCCCAAAAATACAGAGACAGTGAGGGTAAAAGTGAATGGCTTGAAATACCTGGGGGTTTTAGTGGTTTGGCTCCCGGTAATGTTCCACTATCACCAACTCCTGGAAGAAAATATAGTTATTTGAAGAGATTCAGTCACACTGGAACATACATTTACAAATGAACAAAGCATAAAAAATCTCTTCAAGTAATGTTAGCCACTGACTTTATTTCCAGATAAATTGACAATCCGTCAAAAACATAAAAAGATACTTTTCAAAGGCAAATTCTCATTTTAGGACCACTCACTAAACTAACTGGTTAACCTTGAGCCCTACCCCCTGTAAACACATTTTTAACTGAGTCTGAACTTTATTCAGTAAAGTTGCCTCTGTGTCATAAACATGTTATGTGTCTGAATTTTAAATGAAAAATGTTTTTGGATTAAGAAAAAAGCCTTCACAAGCTCAAAAAGTTTTGAAATAATGTTTTATATGCTACTACATCCGTATGCATGAGGCTCCTCCACCACTAGAGGGAGATGTAACATTAGCAAATTATAGTCTGACGAATGATTTTTTTTTATACCAGTGTAGTAGTTAGATAATTTTGTGTAAATCAGCTCGAAGAATTATACCACCAACCAAAAGAAGAAGCTGAGAAAATAATCATGAGCTCAGTGATCACTTGTGAGGTCAATATTTTTGAAGTTATGAAGACTTACTCTCTGGCCTTGGAAATCCCGTTCCACCTGAAAAGAGAGAATGTCAGTTGTAATTGTCAGTGGTAATTAGGATTTTTCAAACGTAATAAATGACTGATATCACAACTAGCAGCTAGAAGCTAAATACAAATTACACAATTACAAACTGACATGTGAGAGAGAGCGCAAAACGCAACGAGAGCTCTTCATTTTCTTTTGCTATAATACGATCCACATGAAAAAACAGCTGCTATAGTAAACTGACAGCAATAATATAATATAATTCCACTGTAAATGTAAATATGAATAGCTTGTTTTACCATCATAAGAATAATTGGCTAAAAATACAATTATGCCATAATTTACTCCAAAACCTGTACGACTTTGATTCTTCTGGTGACCAAAAAGCTGAGATTTTTAAAGAATATTCTGACAAAACCTCATACAAGTATCATAAACGTTTTTCATACAACTCACGGAATATCATCATGAGGCAATGTTGACAATTTCCTTTTCTGGGTGAACTATTCCTTTAAAACACAGATTTGTAAGCTTATAATAGACTTTAACAATAAGTGTTGTTTAAGCATATTTACATACAGTGGAGAGTGGAAAAGTACAAATATGAAAGGCAGCACCTGACACCTTCAAGTCTATCTGTCCATAATACAGTGACCGAAAATAAATGGAAAAATGCAAAGGATAAGGATGTCTACAAGCTCACTGAAGAGGAAGGGTCTACCTGGTCTTTCTCCCACTAAGATGGGTGTTCTTGTCCCAGCAGCTCCATCAAGCCCATCAGCTTCAATGGGGCCACCAGTAACACCTGAAAAATATTACATACTGCTCAGTTCCTATCATTTTCAGAAAGTTGGAAATCAAACTTAAGGCTGTAAAATGTTCCATTGTTCATTAAATACTTATAACACAACCTCCAATGGACCCACCTGATCCCTCTATTGGTCCTTCAGATTCTAAAATGATCACAAAATAAAACTGGTGGCTAAAAGGAATCGCCTGCTCGTTTTTTTTGTTTGTTTTTTTATTTCAAAACATTTTTTTTTCCAGATATATGGAGATGGAAAGAAAAAAAGAAAAACATTTTCTTACCAGTCTTGGGAGCTTTTGTTCCACCTGTGTGTTTAACAAAATGTTAAAATTACAATGCAGGAACAAACAAATGAACAGCTAAAGAACAAATAATAAATATCTATAATTGATAGGAAAAAAGTAATGTCCTTGACCTCCATCCCGAGTTCCACCATCAGGACTGCCAATCACTAAACAGGGATCAGATAAGACGGGTAGTTATGACATTATGTTGGATATTACATGCATCTATCTTACTAAAGTACATTAAAGAACATTCATTAATAATTGCATTACCTCCATCAACTCCAGGTATAGGACCTGCTCCACGATCTGTTCCGGCAGCAGCTGTACTACCTGGAATTGTTAGTCCTCCTGTGATGCCTGGTACCCCTGGATTTAAATTAAAAATTAGAATAGTAATATTATATTATACTGGAGAAACAGATTGCTAGATGATATAACCAAAGATCACACACTCACGATATTTGTCTTGCTTGGTTCCTGAACCTTGTATACCTCCAGCCCCACCTACACCACAGGAGATGAAACGCTGAGCATGTAAACAAATTCCTTCCTGTATCTATTAACTGTTGTTTAGTTCAGTCCTATTATAGCAGTGATCACCCACCAGTTCCAACTCCAGTTCCTGTGGCCCCAATTCCACCAGTTGCTGGTACCAACCCACCCAACACACCTCCAACCCCACCAGCTGGTTGTCCTGTTACCAGATGCATGGGGTCAAATCTTAGCCTGAATATATGTGGTATTTTAATAGTGAAAGTTAGGTACCATAAGTGCTTTACCATATTTAGGTGGTTTTTGTGCTCCTCTATACCCTTTAGAATGAAATATAACAAAACAAAACAGGAGATTCACCCAGAGATGCTTAAAACAATTGTTTTAAAACAGTATTTTATGTCTAAAGTTTAGTGATTGCACATCTAGTTTTTAAAACTTTACCTCCATACCCCCCGTATCCAAGACCAGTCCCAAGACCAACCCTCCAGGCAGAACTGTAAAAAAAAGTATTCGCAACTTATTATTCAAATTCAGCATACAAATCAGTTGTTAGCTTGTTTTGTAAAATGTCTGATAATCTATTCAAATTTTAGGGTATCATAAAGGGATACTCAAACCAAAAATGAAAATTCTGTCATTATTGAGCACTTTTACATGCACATCTTAACCCGATTATGCTTAATAAGCCGATTATGCTTAATATGCATTAACAATGCATGTGCTCATATAAACACATTAACCCGTTTTCCATTACCGGAGTATGACCATAAACGGCTTAAGCATAAACTGATCGACACTGCTAGATTTTTGCCCCTTTCCCTGATTTCGCCCAGCATGTAGACACATTAACCTGTCTTCTGTTGGCTTATTGAAGTACACATGTGATAATTGACAAGAAAGCATCCTTACTGTGTATTTAAGAGTATCCAGACAGACCGAGTGTTTTGTGATAAGGAGGAGGAAATATATTGCAATCTCTGAACGTATTCTGATCTCGTGCAGCCAAAACTGTCAAAATGCTGCGTGAGAGGATAATATATGAGTCTACAATATTCCAGCTGACATGTTGGAAAACTCTCAGTTTTTCATACTTTATTTAACATCAGAACTGACATAACTGGATGGAATAATCAAAGACAGATTGAAGAATGATTACATTGTGATGCCACTTGTGGGAAATAACCTGATTTATTAATAAAATCTTGTAAACACGGTTTACTTGCATTGCCGGGTAATTGGTTTCCATGTAAACTGGGACAACAGATTATTTCAATAATCTGAATTTTGGGAGTTATCAGCATCCATGTAAACGTGCTAATTTACTCACCCTGTGGTTCTAAACCTGTATATAATTCTTTATTCTGCAGAAAAACAAAAAAAGATATTTTGAAAAATGTTGAGAACCAAACAATGACTTATTCTATGGAAGAAAAAAAAAACACTTGTCATTTCTCAAATTATCTATTTTTTTATGTTTCACAGAAAAAAGAAAGGCAAACAGGTTTTGAAACCACATGAGGATGCGTAAATGCAGTTTTCATTTTTGGGTGGAGTATCCCTTTAAAGAAAAAAGAAAAAAAACAGTTGCATGTCAAATTGCTTCACATACCTCCAGCACCTCCTCCCACTCCTGCTCCTGCTCCAATCACACCTCCAGAACCAGGTAAACCTGTCAAACATGTCATTTTTTACATGTAAAGTATGTAATATCAATAAGTTGATATTAAAGATAACATAATTATTTAAATATTAGTATTTCATGTCCATGAAATATGTATATATATTGGAAAAAACAAATATATTAATAAAATATTTTACAACGTTTATAACTTTTTGAATGTAGAGTAAATGAACTAATGATCAACAGCCACTTGCAAGTGTATGTAGTGAAATTATATATTTAAACTTGCCATATTTAGCTGCTTTTGATCCAGGTCCGTATCCTATAGGGCATTATGTTTCATAAATTGAAAGATATGTAGATCAGATACAGCTTTAATAATACACATTTGCTAATGCCTGTGTAATTGACTCGCTTAAATTACCTCCAGCACCTGTTCCATACCCAGGCCCAAGCCCTCCTCTGCTTCCTGCTCCAACAGCACTACCAGGCAGTCCTGTTCCAGCAAATCCAGACCCAGGACCTCCTACAGTCCCTGGACCATAACCCCCAACTGGTCCTGCCCCTGTACCAAATCCTCCTGCTGGACCGGTTCCTACCTGCCCCTGCAGACCAAGTCCTTGAGCCCCTCCGCTCCCACCAGGACCTGGATTAAAGCAATTTAATAAGTGTTAATGCCAAGTTGTAGAAAAAAACACTATGTCTTTATTAATTTAAAATATCCTACCATATTTAAGAGCCTTTGGTCCACCTGGATAGGCTACATTCAAAGTGAGATACAAGGAATAAATGTAGAAATGGAAATTTATGTAGAAATGGAAACTTAACAGAGCCTCTTTACTGCATTTAATTCAGGCCCAGTTTAAAGGGATACTCCACTTTTTTGGAAATAGGCTAATTTTACAACTCCCCCAGAGTTAAATAGTTGAGTTTTACCGTTTTTTGAATCCATTCAGCTGATTTTCTGATATTTAGAAGAATATCAGTAACCAGACAGTTTCTGGTCCCATTGACTTCCATAGTAGGAAAAAATATATACTATGGAAGTCAATGGGACCAGAAACTGTCTGGTTACTGGAAACTGTCTGGTTAATTTTAGCCTATTTTTGGAAGTAGGCTAAAATTAGCCTATTTCCAAAAAAAGTGGAGTATCCCTTTAACAGACAGGGTTTAGACCATTCCAGGATTAGGCCTTAGTTCAATTAAGGCATTTAAGTAGCTTTTATAAACGTGCCTTAGAAAAAAACACTACTGGTCCGCATCTTGAGACAAAACAATGGCACTTACATATTTTAAGATATGCCATTGCAAGTTGCTTTCAGTTAAAACAGCTCAAAGATGCATTTTAGTCTGGGACTAACTTAAGCCTTGTCTGTGAAACCAAGGGATAATGTTTGTCAGCATACCTCCAGAGCCAGGTCCATATCCTCCAGCAGGTACTCCTCCTGGCCCATAACCACCGATTGGTGCCCATCCTGGTCCAATTCCGGCACCTGGTGTTCCTCCTCCAGCTCCTGCTGTTCCGCTACCAAGTGTCCCTCCTAATCCTCCAGGCAATCCTATTCCACCAGCTCCACCAGGAAGCCCTTTTTGCAAAAATGCATGACACAAATTCATTTATAATTAGATTTTTCTTCATGGACTCTAAAATTCTGAGATTACAACAAAATTATTTAACTTCCCCTTACCATATTTGCGAGCTTTGGCCCTAGCATATCCTAGAAAATAAGAAGAGAATGTTTGAGAAGAAATATGATTTTTCAGTGGTTTAAACTACGTAAAATTCTTATTTTGAAACTTTAAACCTTTTAGCTGTGTCTCTAAAAAACAGTGTTACTATTAGGATTTCAATAACTTTTATTCTTTTTAAATCATTCAATGGGCTAGGACCTCAATATATTGCAGATATGCTCACTGAATATAAACCCAACAGATCACTCAGGTCATTAGGATCGCATCAGTTAGAAATACCAAGGGTTCACTCTAAGCAAGGAGAGTCTGCTTTTAGCTATTATGCCAGCCGCAGCTGGAACCAGCTTCCAGAAGAGATCAGATGTGCTCCTACAGTAGTCACATTCAAATCCAGACTCAAAACACTTCTGTTTAGCTATGCATTTACTGAATGAGCACTGTGCCACTGTTCGTCCGACTGTTTTTACTGTACTTTATTTTATTTTTTTATTCTAAACTGTTTTAATTATTCTTATTTATTTTGATTATTTTATTTTCTCCTATGTAAAGCACTTTGAATTACCATTGTGTATGAAATGTGCTATATAAATAAACTTGCCTTGCCTTGCCTTTTATCTCAGTGTCTCAAATCAGAGTAAACCAACAAAAAAACAAGGTCTTATAGCCCAGTTAGTGCCCCTGTGGGGACCTCCACTGATCCTTGCATCTGAGCAGGAACCTCCAGATCTTTACCTCTGTTCACCTGCTTATAAAAAAAACTCCAGTCTAGCAAATTCATGACGTCACCTCAGAAAACCTTGGCCAGGCCAATCAGGTCATGCATGACTACACATTATTTAACTATAAAGAAAGAAGAGCAGAGTATAGAAAAACTACCAATGCTTAAAACACCATCCAGTAGATATAACCTACATGGTGCTCCAGCCACACTAAACTTACATTGCTGTGTGTTTAAATGATGCAGTTATCCCCTCTGAAAACACTGATAAGACACTAGAATGTGCCCAGGAATGTGATGGCTAAACTTACAGCCAACCCAAAGAAAGGTCATCTGGCTAGACATGTTACTTAGGTTTCCAGATTGGCCAGTGTTTAATTAAACTCCAAGAAAGGCCAAAGCTATCATTTTCTTATGACATTGCATTTCTATGGTTTGTGAGTTTTTTTTTAGAGATGCTATTTCTGTCTCTGAATTCCTGCAAAAAAAATGACTGTCTAGATAGAAGAAACTCAATAGGCAGTTGTGTAGAGATAGCTGTAAAACTGAGTTGTGCATGTCAGGGTTGGTGCAGGATGACCGAAGACGAGGATACGGAATTCTCAATATAAGACTTTTAATAACAAAAATGAACTATTTCAAACTGAAACAAGAACAAAAACTCCAGGGTTTCAGGGTTTACAAACAACCACACATAGACGACGATCGACCCACACTCAGGGAAAACACAGGGCTTAAATACACTGAACCAAATGAGATAATTAACAGAACACAGGTGAGAAAACTGAACACTAACGAGGAGCGGGAAAACTTAACAGGGCTAAACCAAAAACCACAAAGACAGGGGAAACCAAGATACAAGGAAAACAGAACTCAAACACATTGAATAGTCACAGTACCTCCCCCCTCCCCGAAGGCGCGATCTCGCGCCGTATAATATCCAAAGGGGTGGGAGGGTGGGCGCCCTGGAGGCTGACGAGGGCATAGTGCAGGTCCAGGAAGCCTCCAGGGCGGAGCAGGCTGTGGGCGTGGCCACGACGGTGCAGGCTGTGGGCGTGGCCACGATGGTGCAGGCTGAGGGCGTGGCCAGGGTGGAGCAGGCTGTGGGCGTGGCCAGGGTGGAGCAGGCTGTGGGCGTGGCCACGATGGTGCAGGCTGAGGGCGTGGCCAGGGTGGAGCAGGCTGTGGGCGTGGCCACGATGATGCAGGCTGTGGGCGTGGCCAGGGCGGTGCAGGCTGTGGGCGTGGCCACGACGGTGCAGGCTGTGGGCGTGGCCACGACGGTGCAGGCTGAGGGCGTGGCCAGGGCGGAGCAGGCTGAGGGCGTGGCCAGGGCGGAGCAGGCTGTGGGCGTGGCCACGATGATGCAGGCTGTGGGCGTGGCCAGGGCGGTGAGACCCCTTCGGGTGGCCATGGCGGTGAGACCCCTTCGGGTGGCCATGGCGGTGAGACCCCTTCGGGTGGCCATGGCGGTGAGACCCCTTCGGGCGGCCATGGCGGTGAGACCCCTTCGGGTCGGCCATGGCGGTGAGACCCCTTCGGGCAGCGGGGCCCATGGGCCGGTGAGACCCTTCGGGCGGCCATGGCGGTGAGACCCCTTCGGGTGGCCATGGCGGTGAGACCTCTTCGGGTGGCCATGGCGGTGAGACCCCTTCGGGTGGCCATGGCGGTGAGACCCCTTCGGGCGGCCATGGCGGTGAGACCCCTTCAGGTGGCCGTGGGTCCTTCGGCGCCCACGGCGAGGGCCTATGGCCCCCCCCCAAAAAATTAATGGGGAGAGTGACTGGAAAAGGGACAGGCTGGGCAGACGTGACGTGACAGACGTGGACCAGCGGTGAGGGCTCGGCAGGGCTGGACGGGACCAGCGGTGAGGGCTCGGCAGGGCTGGACGGGACCAGCGGTGAGGGCTCGGCAGGGCTGGACGGGACCAGCGGGGAAGAAGTCTCTGGCAGGACGGTCTCCGGCTGGACGGGCTCTGGCTCTGGGTCAACGGGCTCTGGCTCTGGGTCAACGGGCTCTGGCTCTGGGTCAACGGGCTTGGTCTGGTCACGGCTCTGGCTTGGGTCAACGGGCCTGCTGGTACGGCTCTGTGGTCAACGGGCTCTGGCTCTGGGTCAACGGGCTCTGGCTCTGGGTCAACGGGTTGGCTCTGGGTAGGGCTCTGGCTCTGGGTCAACGGGCTCTGGCTCTGGGTCAACGGGCTCTGGCTCTGGGTCAACGGGCTCTGGCTCTGGGTCAACGGGCTCTGGGCCTCTTGGGTCAACGGGCTCTGGGCACGGTCTGTGAAAAAGTCTATTAAGTCCATGCTGGCAGAGGCCAGCGGTAGGGTCTCTGTGCTGGCTGGGACCAGCGGCGAAGGCTTGACTAGACTGGCCGGGACCAGCGGCGAAGGTTCAATTGGGCTGGATGGTGGGGTTGGAGTGGGGCTGGTGACATCATCGACGGTGAGAGATGATCCACAGGATACCAGCACCCACTCCACATAGCCCTGGAAGTTCCCCCGAGGCCCGTCCCCGGGCAGGCGTGCTCTGGTCTCTGGGTTGAGACCTGCCCGGAAGAACACACAGAGGCTGGTGTCATCATAATGCACAAGGGGTACCAAGTTCAAATACCTCTGTGTGTGTGCCTCGAGGGACTGGTTCTCCTGGGAGAGAAGGAGGATCTCCACTGCTGCAAGATCCATTTTGTGGTCGATCGTTCTGTCAGGGTTGGTGCAGGATGACCGAAGACGAGGATACGGAATTCTCAATATAAGACTTTTAATAACAAAAATGAACTATTTCAAACTGAAACAAGAACAAAAACTCCAGGGTTTCAGGGTTTACAAACAACCACACATAGACGACGATCGACCCACACTCAGGGAAAACACAGGGCTTAAATACACTGAACCAAATGAGATAATTAACAGAACACAGGTGAGAAAACTGAACACTAACGAGGAGCGGGAAAACTTAACAGGGCTAAACCAAAAACCACAAAGACAGGGGAAACCAAGATACAAGGAAAACAGAACTCAAACACATTGAATAGTCACAGTGCAACATCCATTCACACTCCTCAACAGTCAATATTCCTTGTAAAGTATATCAATGCATTGTCTTTGTGGTCCCTTACAATTTTCATCTTTTTACCACATTGTTGAGGGGAAAATACAGAAATGCTATGGGCTATCAGGGGTATTCTCAGTCAAGTCTGGTGGTTAGTAACCCTCCTTCTCTTTCTCTTTTTTTACCTCTTTTTCTTAATAATAATAATAATAATAATAATAATATATATATATATATATATATATATATATATATATATATATATATATATATATATATATATATATATATATATATATATATATATATATAAATACACACTAACTAGAGCAACACATGGGAGTCTGAGAAAAGTTCTTAAAAAATAGGGCACAATCTACTGTGTTAATAGAAAGTTTTTTTACGTATCGATTTTTCACAGGTGCTTTACCTGTATTTTGAATTACACATTGCACTGTGTTGTGTTTTAGGGTTAGACAAAATGTTCGTAAGCTTAACAGATAATGTCCAAGTAGAAAATTACCACAACCTTATCTGGTTTTCTACTGATTTAAAAATAAAAAATGTACAATGTACTCATTTTAGCTTTCTAAGAGTTAGTCCTTTCAAAACTATTTAGACTTACTTTTTTAATAATTGTAAATACCGATTTACCTTCAGGTCCAAATGCACTTCCAGGACCAAACCCACCACTGGGTACACCTCCTGGACCGTAACCCACACCAGATCCAACTCCAGTTCCTGGTATACCCCCTGCCCCACCTAGTCCGACACCAGTGCCTGGGCCTAAACCAGCACCTCCACCAAGCAGACCTAGAAAAGCAAAATTAATATATCTGGTTGTAAGATACAATAAAGTTTGTATATTAAATGCTATCAATAAAACCATAAAAATGATTTTAACAGAATGTTGAAGGATTGAATTAACTGTTGTTTTACCATATTTACGAGCTTTTGCCTCTGCATATCCTGAAAAGCATCAGAGTATGTAATATGACCTCAAAACGTTATAATAACATTTACATCATACAATATGATGGTATAATTTTGTACCGGAGCCAGGAAGTCCTCCAGAACCACCGCTAGGAAGACCACCAGCTCCTCCACCAAATCCACGACCAGGTAGCCCACCAGTCCCAAGACCTCCACCAGGTAGCCCACCAGTCCCAAGACCTCCACCAGGTAGCCCACCAGTCCCAAGACCTCCACCAGGTAGCCCACCAGTCCCAAGACCTCCACCAGGTAGCCTACCAGTCCCAAGACCTCCACCAGGTAGCCCACCAGTCCCAAGACCTCCACCAGGTAGTCCACCAAGTCCAACACCAGACACACCGGCTGTTCCACCTGGTAATCCTCCAGTACCTAAAGTCCCACCATGATGTCCAAGCTGAGCTACAAAGCATACAAAGCTTACGGTTTCTATGACTCTGGTAGAATCTCACAATTAATAAGTAATAAAATCATAAAGTCTTGAGTTTTGGGTGGAGTTTTGGGTACAGATATATCATACAGTGATTTAATCTAAAACAATCAGAGGATCTAATAAAAAATTATTAGGGCCAGATTTGGACTGTGGGACACTAGTTGAGGAGTCCTGATATAGGGAATACATTTATTTACTAAATCATTAAGAGGGACATTTATAATATGTTCCTTTTTATCTTTGCTTAAAGTAACACCAAGTAGCTTTTTCTCAACGGTCGCCCTACTGGTTGGAAACTAAATTGTCCATTGCCGCTGTCGTAAATAATCTAGCCTACCGTCGCACGCACGCTCGCTGTTTATCCAGCACCGGCTTCAGAATGAATGATGTCCACAGACAAGGTAGAGTATGTTACATGATTTCATGAAAGGATGATGTATTGCGACATCAGAAACGAAGAAAAACGAAATAATGACTATTGTAGCGCTTGACGTAAAGCAGTCGAATTTTGTAGTTCTTTTTGTGCACGGGTTACTACCCGAACCCCGAAGTTACATAGTGCCAGTAAAAGCGATACAGACCCCGTCAGGCTATAGCAGACATATCATTTAACTTATTTTAAGTCGATGTACCATCACAAGGGTCTTGGAAATATATTATGAAGGTTGAAAAACTACATAGTGTTACTTTAAAAAGAGCCAAGTCTGAAGTCTTCAATTAAGTCTGAATTTTTAACTGACATTCTACAATAAGGTTGGGGAATCTCATTGCATACATAATACTTAATATAGAATTCTTGCATAGCATTCAATCATGACAAATCATTTCTCATGCATTCTGTGAAAAACTAGGGCAGGTATAGCCAACCTCGTTCCTGGAGAGATACCTTCCTGAGTTCAGACAGGAAGCCACATATCTTCCCTGTTTGAGCCACACTTTCCTGTAATTTTCAAGTAATCTTCAGAACCCTAATATAGGTGGACAGGAAGGTACTGTAACTCTCCAGGAGCAGAGTTGCTCAGTCATATATATAATTTATGGACACTGAAGACTTTTAACAATACCATTAATTTTAATTTGCCTTTCAATAGATCTATCACATTGCAAAATGCAGAATGTAAAGTCATACCATATTTTCTTGCTTTAGCTGCAGCATAGCCTAAAAATGACAGAATAGTAGACATTGTTCTGCGGGTAATAATAATATTAACGTTCAGCAGCAAAACAAATTCATTTTCAACAAATATTATTATTTTCAAGATACCTTCAGGAACAACTCCAGATCCGGGGAGTCCACTAGCTCCTAAACCAGAACCAGGAAGTCCTCCCGCTCCACCAATTCCTGTACCTGACGCTGTAAAATAGACAACTCAAAATTAATAGAAATGAACCCTTTCATGCATGAATTATGATAACCTCAGTCAGGATTTTTTTCCTATGTCTTTTTATTGCTCTTAGGGCATGAAAAACTAGATTTGATTTTTAATTTTTTTTTTTTTTACAAATTTTCCAAAGAGATTTTCAGGTGTCCACTTGGGTGGACAGCATGCATTTATGGTTTAAACTGAAGAGATACTAAAATTAAAGGGTACCTATCATGGAATTTTGAAAATTACCTTTCATGTAGTGTGTAACATAGATCTAAGTGAACGAAAACATCCTGCAAAGTTTTAAATATGAAAGTTCACCGTATACAAAGTTATTATCTCTCAAAAGTAAGAGTCGACTCTGAGTCGTTGATATGAATCGATAGACGAACGATGCACTTTCGTACGTCACTTGTCCAAGTTATTTGAATAAGATACGCCCACTCATTGCATTAGGAGACACCAGGGAAAACATCATGTCGACGAGATGCTGCTGTGTTTTGAAGTGCGACGCAAAAGCAAACTTATTTCATCTGCCCAGTGAGGAGCATTTGAAGACAGTGGCTACAGTTCATAACTATACCACAGAAGTATTATAGCCCGAACTCGTTCTGTGTTCGCGTCATTTTGAAGATGATTGCTTCACAAACCTAAATGCTATAAAGTATGAATTTGCGAGCCATCTGATACTGAAGGAGGGAGGTTCAGTACCGAGTTTATTTGGATCAGCTTCCTTCTCCGAATCACAATCTGTAAGTAGGCTGTTGCTTTTATGTTTGTATCATGTTCTATAATTATTTTGTGTGTTGTGTACGCACAGGCACAGCGCAGCTTCTAGCAGCTAACTTAGGTCTTCAATGTCAATTGTATTGAAATATGTGAAGTGTTTGTCGTTGTTAATGGAGTTGTCACAGGACTCTCGAGTGTCACGCATCAGGCATTGAGCGTGACAGTCACTCATTTCGGTCTTTTGTCACGCTCTCCGGCCACACATTGTATTTTTCACGCTGATAAACTATTTGTAATATATTTAATATGCCGCAGTGCCCAAAACTCACTCACTGTGGAACCGGCAGGATTCAAGCGCGTCTCCTCCAGTGTTGCCAGGTCCGTATGCCTGCACTGTTTCCGCGGGTTGTTTGTGTAGTGCACGCTGGTTGACGCGATTGTTTTATCCACTGGAACATGATTGTTATTGAGGAAACACCCGGGAACGCTATTTGAATATTTTTGGCCGTGATTGGGTTAGTTTGATGAGCAATTGGGCTGGTTTTGTTGTGCAGACCTGGCAACCCTGGTCTCCTCTGGTGTTGTTCGTCTGGTGTTGTTAGCCAATCAGAAAATAGCACTGTTGTATCTGGGTAAGATCTAGCGCAACAACCAATGACACCCCGTCGGCTGGGTGTCTAATATCACCACAGATTAGCGTCACGCAAAGGCGGGGTTTGGAAAAATGACTCGCTAAACGATTCATATGGGAGAGGGTGAGCAAATCAGGTAAAAATAAATGCATATTATAAGACAACAAAAGTGTTTTTTGTCATTGCATGCTTGTAAAACTGTTGTTGGGGACTCCCAGAACAATATTAGGAACATTTTAAATGCCATAATAGGTACCCTTTAAATATAATACAATAATCAAACAGATAAAGTATGTGTATTTAACAAACTAATCAATAAAATTATATCAAAGCATGTGAAAACTATCAAATATATACAAAAAATATAAATCCGAAATATTGCAAAGGCAATTGAACTTCATACAAGTTGCACTTCGTGTATCTTTGATATCAGAACATGAGGACGTGATTCCATCAGAAATTTCTACAGCCTGTCAAGGTACAACTGTGGAAACCACTCAGATGCTCCCTCCAGTGTTCAGAGTATGTCAATTTACCTTTATTAGCTGATAATTCTGATTATGTTCAAGATAGACACATTTCTAGCATAGGCCTCTTCTGAGAAAACCTAGCAATACGTATTTTTCAATCTCATCTGAAATTAGCAGTGTTGGGGCATGCATAACGCATTCAGATTACTTTTTGATGTTACAAGTAAAGTAATGTGTTACAAGTAACATGCATTACATAATCAGATTTGTTTTAATGTTACGAGTAAAGTATCGTATTACAAGTAACGTATTACCTAATCAGATTACTTTTTGATCTATCAAGTAAAGTAATTAATTACAAGTAATGTGCATTACATAATCAGATTACTTTTTGTTGATACGAGTAAAGTAACGCATTACAAGTAACATGCATTACATAATCAGATTACTTTTTGGTGTTACGAGTAAAGAAAAGCATTACAATATCGTACATTACGAAATCAGATTACTTTTTGATCTAACAAGTAAAGTAATGCATTACAACATGCATTACGTAATCAGATTACTTTTTGATGTTACGAGTAAATAAATGCATTACAAGCAACATTCATTACGTAATCAGATTACTTTTTGATCTGAGAAGTAATGCATTACGTAATTAGATTACTTTTTTGATGAAATTAGTAAAGTAATACATAAGTCACATAAATTATGTAATCACATAACTTTTTTCGATGTCAATGAAATTAACATTCTAATAATACAAAAACATATATTTACAGTCAAAAAAGTTCACTGCAGATTAAGTATTTTCAAAAATAATATTCACAGTTTAAGTATGAATTGTAGCTGAAATATAGCCATTGATGCATGAGGTCCACTACAGTGGACAGGTGATAAATCAGATTTTTCTCCCAATCTAAAATCAAAACTTGGAATATTTTACTGTCATATGACTCATTAGATATTGCTTGATGCTGCAATATTTTTTTTTACCTACAAGAGTCTCCTAGGATAGAAGGAATGGGTGGATATTCCGGAGCAACTTGGCATGTCTGACTGACCATTGGCCATCTTGGTTTGGAGGGGGAAAAACTCGAAACACAACGGCTTGCAACTTGGTTGCAATGTATAGGATGATGCACCAGGGTCCACTGAAGAGATTGATGTGCAACTTTGCCATCAAAACCCTTGCAAATTCAAGAAAATGCTTTTTAAATAGCTGTCCACTGTAGTGACCACTTGATTCTCTGTTTCTATATTTGCCAAGAGCATTTACTACATGCTGCATGATAAATGTCAAACAAGCAAAATCAACTCTTAAATTTTCATGTCTACTTTTTAAAGTAACTGATGAAAATTTTCACAAGGCATCCGATTTAAGATTTGGTTTCACCCTTATCTGCTGTCATTTATTAACACCTATTCATTTCCATGAAAGAGACAGTTGTCAGCCAGGTGATTGTATATAACAAGAATATATTACCATATTTCCGAGCTTTTGCCCCAGCTCCTGATGAAAGACAATTCATAGATATTCTAATACTTGAGCAATTGTCACTGTTTTAGATAATCTAGAAATATTTCAGTCTATTTATAGTAAACCCTAAATTTACCTCCAGGATAAACACCAGCTCCCGGATATAAGACTCCAGGAGTTGCTCCACTGCCTGGTATACCAGCCCCACCTGGAACACCGGCTATTCCTGGCACGCCACCTGCACCAGGTACACCTCCTACACCAAGCCCACCACCTAGACCAGGAACACTACCAGCACCTGAAAGGAGAGTCAAAAATATCAAGCATGTTCTTTTGACATGTATTGAAATATTGTTCCTGCATGACTTACCATACTTGGCGGCTTTAGCCTGAGACTTTGCAGCGCTTGTGCCTTGAATGAGGTAGAAAGTAAATTCCTATAAATACTCTAAAACTCTGTAATCATTTGTAAAGTATAGTGTATGATATATAGTGTATGGGTTTATATCAAATGTGAATAACTACCATGGATAAATGGACAGTTTTAAATGCCTACTACCTCCAGACTTAGGTGAAATAAGAGGATATCCACGAAACACGCCTGGTATTTGTTGGCCAAAACCTCCACGGCCTCCTGCAAGAGAAAAGAGAAGTGATCTCTGCTATAAGTAATTTTCATACCTTATTGAAATAATTGTTATTTCAGACATTTAATTTACCATTGGCTCCAACTGCACCTTGACCAAGCTGCCCTATAAACAACAAAATAGGAGAGAGCGCTTCAAAAAAGCATTTTCATTGTTGGATAAAGCTTTAAATTATAAAGCTATAAATAAACTATAAATTAAGTAAAACTTACCAGTTTGAGATCCTGTGGCTACACCTGGCAGAATGCCTCTACCACCAAAGCCTACACATTAAAAAAATATGCAGATTTGTTATATCTGTGTGAATATTCTAGAAACACTGGAATATCTTGTAACTGTCAAATATTTCAGTCACTCACCTTGTCCAGGAACAATACCCCCTTGGTATAACCCAGGGATCCCAACACCTTGTTTGAATGCAGAAAAAGTGAAAATATAAAACAATGCTTTCTTACCAAAGATTAGTTAAAACTATTCCAGAAAAGGGTAGCTCTATCAATAGACGCCAATTACCCGGCACTGGTGCCTTCCCAGTCTTTCCGACTTTGCCCCCAGTGCCAGTTCCAGGTAAACCAGTTTGGGGGAGAAAAGGTGCTAAGAGCCATAATGAAGTTGCAAACAATTTATTATGATAATATTTATTATTAAGATACTTTAATAAATAAATCAGATAAACAATTATGCCCCTCAAAACCTACCTCCACCAGGCGCAACTCCTGCTCCTCCAATTCCAGTTCCAGTGCCACCAGGTCCAATTCCTACACCTCCAGGACCAACTCCTGCTCCGCCTGGACCAAGTCCTGTGCCTCCTGGTCCAATTCCTACACCTCCAGGTCGAACTCCTGCACCACCAGGTCCAATTCCTGCACCACCTGGTCCAATTCCTGCACCACCTGGACCAATTCCTGCACCACCTGGACCAAATCCTGCACCACCAGGTCCAATTCCTGCACCACCTGGTCCAATTCCTGCACCACCTGGACCAATTCCTGCCAACCCCCCTGGACCAAATCCTGCACCACCAGGTCCAATTCCTGCACCACCTGGACCAAATCCTGCACCACCTGGACCAGATCCTGCACCACCAGGTCCAATTCCTGCACCACCTGGACCAAATCCTGCACCACCTGGACCAAATCCTGCACCACCATGTACAAATCCCATTTCAGAAGGATCAAGCAGTTTAAATATGTTTTCTTGAAATAATATGCTTTAAATCTTTTGCCAAGAAGAAATGTTTTGCTGTGATGGTAAACAAGATGCTTTAATCAAGATTTGTGTCCTACCACAAGTAACAAAGTATCACACCTTTATTTATGCCAATACTCATGTCCACGGATCTAGTTTTACCTGGTTTTGGTGGCTTCTGGCCAGCTGTTCCAGCTCCAGGATAAAGACCTCCAGGCCCACCATAACCACCATAGCTGCCTAAAATCAAATTCCATTTTTTAAGCAGCAAAGGACGTTCCTTTTTTATTTTTTACCTCAGAAAGAAAAATATGATCACTTTATGTTTTTTTTTAAACGATGGTCTTAGTTTTATTGTAACATTTTATCGCAGTTTTTCATAACTGCAGTAAAATGTTCTTTATTTTATGTCTATAACCTTGGAGGAAAGAAAGTGTATCCTTACCACCTGATGGATAGCCTGTTCCAGCACCTCCAGGTGTAAGTGGAATAGCACCAATCCTTGGATCTCCTGCTCCAAGACTTCCTGTTCCAAACGGTCCACCACCGAAACCCCCAGGCCAGCCATAACCTAAATTTAGACCATCAGAGGTAAATGCATTTCAAAACCGCTGACACTATGCTGCTTTCAAACTAAAGATATTTCTGAATGCAGTAGCTATAAGACTTAATAAGAAATAGTCACTTTCATAGCGAAAACATAATGTGGATTTGATGTGTGACTGCACAGTGTTTTTGTTGTAATTGCAAAATACTTTTATATTTACATCATACCTGGTTTCCCAGGTTTTCTGCCTGCTCCTGTGACAATGCAAAATTATTTATTTTAATGAAATAGTACTGTGAAAAGAATCAGTATAAAGGCATTAAAACAACTATTGTTCTTTGTCTACTATTAATAATAAAGATGTCTTACCAGGACTCAAGCCACCTGGTCCAACACCACCTGGGACAATGCCACCTGGTCCAACTCCACCAGGAACAAGGCCACCTGGTCTAACACCACCAGGAACAATGCCACCTGGTCCAACACCACCTGGGACAATGCCACCTGGTCCAACACCACCTGGTCCAAATCCACCAGGAACAACGCCACCTTGTCCAAAGCCACCAAGGCCTCCATAACCTGTAAATAATATATGGAGGGAATTTACCTTAAATTCCACACTCTATAAAGACCAAAGTCCAACAATAAATCTTAAACACTGCATCTTACAGATTGCTAACCTGTTTTGGGGGGTTTTCCTCCCACACCTAGAAGCAGGAAATGAAAAAGAAAAAACTGCACTAAACAAAACCTTAAATGTTTGTGGTTATGCTTTTAAATATCCACAATTAGTTAACATTTACAGTAGTTTTGTTAAATTTGCTAACCTCTACCAGCACCTCCTGGACCAACTCCACCAGTACCAAGCCCTCCCACACCAGTGCCCACGCCAACTCCTGAAATAAATAATAAAATTCTTAGAAACATCACTATAAAAGATTGTCTACCTTAAAGTTTAACTTTGTGGCATACAGTTGAGTTTCTCTACCTTGTCCAGGTAGTCCTGTGCCAAAACCACCAGCTCCTGGACCAACACCAAAACCCCCAGGTACTAAACCTCCAAGGCCAGCACCCCCTGGCCTCAGTCCAAGGCCTCCAAGACCACCAGCACCACCGAGACCTCCAGCTCCAAGAGTACCTGGAATACCCCCATAACCTGTTTGTGGGAAGCAAGACTCATGCAAACCTCAATGAAACCAATACATTGTTTGCTTAATGTAACGTATGTAGTTAAAATTGCAAATATATACAAGCACTTTATTTACTGCAGTTTTCTCCCACTCACCAGGTTTAGGGGGTTTGCCACCAAAACCTACAGATAAAAAATATAGGGTGAGTGAAAAAAGTGCTTGCCAAAAATAGATCAATTTCAGTCTACCCCCTTACCCAACAAATATGAAGTTTCCAGAATTATTTGGCTCAGGTAATTTAGTTATTCTACAATGCCACAAAGACTAGCAGAACCTTGTTAAGGAATAGTTGAGATATGTTTGATTACTTATTAGCAGCGCTTGACATTAACATTTTTTGCTCACTAGCCAATGTGGCTAGTGGTTTTCCAAAGTTACTAGCCACACAGCATTTTTACTCGCCACATTTTTTGTTGTTGTGAAATTACCTGATTAAAGATGACTATGGTGTGCTAAAATTACTTGAACTAGATTTACAACCCTTTTAAATGTAAAACCACTGTACACACCCAAATCAAGACTACATAAATGTATAACAATACAGGTCATTATCATTAGCTCTGATAAGGTTATGTTTACAACTCTTTTTAAAAAAATAAAACCATATATTAAGACAAAGACATAAAAATAGCTTCTATTGCTTAATAAAAGTGGTGCATGGATGGAGAAGATTGATGAAAAAGATTAAAAAACCAAACTGAAAAAAAAACCCTTTAGCATTAGAAACACTGTCTGTTTAAATATCAGAATCAGACCCAGTAGGCTATTACTTTATTGAGCCCTGATGGGAAATTCTTTGTTACAAGTTGCAATGGAAAGTAGGTCAGTCACGAAACCTCACGAAAAATGCATGCCATGGTCCGGAATCGGACACCACATAGCTCCACCGGCGTCCAACGACGTTAGGCCGGCGACACACTGACTGCGTGGCGTTTTCTGTGTCTTTGCACTATAAAGTCTGTTTAAAGCGCTATAAATGCAGTCCATTTACCATTTGCACACCAGAAACGTGTCTGACGCGGCGCTGCTGGCGCGTACAGGGAGGGCTATCTCGGGACATAGGCGCCGTTTATACATTTTATACATGTTTATATAGACATAAATATATAACCTACTACTGATACAGCAAAGACAACGTCGGCAGTATAGACGGCAAAGTAGGCTATAGCCTACAGATTATTTCGTTCTGTATTGACAGGTGCGATATTTAAAAATCGATAATTAGGCCTATTAGCCTATTTATTTTTTAAATTATATTTATATCTGCATTTGTCAAAACCTATAGACTTTCAAACATAAAAATATCATTTATTAATATGTGTTTGTGTCAAAACGACATCTTTTCCTATTCTATTTTGTCTGGAAACGCTTCCAACACGCTTGCGTGTCGCATGAAAAATAGGCGTCGGTTCTATTTCTAGCATGCACGCGTTTTCGGCGCGGCTCGAGACGCGCGTGTCACGCAGTGCAAGCTCTAACCTGTTAACATGGGAGCCGAAATAAAAACGGAAACACCACGCAGCTGAGACGCGCACGCAACACAGCCAGTGCGCTCTTTTCAGATGCCTTTTGAAAAGACTACAATGATTCAACCCGCCAAAGTGGCTAGTTGGAGTGACTGCGTTACCCGCCACGAGCAAAATCCACCCGCATTTGGCGGGTTGGCAGGTGTTAATGTCAAGCCCTGCTTATTAGTAAAATTACTTTTTAAGAAATAATACCTGCTCCAAGGCTTCCAGTTCCAACACCAGCACCAGGGCCAGTCCCTCCAGGTCTAGTTCCCACAGATCCAAAGCCTCCTGGACCTATGCCACCAGGAACAATACCTCCTGGACCAATGCCACCAGGACCAATGCCGCCAGGTCCAATACCTCCTGGACCAATGCTGCCAGGTCCAATACCTCCTGGACCAATCCCACCAGGTCCAATACCTCCTGGACCAATGCCACCAGGAATTATGCCACCAGGACCAACTCCTCCAGGTCCAAGTGATCCACCTCCAGGAAAAACACCTGTACCACCTGGTCCAATTCCTGGTAGATATCCTCCTGTGTTGACATAATGAACTTCTCAGCTGATGTAAAAATCAATGTCTCTGGCAATCTTTATCAATAACATTAATCCAAGATTTTAACATGAGTTACAACGCACCTGTTTTAGGTGGCTTGACAAATGGCCCTATTAGAAAACATAAAATTGGCAATTACATATTTAGGTCCTTTTTGTGCCTTGATAGCATGCCCTTGAATAGTTTATTATGTTAATCAGAAAGATAATACAATTATATAATAAAAATGACACTTTTTCTTTCAATCCTGCAATGGCAGTTTAAGGTAAATTACAGTAATATGTGGAGAAAATGTCAGCAACCTGTTCCAAGTCCTCTAGTGCCTAATCCACCAGTACCAAGTCCTCCTGTACCAAGCCCTCCACCACCAGGCCCAACTCCCCCAAGACCTCCAATACCCAGTCCAGCACCTTGCCCCCCATATTGACATTATATACATCAATTATATATATAGGATTGATATTATATAGAGCACTGATTATTATTATATAGAGCACTGATATGCAAGCTATAGACACTAATTGCACACACATTTTTTAAGAATAAATGTAAACCCTCACCAGTTCCAGGTCTGATGCCAATTCCTGGCCCTGTTCCAAATCCACCAGGACCAGCACCTAGACCTAATCCAGTTCCAGCTCCTCCAGGACCAACTCCTGGGCCAACACCTGTGATTCCAGAACCAAATCCACCTCCTGGACCAGTTCCTATATTGGTTCCAAGTCCAGCTCCAGTTCCAACACCAGCCCCTAATCCAGCTCCAGCTCCTCCCCCTGCACCAGCTGGTATGTAGATACCTGAGAGAGAAAGAGAACATTACTAAACTTCTCTATTAATATGTCCCATGCAGGATAGCATGCCAGACTGATGACATAAGGAAGCGTTTAGTTGTGTGTTTGACCTGAAAAACTACAAAGAAAGGCAGTAGAAATGACCAAATCTGCTGTGAATATCACTGCACTGCAAACACATTAAAAAACATTTTTTTTATTATGTCAGACGATGCATATTAGGATCTCACTCCTGCAACACATTACCAGTTTATGAGGACCATTCTTGTCCTTTACTTAGTGATGATGCCACATACCCAGAGGGATTGGTAACGCTTCCTTTTACAGTCCAGTTACCCATGTATATACTATGTACTTATTTTAGTAACTACAATTACTGGGTAATAACTAGTACTAACCCTGAACCTACCCCTAAACCTACCCCTGTTCCATGTACTTACCTTATATTAGCCAGTACTTTCTAGGTAAGTACACTGTAAGTACACTGCAAGTACTGTACTGTAAAAGGAAGCGTTACCGAGGGGTTCTATCTAATCTCCACATCTAGTCTTTTATGTGAAGCCTCAAACAGCACCAAATGCATTACCACATGTGTTTGTGTGTCCTCTCGCCTGGCTGTTTAAGGTTTGGAGGCATAGGGGGACAGAAAATGGATGTGATTCATATGAAGAACAACATCCTATACATGACCTTATCCAAGAGCTTAGAACTAAAAAGCCCAAGTCCTCTGTACTACAAACCCTCTGGGACAAGCTTACGGGTTGCTAGTGTATGATGTAATGATCTGGACTAGAACTTCTCAGATCTTTCCTTCCACATGAATAAAAGATGGCAAGTGGAAAACCTTGTTTTATCCAAAAACATAAACAGTCCTTTAAAAATGCAATTTACATTGTTTATAAGAATCCATCTGGCTTTTATGTAGTACTATTTGTCTTTGTATCAAAAACTTTCACCAAATGCCAATACATCAGATTTCACTCTAATACTAATATTTAGTTTAAACCACATAATCCAAAAATAAAAAAGCATGATTAAATCAAATATATATTCTATATCAGCTCATTTTATTTGAAGAGCTTGTAGCTTTACCGAATCATGAGTGGGCAATGTTGCCTTATCGCCGTAAAGTTTAATTAAGATTAAAAGACAATGCAGAAACAAGACTTGAGTCAAATTTCATTGACACAATAAATCCTGCAACAATAAAATACAGCATGTCCTCAGTAAAGGACTTAATAGCAATTGCTTACTTTTTATTCATCCATCCTTTACCTGTAAAACATTCAGAATACAGATAATAACAAATAACTGCATCCACTGTTGGCAATATGGTACTGATATTAAGAGAGCGTGTGATGCTATTGCCAAAAGAGCAGTACACCTGTAATGCATAGAAAAATGAGTTTGAAGACACCTTACCTCCTTGAAGGGAGGGTCTACACAGAAACAGCAGGAGAAATCCATGCAAGAGCAGAGGTACCTTACTCCAGGCCATCCTGCTCTGTAATACCCCTCTCCACTTCCAAACTGTGGGTTTTATCCCCCAAAAGCAAATCATTACACACCCATGTCTTAAACAAGAAGGATAAGGGGTGGGGGGTCAGTATGAAAGAGAGAGAGAGAAAAAAAGTAAGGATGAAGGAACACTACGTAATTAGGGAAACTAGCACACTTGGGTCTTGTACGTTATGTTGTTTTTTTCATTTTTTTTCTAACCCCACCCCTAACCCCCCTAAATGACTGGTGCTAGTGCATTTATTTGGGTCACCTCTGCCAACATGAGTCAAAGCCTTAGCCAAAAAAATAACAACAGATATTTGAGGATAGGGAGAGGGAGAAAATCTCCCTCTCTCTTAACATCTACCTCACCAAGAGAAACGTCTGCCAGATATTCTCATGGAGAGCATTTCTTTTTTATCCAATCAAAAGCAGTAAGAAATCACTCCAGATAAGGTTATTACGTGATCTATTGTTTCCAGCTACGGGGGTGTAAGTAACATTCAAGGCCCGGACCCATTATTCAATCATTCAAGAAGGACGAGAGCTTGGCCACTTGGACAGCCTCCAGCTATCACTCTATTGTTATTAACATATGAGTCCCTGAGGAACACATGAAATCATGTATGTGATGGAAAAACACTGAATGGGTGTGTGTTGGAACACATTATTGAAGGTTGACAACACAGATTTTAATAACCCCTCTAGTCCCAAAGCCTTTAGATCTAACTGGGGTGTTGACGGCTAAGTCATGAAGACTTTTGAAATATTGGTGGATCCTTAAGGCTCAATGAGACCTCTGAGAATGGAGGCTTACAACTGAGACATAATACAATACATAAATAGCATTTTCGTAAATTAAGTTGTTTCTCTCCTTAATAGGTAATAAATTGTCATGTACTTCAAACAGTCTGAATGACGTCCAGAAGATTCGAGTTTGAATCATACGCAATGCTAAAACTGCTGTTAATGTCTTATCTTGACGGTTATCTTCAAAGCTATCATTCTATATGACTGGTCACTTACACTCATGGACTGTTGTAATAATCGCTCACAACTGCCTGCTAGATTCTTGCACATACATACATTCTGGCAGTTTGTGTCAAATTTTGTAAAGAAACAAAGGGGGTTTTCTGGAAAGGTACCATATCCCCCTCCCCACCCCTTGCTGAGTTTTAAACCCAGATTGTCTAGCACTCCTTGTTTGGTCTGGAGGAGCTTTGCCAAAAAGTCTGCGTTCAAGCACTAGTTGTGTTTCAGGCTATTGGCAAGGAATAAGATTAGGTCATTCCTCTACTGATAGACACTTATTTGAATTCAATGTAAAACTATGTACATGTGAATACCTTTATGTGTGTGTTTGGAAGAGAATGAAATGAAGAATGGATGGTCTTTACAACATCCATGTCCATAACTGTGCAATGATCATGTGCAGAAAGCATTGACAACTAAGCATTAAAAGGCACGTTAGTTGTAAAAAGATCTAATAATGAGTCTGTCTCTGTAAATTTGCATCATTTGACATAGAACCAAAGTTTTACACTTTCTGAAAACGTTTGAGAGCGTTTGCCTGTGTAAAACTTACCAGAATGTTGCTGTGTTTTTCTAAAGTGTCCTGAGTGTTTTTTATTGCATTGTGATGTGGCTGCTTGGTCATTTGCTGTGTGTTCTGGGTGGTTGCTTGGGTGTTGTAATGCAGTTTTATAGGGCATTTAGAGAGAGGGTGTTGCTGGGCAGTCGGAGAGGGGTTGCTAGGGCATTGCTAGTGCTTGCTAGGGTGTCCTGGATAGTTGCTAGGGTGTTGCTATGGAGTTGATATGCGGTTCAAAGGGAGTCATCGGTGGTTGTTAGGGTATTGCTATTTAGTTTAGGACATTCGGAGAGGGCATTGCCATGCAGTTCCACAAATTTTGCGACGGAACTTATGAACATCCAAAACAATGCTGTGTGCTGGCTAAATGCGCTTGTTATATGTGCAGACGTATAATGCCATTTTGACAAGCTGAGAATTCATAAAGAGCTTATAAAATGAGATGTGGAGATGCGGTTATGACGCCTTACTTAATTGGGCAATGTAGCTCCTATAACGAGAAAAAACAGGTATGCTTGAGCATTCTGCCCTTTTTTAGGGTCGCATCTGGTGACATCACGTCCTGTTTTGGTTCGTTTGCATGTCTTTGGTCCGTGTTGCGTTAATATTTCAGTCGAACCGTACCAGAGTTTGTTTGAAAGCGGACAGAGACCCATCTTTTCATCTGTCTTGGTCCGCTTGTCTGGTGCGCACCAGGGTTCGGATGGCAGCGTTCACGCATGTTCAAATGAACTGCACTAACAGAGCAATCGCAACAGAGTTCGTTTTAATCAAACCAAACCTGCAAAGTGTAAACGCATCCTAAGTCTCTAGGATTTTGTGGTCCTTCCTTTAATGTACATAGGTCTGTTTTTTCTTATCTTGTTTTATGGTCCACCAGGAACATATTTTAATTCTGATTGCTTTAAAAAAAAGTAACAGCACACCTTTCATCAACAAGCTACACAAAATTTGAGCGATCATTCATGTCAATATCACAAATAGTTGAATTTATTAGGGTTGGGAATTTTTATACAAATGTAATTATAATGGGAATGCTTGCCCTATAGTAAGCAATACTAAAAGGAAAACATGATGCTCCCATATTGTAAAATGAGAGGCAAACCCCTTTTGTCTGTTTTGAAAGGTTTCCCATATTAACACACACATGAACTTGATATCCAAAAAGCAGACAGTTTTAAAACAAGCTGAACGCTATGTTTGGCCTGGGTGAAAAGCGATAAGCCAGCTATCTGCTGACCCAGTTACACTCTGAACCAGGGGTTGACAGCTGATTCAGCCAAATGTCAAAGTTTTTTTTTTTTTTTTTAAGAGGTGGATATATAGTAGAACAGGGTGTTTTCTCTGTATTAAAATCCCGTAATTGGACAGAAAGTCTGTTTTATTGCCTTTGCATGGCCACTTTGATGAAGGAATATGTAGTTGTGGTGAAACAAATGTGGAATAAAAAGAACTACACGTAAACAAAGGAGATATATGCGTCTGCTAAGCTGATAAAGTAATTTGAGGAAAAGCTTGAGAACATTGTGTCCATTGATAAGGCTTGATCCAATAAGAAACATGCAGACTTGGCATGCGTTTTGTTTGGTTGAGGATCTCTGACCTAAAAATCTAACTCTATCAAAGTAATACAAACATATCCAATACCGCACCACCTGAATTTTCTTGTGTTCCAACAGCTGCTTATTGTAAACCATACCACCCCCCTGTCCACATAAAACAGTTATGCACACAATCTTGCAGTGGAGTGCCCAGTGCCAGTGCAGAGAAGCATATCGCAGTTGTGCATACAGCTGTTGACTGAAAAGTGCCTGTTTTCAGTTTACCTAACGTCTACCTTCAGTTTACCTAATGTCTGCTGTCTATATAAGGGCCGGCACACTGAGGCAGGCTGAGGGAAACTGCCTCAGGTTTTAAAGCGAGGAGGGGTATCAGAATAGGTTTCCAAGGGTCCTTCAGATAAGCTGGCACTGCTGCTGAGATTTCTTAGCTCATTTCTCCCGTTTTATTGCAGTGTGCTATACAAAAAGATGTGGTGGGCTTGAATGTTTAAACAAACGAGGGTTTGAGCAGGTGCATAGGCCACAGTCAATGTAATGGAAAGAATAGAAAAAGTCTGATTTGCACAAAATTAACACCAATATAGAGCGGGGTTCGTATTCAATTTATAGTATAAGATTATAATATCAGCAAAATTATTTGAGTGAAAAGTGGAACCGAAAAATAAGAATGTATAAAATGTTTGTTTTTTTTCAGTTAAAGGGAAAAATAAAATTAGATTTTCAATGTGGTCTCAGATATTTTTCAACCCCACTGTAAATATTGATGAACTGACTTCAGAAAGTCCTTAACAAACACTTAATGGTGTACATTTTGTACATTAATTATGCTATTCATAGTTTTCAGTAACGTGACTGGTGCTGAGACCTGGAGGGCAAAACATCCATAGAACTGCATTACAGGCCTGCCAATTTCCATAACATGTGAACATAATGCAAGTTCTGGGCACTTGTGGTCCATTTACAGCACTGGAGCAGTGTGTTAATCACTAAAAACGGCGGGATATTCGAAAACATTTAACATGAAAAACACTTAAAAGATCCTTTAATGTATTAATCAAATTCAGTATACTGAAAATACATATTATATACAGGCGAGCAGATGAACCCAGAATATGTGCTAGCTAAATTGTTAAACGTTTTCTTTATAATGGTTTTCTATGGGAAAAAGCTCAACGTAAAACTACATATGTTATCTGCTTGCCTGCAATGTTAGGGAAAGTGACTTTAGTAATGCCTTCCAATATTGCATCACTCCCTAAAAAAGTAACAAATTGTATTACTTAGTTACTTTTTATGGAAAGTAATGCATTACGTTATACTTTTGCATTACTTTTTCTCATCTGGGCTGTGCTTGCTTGTTTTTTAATAGCAAAAGCATATCTTGTATATTATGTAATTTGTGACAATTAATTTATGGCATGAATTCTCATCTCTGTGTTTATGAATATGATTGGTTAAGAGATCAAAAACCTAAGCTGAATCAGTTATCAACATCAGCATAAATATTACATGACGAAGTCCCAAAATGAATCCTCTTTGTTTGTGCACTTAACAGGGGGACTCCTGGGAATTTTGTTCACACCCTGATTCCCAGTGATGTGATCATTTTGCTATTGGTTACAGCAGGAATAACACCAGATCAGACTCAGTATACTGTCCAGCATTTAACCTGGTGACAGGAATAGCGTGAGAACGCGACTGGACATCGTTTGATTGATTTAGACTGAGTAAACACACACTGTGATTTTTATGAGGTAAAGTCTGTTCCATTTTTGACTTCACAGCAATGTGTGTAAAGGAAAAGAACTGACCAAATTGTAAGGCAAACAAAAGTTAAATAAAAAATGTACTTGGGTGAAGCAATACACTATATAATGCACAATCATTTACTGTTAAAGAGCCTCAAGTAAAACGACTGATCTGATATCTTAAGAGGTGTCATTACAAATAGAGGTCAGACACTTGCTGAAAAAGGGTCATTGCTAAGAACATAATTTACTGATATGACAACACTAATATTCCTGTGACACAGCTTTAAAGACAACATTGTTGTCAATTGTATGACGTAACATGAGTTATGCCGCATGATGTCGGCTGCCCTGTCAAGTCCTCTTCATGGGTCAATGCAATTCCGGGATTCAGAGGATTGAAAACAATAACACAACAATAACTGTCTTAGGGAAACTATTAACCCTTTATGACCTGCCATAGAACAATTCCACCAGAGTATATCTTTGTATTTTTACATGCTGTGCTGTCATTTTTTTGAGCATTTTCATATGCCATACATCAAAATAATCCTTACTCTCCCAGTTTGAAGGCTATGTTTGTAATAAATCAATAGTAACTATATAAATATCTCAAAAGTGCAATAAACAAAAAGAAAAAAAAAATTATTATTATTTTTTTTACGTATTTTCTTCAATACAAAAAATTAATAAATGTCAACTTCAAACTTGTCAATGAGAAAAACGTGCACAAATCAATTTAAAACTATACAGAATTGATTTGAACTGTTTACATAAATTAGTTTTTAAGATACACTCATTTTTACACTCATTCAAAAAAAGGCGTGTACTTTCGTTTAGACCTAACGCTGCGTGCGTGCGCGCGCCCGCGCTCGCGCGTGTGTGTGTGTGTGTGTGTGTGTGTGTGTGTGTGTGTGTGTGTGTGTGTGTGTGTGTGAATGTCCTTGTATTTGTGAACGTCTAAAGGAGAAAGAAATAATAAAATAAAGCGATGGTAAAAAGACAATAACGATATAAGGAACATATAGCAAATGGGAGTCAAACGGGAGTCAAACGCATGGTCAAATGACGCAGCGTGTGACGTCACAACACGTGACACACCCGGGGGTCATAGTGCACAGAACGTGATACGTCAATGAGTCATCGGAAGACGTAAATATCAATCGCAGATCTACAGAACATGTGTGGAAAGACGTGCAAAGCATTTTTGTGTTGTTGTTTTTTGTAAACGAATTTACGCAGTTTGTACAGACTGATTAGAGGGTGAAAACAACGCAACATGGGCATGTTGGAGGCTTGATCTGAACATGTTACATCTCTGGTTTTGTATGCAAAAAGAATGATTGAGCTAGCCATTTGGTTTCAGTTTCTATAGGCTTTTAAACAGACACACGCAAACGGGAGCGCCGACGCTCCCATCGGTCTTAGAGGGTTAAAAGGAGAGCAGTGCAAGGGCGTCGTTAATCAACATGTCAAGTAGCCAGACCAAGAGGATTGTGGGAAAACAAAGCTTACTCTGAAATCTTCATGTTCTTATTGGGTTTCTCAGAAAATGGGTAGCCATTTCGAATTACATCCACAATTGTCCTCAGTTCTCCATTGAGGCGCTGCAGGAGAAATATAAGAACATATGACCAAATTCCTATAAATATGACAACATGTTTCCTGAATAACTTAAGCAACTTTTTAATTTAATCCAACTCAGATATCAAATTATGATCTTAAATGTTTTCCAATTTTTGGTTTATCCAAGTCAATAAGCAGGGTGATCGACGTCTTTTGAACAGCTCCTTTTTTCAGTCTGACAAGGACAATAACTCATGTCAAAACAGAAATGTAGTCACAACAGCCGAATTGTCTCAGTTCTGAGAGTAGTTTAACCCAGAACTAATTCTAGGGTTAAGCAGGAACACTGAACCCCCAAAACAAATAAATGGATTAGCTTTCTAACAGTAGGAAATTAGATGTGCCAGCATTCTGGCGTAATTCAGGAATACTTCTTCACCTCATTGGATTGCAGATGTTTTACATTCCATGTCCCTATAGATGACTGAGGTAAGAACTGGACTTCAGGTCTGCTGCAAATGAGGCTTCACTTCAAGCAGAAAGGGACTAAACCAGAGACAGGAAATACGA
This sequence comes from Chrosomus eos, assembly GCA_036326025.1. NCBI lineage: Eukaryota > Metazoa > Chordata > Actinopteri > Cypriniformes > Leuciscidae > Chrosomus > Chrosomus eos. Next base: position 26,661,075 of record CM070834.1, read on the forward strand.
CAACGTAACTCAAGCATAGTGTGAGATCATCCTACCAGGAGCCGAAGCCGCCAGCAAAAACAGGAACAACAGTTGCCAAGAGACCTCTCATGAAAAATTGAAGATGATCATATAATCATTCTGGTCAAAGTTGAGAAATATGTTTAGACAGCACAAAAATAATAATAATTGAGTAGTAGTTGCCAAAACATTGCAAAGCAAGTGATTTCCTTAACAACATTCATTCTAAACCCTGCATTTACCCTGGGGTAAAGGAACGTTTCACACTTGTAATTTAGAAATGAGAAGCAAGATAACCCAGAACTACATTTACCTGGGGTTTAGAATGACCCAGGTTTAACTGTTTCAAAGGGCTGCGTGCTTTTCACACTTGAAATAGTTAACCCAGGGTCATTTTAATTTACCCGTCCCGGGGTCAACAATCATCTTTCACACTGTTCATTCCTAAACCCTGGGTCAATGTCCTTATTTGCATATTTGCTGTGTCAGTGTCACTGATTGGACGAACGCTACCCACGTTGTTTACATTAAAGTCCCCGTGAACCGGAAGTTGCAAACGACTTTTCTCCAGTGCTGTGACGTATTTCCGAGAGAAACGGAATACTAAATGAGGCAAAATAGTGAGCGTGGCTTTTTTTTCCAACTAGCACCTGATTGGATCTAGAAAAATGCACCTCCTCGCCATCTCTCCTTTCACACGCTGTGTGCCTGTCTAATGTTAGTTGGAGGGGCGTGATTACGGATGTTAAGCAGACACCTAAACCGTCAAGCCTATGTCATCGGGCAAGGTCCTCCAATGCAGAGGGGAGGGGCATTTTCAGAATTTGATTAAAGATTACGAAGCCAAAAAAATTTTTTGTGTAAATTGATTTGCATGGATGAATTGTTCACCACAAAACGATCAATTTAGGCAAACAAAGTAAGTATGGTCAATTTTGATTTCATGGGGACTTTAATGCTCTAGCATTGCACGTCCTCGTATTATTATTATTATTATAATGATGACTGTACTATCAAGTTTTCTGAATAGACTTTTTGGATTTGATAAAGGTACGAATGAAACGGTCTCTTCTTCACTGCAATTGTCGCATTTTCTGTCACTATCTACATAACACAGCTGATTGATCGCTGCTGCATCAGCGGCCAATGAGCTGCGGCTCAACATTCAAACAAATACTGTGTTGCTGTTAGCAGTCTGCAGCGTACTTTCAGAAACCCTCCACCTTCCCTATCACCTGCATAGATCTGCTACAGGGGGTTATTTCATGGATGTTACATGTGCAGCAGCAGCAGTGTAGCAGATCTATTCCACCAAGACAAAATACATTAAAGTAACACCAAGTAACTTTTCCTCTTTGGTCGCCCTACTGGTTGGAAACGAAATTGTCCATTACCTCTGTCGTAAATAATTTAGCCTACCGTCGCACGCACGCTCGCTGTTTATCCAGCACCGGCTTTAGAATGAACGATGTCCACAGACAAGGTACAGTATGTTACATAATTTCATGAAAGGATGATGTATTGTGACATCAGAAATGAAGAAAAACTAAATAATGACTATTGTAGCGTTTGACGTAAAGCAGTCGAATTTTGTAGTTCTTTTTGTGCACGGGTTTCTACCCGAACCCCGAAGTAACATAGTGCCAGTAAAAGCGATACAGACCCCGTCAGGCTATGGCAGAAGTGCCATTTAACTTATTTTAAGTCGATGTACCATCACAAGGGTCTTGGAAATATATTATGAAGGTTGGAAAACTACATAGTGTTACTTTAACATTGTCATATCCATTACAATGCCAATCTCTCCGATATTTGTCAAGAACTGTTCATACCGTTTAAAAATATGAGGCATGCTTTTGGTTGTGGATTGCTAAGAATAGTTATTCTAAGGGCCGGTTCACACAGAACGCGTTTTTACGTTAAATTTTTTTTAAACTTTAAAAGTTAAAATTCGTTTAACTTTAGGGCCGTGTTTCTAGAATAGTGTCTTGCGCGAGACGCTGCAAAAGATGCGCGACCCGAGTGCAATGGTTAAAGATGTCCGTCTTTGGTGTTTACATTGAAAAACAGTGGAAAAGTAGCGCAGTGGAATGGAAAAAACGCAATCTGTGTTAATGACCCCTAAGGGCCAGTTCACACAGAACGCATTTTTGCTGCTAAAAATTGGAGACGCAGGTCAGTGGAATAAAAAAAAGCACAAAAAGAAGTCCGTCTAGCACGTTTACATTGAAAAACAATGGAAAAGTAGCGCAGTAGAATGGAAAAACACGTTCTATGTGAATGGCCCCTAACACTGGATCGTTTCATACGGTACACTTACGGCAGCGCAAAAGCGGTGCTGACCCTGCTTCAAAATTACAAGTGTGAAACGGTCCTTTACCCAGGGAAAAAAGCGGTGTTTAGGACGACAATAACTCAGAGTTAAGAGCAGTGTGAAAAGCCACTTTAAACTGATCAAAAGAATCTGTCACACATGGAAAAGCAGTAACAGATCACCTCAAAGTCACACAATGTCGTTTTGTGTCCGGAAAACTTATAAAAATGATTCTATTAATAAAAGATTAGGTCATTGGCAAAATATTTTTTAGTATAGAATTAGGACTTCATGAAAAATACACATGAGGAGAAAATTCTATTAATGTTCTCACACCAATAAAAGAACCCAAGAGAAAAACATTTTAAATTATTTTCAGTGACGCGTAACTAAATTGATAATAAAAATCAACAGATCATTATTGTCTATATTTCTTCCATTGTTTATCTGTCTCAGATTGAGTTGTTAGGTTTGCACTGGAATTTATTGAATCTAATAACAGTAGTTTTACCATCTCTGGAGGATATGAAAAAGAACAATCATAGAATATTTGTAAAAATAGATCTGATATTGTAGTGATGAGTGTTGTGTGTAATATGGGCCTGATTTTTGTTCAGATTCTTGAAAAAGTTAAACTTTTCACCCTCATTTTAAATCATATTCGCATATAACTATACTATTTGTTAAGAGTATCAGTGTTTCAAAATGTATTTAATTCTGAAGTCATCTTCTGATCATTGTAGTTGACCCAACAAAAATAGACATGATCTGTATCATTAACATCAAATCACAATCATCCAGCTGGAAGCACTTTAAATCAAAGTTTCTCTTCTGACGTCATTGTAATGTAATGTTCCCATCCATATTTTGAATAATGGAATAAAAATCCTTATACTGTAGTGCATTTGTTAGCATTTTTAAGCATTGAACTATTTCCAAAAGAACTAGAGACAAAAGCAAAACTACTTAACTTAATAGTGTCGAAGATAAGAGAGAAATTAGATAAACTGAACTTTTAAACTTCAATTAACAGTGCAATTTTATTCTGTAACAGTGTGTCAATCACTTTGATTTCACGGCTAAAACAAACCTCTTCGACTGTAAACTTTAGGTCACCCATACAAACATGGTGTCATTTGCTTCAGTTGAATTTCTGCCAATTGATCACTCAGTCAAAGCACTTGATGTTTAGTGATCCATACCGACCCAATGAACCATGTCTGTAGAGTAAGGGTCTGTTTTAAAAGCTAATCACATAATGATTCCTCATTAACAACTTCATTTTATTACAGGAGTTTCTGGCCTCCTCTCAAACTGCCGCAAAGTGATTCATGGTGCAGATCGTTGCCGGTCAGATAAGCTCAATTACATCTGCTCCTTGATAAAACACAAACTGGTATTTGATTTGAGCTGAATTAAAATAATTATGTAACACAGGGTTGCTAGGCTTCCCCATGCATGATGCTAGGCTTCCCCATGTTATGATTTTTGAATTATTTGCACTGAGAAGCAATGGTGATGTAGTATGTACACAGTCTACATGCAAACAGCACAAGTAAAACACGCTCACTCTTGGCTCCAGGCTGTGATATAGTAATCGAGACACCTGTCTTACGTCAGCTTTTTGGCAAACATCTTGTCGGACAATGAAAAAGATAAAAAGTAAAGCCCCCCCCCCAGTGTTTCATTACATAAATCACGCGCCCATAGAATGAGAGTGTAGCGAATATGTTAAATGCCATAGTTGTGAGCACATTATATATAGAACATTAGAGCTTAAAGTGTGAATCACTGAACAAACAATGCTGGAGAGTTTAATCAGAGCGAAACGGAGCAAAGAAATGGGGGGTGTAGCTGTCCGTCAACATTCTGGCTAAGGCGAAGGCTTTCTTTCGGGCACATACCTGTGAGCTGTTACCATACATAGAATCAGCACTTATCACAGAAGAGGGATATAAATATTGAATTTAGAGAGTCTGGCTCGTAAGGAAGCCAAGAACTTAATGCTGGGACTATGAATAGAAATCCCTTTATTAGCTGTCCCAGTACACGTTCTTCTCATTCGCAGTGCTGTAAATTGAGAGGATAAAGGGATATTGTTTGTAAAACATGTCATTAGAATGAGAGTCATCCTTTTGATCATTAATGTGGTTTACTGTTTGTTAAAACAGACTTTTTTTATGTAAGCTCACTTTGTACCAAGAGAACAACACTGGGAATAATGTGTTTGGTCTCAACTTCAAAACCCCAAACCGTCCCAAGATTTCATTCGCAGGAAATAACGTTAGAAGAACACAGACGTACTGCCCGGCCAAAAAAAAAGAGAAAAAAAAAAAGAAGAGGTCGCTGTTTGAATTTAAATTGGGAAACGCTTAAGACTGTCAATTCAAGATCTTGATCAAAAAAACGATACACCTCTTGATGGAAATAAAGAGATGCATCAATTTTAGGTCAATATCTTGTATTGACAATGCAAGAGTCGAGCACTCTGTAAAGCATTTGCCTATTTAAATCTAAACAGCAACTTTTTCTTTTGGCCAGGCAGTGTATATTGGCGTTCTTCACTTTAAGGCACTTTTATGTCCCAGAGAAATTTATTCTATTTGTTACATGATGGTTAGATAATAAGTGTATAGCTAACATTCTTTACCATAATTTCATCATTTATTTTTTTGCTACTTATCAAGTTATTTATATAGACTGTGTTTCACTGTTGTCCCAAAATTTCAATTATAAATGTGACAATATCATGTAATATCAAAATATTACAATTTTGAAACTATGACAATCTAAACAAACAGTCATGATCCCCCAGTGTCTTTGTTCTAGGACTTTAATTTTGATTTTCTTTTGTCTTATTGTGTCCTGTCCCTGTTTTAACTTGTTTCTATAGTTATGTTAGAGATGGTCTTTTTATTGGGAGACATAAGGCTCTTCCATTGGAGAAAGTGTACCGGCTAACTTGGATCACGATGGGCTGTCGTTTATAAATAATAAGCAGTTTTCCCACAGAAGCAGCTTATTCAGCGTAGTGAAGCCTCTCCGCCATTGACATCCATTAAAAAAAGGCTTCTGACCTTCTTCCCTGCATACGCAGTGTTAGCAGGCCTTACGTGATACAAATTGCTAGGAAATGTTCCGGAAATGTTGAAAAATTTGCTTTGCACAACAGGCCAAAGTTTGCATTGCATTTGTTCTCACAGTAATGAGATTCGAAGACTTCAGTGTAGACGAAAGCCTCCGTGCCAGGGGACGTTAATTGCGATAACTTTTTTTTTTTTTTTTTCATATTGTATTTGAGCTGCTGCAGCTGCTTTGAGCTTAATTATGAATAATGATCATTTATATTAGTCCCCACAGAACCAATTACTCAAATGTCTCTAAAATATTCAGCTTGTCCCAGTGATAGTAATTCACTAATGTCTAAACATCCTTCCCATGCTCATTCAAGATAGAAGTGAGCCTGTTATCTGTGGATGACTTCACTGCCTGAAGCTGAAAACGTTCATGGTATTTGACCAGGAACATTGTTTTAATTGTGATATCACGGTCAATCTGTCAGCGCTGCCAGTGTGATAATGTTCCACACACTGGGTTTATTGCAATGTGGGGCTGATTGTGCCGTCTGTGACACCATCCTGAGTCCATGGCTCCGGTCCAAAAACCAGTGAGCTGCCTACGTAGGCAGCAGTTTAGGGCATTAGCCTGTATCATCTCATCAGGCACACTTTTGAAAAAGAAATACACTTTAGCCTACTTTAAATTTGTTTTACATATCATTGAAATTATACACTTTTAAAAGAAAGTCACCATTAACTTTACAATTAATTTATGGAACATAAATATGGAATTTACAATTATTGTGATACAGTGCAGTATTTATTACAAATAATGTGTGTGCTCATCATTATTCTTTTTTTAAAATTCACGTGCCCTTACAGGCACAAAGGCGGGGCAACCTGTCACTCACATGAGATCGACCAATAGGAAACCACAACCATCCAATTAATTCCTGATGGACAAAATCAAGTCCCGCCTTACATTTTTTCTTGTTCGAGAAGCCGTTTAATTGGATAACGTCACAATAGGGAAGAAAAGAGTATCGAAACTTCTGTTTAATGCTAACTTTTAAGTGAAAACAGAATGTTTTTGGAAACGTAATTGCATGTTATTTATACAGTGGTGCTCAGAATTAATGGTACCCCTGGTAAAAATGATAAAAAATGGCTATAAAAAATAAATCTGCATTGTTTATCCTTTTGATCTTTCATTCAAAAAATTGGTAAAATTCTAACCTTTCATTGAAGAAAAAGAATTTAAAGTGGGGGGGAAAATCACATTATAAAATAAATATTTTTCTCCAAAACACGTTGGCCACAATTATTCATACCCCTAGAATTTTTTATGAATAAAATATCTATGAAGTATATTCCCATTAATATTTACCTTTTTTAGCACACCAGGGTGACCAGGAACATGAAATTGTCCAGCTATGACTTCTTGTGTTACAGGAGTTTAAATATGAGGAAGCACAAAGGCCAAATTCCCTTAATCATTCATCACAATGAATAAAACCACAGAACATGGTTCTGATGTAGATCTAAAGATTGTTGAGCATCACAAACTAGAAAGTGGATGTAAGAAAATAGCTAAACAATTGAAAAATCCCATTTTGACCATCAGGGCAATAATTAAGAAGTTATAATCAACTAAAGATGTTACGATTCTGCCAGGAAGAGGACGTGTGTCTATATTTTCTTATTGGACGGTGAGGAGGAACGTTTGAGTAGCCAAAGACTCTTCAAGGATCACAGGTGGAGAATTGCAGAGATTAGTTGAGTTTTGGGGGTCAGAAAGCCTATTAAAAAAAATCAAACAACCCCTACATCACCACATGTTGTTTGGGAGGGTTTTAAGAAAAATGCTCCTCGCTCATCCAAATACAAACTCCAGCATATTCAGGTGTCAGACACGACTGGATCTTCAAACGGCACAGGCTTCTGTGGTCAGATTAAACTAAAAAAGAGCTTTTTGGCAGCAAACACGCTAGATGGGTTTGGTGCACACAAGGATAAAAAGTATCCCATGTGTACAATTTAATATACCGTTGGATCTTTAATGTTGTGGGCATATTTTTCTGCTGGAGGTCCTGGACTTCTTATTCAGATACATGGCATTGTGGATTCTATCAAATATCAACAGATAAAAAATCAAAACCTGACGCCTTCTGCTAGAAATCTTATAATGGGCCGTGGTTGAATCTTCCATCAGGACAGTGATCCAAAACAAACATCAAAATCAACACAAAAATGTGTTAGGGAGCACAAAATTAAGCTTCTGCCATGACCGTCCCAGTTCCCTGACCTGAACCATATAGAAAATGAGTGGGGTGAACTGAAGAGAAGAAGCACAAACATGGATCTGGGAATCTGAAGGATCTGGAGAGATTCTGTATGGAGGAATGGTCTCTGATCTCTTGTCAGGTGTTCTCCAAACTCATCAGGCATTATATGAGAAGACTCAGAGCTGTTATCTTGGCAAAAGGAGATTGCAAAAAGGTATTTAATAAAAGGGTATGAATAATTGTGGCCAACATGTTTTGGAGAAAAACATTTATTTTATAATGTGATTTCCCCCCCCACTTTCAAATCTTTTACTTCAATGAAAGGTTAGGATTTTGCCAATTTTTTTAATGAAAGATCAAAAGGATAAACGATGCAGATTTATTTTTTTATAGCCATTTTTTATCATTTTTACCAGGGGTACCATTAATTCTGAGCACCACTGTAATTAAATGAAAAAAATATAGTTTAAATCAAATTAAATGCAGTTAGTTTAAATTAACTGCTTCTATTGTAAGTGTACTGCCAAATGTACCGACAAGCATTTATAAATTAAAATATGTTTTTTAACGTAATTTCAATTGAAACATATATGTCATGTATTTAAATACAACATGACATCATGACTTTTGCGTAAACATACACGCCACTTTCAAGTCAAGTGGCGTGTTATTTATACGCATTTTGAACTATCCGCGTGTATGCGTGTATATCTACGCCGTTATGTCCGAGTGTTTCCGCGTGTATGTAGGCCTACACGCCGTTAAAAATCCGAGCGAAATAAAGCCAAATTTTGATATACATCTGGGGGAGCGATAGTTTTCTTACTAGGATGGTAGGGAAAGACTTATAAATGGTATTAACCAGTGACGGGTAGGTTTAGGGACGGGATTGGGGTAGGTCATATATTTATATATACAGTAATGTAACGTTAAGTCAACGGCGTTCATAAACACGCTGAAAAGCGATTTTGCGTGTTGATAGCACGCCAAAAATGGAAATACGAATTGGCGTGTCATACATACGCAGTTTCATGAGATCAGTCTGTTTAAATAATATATTTGTAGCTACACATTTGTAATGATTAAGCTGCAAATGAGTACTTTTATAAAGTATTAACTTCAAATTTAATACTGAAAAACACAGTTTAAAATAATATCAAGTGCTTTACAAGTGTAAGCCTACTTGATGATGTTAAAAAGTTATTAAAACATAATTATTTAAAATGTATTTAAAGTAAAAACTTTAATTTTACACTACAGGGTTGTTTTAAATGTTTTAAGAAACATAGTCATGAAAGTGTAGTCTCTATAAGAGCACTAAAGTGAGCTTTTATGTCCTTCATATTTTCTCAGAAAGTACAGTTTTTAAAAATAACATTTAAAAGAACTCTACAAGTTCAAATAAAATTAAGTCCACTTCTCTTTCACACGCATAGGCCCAACCAAAAGATTGTTTTTTAATGGTAATTGAGAGATACATTTTAAAATAAGACACAGTCAGATGGCAAGATAAAAGGTCACAATTAAGAGAAGTGGACAAAGAAAGTGGGAGATATAAAGTCGCAATAGTAACAAAAAATCAGAATGTCAAACCATCTGCAAACAAAAGGAGCAATTCTCAGAACTAACTTTATTTATTTTGCCATTTTTACCGTCAAGGGGTTTTTTAGTGGATGTATTAAGTCAGATTTTAAGTTAGAAGAGTAAAACCTGGTTTAGTTCATCACACGTGATTCACTAATGCCTGAAAACCAGAATGTGTCTTAAATACTTTGTCTAATTTTTTTAATAATCATAAAACCTACCAAACATTATTGCGAAATGTCTTGAAAGTGTGCTTGTTCTACCTTTCATTAAAAATGTCTTTGTTATCGAAGAACATTCCCTTTATGGGGCCACTGCATGAGATAGAGAGAGTGACATAAGGTTTGATTTGTTTTGACAAAATATGATTTTAAAAAGACCAACATAAAGTGACAGATTAAGATAAGCACAGAGGTGCTGGGTAACATTTACATTATGGTTGGTGGAGCATTGGTGGTCAGCTCTGGAACAGATCCAATAATAATCTTTGACATCACTGGGGGAACAAGAAAAGAGAAACAGACTGTGTGTTTTTACTGAGATGGCTAGAATAAATTAACCAACATATCCATATTGTTCAACTGAAATAAAGGCTCTTATCATCCTAAAAATGATCTTTTCTGCAGCACAACAGATGTATTGCTCAGCAGATGATGTAAAATAAATAAATAATAATAATTCAATTTAATTCTCCCAGTAGACTACAAACGCTAGAACTCGGGTGACTCCCTCCAGCACACATTCATTGTTCAATTGTTCAGATATCAGTCACTTCATAATGGCCTACATCTGTGAAGGAGTCACCAGAACTGGAACAACAGAGAAGAAATGGGGCCTCCGAAAGGAAAAGAGGATGCCCGAGTTGTATTTCAAGGGAAAACAGTCAGTATAACATTAATAGGAAACAGTAAAAGAGTTTTTTTTTACAATCTCTGTAGTTTAGAGCCAGTACAATGCTTTCAGCAAATAACAAACAGCGTTTTTTTTTAATAAGACACTCCACCATTTTTAACATGTCCCCTACCATCGTAGGTATCTTGGACTCACAAAAAAAATCTTAACACATGGGAATCCTCCAAACCAGCATCATATTTTTATCATCCATGTTTAAGGACATCTAAATAAATGCTGCAATGGCATCCATGTCAAATAATTCAGCTCTGGTCTGCCAAAGGTCAGATCATTCAATACACCGTATCTAAATGTCCTTGTTCACTTACTGCCACTCACGGTATTGTACTATTTACTTTAAAAAAAAAACTATGAGGGGAAGAAAAGACTATTAATTAAAGCATGTCTATCCATGATCCTTAATCAAGGTTCCCATGGGAAGTTCTAATATATGAAAGGGAATTTTAAATCAGCAGTTTCAATCTGGAGTAATACATTTGTAATTACTTAAAATAAATTATAACAAATTCAGCCTTGACAAGAAAATTTAGAGGGAGAAAAGTAATAGCTAGGTAAACTATCATACATGAATGACATTTGAAACTTTTAAAGTGGAACCTAAATCAAAAATATATTGAAAACACTGTTTTGTGGCCCCCAAAACACTGTTGTCGTCTAAATGAACGGCTAAAACATATTAAATAAAGCTTTCTGGACCCTAAGCCCTACGTTTTCTCAGTTCATTGTTTTACGTTAAAGTATGTTATATGTTGGTGTTTATTAAAAGTCATTTTTGATCGTTCATTCTGCATCATGCATTGTCTTTGACACCGTTACAGATACAAAAAAGCTGATAATTGTTTTTATGTACCAAATACATTAACATGGCCATATCCAATACTATCCCAATCTCTATTACCACTATATAAAAATAGTGAGAGAAAAAACAGTTTTTATGTAGCCAATATTTATTATGTAGGCATAAAAGTGTTTTATGTAATTGTTAGATGACAAAGGAAATATAAATGTAAAAATAAAGGAAATGACCATGCACAATTAAATATCATGCACAATATTAATTAGGCAACAAGTATGAGGTTTGGTTTAGGATTAGCATATTTATAATAATTACGTATAAGGTAAGGGGACAGGTTTAAACGTGGGTTAAGTGTTAAGGAAGGGTCAACAGTGCAATTATAGATGTCATTACAGAAATTTAATAGAGTTGTAATTACATGCAGACGTTTTTTTTAGAACAATGTAAAACATGTACGTGCATTGTGTAATTATTAATTTAAATGTTATTCAATAGTAGTTAAAGACATTTAAAATAAAGTGGGACTGGTGGTTGCTGAATAGAGCTCACCCCTAAGCTATTCCTGTCTAGATATGACTCAAATCACTCCTTCAATGTCGGTCAATGGGATTTTTCATGATCTCTCAGGTGAAAAAGTGGAAAAGTAACAGAGAAACAGAACACAATTTGAGGTATCATTCATGTCTACAGCACAGTAATAGTATCATGCATGCATTGAAGCTGACATTTTTCCTGATCATATCTTCCCACGTCTAATTGGTCAACAAAAATATTGTCCGGCCCAAACTCACACCATTGGCTGGGTCAATTGCTTTGTCGGACTTTACTGGATACTTCCCCCCCCCCCCGATAACAATTTATCGAAGTCATCTATAGTAGCAATGACATCAGTTTGCATGATAATGACAATGCCAAGCTACACAAGCTAAGCAGGCCATGACTTAATGTTTAGAGAAAGAAAAAGACAAGGTCAAACCCGGCAATTCAGTGCGGGAGAAGAAAATCACTGCCAACAGAGTCTCAGATAAACAAAAGTCTAATATGTTTCCAATTTACATAGGATAAACTAAAATAATACGTTGGATACTGGCACTCTTGAACTCTTGCAGAGGGTTAAGTGTCTCTAGTGCTCCACGTTTACAGGTTGACAGGTTCTGTTTGCAGAAGGCGCTGTGAATGGTAGAATTGAAACGTTGTGTTTACGTAAACAGCATGACAAGAGTTGGACCGGACCGTACGTCTGCTGCCACACAGATGACGAGACGGGCTTTCTGGGATATGTCCTCACAATACGCCTCACTACTGCCCCAGCTAGTTGAGACTGTTTGTCGTGTGTGTGTGTGTGTGTGTGTGTGTGTGTGTGCGCTCCATTGCTGTTCCCTTTCCCCCAAGGATACCAAGACCGTGAGCTTCATTCTTGGCAGATTTTACCCACATGCGATGGCCAACTGTGCATTATTTATATGCTTTTTTGCATTTTTCAAATGTATTTAGGGTGTTCTGCATATTGTGCATGTTGCATGAAAAAAGCAAGTGTTGTTGTCGCAGGTGCGGCACAAGAGTCGAACTTTTATGGGCCGTGACCTGCACGGTGATTCAAGTGGGCAAAAATATTATTGCAGTAATTAATGAATGACTTTCCTCTTCTAGTCTGACGGTATTTCCATAGTGATCTCATGTTTGTTTTCAAGGGACACTGACATCAGCTTGCAACAGACATTACACTGGAGCATCTGCCATAAAAACACACAAGCCATTTATCAGCATAATGAAAAGTCGACTCATTGAAGCAATGAGGAAAAGCTATTAGAAATACATTTGTACTGTGTGAAACGATTTAAACATGGTTGTAAACGCAGAAACTCTAAACAATTAAAGAAGACAAATGATTCGAATAGTCTTTCAGCTGTAGCATTATGAATCACCTAACCCTATAAAGCCTACTGTATTATATTTGATACACAAATTTCTAAATGATCAAAACGTTGACAATGTACAGATTATTTTTTTTATAATACACTGCAATATTCCATAAAAAACTTTATGATTTTCAAGATGACTTTAAAGTCAGCATAAAAATAACGTTGTGATAGTCTTCCCTATTGTGACGTATCTGAGTCGAAGCGGCTTCTTTAGCAATATTTTTTTTTAGGGTGGGACTTGAATTTGTCCATTAATTGGGTGGTTGTAGTTTGCTATTGGTCGATCTCGTGAGAGACAGGTTGCCCCGCCCACACGCCAGTAAACACATCATTGCAAGAGGGAGGCGAACCTCACTGTTGCTGCTAAAGGGCACATTAATATAAAAAAGGTTAATTTCGATTTCATGGTGACTTAGAAAATACAATTAAAGGTGCTAAATGTAGCTTTTCTTCTAAAATGAATCCTTTTTTTATTGCCTGTGAGTGAAGGGGTTGTAATCACACATTACAATGATCCACTTGTCGAGTTTTGCTATTACCTCTGAAGGCCGATATTCATATTTATATGTGAAGTCTCTGGGTCGGATTTACCGCGAAATCCATCGGATGTGACGTGCATGCGCGCTCCCGAGCCTCTCTCCTTATATACAGTCTATTGTAGACGGTCAGGGAGTTACGTCCGGTTAAAGGCGCACGTTTTTTGGCTTATATCTCGGTCAATCATTGATCAATATTCCCAAGACTCGAGTCGTTCGTAGTGCTGGACGGGGCCTTTCGAACGAGCCCACCCCTGAGGTCCAACTCGCCCGGCTCCCCGAGTTATAGCCGTTCGAAATCGGGGGTCCCAGCGAAAGGCGATCCAGTAGGGGGCATCCTGAGGCCCGCCACTCTAGCGTTCGGGCAAGGGTCCCCCTGGGACCTCCTCCCCCGAATTTGAGCTCTCTGGGTCTTTGCGCTCCAGAGAGACGAGCGATTTTCTTCTGAGATCGTGACGTCACTGGCGTCCGCAATTTTGCAGCGCGCCCGATGGTTTTCTGCTAATATCTCCGCGAAAACACCACCAAAAACTATGGAACTTATATGGTTCCTTTCAGCTCGACTAGATGGTCCCAATGAGCTCGGTGCTCGACGGATCCGTCTAGTATTCGCCGAGATATTCGCGTAATAGACGGTATTGTCTATGAGTTCGAGCACGAGCGCTCTTGTAAAAATTGGTTGCAATCTGAAATATCACCGCTAGGGGCCGCTAAAAGTTACATAGAGCACCTTTAAATCAGCATTGTCCCAATAACCGATAGCAAAAACTCACACTTGAATGAAAAACACAACAGTAATTTGTAAAGTTGTGTGGTCCAGTATGAGCACATATATAATGAGCTGCAGTCTTTTTCTTTCAGCCATCATGTAACCTCTCTGACGCCAAACTCATACAATAACATTAAACAAAAAAGAGCGCAAAACAGGAATACGGTGACAGCGATCTCGTTCATCAATCAAGTGTGTTTGAATTTACTTTTCGTTTCTTCAGGGAAAATACTCATAAGTCACATTCAGATCTCCAGAGAAAATAAACCGGGCCGCGTGAGTCATCGCCTCTTTCACACTAGCATGAGGATTGTTTCCTGCGAGTCCGACCTCTCCCTTCCTGCCTTCTTATCTGCTTCTCTCCAATGTTGCTGTCAGAAGAACACTGAACTAGAGTAAAGGCTACACAGAAGAGCAGTGACTCAGATAGGGGGGGAGGGGGGGCATTAAGCAGAAGCAGAGATGATGGAGAGACGCTGATGGCAAAGTGCCGCTGTATACAGAATGCTTTATGGCTTTTTGGAAATCAGTGTTGCAGGCTGGCACTGCATAGATGTACTATGAGCTCGACATTAAATAAATGTGTCGTGTCTGCAGGGAACATTTGTTTAAATCTATACGGTCTGAAATGGAACAGACTGGTCAGTCAGTATATTGACTGGTATATTACATGTTCCTGAATGTGCAAGTGCATTGCAGACGGACGGTGTGCAAACTCCCATCGCACTGCCTTAAATGGGAATCGCATAGAAATAAGCCATGTTTTCTGTGTGGTTCTGATTAATACCAGATTCGACTGCACTGGCCCGCATCCAGTTCCCACCCAGGGACAGGCTGATTTCTTTTTCTTACACTGTCGAACACACATTAGGGTATGCCATGATCTGTTCCCCTATTTTAGACAGATCTTTCTTATAAATGCCTTTTCTCTGAGTCTTGACACAATGCCATTTGGAACAACAGTCCAAATAGTTCAAATTGGAGTTGGACCGATATGAGCAAAGCACTTTGCTGCTATAAACTTTGCTGTGTGCAAGGCGAACTTTACAAATGCAGTCTTTTAGTTCGTAAAAGGTTACGTTACTGTTATACACACATCAGCATAATGGAAGGTGTGAGCATAAAAATGGCATTGCTTTGTATTTTATTTATAATATAATAATAAATAAAATAATAGTAAATAATATTTTATAATAATTCCTCAAATTTTTTAACCAACATGATATTTGCTCTTCTTCGATGTAGAAATTAATACGAAAATAATTTTTTTTTTTAAATAAAGATTTTGCCAAAATATTTTTATTAGATTTTCTACATGTCCTCTACAATGGACACCAAGCCTGAAGCAACATAAAAATCCTCACATTTTAACCACGCTCATGGACTAGAGTTTATGAACTATGAAGATTTTGAAAAAACAAAAACAAAACAAAAAACACAGAGGCTGCTGTAAGAATGAGCAATGCAATAAGAATGTAGAAAAAAGGTAAGATGATATAAAATCTCAAAACTTATTTTTCTGGTTGCAGTGGGTGAATCTGAGTATATGTGTGTATATGTCTGTGTGTGTTTGTTGATGTGTTTATGTGTACTTGCTGGTTGTTTTAATGAATATGATTGTGTGCATTATAGCATCAAGACATCAGTGTTTGTGGAGGGTGTGTGAGTCTGTGTGTGTTGCTGTATATTCATTCATCTCACATCCACTATGGCTGTTTTTACTAAGATCAGAGAAAAATGTATTGACAGTTTATAGTCACTTTGAATAATATTTAATTCATTAAAATTTGAATCTCTATATTTTAGTTTTGAAAGGCTTGCACACATTTCACAACCTGACAACTAATTCACAAGGTTCCTGTTGATATTTTTCAAAACCTGATGTCTATTGAGGTGGACATTAAACTTTAAAAAAAAATGCCTGTTCTCTGCAACTCTGAAAGATCTTCAAAATAACACTCAATATTATCACTTGACTTGATACTACTAAGTTTATAATAGGTGCAAGTTGATGATGCTACCAAAATGTGTTAGGGGTCATATATTCATTGTGATTGGTTGATCAGGGACCAATCAGTGACCAGGTATCACTAAAAAATAAATACATATTATATATATTAACATTTTATTAGTTTAAACAAAAAAACATGTAAGTTAATGTCCATCCTAATGACCACAGGGTCTTAAGGGGTTAAATTAATAAAAACATACGTTTCATTATATGCTTGCAGCCATTTGACACTTTGGTACCGTACTACGTCATCAACATGAGCCACGAGTCTTGACATTCAGACGCATGCGGAATGTTTTCATGATTTTTTTGACCTTACCTTTAATTTACCTTTAAAGTGAATCCGGTAAGTGTATTATGCACACCTTTATTTAACATACACACAGTTGTTGTGTAATGGAAACTTGGCCTCGGTAAAACAGATGTGTGCAAACCGGTTAGCTTAGAGCTAGCAGCTGATTATGTGACTGCAAGTGCGTTTAACGTGAACATTTACTACATTTCAGGGGACTGAAAGCCTCAAACGGCATGTCCGCGCGTCAAGCATCGGTCCATGCGAAATGGATCATTGGTCAAGTAATCGGAACCAAGATGAAGAAGACGGCGAAGGTTCGAGTGACCAGACTTGTGCTCGATCCTTACCTGCTCAAGGTAAGACATCTTGAATTGATTCTGATATTTTGCTATAAAATATACGTATCTGACCAAGAAAACCGCAGCACTTGTGTTTGTCTTAAAATAATGACGCATTTTGGTTTGTAACCAAAAATGGCCCTTATGTAACGTTATATTCACTTTCCTCTTTGCAAGTACTACAACAAGAGGAAGACCTACTTCGCCCATGATGCTATGGAGCAGTGCACAGTTGGGGATGTTGTTTTGTTGAAGGCCTTGCCGGAGAAGAGGTCCAAACATGTGAAACATGAACTGTCCGAGGTTGTGTATAAAGTTGGGCAGGTGGTGGACCCGCTCACTGGGAAGAGGGTCGCTGGGAGACAGTATCTGGAGCCTCTTACGGAAAGCACAGAAGACGCAGAAGTATCTTTAACGGAAAAACTGGAGCAACTGAACATTACAGCTTCATCACCTCCTTCACTCTCGTAGCACTGTTTCTCTCTTTGATTTTCACATTAAATATTATTACACTCACTGCCTATTATTTGCGTGGTCATTAACCTTACAAAAATGCTTCTACTTGCTTTTTTATTTTACACAGAGACCTACATGTTTACGGTACAGTTCTGTATTATACTGTTATTATTATGATATTTTCAGTGGGAAGTTAAATGTGCCAGCGCTCTCTAGTGGAAGAAAAGACCAGTAATACTTTAGTTTCTTGTCATTTATGATGGGTCAGATCATGTTGTAATGTCAAAAAAATCTAAGATTAATAATATTTTCTACATTTACATTAAGAAATACATGTTACCTAGCATACTCTATATATAGTGTATAAATTGCTTTTTTTTAATCAAGTAAAATTTTTAATATAATCCAGAAGACAACAAGACAATTGTTTATTTAAAAGATTACTGATATATTAACATTAATACTGATATGACTTGCATAATTATTTGAAAACGATATAAGTCTTAAGATTTTGAAAAGATGATTTCATTATACATTTACACATTTAAATCACCATATTCATTTATACACCGTCAGTTATAGGGAGATTTATGACACAGTCTATTCAAAAAAATATACCAAGATAGGAAAAAAGCCAACAATCAACCTTAAAGCTGTCCACTTTTTACAGTATGTTGTCATATTCTTATCATGTCTACCTGAATGTAATGCGCACATTATTTGACTTCCATGATATGATGTTTCTGAGTGTTTCTCACTGTGCCGACTCCACTGTCCTCTGAATATGAGACACTTCCAGCACTGGCATGAGGAGCTGGAACGCATCCTGGATATATGATGCACTGTTTGATGCCTTAAAATGGAAAATAAAGTTAAAGAAGATTTTAATACCCCTGTGCAAACATGAAAATATCAACATGCAAGACTTACATCTGTAAATGTCTTTTTTATTATTATTTAGGTTTATGGGAATATGCATGACCATCTTTAAAGGCAGGGTAGGTGATTTGTTAAGGAAAAAAAATTTGTTATGGTTGAAAGTCTCTTCACATACTGACAGCAATCACAAAGTTAATTTGGTCTAAATATATATTTTGTCTGTGGAAGGCGTAGGACCATAAAAAGATTGTCCAATCATTGAATTCGTTCCGAGTGTAATGATACGATGTCCTGTTTGCGCAGACATCACACGTCATCAGTGTGTTTCATGCTATGCAGAGTTAGACAGACGTTTAACAGACGATGCAGTTCCTCCTGAACCGAAACAACGAGCTTATAGAGATGACGTTATAGTCAGAGCGGTTCGACTTGAATTTATGAGTTTCAATGGCAACTTGTTGAAAAAAAAAACAGTTGTTTGTTCATTATTATTGTAATGTTATTGTTTTGAGGCATGAGGTATTTTGACGCCGTCTCTCGTGACGTTTTAGTTTGCTCCCTGCTGTACGCATTCATGTGTTTTGAAGGAGGTGTGGCTTTGGAGACGCTCTGAAGGCAGGGTGGGATTTCATGCTTTCAAAGCTAGCTCGCTATTGCTAGCCTCTCTGAAAATGACCTACCCTACCTTTAACATGATGAAAAGACAAGACAAACGGGGCAGACGTAGAGACAAACCTCCAGAAAAACACTGGTAATCAGTGGATTGAGAACTTCTCCCTTTTCATTTGCCTGAAAAACAAACATTTCGACATGGAATTTGAATATATATTGGGAATATTACAATAAATATATAATAAAATAGCATATGATAAAAATATATATATTTTCCAAATGCTTTTTTCCTTTAAAACTATACTAAAATTATTATAATGATCATAAACTATTATTATAGATCTCCAGACTGCACTATGAGAAGTGAAGCGTCTTACCCCAATGGTAGTCAAGCACGACGTGTACTTTTTGGATAGTAGTGATACCTCCTTACAAATAACAATAGTAACTCTGAAAGTGAAACACATTATGATTTTAACTTCTCCAAATACCAATTTTGCACACTTTTTTGCAACAAGATAACTCACTGCGATAAGACTTTGGCTTGTTCCGCGGCCGTCGCCTCCTCAGCGTTACAGTGAAGCAGCATTTCAGCTGTTTTCTGGAACTGCTCTATGGATCTGGCTGTGAACTCGGCCAGACTTGTAATGGCAAACAAATGGGCCTCCTATGAAAAAAAAAAAGTAACTTGAATTGTAAAAACACAATACAAAGATACATTACTCTATGAAAGATATGTAAGCATATCTTAAAAGACATTTATTTTAGGCCTCATAACAAACGTTAAAGACCTCAACGCTGTATTTTGTCATTGGCGTTTCCTGTTCTTTCTCCTCTTCTTCTTGGAGTGTGCTTTCACTTTGTAGCTTCATGTTTGTTATATGGTTGAATGCGTTTTTTCTGGCCTGAGTGGATATGAGTAATAGTAAATAATCGGACACGCAAAATACTTGAAGATTACAATTACAAAGAGATGCTCAGGTAATACCTTGCTTAGTTTGTCTGCTGATGTGGAGATCTGTAATCTTTCAAGAACATCTGTCAGTTCCTTCACAAAATCCTCTCCATCATCACCTGAGGATACAAATGAAGATTTATTTTCTTTATGTGCACAACAACAATTTGTTGTTTATTTACTGAATCTGATATTGCAGAAACTGTTAAAGGGGTCCAATTATGCAAAACATTTTTCCATGCTCAAACAGCAACATTACACACTAAAGAAAGCTGAAAATAATACACACACATGTATATTATTTTCAGCTTTCTTTAGTGTGTAATGTTGCTGTTTGAGCATGGAAAAATGTCTGCAAAGTTAAAAGGCACAAAGTCACTCCAAAGGGAGTTATACTCTATATCAGTGCGCACTGTTTCTGAACTCCCTGAAACACCTTGATTGTAATCTTTAGTTTTCTTCTGGGAACGCACACATCACAATATTTCTCACTTTAATAATTCCCTCTCAAGGCATTCGCAAAATAAAGGGACGAGGCACGGTTGCGGTTATGTTAATAGGGGTGATATTTCTAAAACATGAATAAATGAATGAGGCATTTATATAGCTCTTTCATATGTACTTCTGTACACCCAAAGCGCTTTACAATCATAGCAGGGGTTCTCTCCTCAACCAGCACCAGTGTGCAGCATCCACTTGGATGATGCGACGGCAGCCACAGTACAACGGCGCCAGTGCGCTCACCACACACCAGCTATAGTTGGAGAGGAGAGAGAGTGATAGAGCCAATTCAGTGGATGGGGATTATTAGGAGGCCATGATTGGCAAGGGCCAATGGGTGAAATGTGGCCAGGACACCAGGGTTACACCCCTACTCTTTACGAGAAGTGCCATTGGATTTTTAATGACCGCAGAGAGTCAGGGCCTCGGTTTAACGTCTCATCCGAAGGACGGTGCTCTTTGACAGTATAGTGTCCCCATCACTATACTGGGGCGTTAGGACCCACACAGACCACAGGGTGAACACCCTGTCTTGTAATGTCTTGTAAAACATGTTTGAAGCGTTTAACCAATTGGAACACACTGGTCCAGCCGACCAATCAGAGCACATTGCGCTTTTAACTAAACAGGGTGTTCCTGACAGACTAGGAAGAGAAGTATTGCAACAATTGCAAATATGTGAAATATAATGTGTTTTGAAGCATGAAAACCTATTCTAGTAGACTCCAAAACAAAATCAAGATTTTGAAAAAGGGCATAATAGGTCCCCTTTAATATATTGTATTTTTTACTTTAACTTTGTCTCGTTGTACTTTTTACCTTTCATATCATCTTCCAACTCATCGTCAAACTCCATGAGGGAAAAAGGCTCTTTAATGTCTTGTAGTTCCTCTCTCAGTTTAGCTAAATCCTCACCGGACAGAGTGGTCAGCACAGATTTCACCTGCGCAAAAAACACCACACCAGCATTCAAATCCTTCACCATTTCAAATTCCATCATTGTTTGAATGTGTAAAAAGAAAAAAGTTCTATTGACCTTAGCTTCACTCTCTCTAGAGAGGATCTCCAAAGCCTCCAGATGGGACAGGCCTTGAAACTCATCAAACAACATCCCATAATGAGCCTTTTTGTCTGTTTCCGAAGAAACGTTTTCAGCTTTCTGCTGCTGCTCACGTTCCTTTGCTTCCCTTAAGACCTTTGAGAGATGAACAATTGAATCAGGTCAGTTTCATTCACAATCAGAAGTGAATTATATAAGTATAAGGTCATTATTTATGCAGGGAGTTGAAGTTGCTATGAATATATTATATCGGATTAGGACAGACGGTCATCATGGCTTCTGCACCTGTGACAGTGTGGAGTTTCTGTTCATCAGTCCTTTGGTTTTCTTAAAGCCGGGGTCTCCCTCCGCTATCACATCCATGGTCTTCTTCCCGATAAACTCCAATGCATCCAAACCACCACTTATTACGGTTTTACCCTAGCACAAGCACAAGACAATCAAATAAAATATACAGAATTTGCATTTAAAATAATGAATGCTTAAAATAATTTGTATTTATTCATTCAATAATCATAATTAAATAAATCAAATAATAAATGCTGGACGCTGCTTTTACTTGACTTTTCAGTCGATCTTTTTCTTTGTTTTATAATGAAATTCATAAGCAAGCACAATTTAATTTGTTTATAATTTTAATTCGTATACATTTTTATTTGCACTTAAGCATTAGATCAGGAGAAACAGATTTTGTGTATATAGCCTATTATAGCATATAAATATTGTCTATGACAATATTTAAAGGTCCCAAGCCAAAGTTTTATATTCAGAAATTTCAATACATGGGACACCTAGTTTCTGTAAATTACATAATAATAATAATAATTATTATTATTATTAATTATACATTTATTAAAAGTCATGATTTGATTTTACTGGCTAAGGCTTAAGGATAAGAATTTTACAAATATAACTCAATTTCTACTGATAATATATTATTTTAGAACTTGAAATTACGCTCATGACTTTTCCAGTTCTAGAAATCATACTTAGGCTTCCTCATATTTCCAGGTTCTTCAAAAGAAAACACATTTGTTGAGCGGCTAAATTATTAAGAAATATCAAGATTTTTCAGATGTTTTATCTGATTTTAAGGGAGTCATATGATGCCTTTTAATGTTATTCATACATGTGTAATGTAGCTGTAAGTGCATGCATAAGATCTACAAAGTTACAAACTCATAATCTCCCACAAAAGCCATTTATTCTATCTAACAAGGAAAACTGATTCAAACCTGCCTAAAATGCCTCGATGGAAGTCCAGATATTACCTTCTTAAAAGTCTACATCACAATATAAAATATTAGTATAATGCTCGCCCATTGGCATACGCAAAGAAAGAAGACAAGGCTTTAGTGCATTGTATAGTACGTGAAAAATAATGTGTTTTTGAACATAAAAGCATGTTAACCTATTCTATTACAGCCGATTAACAAAATAAGACTCATTTAAAGCTTGTTTTGTATTATTTTAAATCATTGTCTTGAGGCTCTTTTGTGAGTTGAGAACAACTGCCAAAAAAAAGTCATTCCATAATAAAAAAAATATTTTAAAAAATCAATGGTATCCAACAACAAAAAATATGAAAATAAATATAGATACTCAAAATAAACTGAGCATTATCTAGCATATATTTATCGTGCTCTTACCGTACTCTGAACTGCAGTGGTTAAAGATGACAGCATTCCCATACTACTAGAGGAGATCATTCCCATAGCACCACCCATCCCATACGCCTTCTCCCCTTCATCTTTATTCGTCTCGCTACTGTCTGAACCTGCAGAAAGAAGACAGAAAGAGCATAAACACCAGGGATATGTAAACCCACATTTACCAATTCACATGTCAAATGAAGAGCACATCATTACCATCCGTTTTCTCCTCCTCCACTTGAGCTGAAAGATCCTCAGGACTTGGGATTCCAAGAGTCGTCTCTGCTTTCTCAATGACCTGTGTCAAACCTTGGCCTTAGACAATGAAAAAACAGTATTAGTGTTGATAATATAGACACTTTTCAAGTTTTTTGTATTAAAGTGAAAATATTGTGCCACTTACCCACAGTCGCTACAGTGGCAGTAGCAGTGGAGAGGATCGATTTACCCCAGCTGCCCCAGTAACCCCAACCTCCCTGGGAAACAGTCGTCTCTGTGGAGGCCTGACGGGGAAACAAGTGACAGTTTAGTAAATAATAGATCAGTTTAGAATAGTTTTTGGACATGATTAGAAAAGGCAAAGCTTGGCTAAGTTGTCTGGTTCATGACTACAGACTGGGTCAGCTGACCAATCAGATCAGATTGGGCTTATCGTAAAGGCGGCTTGAAAAAGACAGGAACTAAAACAGAAAAGAGTGAAAAGAGGTGCTGCCACAATGTACAATCTATATTGTACTATTTTGTATATATATGCATGGAAGGCAGATCTGGTGGGAAAATCTTCTGTGTGTGTGTGTGTGTGTGTGTGTGTGTGTGTGTGTGTGTGTGTGTGTGTGTGTGTGTGTGTGTGTGTGTGTGTGTATATATATTTATTATTATTCTTAATAATATAAGTAAAAGTGTGATAGAAGCCTACATTTGGAGCACTTTCTGCTGATTGCGGTGTCTCTAAGCTCTTCTGTTCTTCTGCTGGAGGTTTATGTTCTGGTCTTTTCCTCGTCTTTCGGGTTGGTGTTCCTGTGACATCAGTAGAGCTGTCACTCTGAGCCTCAGCGGAGGGCTCATCTCGAGGGGTTGATGATGGCGGCTCTTTGGGCTCTTGATCCATCGATTTCTCTGTTCGGTCGCATGTAGAGCTTTCGCTGTCAGACATCTTAACACATTCCAGCCTCCTGAAATGAGCAAATAAACAGTTCATTTCCACTTTTAATGCAGAGAATACAGTGAAGAAATGACAGTGTAGTTTATGGAATTGAAAACCAACACATTTTAAACTGCCTTTAAAACAGCACAACGTGTCATACACATAGACTGTAAAAAGGTCATACATCATAAATTGCTGAGGTTGAAGACTAAGATGATACTGAAAAAAATAATTTTTAGACATTAGTGAACTTCTAGAGATGAGCTGATCATGAATAGTCGGTATAATTGATGCTGGAGTAACGTTACATTCAAAATAAAGCACATTACATCTGTCTGTCACAGTGTATTGTTTTTAAAGCTAAGCTAACTTTCACCAGCAATAGTTAGTCAACATCCAGTAAGCTGGACGCTATAAAAGCCATTACAGGGAAGAAGTTTTTATTAAAATAAATAAGGGATAACCATAAAATATCCAACCTATTGATGCCTGTTTCTCTTCGGTCCGGCCACGTCACTGGACTTAGTCCTCTGCTGTGTTTTGTTTTTCCCGTTACACTTGTCACTACTCGATCCGTACCGGAAACACGATCTGTACTGCGCATGTGCGAGAACGCGTCTCCTTCCTGTCTGATGTCGAAACCATTTACGGCAGTTGTTGTTACACGTCGTAACTGAAGCCCAATAACTGACTTTTATTACTTTATTAATCCTTTGTCATTTTATTTATTTATATTATTTTAACTTCTTAACTATATAACTATTTTATCTTCTCCCTAAATTTGTGTTATTCTAACTTACGTGCTCCGTTTCCTGTTAAAACTAATATTTTTGTCAATTCTGTTTAAGCCAGTATTGTTGTAAATTTTTACATTACACAGATGTACATTAAGTGTGGGGAGTATGAT
Organism: Chrosomus eos; assembly: GCA_036326025.1. NCBI lineage: Eukaryota > Metazoa > Chordata > Actinopteri > Cypriniformes > Leuciscidae > Chrosomus > Chrosomus eos. Next base: position 26,686,062 of record CM070834.1, read on the forward strand.
GGTTGAAAAGTTGCAGTTGCATGATCAGCCTCTACAGAAGTAATATTTACAATATTACTACATGTAATATTTCATTTTGTAAAGGTTTGTTCTAATTATTTCAGCAAGAAAACACACAGAAACACTCAGAATAACATTATTTATTTATTAATAAATGAATTAATCCATCTATCATCCCTCCATCCATCTATATACCCCTCCTCCATCTACCCCTCCATCCATCTATATCCATCCATCCCTCCTTCTATATCCATCCATCCCTCCCTTCCTCCTCCTTCATCCTCCCTCCCTCCTTCCATCCATCTCTCCTCCTCCCTCCATCCATCTCTCCTTCCATCCATCTCTCCTTCTCCCTTCATCCATCTCTTCTCCTCCATCCATCCATCTCTCCTCCTCCCTCCATCCATCTCTCCTCCTCCCTCCATCCATCTCTCCTTCCATCCATCTCTCCTTCTCCCTTCATCCATCTCTCCTCCTCCCTCCATCTTTCCTCCTCCCTCCCTCCCTCCCTCCCTCCCTCAAAAAGTCATCCTTTGCGTCAGGAAGTTCCTCCAGGACCTATATATAAAAAGAGTTATTTCTTGGATGATGAGTATATGATAGCAAAAAAACACTTGCAGGTAAACAATGCACTGCGTCCACATTTTGGTCTTTCCTATTTACTATCAAATGTTTATTAAATGAAAAACTCCACCCTTAACATTAAATATTAAATAAATTAATCAATTAAGTTTTCCCGTCGACATCTAACTGTAGATATAATAAATATAATAAGTAAACGTGTTAAGACCAGCTTTGCAGTGTTTATAGCATACCGTACACCACAGCAGGAAGGTGGAGGTCCCAGTCATTGTGGTTGTCATTAACATACTTTCGCTTGATGTTTTGATTGGTTCTTTCATCCTGTACATATCAATTTAAGCATTTAATAAAGGGCACCTATTATGTCATTTAAAATGTTCCTAATAATGTTCTGGGAGTCCCCAACAACAGTTTTACATGCATGCAATGACAAAAAACACTTTTGTTGTCTTATAATATGCATTTATTTTTACCTGATTTGCTCACCGACTCCCTAATGATTCGTTTGACGACTCATTTGTCCAAACCCCTCCTTTGCGTGACGCTAATCGGCGGTAATTGGTCAGATGACCCAGTCAGTTATTGTTCGTGTTAGCCCAACGCATAAACATATTGATAAAGCACTGCAGTACTACAAGGTATTGCTCTATTGTTTATGATAACTCCAATAACAGCGACAAACATTTCACATATTTAAAAAAAATTGACATTGGAGACCTAGAAGCTGTGCTGAGCGTAACTTACACACACACACACCCACACCCACACCCACACTTACTGCGCCTTCCCTCCTCGTGCCCCCGACGCTACAAAACCCATAAAAGCAACAATTATTAATAATACTTACAGGTGTGATTCGGAGGAGGACGAAGCTGATCCATATACACTGGGTACTGAGCCCTCCTTCAGGAACAACCGGCTTGCGATCCACATTTGAATTCATTTATGTTTTTGAATGATTCGTCATTAAAATGATGAGAACAAAACACAAGGTTCGGGCTATACTGTTGTGGTATCGTTGCAAATATGAACTCTACCCACTGATTCTTCACATGCTCGTCCCTGGGCAATGAAAGCAAAGTGGCTGAACTATCTCTGCATTGTAGAACACAGCGTCTTCTCGACATGATGCTATTCAGCTGAAGTATTTGAATGTGTTCTAGACTTCAAGTTTACACTTCCGTCTGCGTGCGGCCAATATCGTATCTACGTCACTACGAAACAGCTAATGACTCGTTTCAAAAACAATTAATTTCATAGACTCAGAGTCGACTCTCACTTTTGAAAGACAATAACTTTATATACGGTGCACTTTCAGATATAAATCTTTGCAGGATGTTTTCATTCCCTTAGAGCTATATTCCACACTACATGAACAGTAAGTGATGCAAACTTCAGAATTTATTAGTTTACAAATCATCCACTATGGTAAAAAGGGTTTTGAGGTCATAACATAATATTGTGCAAGGAGCCACGTGAAAACAAGTCATTGATCCATAATCTGCCCTTGTAATCATAATTGTGTATAAAAATGATTAAAAGCAGATTTTTACTTTAGTGCTTTTGCTATTTTGAAAATTAACTTTCATGTAGTGTGTAACATAGATCTAAGTGAATGAAAAATCCTGCAAAGTTTTAAATATGAAAGTTCACCGTATACAAAGTTATTGTCTCTCAAAAGTAAGAGTCGACTCTGAGTCGCTGATATGAATCGATAGACGAACGATGCTTTTTCTCTATCTATATGACGTCAACTTGACAAGTTATTTGAATAAGATTCGCCCTCTCATTGCGCTAGTAGACGCCAGTGAAACTTGAAAACATCATGGCGACAAGTCGCTATGTTCTGAAGTGCGACGCAAAAATGAACTTTTTTCATCTGCCCATGGAGGAGCATTTGAAGACTAAATGGCTACAGTTCATATATGCAACTATACCACAGAAGTATAGCCGAACCCTGTTCTGTGTTCACGTCATTTTAATGACGATCGCTTTACAAACATAAATGCTTTCAAGTATGGATTTGCGAGCCGGCTGATACTGAAGGAAGGTTCAGTACCAGTTTATTTGGATCAGCTTCCTCCTCCGAATCACAACCTGTAAGTATTATTAATAATTGTTGCTTTTATGTGTTTACTAGCATGCTCAATAAGTATTTGTTTGTGTTGTGTAAGTTACGCTCAGCACAGCTTCTTGGTCTCCAATGTCATTTTTTTTTAAATATGTGAAATGTTTGTAGCTGTTATTGGAGTTATCATAAAGAATAGAGCAATACCTTGTAGTACTGCAGTGCTTTATCAATATGTTTATGCGTTGGGTTAACGCAAACAATAACTGATTGGGTCATCTGACCAATCACCGCAGATTAGCGTCACGTAAAGGAGGGGTTTGAAAAAATTAGTCGTTGAACGAATCATTTTGGAGTCGGTGAGCAAATCAGGTAAAAATACATGCATATTATAAGACAACAAAAGTGTTTTTTGTCATTTCATGCTTGTAAAACTGTTGTTGGGGACTCCCAGAACAATATTAGGAACATTTTAAATGCCATAATAGGTGCCCTTTAAAGGGATACTCCACTTTTTTTGGAAATAGGCTCATTTTACAACTCCCTCAGAGTTAAACAGTTGGGTTTTACCATTTTCGAATCCATTCATATGATTTTCTGATATTTAGAAGAATATCAGTAACCACTATTTCCAAAAAAAGTGGAGTATCCCTTTAAGTATGTAAAATTACCCATTCTTTCACATCCTGGATAATTGTAGACCAATAGTAGCCAATAGTAGCCAGCAATAACCCGGTTTTGAGTGCCTCTGACACCACTGTGATTGCCAGTCCCAGGATTATTGTGACACTCCGTGAGAACAGACCTCTTTTTTTCCTCTGACAGGACAACTAGCCGCATACTGTGACCGATGTAGAAGAGTCTGTCGTCTGTTTTAAAAGGAAAAAAGAAAACGTCTGAAAGAGTTGAAGTTCAAAGTAAATAGAAAAATATCATATTACTATCTGATATCTGACAGGTTTAACAACATTAAAGTCACATAATAATACCCAGATATGGAAGCTGAACAAGTAAAACAACTAAAATTTAAAAAGTTAAAATAACTTGATATTTTAAACCAATTTGTCCATTTAGCACATGAGGTTGTACCAGTCAGTCAGTCATTTGTCTTCTATTTTTCATTATAAAATCTTCCGGTTCTTTCTTACCCCCAGTTTCACACAGACAAGGCCCAGAGTGTAAAATGCATATTTGAGCTGTTTTAACTGAAAGCAACACAGTGACTGATACATCATAAAATATGTCAGTGCCATTTTCTCAAGATACACACGACTAATGTTTATTTTTCTAAGGCATGTTTATAAAAGCTGGCTGTAACGATACCCTCATTTCACGATACTGAACTCACGATACGATATTATTGCGATACTAATATTCATTAGATATAATTGAATATTCTAAGAAATATTCTAAAAGGATATTTTATATAAACACAAAATGCACTGTTAATTAAAATGCTAACTTTGATATATCATTGTGGGTTTAAATTAATAGGCTTGGAATTGGTGCTTGTAACCCAAGGACAATGGTTCCACCAGAATAAACATATTCATGATTCTGAAGCTGAAAATATTTCATTATTTATTAATACTTAAGACGAATATGCTTAACATTGGTAACATAAGACGTTGGCATTGATTATCAGGACCCACAAATATTCCCCATTGCATTATTATACATTATAATCAACATTATATAGTAGTTTAATGTAGTACTTACACAAAAACTTTGAAAACATAAAAAAATATTCCTCACACAGTAATTTTTATTTTGGGTGAACTATCCACGATACGCATTTTTGCATATGTGTATTACGATATTGTGGCACGATATACACACAACACACAATTGAACTAACGTTAAGGCATAATCCTGGATTAGTCTAAGGCTTGTAGTTACCTTTGATGATAAAATTAGCAGACGACCGTTTCACTTTCCGACGCTCAGCGGGATTGTCAGGCATTTCTCCTTTTAAAAATTTAAAAACTTTCACATAAAATGCAAAATAATCCATGTTTTTTTCGCACATGCAGAACAGTACAGTACGGATCGAGTAGTGACAGTGACGTTGTCGTAAAAACATTGATGATGACAGGAAGTGGCAGAAAAACTTCGTTCTCGCACATGCGCAGTACAGATCGTGTAACCGGTACGGATCGAGTAGCGACAACACTCTCTCTTCCATTGAGGAATGAAAACATCGACTCAACACAATATTCCGCCACCTGCTGTTCGGAGGACCTTCTTCCAAACAGAACAACAGCACATCTAGTTAAAGGGATAGTTTACCCAAAATTGTTAAAAAATAATGTCATTACTTTAATGTAATGTACATTACATTACTGACCCTCACGTTGTTCCAAACCTGTATGAGTTTCTTTTTTCTGTTGAACACAAAAGAAAATATTTTAAAGAATATGGGTAAACAGATTTTGCGGACCCCCTCAGGGAAAAAATTACTATGTAAGTCAACTGTTTGATTACCAACATTCTTCAAAATATCATATTTCGTGTTCAACAGAAGAAAGAAACTCACAGGTTTGGAACAACATGAGGGTGAGTGATGAAAAACTTTTCATTTTTGGGTGAACAATCCGTTTAAATTTAATTAAAGACTGTACAGTCTAACTGTGTCACATAAATTTAACAGCATGATATATTATTCATCGCCACAATAATAGCCAAAATTGGCTCAGTTAATTTTCAACTATTTTTATTTGTGTACAGGTGTTAGTTACCTTTCAATTTTATAAACTTTATAAACCCAAAATATTTAGCATTCAACTGCAAAGCCTCTAATTCGTAAACAAAATGATTTACGCACTAAATAATAATAAAGATGAATCTTTATTAAAAATAAAGATTTTATTATTTCACGGCTCTGAGATTACAGTTAACTTCAAAACCCAGCTAAAAAACTACACGCCCCAGAAACCCACCTCGAATCTGATTGGCTGGCGTCACACCATTGTGTGATTTTGGCTTCTGTGATTGGTGCACTGCTGTGGTCGTCGACGAGTCTCTCGATGTTCTCACGCACAATATCAGAAACGAAATGGCTGAAGAAAATGTTGAGCAAACTTCTGGAATTTTTCAGGAAATTTTCACTTCGCCCTTGAACATTAGCTTGCTATGTCTTTGCTTGTTCCTTCTGTACAAAATCGTCCGTGGAGACAAGCCTGCAGACTTTGGCCCGGTTGAGGAGCCGTTGCCTAAACTAAAGAAAAGAGATTTGACTTTAGCAGAACTGCAAGAGTACGATGGACTGAAAAACCCACGAATCCTCATGGCTATCAGCGGGAAAGTGTTTGATGTAACGAGAGGGAAGAAGTTCTACGGACCAGGTATGGCACACATTCAATCGCAGGTCTTACCGCAAACTTATCTTATGTGATCTTGTGTCATAAGAATTACGTGGTTCCTGAATTATGTTTGCATAGGCGAGATTTTTATGTTAAACATGACCTATTAAAAACGCATGAATTTAATTTCAGACACGCCCCTTTGTCGCACTTTTTAAACGAGTACAAATGCAAAGTCATAACCAATAACCTACTGAAAATTCAGGATAATAGTGATGTCACGCAACCTTATTAAAGTGTAGCTATGTTTACATTGTAGTTATTTTAATAATGAGACGCCTGCAGTATTTTGTTAACCTTTTGCCATGCCAAAAACTGTTGCTTATCAGTGAATAATTAACTAAACTCGGATAAAGGTTGACAAGATACTTCAGATGTCCACTGAGCACCAGCATGTTGCTTAATTTAAAGGGATAGTTCACACAAAATTGTTCTGAATTATTTTTTTTCTTATAAGAATATATTTGAAATAATGCTGATAATCAAAAAGTTGACGACACCCATTGATTTCCATAGTATAAAAATAATGGGGTCCATCAACTGTCTGGTTACCAACATTCTTCAAAATATCTTCTTTAATGTCTAACAGAAGAAAGAAACTCACACAGGTTTGAAACAACATGAGGGTGAGTAAATGATGGCAAAATTTTCATTTTTGAGTGAACTATCCCTCTAAGATAATAGATACAACTTGTTTAGCATTCTGAGATGATATATTTGTGAATAACTAGTTTGTTGGCTTTTAGAGGGCCCTTACGGGGTCTTCGCGGGCAGGGATGCATCCAGAGGACTGGCCACGTTCTGTTTGGAGAAGGAGGCCTTGAAAGAAACTCATGATGATCTTTCAGATCTCAATGCTATGCAGCAGGAGAGCCTGAGCGAGTGGGAGACCCAGTTCACACGTGAGTTGAAGGACACTTGGAGGATCCTCCCCCTGGTTTTACAGTTGTGCTCTTCAGGGATGTTGCAATGTGCTTGCATTGCTAAATGGTGTTGAGTAAACGCTCTTATGTTCCTCCTGCAGAGAAATATGATTACGTTGGGAAGCTTCTTAAACCTGGAGAAGAACCGACAGAGTACACGGATGACGAGGAAGTCAAGGACAAAAAGACGGATTAGAACACGGAGAACCCGGATCCGAACCTAGCTCTTCCATCTGTGCTTAAATGACCTAGATTTGTTCCAGTCACACTTGCCTTTTTGTCTGAACCTCCATGTAATTTAATGTGACGTTAATGAGCACGTCATATGTTTATAAATAATTTCATATCACTGTATTCTTAAAACTAATATAGCGTTATATCTACAGCAACTGTGACTCATAATTGGAATTCTTGGGTAAATATATTCTTTGGTAATATATGGCTTGCTGTAAATATGGGACAATTCCTCACTCATCTTATTTGGATTGCCGACTCTAGATTTTTATCTAACCAGAGAATATTTAACCCAAATGCATATAAACATCAAAACACACTTGAATACTTTTAAATGAGCATTCTACTAAAAAGTCTGAGTGGAAACCTCCTCAAGTTTACTTGATACAGATTAAGCCGAGTCCCATACTAAAGAGGGGTTTCAAGCAAACTCATCACATGCTAGTCTTATCGTCTGCTCAAGAAATCTGTAGATTAGATACATGCAACATTCCATGAGATTTTATGTTTTACGAAAACAAGTATTTGCAAAACATCTTTTCTGTTCATAATGTTCATTATTAAAGAAAATGATTTATTACCATTGTGCGTTACTGTATTATTATTTTTTTGAGCTCTATGTTGGTTCAAAGTATATGTGAATGTTGCTGATTACTGGTGAAATATTCCCTATATGTGTTGGTGAGCAAACTGCCGAACTGACCCAGTATGAGTTAACTCTAAAACCTACTGTATCTTATTTGAGACATGAATATCTATGGCCTCTAAATTATCAACATGATCAACACTGTTGAAAAACCTGTTGCACACAATCTTTCACATGCCTTCTGTCATCTGGTTGATAGTTTATACTTTTCTTTTCACCAAGTAAAAGGCCTTTTAGTAGGCTATAATTAGTTTTTTTTTCCCCTGTGAAAACTACAGATTTTTTATGATAAATGTAATCACTTTTTTTGTTAGTAATGTTTCAGGATGAACTGGACTGAAGCAACTTTAGATTTGCTTGATTATCCATACATCAATTATTATTATTTTTTTTTTTAAAGAAAAGTCATGTTAAAAATAGTGTTTTGAGGAACTTTATTAGTTCATCTCTCAATCATTGTATTGCACTGCATTATGTGTTATGCCCACAGAATAAAAACTACAGACCTTTGTATGAAAGATGACAAGAATTAATGACAAATGTATTTGAAACAAAAAAAAAGCTTGTTGAATTGCACTACTTTGCATTTTATTTTTAGGGCTTCATTTTTTATGGGCTGATATTCTACATGGTTGTATATAAAGGCTGTGAATATATCCGTTCAAAACTTTTAACACATTTTCATTATTTAAAATTCAATAATCCACATTCACCTATACATATACACAATTTTTTAATGAGGTGTGGGTACAGCAGGGGAGACATATCCCTCTAATTTTGGGAGTATGTACAATTGTCACACAGTATTGTAGAATAAAAAATTGTTACAGGATAGCCTTATTTCTTACATTTAAGATATCAGATAACAATATAATTTTTTTGTAGCTCGAGCAAAAAGTATGTGTCAGAAGTGGGATTCGAACCCACGCCTCCATTCGGAGACCAGAATACCCGTTTGTTCGGAAGGGAGCAACCCTTGAGTCTGGCGCCTTAGACCACTCGGCCATCCTGACACGGCTGTTAACCAAAGTTTAAAAACACCCATTTATATGTGCGCTTTGCATTTATGCCGATCAGAAATTGTACAAGTACAAGCACAATGCAAAGGTAATGCTGGACAACCTGCTACTGTTTACCTAACTTTAACAGTGTATGGTAAAACAGCAGTGATGGTTCCTTATTATATTCAGAAGAAAATATATAAATATTGAAACTTATGTATGCTTAGAATAAGTCCGTATATGTTAACAACAACAAACCACATCACTTTAAGCTATCAGAGTTTACTTCATTTAACATTTTACATGTTTAATATGTATTGCGATCAACGCGCGTGCATGCGCGCAAGTATCGCGCGTTCATCACTTCCGCTCTGCCATTTTGTTTCTGCCATTCAGTTCAAGGGTATTAGCTCGCTCAGTCAGTTGTCCCGAGAAATAAACATGTATCGCTTCGCCAAGATTGCACTGAACCTCAGTGGTAAGTTATAAGTCTTATTCGAGGATTGGCCGTTTTATTTCACATTTCAGTAAACAGCATTTGTTGCAATGTTGGGCAGTATACAGATGTTGCTTCTCAGTGTGCTAATGCTAGTTTTGATGGGATACATTCGTAGTTCGCCAGTCAGTTATACGTTTTTGTAAATAATTGAATATTTTGTCACCTTACCTTATAAAGATATGCTTATATTTTCATGTATTTGACATATGTGGGTTTAAAAAATGTCTCTCATTGATAATCTCATAATATGGTTGTAAATATTACTCGCGCTGATTGCAATGATGTGTTTTCCATTCAAAAATATTTCTATAAAATGTTTCTAACAAATGAAACTGCAATGTGCCCACGAAGTAGTTTTCCTATTAGCTATAAGCACTCATTGTAGGCTATATGATTGCAAAAATGTCAATGTTTTGTATGATAATTTTCTTTTCTCTTTCTTAAACTCAGCGACTCTTAATCACCCTTATCTTAACGAATAGTGTGTTAAAGGATGTTTAAACCTAAATCTACTCTCCCCCTTTTCTTTATATTAGGTCAAAGTGCCCGTCAGGTGGCTGTGCGACAAAAGTCTGGTATGTCCCCTGAATTTCATGCCAAGTATGGAGCTCCTCTGATGATTTCTGGAATCGCATTTTGCACAGCCGTTTGGGCATATGTAAGTGACTGCAAACACTTCTACTTCTACACTTCTACTATCTTTTTCAATGTGCTATATGTGATTTTTGTGCGCTGTCTTTGCAGGTGATCACATCAACAGGCATCACGTGGAACTTGTCACCTGTAGGCAAGGTGCAGCCCAAGCCATGGAAGGAGTGATGGACGCATTTCCCATCGTGGACCGAATACTCTGGGATTCTGAATGACATTCTGAACTTTTCCATTTTGCAAATGGAGACAATTTTCACCTAAATCCAATCTTCTTGCTGTCTTGGCATGTCTGTAAAAAATGTAATAAATTAAAATATAAATCTCAATATTTGTCTTATTACTTATTACTTTATAAGACGTTATCTACATATCTGTGGTATTAAAGGGTTTGTCAGATTTGAGCTTCTAATTTTAAATGTTGCATTTCATTTGATGGTAAAATACATCAAGGTATGGTCATTTTGTATTTAGCATAAAACTCTAAGCTGTTCATGGACTGACAACTCCAATTACAGGTCTGAAATTTAAGATAAAAGGTAATTTTAATGTGTTATACGTTTTACTAAATTATAAAACCTTTTAATAAAAACTTTTAATGCACTGGCCAGTTTAAAGATTCAGGGATTATTTTGCTTTCACTACTTTTCGTCTTCAAGACTATTGAAAAGACAACATCTATAACAAATATTTAAGTGTTTATTTTCTTACCACTTTATCTACTTGAATCTGTAAATTTCAATATGTATCTTTATAGGACTTTTTTTCTGATGCCAGCAATTTCCACTTATAGACTAAACATTACAGTTTTATTCCTATCTTTATTCTGACGGGGGTTTGCAGAAGGATTTGGTCATATAATTTGCCTGATCCTACATAACATGTTATTCCCAAAAACATGTTCCAGATTTTCCCCTGGAAGTTGGCAGTATTTTATGAGTTATAAAAAGAGATCTCAAAAGAGATCTCCCCATTGAAAGAAATGTACTCAACAAAATGAAATGTGTACCTGGCTTTATCCAATTATCAGATTTATGTTCTGAAAAAAACATTTCAGAAAACTTGTAATAAAAAAACATTGACCTGAAGTATGGTGATATCTATTAGTTAACATTTAACCCTAGTTCACCCTATTCACCTGTGGTGTCTTGTCTTAATCATATGTCTTAATTCAAGAGGGTAGGGTCTCTAGAAAGGGGGCAGCTAGCATTATTGCAACACGTTGGTCCAACATCATATGTGCTCAGTTAGTGATTGATTGACAGCAAGCGTATCCAATGAGCGCTGGATCTAGAAGCGCATACCTCGATTAGACCCGCCCACACTGTGTGCATCAGCATCAAGCTAAGGTCACTCTCAATCGGGAACTGAACCAGCACTGCACCACACCAGCTAAGGAGAGATTTTCTGCAAATCTACAGCCAGAATGTCTCTGTCAAACAAACTCACTTTGGACACGGTGGATGTGAAAGGAAAGCGCGTCATCATGCGGTAAGCGTGAATTGTCACCGGCACATTCCGTTATATCGTTCACTAACGATGTATTAACAACGTGATCTTAATTTATTGGCTATATTGCTTTTTTTATTTACTTTTAATTTTAAGCTTTGATTTTTGGCAAGGTTATGCGAATGAAACTTCAATCATTGATAACCGGAAGTGTATCTGTCACGCGTCACGTTTTTTAGATTCCCGATACGTGCAGGACCGCAGATATACCAAAAACTAGCGCGTGCGCATCCTTTTAATATCAATCATAACCCTGTTGTTTTAAATATTTAAATTAAGATATTTAAACATCTTTTATTTTTTTTGTCCATTAAGGATGTAAAATTCCTTGGTGAAATGACACCACCCAGTAACAAATGTCAAATGGTCAGGGAGCCTCCGTCACTTTATTTTTGTACCATACCGACAACCAGAACGCTTTCACATTACATACAGTTTTATAAGGTGTTTGAACGTGTGTTGGCGGGTTTATACCAGTAAGCACATTCATTTAGTGGCGTGTTCTTACTCGTTTGTTATACTCATGTCACTCACGCATGCCAGTTTCTTATACATAAGTGAATATTGTTTATAATTCATTCCGCTAAACGACGTTCACATATTCTCAGCAGCTTTTAGCATAAGTTACTTTTGGTATTCTGAACACACACAGTCAAATGTCCTGCCAGCAAATAGACAGACAATCCTGCCCTGCCCACCGTCTGCCGCTTTATTTAACATTTTTCACCTTTATATAAATACCCACATGATATAATAATAGCACCTTTTGAATAAGTAACTGACAGCCATGTTGAGTGCGTCACAATGACTACGGATACATTGCAGCAGTTGCACGTTGTCTTACAACATCCGCTGTCAGGATCCAAACTGCTTTAATATTGTCTATTGTTGTATTGCAAATATTACAGTACAGCAGCATCGACGGCATTTGCTGTTCTCTATACTGAATGCATCGATCTCACTGCTGTATGGGGGCTTTACAGTGTTACGTAATTCATTGTAGTCATGGAGACCATGTGAACGTGCAGAAATGTGCACTCCTATGCAGCTCTCGGTGATACAGGTTTAGTTGTTCATTAATGTCACTGTACAATCCTTATTTATTAAAGTAGCTTTTTTATAACAGCTATTTTTATGAATTCGTTCATTCATGAAATGAATATAACATTCATGCTTATAACAAATTACTAGAGTAGAGATGATAGCTATAGTGCTGTCAAATAGATTAATCACATCTAACATAAGTGTGTAAAAAAATAAAGTTTCTGACCCTTTCTGTAGCCTTCTTTTCAAGTATGTAATAGATCCATTTATTTTTCTCTCTCTCCAATAGGGTTGACTTCAACGTCCCTATGAAAGACAAGACAATAACAAATAACCAGAGGTGAGATGGATATTGCTGATATACCAATATTATTGCATTCTTAACCAATAATGGTTTGTTCTTATCTCATTGAAATCACCATAATTCCACTTTGTGCTGTTCATGTGCTCAAACTGTCAACTGCAGTGTGTTTACCTTGAAAATCTCACAGCTTTGTTGCTTATAAAATGTTTGTTGTATTATAATCATTCACTTATTCATGTCTATTTTCTTGCAAAATGTTAAAGAAAATATTAGGATTACTCAATAAATGTTCGTTCATAGAATGTCAGCAGTATTTTTATGCTTAGTTTGAGCAACCATTTGAGACGAATACAAATTTCTGTTTTTTTTTTTCTTTTTTTTTTAAGTTGTGTGTATATATATATATATATATATATATACCTGACTCAGTTGAAAAACACATGTTGGCCTTGTGCTACAGTATTTGTAACCAATATTATATATGCTCTCATCAGAATCAAGGCTGCAGTCCCATCAATTCAGCACTGTTTAGATAAAGGGGCCAAAGCTGTAGTCCTGATGAGCCACTTGGGCCGGCCTGATGGAGTCCCCATGCCAAACAAGTACTCTCTGGAGCCTGTGGCCGCCGAACTCAAGAGCCTGCTGGGAAAGTAGGAGAGCTCAATATAAACTTCTTAACCTACACATATTACACCATCAGTTAGAGATAATGTAAACCTTCAAGCTACGTCTGTTTAACAGCACTGATGAATAGTTTTACTGCGTAAGTAAACATTAGAAATGTATGGTAGAAAAGCGTCATCAAGATGACATCTTAATAGTAATGCATCCTTAATTCAGCTTAGTACTTCGCCACCAACCTTGCTGTTTAATTTGCCTTTAAAGAGACATTCAGTTCCTGAAGGACTGTGTGGGTCCAGATGTGGAGAAAGCCTGTGCTGACCCACCTGCCGGTTCTGTCATTTTGCTGGAGAACCTGCGTTTCCATGTGGCCGAGGAGGGCAAGGGCAAAGATGCATCGGGGAACAAGGTCAGTGCAGCGTATGTCAGTGGCTCTGCAGGTAAAGAGTGCTTGGTCATCTTAGGCCCTGTTTACACCTGGTATTAAGATGCATTTTGGTCGATTGGATCACAAGTTGACGATGCTGAATACAGGCATAAACGGGGTTTAAAACGTTTTGAGCTTGTCCCCTTTTGGACCACTTTCAGAGGTTGTCTTGAACTCATTCGATCTGATTGCGTTCATAGTGTAAACGGTCATGTGGTCGAATGTTAAAGGCAATACAAAGATTATTGTTCAAATACTAGTAAAAACTATAATGAATGTGTTAAATGTTCTTAGTCTTTCCTTTCTTTGACTGTGCGGCCCAGAAAGAAGCCGCAAGAGTTTACGTTGAATTAAAATGCCAGATAAAGACCTTAAATTTGATCTGATCTGATCTGAATAGGCAGTAATATAACTACATGTATTCAAAATCGACTATACTGTTTAGAAAGCCCTCTGTAATAAGGGTGGTTTTACAAATCTCTTGCCAAATCATTCTGTTTTGTCTCGAGAGGCTAATTCATGCCTTAATAATTCCCTCTTTATCATTGTGTTGGAGCTTATCTGCAAAGCACAAGCTACTGTTAAAGCCTTCTTTGGCTGTGTGTGCATGCAGAGATACTGTACTCGGCTGACCTATTGACATTTGTAGGAAGGTCATGTGTGATCATGTGGCTTTTCTGGTCCTCGAAGCCCTGGCTGGAATGCATGCTGGGAAGAAGAGAGGGGGACGAGTAGAGACCAAAGAAAGGGAAACTGCCATGTCCTTTGCTGGCAAGAAACTGCAGTGAACTGCAGCTTGGCATTTTCTGGGCACCTGTGTAACCTTTCATTCACAGTAGTTTAGAAGTTATGAACTTTGAGTGCATCTGGATGGATGGCAGTAATGTGATCATAAAGGCATGTATCGTTGGTCTTGATCCAGGGGTCCTTCTGTAACTGGGTTTAAAATACTTTCTCCAGTTTACTATGCAAACACAACTGTAAGTTCACCATTTTGTTGGTTTACACATTGATTTCACATAACACTGAAAAGCAGTGTTGCCAGATTGGCTGGATTTCCAGCCCAAAACCCACCAAATAATGTGATTCAAACTAAATAATATTGACAAAATATAAATCAATTTTCCGAGAGGAAACTGGACTAAAGGGTGTTCACACAAAGATAAATATTCAGTGAAATGAAAATGTTTAAATCCATAAACATATTTTCACACTGATGCCTCATTTCATTTTTATGTAAATGTATCGTTACTGTTGAAGCAGCAATTTTTTTTTTTATGAAAAGGGGTTCAAATGACTTTTCTAGCACACAAACTGGTCAACCAATAAGACTTGTGCGTTTGGTCATGTACGACTGGCGCTCACGAACAGACTATTTCACTAAGCGGCAGTGAATAGCAGAGAAAGAATCCGTAACCTGCTCTCTTGTATTTGTACAAAATCTAAAGGTTTTAAAACGCATAAATACTGTTTGACTACTTTCCTTCGGATTTCATCTCTTCTATAAGTGCCACCTACTGTCAGTGAATTTGCATTTTTATTCAGGCCGCCTGCAGGGTTTTTTCTTTTTTCTGCATTAAGTCAAATAGCAGGTGCAATTTAGACCGAATTTGTTCGCCACAGTTCACCTTTAATGTGGAGTTTGGAATATTTATTCTTCAGGTGGCATCATAGGACTTATAAAGGATTTTCTTTTTATCTTTTCAGACCAAAGCAAGTCAGGCGGAAATCGATTCTTTCCGAGCCTCCCTGTCCAAGCTGGGTGATGTTTATGTCAACGACGCCTTTGGAACTGCGCACAGAGCTCATAGGTACCGCATTACACAGAATACACGTGATAGGAAAATAAAAACTCACATTGTGTTTAGTCTGAAAAATATCAACATGACACATTCTTATTCCCCTTGGTTTTCATGTCTAATGTCTCACTCCAGCTCCATGGTTGGAGTGAATCTCCCTCAGAAGGCAGCTGGTTTTCTGATGAAGAAGGAGCTGGACTACTTTGCCATGGCCCTTGAGAAACCACAGAGGCCTTTCCTGGCCATTCTCGGGGGGTGAGTGTTATTGACGGAGTACTCTGATAGCTTATCTTTTTAGTTCTGAATACTGTCTTGCTTAAGGAGGATAAGTACCCAGGTTTAGTGATTTAAAAACATCAAAAGACCTTGCTTTGATCCTGCAAGATCTTGTTCATGATCTAAGGAAGGGCTTTTACAGTGTTCAAACAACCGAAATGAATGACTGAGAATATTGGTCTGTACTTAAGTCTTTTTTTTAGGAAGCATCCATCTTTTCTCCATTGAAAACCAATTCAGAAAGCATCAGTGACAGTCCAGGAATAGTTTATCCTCTTATGCAACAGCAGGATGTGTGACAATGTCCTTGTTCTTTAAGCCTCACATATCTGGCTGAAGAAAGAATTATTTATTTAAACATTTGTAGATTTCTACCTTTTTTATAGTTATATCCTGATGGGGAACCATTGTGATTTAACTGTGCACTATGCAATGATGACAAATAAAGCCATGATCACTACAAAGTGTTCTTGTGGAAATGTGTGATTGAATGCAAATGACTTGCAAAAGTCAGGCCATTGCACAACTTACACACTCATTATGTACTTACTGAAGCAGTTCATATCTGATGTTTGTCCCAAATAACAAAGTTCACTCAGAGAATATCCCCATTGATAAGCTGAACTGCAGTGCACAAAATCCTTAAGCTTTTGTCTTATAATTAGACAGTTGTAGGCCACTTCATGCAATTTGTCAGGGGTGAATGTTTCATCCCAATAAGATTTAATTTTAAAAATGAACATTTCATTGAAAAAGCTTTGTTTGATTGATTGTTGTTTTGATCGGATAGGGCCAAGGTCAAAGATAAGATTCAGCTGATCAACAACATGTTGGACCAGGTGAATGAGATGATCATTGGTGGAGGAATGGCCTTTACCTTCCTCAAGGTTCTCAAGAACATGGAGGTGAGTGGCCTGAAGCTTCCTTCACACTGCAAACCAAAGTGGGGTTTATTTTGGGCTTGTTTTTTTAAATCCAAGTTGTTCGTAGAGACCATTGGTGGCAATTCTACAGTCAACTTAGGCTTACGATGCTTTTGGGAAACACAGCCCTGAACATTACTTACATTTTTGGAATTAAAAGTTGAGGTTGTTCACTTATTTATCCATAAACTTATCTGGGTTTGTCGCATAACCTGATTTCTGGAATACCCTCCTGGAGTTATAAATATTGTTGTCTTGTTCGGCACTCAGATCGGCACTTCCTTGTATGATGAAGAGGGTGCCAAAATTGTGAAAGACCTCATGGCTAAAGCTGAGAAGAACGGCGTGAAGATCGCACTTCCTGTTGACTTCGTCACCGCAGACAAGTTTGACGAGAAGGCGGTAACGGGGATTGCATCAGTAGCAGATGGTATTCCAGCTGGCTGGATGGTAAGGCAGACCCATGTTAGATTGTTTAGAGCTATAAGCTCTTCTCCTTTTCCTGTAAGTGAACTAGAAGCAGTTGTCAAAAGAAGCCCCTCTGGTTGTCCTTCCATCAAGGGTCTGGACTGTGGTCCTGAGAGCTCAAAGCTCTACGCGGAGGCTGTAGCCAGAGCCAAGCAGATTGTGTGGAACGGACCTGTTGGTGTGTTCGAGTGGGACAACTTCGCTCGTGGAACCAAGAACTTGATGGACAAAGTTGTGGAAGCGACCAAAAATGGCTGCATCACCATTATTGGTGAGAATTTTATTTTATTTTTCATTCAAGCGGCTGGCTTTTGCCTGGAAAACATTTAATGGCACACGTTTAATAGACTAGTGGTTGGCTAATTATTATTGGCAGGAATTTGGCAATTTTTAATTCTCACCAGTGGCATGACTTGTTTGTTTGCTTGGTTTTATTGTATTTATAGGATGATTGAATTTTTGCCATGAAAGTAGCCTTAGATGCTTAGATGCTTAGCCTTAGATGCATTACAAAAAATCTCCCCATTGGCTGATAAGCTTCTTTTGGAAAATAAGGCTACGTTCACACTGATGTCAGATAACAGCCATCAAAAAGTTTATATCGATCTCCATAATAGACTTATAATTGACGACTTTCTTTTAATTTCAGGTGGGGGAGACACAGCAACCTGCTGTGCCAAGTGGGACACAGAAGATAAGGTCAGTCATGTGAGCACTGGAGGCGGAGCCAGTCTGGAGCTGCTGGAGGGTAAAGTGTTGCCTGGTGTCGATGCCCTCAGCAACGTATAAGCGCTGGGTGCTCATCTCCCAAAAGGCTGTCATCCTTATTCACTCAGCGTTTGTTCAGCATTCTATAACCAACCGGGGATGCAAAAGACGACTACTCCACTCTCTATGGACCGCTAACAGTATGCTGTGCTAGACTCCCTGATCTGGGCCGCGTTTCTCAAAAGCATTGTGAGCTAAGTTGATCGTAGAGACCATTGGTTGCATTAATTTAGGCTTGCGATGCTTTTTGAAACACAGCCCTGTTCACTCATACACATCCATTTGTTTTTCTTCTATCAAATTACCTAAAGGGTTTCTCATTCAAGATATTTCCATCGGTTATGAGCGAAAGGTTGACATCAGCAGTAATGACGATTTCTGTTATGGTTGTTACCTGCTTAAGTGTTCATGTGTGTCCCGTTGTAGTCTGAATGTGTGCATTCAGTGTAACCCGTTGTGTTGTAATTCTAGAGTTTATATTTGATATTTGTTGCCTTCCCACAGATGTTGAGGACCTGTAAAAATGTAGACACTTTTCTCCCCATATCGCACTTGTCATAGACCTGCAGCTTATGAGATAGATGTTCTGCACTGGAATTATTATAATGGGCTAATGTTTGACCCAGACAACCTGTCATGGAAAGAATGATAATAAAAAAAATATTTAAACTGAAGTCATTTTCTTTTTTTTTTTTGTCTGCACGCAATGTAATATTTTAATGTTGTTATCGCTGAGTGCATGTGCATACTTTACCTGCATACATATGGTGTAGTCCCATAAAGCTATACATAGCAAATCCCTTATGAGCAAGTTATTTTGGGTGAACTAGAAACATTGATAAATATTACTTACGTAAAAATGTTATGCAATGTTCTGCAGTCTGACAACTGAACAACCTTGGATGGTGTTTTAATACTAAAAGTTTGCGTGGTGCCATTAAGGACAGCAGGGGAAACCTAATGGTTCTGGGGATGCATGTCTCCAGCAGGGGCCTGTACCATGATGGTAGTTGAACAAACTCAGGGTTACAGGTTTAGTTTTGAGTTGACAAACAATGAAAAATATAAAGAATTTAAACAAATTTACACAGCAATAAGAAAATAGCTGTCTATGAAAAAGGACAACTAAAATAAAAGGTCTTGCTATATCAGTGCAAGTAAAAGCTGTAAAATTAGTTTATACATTTGATAAAGTTAGAGAAAACTTAACATTTTAACCTAACATGTAGTCATTTTATAGCTTTATCTTTTGATTTTAAAGCATATTTATATATCTATTTTTTCCATGATAATGATTCCAAACAAATAAAAGGCCCCTGAACTTTAAAACCATTGAAACCCTTTGGGAAATGATCAACCTGAATTGTGATAAGTCATGCAGGTCTTCCATTGACGCCTAACTTTGG
Source organism: Chrosomus eos (assembly GCA_036326025.1). NCBI lineage: Eukaryota > Metazoa > Chordata > Actinopteri > Cypriniformes > Leuciscidae > Chrosomus > Chrosomus eos. The sequence goes on from CM070834.1 coordinate 26,705,570, forward strand.
GAAGAACTTAAGGAGGGTTGAGAAGACATGACATGTGCACAATCTTAGTTGAGTCAAGGCCCAGGAGATTGGCTTTGGTAATCAAAAAAGACGGAAAATCAACAATTATGTTAGTCAATGTATGCTTTCTTCCTGACCTGTGAACTTTTTGTTTTTCTATGCCTTTTTTTCTTAATACAATAAAACCCATATTTAATTAAATGCTGGAGTTAGCCTTTCTTGACAAATCATTTTGTCATTTTAATACCTTAGTGTATTCTTCCCAATAGCCTATAATATCACTAAAACAAAGGAAAGAATATATGAATTTCAATACATGTATCAGGTCATTTAAAATGACTTCATTCCATAATGTTGGAATTTAGATGTTGGAGTAACATGAACAAGTTTTGTTTGTTTAACTTAATTGATTCATGTGGGGCTGATGTACAAGATTAAATCATGTAATTTTGAAATCACCTTTTTCAGTGTATTCCTCATATAGTATAATTGTTTAATAACACCTTAAGTGTCATTAAAAGCAAATACTGTGAAAATAATCTTTTCAGACATCACTTTTTCGCCACTACTGCATAATTTTGAAAGCCTTTATCTGGACTACATTTCCCATAATACACATCGTCTTAGCTCCGCCCTCACCTGCCGAGGTGTGTATGCGTCATTCAACAACAGCTGTGAGCGAAAAGTGCGGGGTTCTTTTGGGGCTCGAGGTAAGATTATGTTTTTGAAATTATGTCACATGTGAAGAATAAGTCAGTAAAGACTTACGAGAGCGTATTTATCTAACCAACAACTGTATCTCACAGCATACAGCAGTGGAAGAGATCAGATTAAAATAGGCTTACTGTACATGTGTGATGATCCAACGAAAGGCTTTCATAGGATTTTATTCACAATTTATTCCAAACAATAACTTTGGTAAACAGTCTGAAATCGAGATCTTTATATTAGGGAATTGATTGGTGTTTGAATGTTACATTCAGTGGTTGTGTGATGTGGATTTTTAAGAAAAGATGCAGAAGACGAGAGTGTAAATACAACAAGCATGATTTCAATCGAGGAGTGGAGCCCAGACCAAGTGTCCACATGGATGAAGCATATTGGATTTCCTCAATATGCAGAGAGCTTTGTGGGTGAGGTGATTCTTTTTTATCGAACATACAAAGTTACAACATCACAAAGACGTTCAAATTAAAATGCGGTAGACTTTTGTGTGTTGTAGAAGTTAAAGTAATCATTTGTCTTTGTCAAACGTGGCGTCATCACAAGAGGGCGCTCAGTTACAGTGTTCAACCCTCATGTTTTGCTGAGATTGACTTTTTGTTTTGGGTCCTAGTTATAGTATTGTGATCCCATTTATATTTCCACCCCAAACCAAGTAATATTATTTTTAAGTGTCTCATCAATAATAAATTGTGTTCATATAGTTAGTTCTCATTACATGAATATATAAACAGTTTTAAATATTTATTCCTTCACAGAAAATGGATTTTCTGGATTGGATCTCCTGGAAGTCACTGATTCAGTTTTAGGTAAGAATACAGGCTTTTCTTGTCTTACATTTAAAAAAAGAAAAGAAAAAAACTTAAGACACTTTCAGACCTGATTTTTATTACCCATCTTTAAACCGAGTATGTTTAATGTGATAGGTGTTAGTTAGTTTGCATGAATAATTGAATGCAAACTGAAAGGCCTTAGTGTTTTGTCACATGTAGTAGTCTGTTTCTCATTGAGCTAGGTAATATATTTATTTTACAGGTCTGAGCCGGTCAGTAACAATCCTTTGTTGTTTACAAAACCCCACTGAACATTTACCATTACTTCAAACAAATGTAGAGCTATTCATCTTCAAAAGTATGAGAGGATAGAGCCATTATAGGGTGTGGTTTTGTTTATGTAGTAGAAAGGGATCTTTCAAGCCATTATCATTAGGCTTTTGCAAATGCAGCCATATTTGCTATTGTACTGCAGCTGTTCTCAGAGTACAGAGAAATATTGACAATAACACTAAACAATTTCTTGTTAAATTTACTGTTGTGGGTTTTAGAACTTTAGCGGGTGGTATTGTATTATTTTACAGCTCCTGTTTATGTCATTACATTATGTAAGATCAACATACCTATTTGAGCTATTGAAATCCATTTGTTACTGTAAAATGTACTGATAAAAACAATAGGCGGTACAATGGAAAGGCACGTACTTGATGACTCGATAGTAAATTTACATGTAAAACGCTAACTTTTTAAAAGAAAAATTGGCAACTTAGCCAAGAATAGACGACTCTCGCAAAAAAACTTATCAAAATCTTCTGACATTTTTCTTTAAAACTGTTATGTCAGAGGTTACCCTTCCGCGGGACTCAACTCTTTCATCAACAGTTTATAAAGTTTTAAATATGGATATTTTCTTACAACCCATTGCTTCACTTCAGAAGGAATTTATTTACCCACTGGAGTCGTGTGGATTACTTGTAGCCTATATATATTTTTATTTATAATAGTTTTTAATATAACTCTGATTGTGTTCAGCTTTAAAGAAGAAAGTCATACCTTAGCTTGAGGGTGAGTGAGTAGGCTAAAATATGGGATCATTTTAATTTTTGGGTGAACTATTTCTTTAATAGATGAAGCAGCATATTATAAACAAATATGGTATTTATTGAGGAGGAAAGCAAGACTTTTTATATTGCTTTAATTATTTTCCTCTGAAGTGACTGAATCTGTGGGCTGCGCTACACATAAGACTCTTTGACAGGCTCCTGATCTTCAAGCCACACAAAAGCTTTTTGTACTTTTCTTGCTTGAGCGACGTTCCTTAAAGCCAACAGAAGAACAGGAACAATCGACAAACTCTCCGAAGGAGGGCTCTCCTGGCTTTAGAAAAAAAAATGCTTTGGATTCCCCTAAAGTTCTCTGCAAAGGGGGACAGTTTTTTTTCTCCTCACGACTCTTGAGTTTGTAAGTAATTTCGCTGCAAGTTTCGTATCAAGAGGAGGGCAGTCCTTGTCCTTCCCCTCACAGCATACTTCTAGTGGAAGAAAACACATTTCAACAACTCAAAAATGACAAGGAGAAGGGGGAACGCTTTTTATGTGAACATTAGTGCAAAGATGAACACAAAGTCCCCCTCGGTCTGGCGCGTTTACACTTTGTGAAGCGTGTTCGACGCTTTGGATTCCGCCGAAAAACTTGTAACGGACTTAAAACTTAGGACGCACAAAACCGGCGGCAGATCGAAATAAAGCGGGACCTGGCGAAAACTTATCAAGGTAAATACCTTTTAATAGATTACTCATGCGAAAATCATTATTTAAGTCGATTTATAACGATTATTTTTTAAGTTAAGCGAGTTTTACTCAGCCTGCAAAAGTTCCAACATTGCGAATGCAAATGTGAGGCTGTATCCTTTTTTGAACGATTTCGTGCTTTGAAAACATAAGACATTTTATGAAATGGGTTTATCATTTTATGTGTAAACTGCATGCATCCTCTGCTCGTGCAGTGATCATTGCTGTTACGATTATGACATGCGCAGTTCTGACACATTTGCTACAAGTCAACCTGCTCCATATGGCCTCGCGACATGCATGAACACTGTACTAAGCTATTAATAATATGTGAATATAAGGTATTAATGTGTATATTTATTCTGCAGATTCATGTTTTAGGCTATATGATAACTGATTGTTAAAAAGGCACATTTTTGCCACAGATTCACAATAGCTGTCAGCATCATTTTCTTTTACCATTGCACTTCCTTCTATTGTAATTTATGTTAAGTAGTGAATTAGGCTACACAGGATCATTAGAGGTCCTGCTGACGGATGTCACCCCACTCCTCGCTCTGAGGAATGTCGCTAAGGGCAGAGGGGGAGCAGGACACAGATATGCACACTACATAGGGCAGGAATGCAGTCATGTGTTATTGGAAATCAAAGCAAGAGGCCAAGTTATGAGGAATGCCTGGGCTTTATTAGGTGAAACTAATTGCCTTTTACTACTTAACCATTGCTAGCAGGAGTACTGACCCTTCCTCATAATGCTTTCATTGAGTGCTTTGCATTTAAGTGCTCCCTCTGAATATTGGGAGATAACCAAAATGGTTACTGAGGTAGCCGTGGACGACATTCCAAGAAATGTCCGTCACACTTCCAGAACGAACCCACAGCTTTATTAGTTGGACGCTCAGCATTCGGATGGTCTCCTCTCTCTTCCTTTTATCAGTGCTTTCCGGTGCTGTTAGTTGGAAAGGTAGTGAAGGATTGCCAGAGAAGTGCCTAGCGGAGCTGACTCACGGTGCAGGAATGTCAGCTCTTTTGCTTTTCCCTCCTCTCTCCATCTCTTTCCATCCCTCACTTCCTTTGCCCCCTGCCACCCTCCTCTCTTTTTTAAGAGGGGCCAGAGTTCTGCTTGCTGACTCAGCCTTAAATTCACCCAACTGCCTTTTCCACTGAGCTTTTTGGGAGTCCAAAAGGCTGCGGTTCTTCTTGAAGTTTTACAATTAGGTTGTGTCCAGCTGAGAACACCTCATCCCCCGATCCCCTCGAGGGAAACGGCCGTGTCCATATAACACAAAAACACGCTTTCAAAGACATTGGTAAAGGGATATGGCACTTACTGACTAAGGAATGTTGATGAAACTGATAATGAAAAGTTGACCGCAGATATAATTGGTTTGTTGAGTCTGTGCTGAACCTATAAAGGGATAGTTCACCCAAGAATGACAATTCTGTCATCATTTACTCACCCAAGTTGTTACAAACCGGAAGGAATTTCTTCTGTTGAACACAAAAGAAAATATTTTGAAGAATAAGGGTAACCAAATAGTTGATGTGCCCCATTGACTTCCATGGTATAAAAAGAAAAAGAAAAAGAAAGTCATTGGGGCACATCAACTGTTTGGTTACCGACATTCTTCAAATTTTGTGTTCAGCAGAAGAAAGAAACTCATACAGGTTTGGAAAAACATGAGGGCGAGTAAATAAATAATGATAGAACTGTCTTTTTGGGGTAACTATCCCATTAAGACTTTCATTTTGCTTGGCCGTTGTGCTAACAAAAGAAAATTAACCGTGTTAAAAACAATAACTACAAGATTGTAGTTTGTATTATGTAAAATTTGTAATATTTGGTAATTATGTCTTTGTTTATAAAAATGTAGGTTCAAAATGACTTTTACAAAAATAACAGCCAAGAAGACGGGTTGAACTAGAGGTTGAATCCATTTCACATTTCCAAATGACAAATATAGATCTTTGTTTATGTGAATAAGTAAGTAAATACACATATAACTCAACCTAAACTCAACTTAAAATAGCTTAATTAATCGATTATCAAAAAAGCTCTTGGCCTAGTGTCAAAGTATATGTCAGACAGTGTCTTGTGTTACCCAATGCCCCAGCATGATGAGTACCTGCACCTCTGGGAATTGAAGTCAGACACCCCTGTGGTGGAATGTGTCACTATTTTTCAGACGCAATCACATGGGCGAGGTACAGTGTCTAGCCATTCACTCATCTTCGGTCTGTTAATTAATTAAGCTGGATGTGTCACTCAAAATGTCAGAATTTGGGGGAAGCCACCACAAACCAGACAGTGATTTGACTCCAGATGGTCAAATTGGGTATATAATGCTTTCTGTTTTGACCTCTCTGGGTTTTTGTTGATAAAATAGCAGTAACACTTTACAATAAGGTTCCATTTGTTAACTTTTTTTTGATTGATGAAAAGTACTTCTAGAGCATTTTATAATCTTAGCTAATCTTAATTTCAGCATTTATTAAATCAAAATTTTTTATCTATTTTTGTTATTTAATGGACCTAAGCTAACATGTCATGAATTAACAATGTTTTATTTTTATTATTTAACAAAGATTAATAAATACTGTAACAAATGTATTGCTCATTGTTGTTAATTTAATGCTTTTAATGCATTAGCCAATGGGACCTTATTGTAAAGTGTTACCAAAATAACTTGACTGAAGATTTACCTTGCCAAAAGCGTTTTATCAGTGGTGTTGCATTAGTGGTATACACACATATGTGGTGGTATACACATATTTATCTATATAAATATAATTTTTGAAACGTAACCAGGTCACATTTCCATTTTTTTTTAGATTTATCCATTTAAAATGTAAAAATCTAATTGAATGTGTTCTTTTATGCTGCTCTTGTCTCTGGAAAAATCATTTTGAATCTTCCTGTTTATTAACAAAGACATAGATATTAAAATTGTACAGACATTGGATATATTTGACCAAGATCTTGCCGCTTGCATCCCCCACATCTGTTGTACATGACCGTAACTCTGTTAATTGTCACTTCGGTCATAAATTTCAGATTTTATAGATGTAATTTTTTTCCTCTGACAAAATGGGGGGGGGGGGGGGGGGGGGGGGACTATGCCTTTTTTCCTCTACTGAGGGAAAGAAACTGGTGCAGAGCTTCAGTGGCAAAGATGAAGCGTCTCCAGCACATGCTTTTCATTAAGGCTTTGGATGGAAGAGTGGGTGGGGGTTGAGAGGGAATCGAGGGGAGCAGCACTGTTTCCAAATACTTGGGCCTGTATCAGGGACTTGTGGGGGGAAAAACCACATTATAGAGACCTTGTTGCAGTTGGAGTATGGAGGAAGAGAAGAAATAGAGGGAATTATTCTGTGACTCATGTTGGATTTTTCTGCCATAATGGCACACAGGGCCTCTGTTGCAGCTCTTTCTTTTTCTTTTTGATAAAGTGACCTTTAGGATACCAGTATTTGTTTAGCCCCCTTTCAAAATCAGTGGTCATTAAATGCTGAACTCTGATAATAAATGAAACATTGACAATATATCTTTTTTGGAGGTTAATGAAGAGTAAGACTATATAGGGGTGTTATGTGCATTCGTTGTGTATGATAATATTGTAATTGTTGTTTTAACGATTGCAATCGGACATTGAGTATGTCCCTCCCTCACTACACAAAAACCTAATAAAAACACCACTTGAGATGGCATACACTGCATGTGATGCAGCTTTTTCAGTTTAGGTCAGACTACTACACATGCGCATTTAGAAATCACACATTCACATTTACTCTATTAAAATACAGTAAAAACGCCCCTGTATGAGTATTTGTCTTTTAGGCTATACAATATTTATATCATATGATATCGTTAAGCAATCACACAAATAGTGCCATTTCCCCCCCAAATATCAGCACAATTGCAAATGTGATATTGATTTAATACAACCGTTTAATCTGGTGGACAGTAACAAAGTATTTTTTACTTTGTTACAGTACTAAGTGCATTTTTAAAGTAGTATTTGTACTTTACTGAAGTACCTCACTACATTCTAAAGCATAATATCGTAATTTTTACTCCACTACAATTCCTAAAAAACATCCTGTTCCTCGTTAGCTTTGAATTGAAGAAACTGTTACATGCTCCAAAACACGAACAAGGTGATTCTTTTTAATGAGCCTGTTAAATCGCAAATCACACTAAATGATTCATTCGTGAATTGAACTGATCCGATTGCGACTCAGAGCGAATCTGCAGTTAACTAAATTCAATAGTCTGATTTAAATTTATCCAAGAACCGGGAGATACTCGGAAGTTGAGTGCATTGCGCGTCCGATGGCGCAAAAAGAAAGTTACAAATGCCGAATTTTTGGGTTGGTTATTATAAATGAACATCATATTTAGGTCATCTCATGACTGTCAGTTGTTTGGGAACAAAATCTGCTGTAAAAGGGCGAGCTATTTAAGGGAGCTCACTGTAATGCTTGAATGCGGACATGTTTACATAATCATCTCAACGGGGTAGCCTTTAAGTAAAAAAATCAACCCTAAACATAACATTAAAATAATTCAAATTAATGCACATGCCTTTTCCCCGTTGCCGTAGCAGATCAAATGATATAAAACTAGTATGTTTGAATAGTGTTCTTAAAATTATATGCATTTAGTCCTATGTGATAACCTAAACTGATATTTTAATACATTTAGGCCCGGTTTCACAGACAGGGTTTAGAGTAAGCCAGGATTAGGCCTTAGTTCAATTGGGGCATTTCATAAACGTGCCTTCCAAAAAAACATTACTGGTGTGTGCATCTTGAGACAAAACAATATTTTAAGATATGCCAGTGCAAATTGCTTTCAGTTAAAATTAAAATTTTGGCTGATACATTTGTCGATAAATCTAAAATCAAATTTTTATGTAATGGCTGATTACAAAACAAAAATCTCACCATTAAAAGCCATTGTCCCAAGCACACAATTATAATGTTCTCATTATAATTTTATGTGACAGACTTGTGCTGCACACGTTGCAGTAAACTATATTTTCCTTTTTGAAGTGATTCCAAACATATTTCAAGCAATTCAAAAACATTATGAGGAACAGTGTGCGTCTCAAGTGTCTTAGCTGAAGGAAATTATCCATTATATATCGGCTGTGTATCTTTTCGGGCCGCTAACGGTAATTTTTAAAACGAATATTTATCGTCCGGTACCGATATGGTGGCCGTGGCCGATATATCGTGCATCCCTTTTACCCAAGTTCTTGATTTGAGGGAGTTTAATAAACAATTAAGTGACTTATATTTTAGATACAATATTGCCTGTTTTGCTCTATTTCATCAATGAAAATAGTTCCAAACAAAGCTGCAACACACAGCGGTGTTTCATTACTGAACGAATCGGTTGAATGAATGACTCAAGGATTCGCTCATTAACAGTGACTTGTAGGTGGCGGTTTTAGTTTTATATTTAAAGTATCCTTTCAATTTTAAAATAATTTAATTTCATATATCATCAAACATCAAAACATTTGTAACTGCAGGTTAAATGATTTTTCACCTCTGAGCTGCATTAAACAGTCTGTGTAAATACATCAGATTCTGCATTTAGTTGATACTCATTTCATTAAAGTGGTAACAACCATATAGTGTTATTATTCTAATTGAATTTTTGAGTAAATGTAATAATTTGCTATCATAAATGATGCATATACAGTTAATTAGATAAGAAAAAAATGCAGATAAAACGGTAAAAAAAATCTATTTAAACTTTATATCTGTCACTGATTCGATCTAACCACTGCACAGAATATGAAGAATAACAAAAACTTAAGGCTTTAGCTGTCCACGGCAGTCTACACACTCAGAAAAAAAAATCTGATCGTCGTTATCAACAAAATCCCTAAAAAATATTGTTTTTTTGTTGTTGTCAATATCTTTCATTAAAAAAAAGAGATTCCCTGATTCACCCACGGTACTGTATGACCTGTATAATAATCTATAGTGGTTTCATTCACATGGTACTCAATGATTCTTCAGAGAATGCCTTGACAATACAAGTATTGCCAAGCAACCATGTCCAAATAAGTGAGTATTTTGGAAGTGTATTCTGTCCTAAAACAGTCAAATCCACTGTGTGCACTGAAGTGTTGTGGCCCTGAGTGCTGTCCTCTGGTTTCTCTCAGTGCTGACTTCCCATCAGGCCTCTCACATGTTTAAAAGAACGTAATCCCTTGAAATGAATCACGGTTGAATTCCAAGAAAGCAGCTCAATTGTGGGAGGCGAATAAATGCCGCGAAGACATATTGCGACGAACATGGAAATGGCGGTAGAGAGAAGGAGCAGATGTGTCAGAGTTTCTTGGCCTACTTCTCTTCCAGTCCTGCAGTGTGAGAATCTCTCCGAGCTGGGAGTAATGGACACAGGGGGAGGCTGAGCTTTACGCTTTCTCCACGGCTGCAGCGCCAGACCTTTCCAGAAAGGAATGTTGCGTTTCCTGCTCAGTTCCTGCCATGTGTTTCTCAATTCCCCCTTCTGCCTTAATCTCTCTGTCTGCTGCATGTGTCTTTGTTCTCGGACTGCGCCTTTGTCACCGTCTTATCCACTCATTGGATGCATGCTGGAAGACTAATTTAATTTGTGTGCGAGAATAGTTTGTTATGGTTTGGGGTGCATGTCGTCTTTTTTACCCAAAAGTCTGTGTCTTTAAGTTTTGAGACGTCTATGTGTCTAGTGTAATCCTAAACGTTGACAAAATTACTCTTTACCAGGAAACCAAAGCAAAATTATTTGACTCATGTTGCACTACCCAGATTTATGTCCAATCATATGACCTCTAGAATGAAATGGTTAGTGGTTCATAACTGGCATAAACAAAAACAGCCTAATCGCGGTTTAAAAAAAAAAAAATATATATATATATACACTACCGTTCAAAAGTTTGGGGTTGGTAAGATTTTTTTATGTTTTAAAAAGAAGTCTCTTCTGCTCACCAAGGCTGCATTTATTTGATTATAAATACAAAACGAACCCAGTAATATTGTGAAATATTATTTCAATGTAAAACAGCTGTTTTCTATGTGAATATATAGTAAAGTGTAATTTATTCCTGTCATGGTAAAGTTGAATCTTCAGCATCATAACTCCAGTCTTCAGTGTTCATGATCCTACAGAAATCATTCTAATATGATTATTTGATGCTCAAGAAACATTTATAATTATCACAGTTGAAAACAGTTGAGCTGCTTCATATTTTATTGCAAACCATGATAAAAAATTTTCAGGATTCTTTGAAAGTTCAAGAGAAAAGCATTTAATTAAAAAATGTATATTTAGCATTATTATAAATGTCTTTACTGTCACTTTTGATCAATTTAATGCATCCTTTGTGAAGAAAATTAATTAATTAAAAAATACAAATAAATCGTATTGACCCCAAACTTTTGAACGGTAGTGTGTGTGTGTGTGTGTGTGTATGTATATATATATATATATATATATATATATATATATATATATATATATATATATATATATATATATATATATATATATATATATATATATATATATATATATATATAAATAACATAATTAAAAACATGGAAAGAAAACTGCACTCAAATTAAGAGATTTTAAAGGCGAATAAACCCTTGTACTTTTTTATCTTCTGCCTTTATGCTGTTCTTGTGGCCTCATCATCATCAGTAACATCTCCCTTCAAACACACAAACTTTCTTCTGTATAAGCTCCTCCTTCACCAATAACAATATTGTCAGTGTTATCATGTCCTACATAAAGCATAAAAGAATTCTTAACATGGACGAGCTCTCTGGAGTTCATTAAACCCCTGGAAACCTTCCACTAATGCTCCCCTGTTATGTAAACAGTGCCTGCGAAAGTTGGGGGTGGCGTTTTTAACTATCCGAGGGCTGCTCGCTCTGCCTTAACAGACGGTTTCTAAGGTCACCCTCCTGATTTTTCCCGCTTTAATGTTTTGAGGTTTATGTTTAAGAGGTTGTCGTGGTGAAACTCTAGCCCTTGTGGAATGTTGCCCGACCACTTGTCAGCATTAGACAGTTTACCGTTGTTGCCAACGGCAATATTCATCAGAGGTCAGGAAGTAAGACGAGAAAATGCAATGGAAAATCCTGCTTCCTTTTGTCACAGTTCTCTGAAAAGTGGAACCAAAGGGTAAAGTTCTTGCCTATAGTAACATGCGCGTATGGGTCAATCACATGACGCTCATTCTTGTGTCCAAATCTATAGATTTATTTAGAAATGTTATGATGCAATTCACTCAGTAACGTGAATATACCTTCAATTATGACAATTATTTTAATGTTTGAATTGCTTTGGTCAGCATAAGTTAAAAATAAGGTGATACAATTGTCCTCCTGAAATCATAATTGAGAAAAAAAATTAAATGTTTGGTATAATCTTCTATTATTAATAGAGCAAAACTGCTTTACTAACATTTTTGTCTTTTATGACGTACGACCAACATGGTCAATAAAACTAAACATAAAACAGGAAATAACATCATAAAGAGGACCCTTTTGGCATAAATCTTTTAAAATATCAGCTAATTTGACTTTTTATGACAATAAACCTATACTAAATCATAAAATATTATACATGAATTCAAAATGTGTAATTTGTAAAATTGTCTTTTGCCTTGAAAATATTTAATAATAAAATATATATATATATATATATATATATATATATATATATATATATATATATATATATATATACACATTGACACATATTTTAAGGTGTAAAGGAAAATATGACATTACTTGATGGTCGCACCACATGACATTTTAAACATCATTCCAGTCTCAATTTAAATAAACACTACATTTCTAAGAACTGGACATGCTAATTTGTCATTGACCCATGATCTGTTTATTTTTGCATTAGCTAAGAATATAACAACACCACTACATATTGTTCTCTTTAGACTTCGATACATATCCGTTTAGTGATTAATTCTGTTGTCTTTATGACTAAAAACACTGGAAATGTAAAAGGAGAAGTCTGTTGAAAGATAAGATGTGATGGGATTAGTCACCCTATAAACCAAACAGAAATAGTTTTTTGAGTTTATCAAGCATGTCATGATCAAGAAACCATTTGGGGGCAACTCTTCAATTCCTTAATGTTATAAGTTAAGCATTAACACATATATATAACACATAATGAGGGCAGGAATGAACTGTACTGTCAGAGGCTGTTTGATAGTGTGCCAGCATCGGGCCTGTACTCAAACCTACCCTGGGCCACATTCCTGATGTATTACCCCGAGTAAACACTGTCTGCGTGGGGGCCCTGGGAAACTTGTGCACGAAACGTAAATATTTAGATAATGCCAGCATCCATTTAAAATGTTCCAGACCATCAGAAACCAGGTTACAGAAATACATCCATTTCGAATTATTCAATCTTTCTAAGTATACCTAGAACTGAATGTAACTTTTGGTGGTTAAAAACAAAACTGCATGCATTTTATGGAAGAACATTGTTTTGGTTGTGCTTCGGCTCTGCATGTATGAGCGGATGATTATGGTTATCCTATTGCTAATAAAACCCTACTAGGCTTAAAAGATATGAGCAGTTTAGATGGAAAGGATCTCAAGCTGATTAGCTGAAGACATTACTGTCGTTTTTAATAGACATGGTTCTTTGAAAATAAATTCCAGCACAGCGCCACAACAACCATAATTAAATGACCCTTCACAATAGAAAATGCTTTACAATTAAATCTGATAGAGAGCTAAATATGGCATATTATCTGTTAAAAAAAATACCTTACTGACCTGTTGAGTTATAAAAACGCCATCTACACTTCGCTTTTACAACATTTCAAATCCCTCAGTTCTCGCCATCTCCGAAAAGCCAAGCCAATGTTGATTCTTGTTTTATTACAAGTTCAGTCACGGTCTCTTTTTGCCAGCAGACTCTCTTCTTTTCTGTGTTTTTTTTAAATGGGTGATTCCTCGGAGGTTCAAGATTTAGCTGCTCCATGTTATTCTTTCTCGTTCGTTGTAATAACTAACCTATGCCACTTACACACGTGTCAAGTAGTCAGAGAAACTTTTCTCTTTATACGGATATGACGAGACAGGCAAGTGATGTATGTACACAATTTCTGGTCAAAACCATCCTGCTTGGTCTAAAATATGAACACTTGTTATAGGCTTTCCATAGTAAATCAGGGTAAAAAAAACATGTTTTGGAAGGATTGATGATCTATTGACTCTTTGTTTAAATTAACTTAAAAGGATTAGTTCACTTTTAAAAAAAACTTTTGCTGATAATTTACTCACCCCCATGTCATCCAAAATGTCCATGTCTTTCTTTCTTCAGTTGAAAAGAAATTGTTTTTGATAAAAACATTCCAGGATTTTTCTCCATATAATGGACTTCATTGGGGACCAAACGGCTCAAGGTCCAAATGACAGTTTCAGTGCAGCTTTAAAGGGCTTTAAACGATACCAGACGATGAATAAGGGTCTTATCTAGCGAAACCATCGGTCAATTCAAAAAGAAATAAAAAAAGTTTAAGTTTTATTAGCACAAGTGCTCGCCTTGCTCTGTTCTGTGATGCACGTTCGTGACTCTCCTGTTCGAACTCGTTTATCAAAATGAACAAATCTTTTTTCGAGTCCTTCAGTTCATTTCCTTCGTTGAATGAACGAAATGACTCGAAAAAAAGACTCGTTCAAAATGAATGAATCTTTTTTCGAGTCATTTCGTTTGTTGAATGAATGAAATGACTCAAAGATTTGTTCATTTTGATGAACGAGTTCGAACAGGAGAGTCACGAACGTGCATCACAGAACAGAGCAAGGCGAGCAATTGTGACACTTTGTGAAAAACTTAAACTTTTTTATTTCTTTTTGAAGTGACCGATCGTTTCGCTAGATAAGAGCCATATTCATCGTCTGGTATCGTTTAAAGCCCTTTGAAGCTGCACTGAAACTCTCATTTGGACCTTGAGCCGTTTGGTCCCCACTGAAGTCCATTATATGGAGAAAAATCCTGGAATGTTTTCATCAAAAACATTAATTTCTTTTCGACTGAAGAAAGACATGGACATCTTGGATGACATGGGGGTGAGTAAATTATAAGCAAAAGGTTTTTTTAAAAGTGAACTAATCCTTTAAATTTAACCAAAATAGTTACATAGTGTACCTCTAAAATCTGACATTTTGAAATGGTTTATATTCATGAACTTCAGAATTTTTCTCATTATAGAACCAAATAACTTATTGTCAAGGAAGCGAGATTGTATTAACTGAGAATGTTTGCTCAACTCTATTGGCACACTAGAGGGGATATTTTTATATGGATTACATGTACTGAACCCTGCCATGGGTCATTTCTTTCTTTATAAAAAAAATATCCAGAAGATAAAGCCTTTTTATTAATTGCACTCTTCCTGATAGCTTGACAGCAAGTTGTTGCCCAGTACCTATGTTGCTCTTGGCTCTGTTTAATTGCTCTGGAAAAAGACATGGGCGGCAGCAGTTAGGAATATGAGGAAGGAATAACCGCTGGCTGTGTTACGACAAGCCAGGAGTTTCAGTTTCTTATCGGAGGACTTGTTGTTTGCCACCTGTTTCTACATTACTCAACTGTTCGCAACAGGTGCATTCTTTGCTCAAGTTGGCCTGACATTCAGGGATGTTAGGGTTATTGATGGGTCACGATGATCAATTAAATCAACTAGGCCTCCAACAACCGACTTGTCCGGGGGTTTTCTTTGGCATACAGAAAATTAAATGTAATAGGTGCAATTTCTTAGCACACTAAGCGCAATCCGAAGCCCCTCGTGAAAATCTGAATTTTGAAATGGAGAAAGTTTTTAACAAGCATTCCAACAAACTCATCACTCATTCATTTCTGAAACCGATAAACTGGATCAAATAAAGTTTGATCACCTTTGAGGTTTCATACAAGCATCATACAAAAGTGATCTTTAGTCAGATTTTAGATATGTATCGCACACCCAATCTTAGATAATTATCATTTTGATGTAAGTTGGAGTGTTAACAGCAGCAGGCAGGTTTGAAGGTGTGTAGATGACTGGCAGTGATCCAGCCCACCTATCCTTACAGCCACACCTGATGGAATGCATTAGCTAGTTCAGTGTACAAGCTTACTGCAGTAATGTCCTTGAGCGTGTGAACAAAGGAGTGCGACTCGAGACTAATGGTTAGGATGGTCAACTGTTAAGGAGAGTTCAGTGGAGTTTTCTCACACAAGACGTCTTTGGTGGAAAGGAGTATCTGTGAGTTGAATTTGTGTTGGCTGTATTTTTCATCTTTTTGATGGTTTTCAGTGAATTGTCTTGTTGCGATTGCACTGTAAAAAGGATGCTGAGTTCTTAAAGTTAAAATTCAACTAAACCGATAATGTTTTAACTTTGTTTAAAGTTATTGACCGGTTGACAAAAAAGGCATTTGCTGTATGCACAGTAAATTTGAAGGGAATGTGTTCATGAAGTTAATAGGATACATAAACATTCTCCCAGGTTTGTAGTTCTGGGAATCATGCTTGACATTCTCCATTCCTTGCTCAGTACTTAAACTGTAAATACATCGTGTCACCGACATGACCATGGCAGGACTCTGAGGTCAGAAACTTTTGTTGGGAGACCTATCTGTGGACTTTTAACTATGTCAGATTCCACGAATTCACTTCTGGGCACTCTGGCCGTGGAATAAACTGTTTATCTGAAACAGTCAGGGAACTTGAAGTTCGAGCGTCAGCAGGAGTGTGAGGGGAGGAGGCTTCTGTAGCCTATTTCTGTTTTTGCCGAGGTTGGGGGCGTAGTAGAGAGGGGTCTGGTTTATTGTATGATTCAGTTTCATAGCTATGTGAAGTTTTGTGTGAGTGATTCAAGAGTTCTTGTAATGAGTCTTCTCTTAAATTGTGTTGTCTGAAATAGTGTTTTTCTAGGTTTTGTAACTCAAAACCTGTCAAGAACATGTCCAGGTCATATTTTACTCCGACCTGGACATGTTCTAATAAAAATTATATTTTATAGTAAAGCCTATTTTATTACCTTTTTTGCATCCACTCAATTCTCTTTACTGTGATGCAAAAACAAACAAAATCAACATAATCTGTATTCCATCAATATGCTTTACAGTGCATGGGAAATCCAAACAATGTGAACCCAAACCTGCAGTCATCAAATAACAAAAAAATTTATTAAAAATCCTATTTCATCACATACATTAACACGTTAACTTTGACAGCCCAAGAAAATATGATTATTTTCAATTAAGTAATTATGTCAATGTAGTATGTTTAACTGCTGTAATCCCATATACAATACAGAAATGAGAAATTCACATGTAAAACATCATGTATTATAGTAATATTTTAATTTATATGTATATGTCACAATAAAAATTAATCTAAATGACCTTAAAATGGTTTCAGGGTAAAATGTGTCACTGACCTGTTTTCATTAGATTTGCATATATGGGAATAATATCTTTTAAATAATTTCAGACACTTTTGTCAGTCCTTAAAGCATCAAAATTTTACAGATTACATTGAGTGTTATGGCATTTTTGGGGGGCATAAATGTAGCTTATGCCAGTCATTTAAACATATGCACATCCCTACATCCTGTTTGGATTGAACCACTACCCCATGCTATCTCTACCAACAGATCTGGAACCAGCCTCACTCCCTTAAACAATTTTATATCTGTCAGAATTTCTGTCCAGTTGCTAAGCAGTATGGAGTATGGCCCCCAATGACTATGAGAAGGAAATAAATAAATAAATACAAGGGCATTTCTTGTTTGGTTTTGTCTCGATCAGGAAATGAACATGCCTCACATCCCCTATCTTTCACATGAAAAATATTTCTTTCTACAACCCCCCAAAAAAAGCCTTTGAAAAAAAAAGTGTCTATCTTTGGACCCCACCCCCATTGTTCTAACTCGCCAGAGTGCCTTCCTGTTCTAGAGTGGCTTGGCATTCGGGACCTCGCGGACCGGCTGTGTGTTTTGGAGCGACTTGAGGAGCTTCTTCAGAGCAGTGACCCTAGTGAATGTCAGCACGATGAGCAGCCAGTAGTGACACACGACAGCAGCCGCACAGGTAGGTGACCTGATCGAATATACAGTAGAGTAATGGAGACATAAAAAAAATTACACAGTGACTGGAGAACACCAGAGGAGCCTAGATGGGTGGGGTGGACATCAGTGGGAAATAATAAACCACTAGAAGTTATGGGTTAGTTCATTTCGGCTATGTCCTTCTCTGTAATTCAAAATGTAGAACCTGTTTGGATAGTTTTTATCACTGAAAAAGTTCTGTGGTATATTTTATTCTTAAAATTATTAATAAGAACAGTATTAGTTAAATTTTTGCAGTAAAGGTGTTTAAAGTACTAAATCCAAAGGTATGCCCGGCAAAGTTTCTCTAACCACACTGGACGAAGGTTGTGTAAACACAAGTAACATAAAACTGCTGACAAATATCTTTTTGGGACAATTTTCAGCTTTTCAAATATATGAAGTGCCACTTATTCATCGACAGAAATCAGCCATCATTTCATTCATCTTAACCGTGAGTTTTTTTTTTGTGACCTCGCCATTTCATTTTCTCATCCTGCTTTTGTTTGTGGCCATCTCTTTCATTGACTCTGAGGAGCGAAATATTGAAGAATGACAGGATGTGGAAGTTAAAGTATGGGGGGGGGGGGTCGTTATGAAATGTATTTTTCTTCTTTTACTCTTTCTCCCACTTTCTCTGGCTTTCCAAATTGGAAAGCAGTTATACACTGATTCCTCTGTTTCTGACTCACTTTACATTTATTTATTTATTCACCACAGATGTTTCGGAAAAAAGCCTCATCCTCCTTGAGAATGCGGGGAATATCAGAAAGCAATAGACGTAATAAGTTCCCCTTCATTACTTTTTTAGATGGTGCATTAACCACTAAACTACAAACTCTGTTCAATGCCAGTAGTGGCAACCATTCCGGATGAACACCATTAAGAGAAACCGAATGTATATAAATTATAGTAACCTTTCATTTTACAGAAGTAATGTAGTTGTAGAGGTGTACTACACATTACACTCGACATTGGCTCTAATATTCTGGAATGGTTTCCACATAATGGCTTTGTATGCGTTAACTGCTCACTTGTTGTTTTAAATTGCTCTGTGTGATTTCTAAGTATCTACTATCTACAGCTCAAGCCGACAGTAGGGAGATTGGGGTTTAAGCTTTGAAGATGTGTAAGCTTTGGATAATCAGATGACTCAACTGCAATGCATGTTAAAGGAATGGATCTGTTGTACAGTAATGTGGTATATACTGTATATGGCATTGGTAACATGATTTGCATCATGGGTGGACTTCAACACCTTGACCCTGGGCTCTTCCTGATCTTTATAATGCAGAACAACACAATTTGTATCAATCCTTAATTAACAAGTGATTAGTAGTGGATGAAGATCCTCAGAGAGCTTCCATTGACACATTTCAAGTGGAAACAGGTGTCATAATTTAGCAATAATAACCTTAAAGACTATGGTGCCCAGCTGTCAATGTGTAAAGAGTTTGGGACAGTTGGGGTCTGAGATTTCAGGCAGTTTTCTTAGAACATGCAGAAGATTTGTCAATCTCCTTCAGTCTGTTTACTTTCATTTCAGCTTCTTAAACTGACTTATTTGTAACTTCTTCATTATGGTATAGCTTGTGATAATAGACAGTGGCTGTGTTTATTCATCATACATTGGTGTTTTTTCCACAGGGAGTGTGGACCGTGCCCGAAGCTCCTCTTTCCATGAGGTGGGTAGGTCACGGGAGCTGGAAATGAGGGCGGCAGCCTCAGTTTCCGAGGACACATCAGGCAGCAGCGGTAGTGGCCATACAGTTCTGCAGCGGCTCTTGCAGGAGCAAATGCGCTATGGCGACGGCCGAAATTACATTGCCCTGCAACAACAGCAACAGCAGCAGCAGCAGCAAGGTCAAGTGAGTGGATACCCGGGGCCTGGCAGCCCAGGGGACGAGCTCTCGATGGTCCCTCACATTGCGAGGCAGGAGCCTCAGGGCCAGGAGCTGCAGACAGACAGTGGCATGGAGAAGCTCAGCACACGCACTGCGGGAGGAGGTGGCGGTGGCAGTGGAGGCAGTGGAAGCTGCTTGAGTGGACAAGGGCAGAATCCCGAAGATCTACCAACCTATGACCAAGCCAAGGTGCAGTCACAGTACTTCCGCGGTCATCAGCCCCAGCAGCCTCAACCACAGATACCCCCGTCAGTAGGTGCGGCATTTTATGTGACTGGCCTCAGCAACCCTAAAGTGCGACCCCCAGAGGGCAGGCCCACGGTACAGAGGGTGAATGGAAGCAAAGTTCACCAAGATGACGGGCTCAAGGATCTAAAGCAAGGCCATGTACGTTCACTCAGTGAAAGACTAATGCAGCTCTCTTTGGCCACCAGCGGGGTCAAGGCCCATGCGCCTGTTACCAGTTCACCACTTTCCCCCCAGTTGCCTCCACCTGGACTTCCAGGAGATTATTATAAACCCTCTGGGCCCCAACACAGGGGTCCACCACCAGACTATCCATTTAAGGCAATGCCCTCTCCACCCAAACAGCAGCAGCACCAGCAGCATCAGCAGCACCATCAGCACCAGGAGCCTGGACACTTCTACCCAGACCACCGTGGCACAAGCCAGCCAGCCAGAGCTGACATTCCTCACGTCCGGTACCAGCCACCACCAGAGTATGGCTCTTTCCGGTGAGCTAAAAGAGTGCTTACAAAAGCTAAAGCTATAGAGTTCAAAGCTAAAGTGTGGGCTGAATTATAGGACATTAGTGGGAACTGGAACAATACACCTCAAAACACAAATTCCCTCACATTCCCTGACTTATCAGTTGTTGAAAAATTCCAAATGATGAATCTTAAAACAGCCCTTCCCTTCGATGCTGGGACATGTTGTCAGGAAACCAGTTATGGGAAAAGCCAGTTTTGCCTGTTTCCCTGAATTCATTTAGCTCAGAGCCAGTGTGCAACATATAGCAAAAGAATGCATAACTAATTCTAATAATCATTTACATGTCACAACATGACAGTTTCTCTATTATGTTGCAGAGAACCAGGAATGTTGACCTGTGAAAAAATATTTTTATGAACGGTTGGAATGCATTACATACTTTGGAGAAGTCATTGTTTTCCAACAGTGATTTAATCTGTTAAAAAGAGCCGTTGGTTATAACGTTGGCACGTTTATATTCAGCCTAAAGTTGTAGGTCCCTGAAAGTTCTCAATCATTTTTTTAATGTTTACACTTTTGTAATCCGCCAAAATATGAATATTATTTATTTCTCTGCCCTCATTAGGTCAAGTAAGGAGAGTTCAAGTCACTCTCAAAGGTCTGTCCATCACCATAGCCCTTCATCTTCCGTTACGTCAGGGGGCTCTCTCTCCCGTGCTCAGTCTTCCACTCTCAGCAGCATCCTGGCTTCTTCCCACCATCCTCCACATATGGGTCACCAGGGAGAGCCCTTCCCCATGTGTGCTCGTAGCCCACAGGGGCCCGGTTCCCACCAAGGTGATCCATATGGCCCAGGTCCAGGTCACCCTCCCCATCAACGCAGCCATGTGTTCCCTCATGATCCTTACGGGTCAGCTCCCAGGGGTCTCCACATGCACCAGCACCAGTACCACCAGCACCACCAGCAGGGCTCCCAGCAGCAGCAGCAGCAGCAACAGAATCCAGGACAACACTACTCACATCCACACTCCATGCAGGGGGACCCTTACGCCATGCTGGCCCGTGCCCAGCAGATGGTGGATATGCTGTCTGAAGAGAACCGCTTGCTTAAGCAAGAGCTGGAAGTGTGTGGGGAAAAGGTGTCCAAACTACAAAAGGTTAGAACTTCTTTGAAGGATCGCATTATATTATGTTTATGTCAGGAGGCAGGAAAATGTCTCCAAGTAAAGTTTTCAGAACAACAACAGTTTGGCTAGCTTGCTACCGAGTTAACAAAAGCATTCAGCAGTGATCTGTTTACAATTTGGTTTTCTGTGGAGATTCTTGAGGAGATATGGGAAAAAATGCTGAATGCTGGTTTCATTCAGGTCGTAACCGGTACCACATACACATAACCCATATTGTAACAGTTCTCAAGTCTGTGGAAAAGTGGGCCAGTTCAAGATAGGGCAGTGTTTCCCAGTCTTGTTCCTGGAGGCAAACCAACCAACAGTACACATTTTGGATGTCTCTCTTATCCTACCATCTATTTCTGGTCTTTAAGTCTCTACTTACAATCTAATGAGTTGAATCAGGAAGAGTGCGAAAGTGTGTAGTGTTGGTGTGCCTCCAGGAACAGGGTTGGGGAAACCCTGTAATAGGCTCTCAGATCGCCAAGTATCAGCGACTATTTTGGCACAGAAGGGTTAGAAGAGATTTAAAGGTGTTTTTTGGAATGGACAATAGGTTTTATTGCATGCAAAAAACCAAAGGCTACTTTCCATTCTGTATCCTTTTGAATTTCAAAAATCCATACTTTCTATAAGAAGTCTTTTTACTTTGCAGCTGGAGACTGAGATCCAAATGGTGTCTGAAGCCTATGAAAACCTGGCCAAATCATCCACAAAGAGGGAAGCTCTTGAGAAGACCATGAGAAATAAGCTGGAGATGGAGGTGCGCAGGGTACACGACTTCAACAGGGACCTAAGAGGTGAGAACAAAGCAAGATAATTGAATAGTACGAAACGAGTGTCCATGAATTGTACCTTTATCACGACTATATCACATCTTATGAATAAGCAGTGACTCCAAAGCATATTTGTGTAATTTTTATTATATGGTTGCACTAAAGTTTTAGTTTTCGGTAAAATGGATGAAAATGGTGATATGGATCTGCTTATGGTTGAAAGGATGAAATGGATTCCTGTATCTTACTAAGATATAACAGGTTGCAGTAGAGCAGAGTAAAGCTACCCAATTGTGTTAACATTGTGTATGAACATCAGATGGAGAAACACCACAGGGTCAGTAAATGAGAGCGTTGCGGTGGTCCCACATTCTGTTCTTCCCATTCACAGAGGCTTCTTATTCTTCTCCAGGTTCAAAGCATTTGAAGTTAAATTCAGTTTGCTTTCTTTTGTGCCATATCTTGTGGCTCTGTGTAGTTTCTATTGGAATCGAAAGCAATAGTCTCTGCTCTCATTTTTCTGCTGCTGTCAGCAGGCCCGCTCTGCCAGAGTGTGGCCACCTCTACGATCATGCCTCACTGTGTTCTTTAGTCCAGCAGAGAACAGAGAACCCCTGATTTATGGCAGTATGCCCAGACTTTGTCCACAGGGAGCTCCAAGAGTTTTACAGCAAATTTTTCTTCTCTCTTTTTTGCCGTTCTTTCTTTCACCCTGTGATTCTCATATATTTTGTAGACTGATATACTACTTACAGGTATTGTTCAAGCATAGATTTTACTAAAGTAGATTTCTTGCAATCGATAATCAGTGTTGTTTGCAAAGGCATCCATCAATATTACTCTTGATTATTTTTAGGGTCAGGGATTTCAACAAATTCCCAATCATAACTATTAACTTCTGTGCACATTGTCCTAATATGTTTGTGCTAGGGACACAAATGAATTGAGGCCGGGTCAGTAATACTTTTTGGCAACTTCTTGGCAACCACTTGTAGTCTCATTTATGTTTTAAGTCTAGATAAGAATCTTAATTTTATTGAGAGGCACTGAGGCACAGTGGGGGAAAGGCATTTGATTCTGGAATGCTCATCTCACAGTCTGGTTGACTTAACACGGGGGAAATATTGTTTTAACGTTTGGCCTGCTTCCTTGATGAATGGTTTGCCATTTAAAAAAAAACCCAGCAACCCCTTCTATATAATGGCCCTTTTATCTGGGCCAGTTTTTGACTTAACAGCACAGTGTGAATTATTGCAAGACCTCTCTTTGGGAATTGTAAAATAAAATTTAGATTTGTTTACTAATTTGCTGAGCAACCAGTCCAAGTGATACATAATTTGTGAGGAGTCGTGGAATATGAGCTACATATTCTTGAGTGTTTTTGGTAGGATGGAGAATAGTGCACTAAGCATATGTTAAAATAATCACAGCTGTTTGCTGCATTTATTGAGTGTATGAAGTAAATATCAAATATTTGTATTTTGGACACTGGAAAGCCTTGATTGTGGTTTTCTCTTCAAAGAAATAACCACATTTGTTAATGAGATGCCATATAAACCTTCACATAGATGCATTTGATCTGTTTGACACAGATGGTCTGGTTTTCGTATTCTATTTTCTAACATTGATTTAATCTCTCACACAGACTTTATGAAGCATTTGTCATAGTTTTGAACTTTAAAATCAGGGGAATGTATGATGGTATTGTCTCTTTCTTTCAATAGAGCGAATGGAAACCGCCAACAAGCAGCTTGCAGCAAAAGACTGTGAGGGCACAGAGGACAATCGCAAAACCATCTCACAGCTTCTGACTCAGAGTGAGTGGACCTCTACATCTAGTAGAAATGTAGAACTTTCTTGAAGCTAATGTGATGCACTTGTATTAATCATGGGTTTGTTTTGAAATACCATTTATTTGTAAGCAAATGTCAGTTGCAATATATTGGGAAAGAAAGTGCAGAACATCCATTTTACTCCATTTATCAGATAAAGAGAGCCAGAGAGAGAAGGAGAAGCTGGATATCGAGTTGAATTCGCTTCGCTCCACCAACGAGGACCAGCGCAGACACATTGAGATCCGTGACCAGGCCTTAAACAATGCCCAAGCAAAAGTGGTCAAGCTGGAGGAGGAGGTAAAGCTCACTAACAATTAAGGCTACCCATGTACCTCTTTAGGAATTCGTTCTACATGCTTTGACTGACGCTAAAGCTGTGTTTTACAAATTTACAACGTATTCATAATTTTTATGAATTTCAAATTGGGACACCACCACAGCAAAGCAGACATTTAGGTTACAATGTTCATATTCTCACCTACATGTTAACAAAATTAATTGACATTTTCTACAATTTCTGTGACCATATTTCTGTGTTTATGTATATATGTGCCGCCTTGTGGTCCTATTCTACATCACTCTCTCAAAACTAAAGAAAGTTCTGAGTTCTGTTTTCATTTATTTATCTATTTATTTTGGACAGGTAATTGCTGAATCATGCTGCCAGTTTGCCATCTTAGAGAGGGCTTGATATTTTCCAGATACTACACAGTTTGCTTTAAAATGAACTGACCTTTGAACAATACAGCAGAGCAGATTGCATTTTGGGTAATAAACTAACATCTGTCAATATTTTCTGCTTATGAGTGTCTGTTGTTAGTAAACAGTGGGTGAACTTTATTGAAACCAGCATTAAATGGACATTTCATTTAGTCATAGCCCACTTACCCCCAAACATATCCCTGTGGTACTCCGCCACAATGTTTAAGCTCAACCTCCTCAAGTTCTTTGAAGTTCTTTCCCGTCAACTTCTCATCTCGGCAGTTGAGATCTTCAAGCTTGAGTGAACCGTTGGCTGCAACTTTCTTTGAAACCACACAACATGTACTGAGGCCAAAAAAAGCTTCATGAAAAAAAAAAACCAGAAAAAAACCTTCAAACCGAAGTAGCGTTGATGGTTCTGAACTCCACTCATGAGTGTTTGTAACAGTTGGAGTCTGTGGTTGAGCTCTTCTGGCGTGCTCCCAGATGGCCTTTTGGCCATCGTTGAACGGGGGGCGCACCCTTGCGTCCCAAAATGCACCGGGCCGTTCCGCTTTTGTTCTACCCTGTCACAAACGCCCGCTTGTTCCCCGAACAAAGCCTCTTGAGTTGTCTGGCATGAAAGGACTTGAAGATGGCTGAATTCTTGCCCTCTCCACCCACCCCTTCCAAACGGGAGCCAAATACTTTAACACTTGCTCTCTCACTCTTCTGTGTTATGATGTCCCCCCCGAGGTAAATTGGGGCATTCATTTTGGCTGCAATTATGGCCACTGGTGGATTTGAGAGATGTAGAGGAGAGAGAGGTTGAAGGATACAAGGAGGCATTGTAAGGTGGATGGGGGCTTCTGTGTGCGGCGCGAGCAGCAGCGTCTGACCTGCATTTTCTCTGTTTGTATAGCTGAAGAAAAAGCAGGTATACGTGGAGAAGGTGGAGCGGATGCAGCAGGCTTTAGCACAGCTTCAGGCCGCGTGCGAGAAGAGAGAACAGCTGGAGCATCGGCTACGCACTCGACTGGAGAGGGAGCTGGAATCACTGCGAATGCAACAGGTAAGTGATGCAAAAGCTTACCTCGAATTGGCTACATTCGGGAACAGTACTCTTTGTTATTATAACAACCTTATTTCCAGCAAAAGATAACAAAATTCACATACATATTTGTGTGAAATATATATATTTTTTCATCTTTGAACCACAATTTGAAAACCCTTGTATTAAACTGCTCAATGCAACCATTTCCTCTTTTCACACAAACATCTATTTATGGATGGGTCTCAGTTGTAGGCAGCAAGAGCTCACGTTGTCCCTGCGGAGATGAACTGTTTACCTACGTACCCTCTTTCTGTGTGTCCGATTTTTACTGACCCCTAATCTGGAGGAAAGTTTGCAACTCCGCCTGCTTTGTGAATGTGTGTTTGTGTTAAGAGAAGAGGATAAGGAGGAGTAGTAGACAGCTGTATTCTTCATTAGGGGCCCAGAAACTGGACATCCTTCCTCTGTGCTGTTCATTCAACAAGGACACCTGAAACAACCTTCAGATGAGATAAGAATACTTAAAACCAGCGGTACTCGAATGTTAAGGTGTGGTCACATTAGCGAGATTTATAGACAAAAAAATGACCGTTGTCAATCGTGTAGCTATATATGAAGCACCACTCGCACAGATGTCACTTTCAAATCTGTTAGTCAACACAGCGAATCCTCATGACCAACATGAACCTGGTGCGATACAAGTGTGGGGAAATCTTTTGCTTTTACGCAAAATCCCTGAACACGTGGATTCATATTGAAATAACTGGATTTTGCACTTGTAGATTTGTGTGACCGCACCTTTAGGCCGTGTGACCACCAAAGCGTTTTTTCCCCAAGGCTAGCATATTTTTCCAATTGTTTGCAGTGGGAGCTGTGCTTTTTTAAAAAAACAGCAAGGTGGCGAGGCGCTGAGCATCTATTTCAAACTGAGCTCTAAGCTCGCTAGGTTTTTTTTCCTGGTTGCCTAGAGTGTTCAACTTTGGGGTAAAACGGAGCGCTCCACTGTCACTTTTTACCCACCCGTCCAATCACAGTGGAGGAGGGGCGGGTCAAATACAACACCGACCAACCTCCACATTCTGCTTGTACAATATCAACAGATGACAACAAGAAGCATAATAACTGAGCATAATCATTTAAAACAAGAGCCAGAGCAATCTATCTGTGAAATGAGATACTAGCAACACTTCCGCTGATATTTCGTATCATAGCAAGCAAAGCGTCTCAACTGAGAAAAACGTTGCGCTGCCAAACCACTCAAGCTCCTACAGCTAGGTATTTTCAGCTGGCTAAAATACGGCCTTAGACTTTTTCGAGAGCCTGGTGGACAAATTTTGTCTGTCTGCAAGAGTAACATTTTAAAAATGCCATAAATTTGGTTATTAAAAATTTGATTGCTTCATAAAGAAAACACGCTTTGGCTTTGTTGCAAAACCTAGTGGGGTAATCTAACTGTATATTGAATACATAGACAGCTAACATTCCAACCAAGATTGATCCTCATAAGTGATTATTTGTAATGCTGTACATGGCAGCAATTCCATACAACACACACATAGAATCCCTCACAAGAGACTCAGCTCATGATTGATTAGCATTTGCTAAGCTAATGTCACAATACTCAAATAAGCAAACAATACTCACAGTCCCCCACCCCCCAAAGTACAAATTTCCCCTCGCAGGCAGCAGATTGCATTGGTCAACTCCACCTGTCAAGAAAAGTTCAGACTTCATGTTTAGAGAAATATTATGGATGGATCAGAGTAATGCTATCGATCAGGAAGGGCTACCAATGTTATAGTGTGGAATAAGCTTAGGGTGTAGTTTAGGAGTTAAGTATTTGTTTCAGCGTTGTGTAGGCAATCAGCACTGTAATTGACATGACCAATGAAATCTTAGAATTGGCTGTGTAGGCGGGGTTTCCACTTAATTGATTTGTGGAAGAAATTACACAACCTACTGCGATTAGTTTCATTCATGATGTGTTGCTATAAGCTACTGATGTGGTAGACTCGACTTCTGTACAGATTGATTCCGATAAAGTTTTAGGTTTGCATGTTTCCAAGCTAATGACTCGGGGGCGCCATTTACACAACACCGTTTTTAAAGTAACACTAAGTAGTTTTTCAACCTTCATAATATATTTTCAAGACCCTTGTGATGGTACATCGACTTAAAATAAGTTAAATGACTCCTCTGCCATAGCCTGACGTGGTCTGTATCGCTTTTACTGGCACTATGTAACTTCGGGTTTCGGGTAGGAACCCGTGCACAAAAAGAACTACAAAACTCGACTGCTTTACGTCAAGCGCTACAATAGTCATTATTTCGTTTTTCTTCGTTTCTGATGTCGCAATACATCATCCTTTCATGAAATCATGTAACATACTCTACCTTGTCTGTGGACATCATTCATTCTAAAGCCGGTGCTGGGTAAACAGCGAGCGTGTGTGCGACGGTAGGCTAAATTATTTACGACAGCGGCAATGGACAATTTCGTTTACAACCAGTAGGGCGACCGAAGAGGAAAAGTTACTTGGTGTTACTTTAACTAAAACGTAAAAAATAAATGCGTTTTGACTGTTCATTTACATGACAACGATGTTTTCAGGACCTGAAAACACAAACTTTTGAAACTGTTATTGTCTGTCATGTAAACGAAATTTGTGAAAAGGGTGATGTCATGCGCATGCGTATTACTGTACGTGTTCAGTCTATAGGCGCATAGTGTTTCTTTACAAAGTGACATCGCCAACTACTGGCCTGACAGCAGAATGCAGCACAAAAAAATGTGTACTTTTTTTAGAACATAATTGTCGTGTAAAGGTACACTTAGGAAGCAGAAAATATACAGCACAGGCAAACAATCAGTTTAGAATTGATTGCAACTAACTTAAATGGGAAAAATAGC
Organism: Chrosomus eos; assembly: GCA_036326025.1. Lineage (NCBI taxonomy): Eukaryota > Metazoa > Chordata > Actinopteri > Cypriniformes > Leuciscidae > Chrosomus > Chrosomus eos. The sequence goes on from CM070834.1 coordinate 26,734,044, forward strand.
TATTTTTAGTCAGAATTGAAGATTTCTTATTGGTTCTTCCTCTCTCTGTCTCTCTCTCTCACAGAGGCATGGTGGTTCTCAGAACACAGTTGGTCCTGAGTTCAGCTCAGCGGCTCTGATGGAACACCTGAGAGAAAAAGAGGAGAGGATTTTGGCCCTGGAGGCCGACATGACCAAATGGGAACAGAAATACCTGGAGGAGAGCGTGATGAGACAGTTTGCGCTGGACGCCGCTGCTTCTGTGGCCACACAAAGGTACGCAAGTTCACTGCTATACACTAAGCCAACACTGTAGGAATGCATAAGAAGTTATTCAAGATTCCTCAAGGGTATCGTGCTGAAAACGAACACTATATTTTTAACTAAAATGGACATAAAATAACAATAAACTACTATAACGTTCACTACAGCACATTCAAAGTGATAACGAATACTGAAACTACATCAAATGAAACTTATTGGTGTAATTGCTATTAGATACAATCAAAAGTATCTATGCATCAATCAATCAATCAACATTTATTTATACAGCCCTTTACAACACTCAAGGTGAACCAAAGTGCTTTCCAAAAACAACAACAACAATACAATGCAAAATATAAAAATAAAATATATAATCAAGATATATAATAAATGTATGTCACAAAGAAAACAAAGAAAGAAAAAACAGAATGACTCAACCAATGCTACGATATAAAAGCCAGTCTAAATAAATAAGTCTTAAGCTTAGCTTTAAAAGGGCCTAAGTCTGTGATTGTTCGTAAGTCGGCAGGTAGCTTGTTCCAAAGTCTTGGCCCAGCTACAGAAAAGGCCCGGTCACCCCAGAGTCTGTACCTTGTCCTTGGGACTTCCAACAAGAGTTGAGTTGTTGATCTAAGAGTCCTGTTTGACTCTCGCAAAGTTAGCATCTCAGTTACGTAAGGTGGAGCAAGGCCGTTGAGAGCTTTAAAAACAAACAATAAAATCTTAAAATCAACTCTAAAAGAAACAGGAAGCCAGTGGAGCGAAGAAAGAATTGGAGTTATATGCTCACGTTTGCGTGTATTAGTTAAAAGGCGAGCTGCTGCGTTCTGCACCAGCTGAAGGCGCCTGAGTGATGACTGTGAGACTCCCACGTAGAGTGCGTTACAGTAGTCTAGTCTTGAGCTAATAAAAGCATGAATAGCTTTCTCAAGATCCGAACGATTTAAAAATGGTTTGACCTTGGCCAATAGACGTAGTTGAAAAAAACTTGCTTTTACCACGCTGTCAATTTGTTTATCAAATTTAAGGCTACTATCAAAAGTCACACCGAGATTTCTGACAGTCGGTCTAAATTTTGAAATTAATGTATTTGGGTCAGCGTTTGCAGACTCGCCAAATAAAATATATTCGGTCTTATCTTCATTCAAATTAAGGAAGTTTTTTCCTAACCATAATTTAATGTCGTCAATGCAATCAATTAGTGACCCAGATGCATCACTATTTGTTGGACTCATCGGCAAATAAATCTGCAAATCATCAGCATCAGCAATGATAAGCTATGTTATGCCTGGCTATGATGGACCCAAGGGGCAGCATATAGAGTGAAAATAAAACCGGTCCAAGAATAGAGCCTTGTGGCACCCCGCAGGAAAGAGAAGTAGTAGAAGAGGACGAATTCCCAATCACTACAGAATAGGTTCTATTAGTCAAATAAGACGAAAACCACTGAAACGCAGTACCCTTAATGCCAACATAGTGATTAAGGCGAGACAGAAGGATTGCATGGTCCACTGTATCAAAGGCCGCCGTGAGATCAAGAAGCACTAAAATAACGGGGCTCTTAGAATCAACAAACCGGGCAATATCGTTGTGTACCTTTAACAGTGCAGACTCAGTACTATGGCGCGATCTAAATCCTGATTGAAATTTCTCAAACATAGAGTTATTTTCTAAAAAAGAATGTAATTGGAAAAAAACAACTTTTTCTAAAACTTTTGACAGAAAAGGCAAGTGAGAAACTGGTCTGAAATTAGACAGAACTGAGGGATCCAGATTCGGTTTTTTAAGAAAAGGCCTAACCACAGCATGTTTGAACTCAGCAGGGACAGATCCTGAGCTAAGACATTTATTAATAAATACCAACAAGAAAGGCCCAACTGTGCTAAAAACCTCTTTTAGCAATTTAGTTGGAATAAAGTCCATGGGACAATTTGTACTTTTCATTTGTTGCACTACTTCGTTAAAAAATGATAATGAGACTGGCTCAAACTCTTCAAGCACAGTGGAATGAGTTGCCGCAACAACTGAGTCAGTTGCAGAACTATTAGTCGTGAGTTGTCTGACGGACTCCACTTTATTAATAAAAAAGCTAAGAAAATTCTCACAAGTGGAGACTGAGGCATCCGTCAGAGAAAAAGAATGTGGGTTTACGATAGAATTAATTGTATTAAACATCACCCTTGGACAATGCCCACTATTAGTGATAATATTTGACAAATATTTTGATTTTGCCTCCCTTACGGCCCCTTGATAATCAAGAAGACAGCCCCTTAATATTTCCAAGGACACATACAATTTGTCCTTCTTCCATCTTCGCTCAGCTTGTCTACAGCGCTGCCTAGCGGTGCGGGTGGCATCATTTATCCAGGGATCTGTTCTTAACTTAGGAGCTCTGTGTTTATAAGGGGCAATAACATCTAAAATTTCAGAACAGGTAGAATTAAAAAATGAAAGCATGCCATCAGAACATATAGAATAATCAGATTCACTAAAGACATAACATTCAGAGTCCATAAAAATATCCGTAAATTCTTCAGCCGTTGAGGAAGTGAGAATACGACGATAACATGGCAAAACACTAGACTTACTGGCTATTGAAGGCAGGACTGGAAATTCAACAATAACAGGGAAATGATCCGAGATAGCAGTCTCAGATATTTCAGTAAGGGAGATAGAGAGCCCATAAGACATAATAAGGTCCAGAGTGTGTCCCATAAGATGTGTGGGTCGGTCCACCAGTTGATTTAACTGGAAAGAGGACAAAAGTCGTTTAAACTCAGTACCCAACAGATCAGACGGACAGCACACATGGATATTAAAATCACCACAAATAAAAATTTGGTCATACTTAGGGACAACATCAGCTAAAAATTCGGAAAACTCTTGAATAAAATTCTTATTGTATTTGGGTGGACGATAAACAACAGCACACAACACAGGGCATGTAAACTCGATTAAAAATAGCTGTAGTTCAAAACAAGAATAATTATTTGTAGATAAAAGTCGACATTTAAATTTGTCCTTAAAAACAGAAGCCACGCCTCCTCCGCGCCCCGACACTCGCGGGGAGCTGAAAAAACAGCAGTGAGGTGGGAGGAGCTCTGTAAAGGCACTGTTGTCACCTGGTTTAACCCAGGTTTCCGTCAACAAAAGAAAATCCAAAGAGTGCAAAATAAAAAAATCTTTCAAGATAAACGTTTTGTTAGTTAGCGATCTAGCGTTGATCAAAGCAACACGTACAGTGTTGAGGCTAGACTGCTGAGAGATACTTGCAAGCGGGCGAAGATTCTCCTTTTCGGAATGCCGTTTACAGATCATTATGGGCCGTCGGATAGGATGTATATTCACAGCGTCGGGATCCACAGCATCAGGGACAATGGGTCGAAGCCACCGGTAGCAGTATTCTGAGGAACACTTTACAGCGTAGCCGTCGTACTCCCGAGAGAACGCCGTGAAACTGCGAGGATCAGATGCCGAAGCCAGAGTCAGGTAGGCTCTTCTTAATCTGGCAAATTTCCCGCCTCTCCGGCCGCGCCGTCTGCTGCGTTTTCTATAGCGATTGACGGCAGGTAACACACTGGGCACATGCCACAGGTGCGAAGGTAGTGATGACAGTAGTGGTGGCGGCGTCTCGGACTGTCCACTATAGCCACGAATTTTAGAATTAACCACATAATTCCTTATGTTCAGAAGAGTCTGGCGATCGTAAACTAACAGTGGTGACACATTCTGTGCAAAATGTGACAAGATTAACAAACACAATAACACACAGAGCAAAGGAAGACGGCCAGCCAAACACAGCGGCGCCATCTTTTCCCTGATGCTGAGGTCAATCTATCTATCTATGCATGATTAAATCTAAATGAAACTAAACTGAAATTTAAAAAGTAACTTATTTAAATTTGACTGAAAAACTATAATTTCTCATTGTTTTTTTGTGTGTTAACTTCTAACCTATTCAGAGACACGTCCTCTGTCATCATCAGCCACTCCCCCAGCAGCAGCTATGACACTTCTGTGGAGGCACGTATCCAGAAAGAAGAAGAGGAGATCCTCATGGCCAACCGCCGCTGCCTGGACATGGAGAGCAGGATCAAGAACCTGCACGCTCAGATCATAGAGAAGGACGCCATGATAAAGGTGCTGCATCAGCGCTCGCGCAAAGATCCGGCCAGCAAATTAGACGCCCCGGCCATGAGGCCCTCCAAGTCCCTCATGTCCATCGCTATGGGCACGGGCAGCTCCAGCGGCTCCGGGCTGCTGTCACACTCTCTGGGCCTCAGCGGGAGCAGCCCCATCACGGAGGAACGCAGGGAAGACCGCAGCTGGAAGGGCAGTCTGGGTACGTGAGTCCAGTGTGAAGGGAGAAATAGATCTAAAATTAACCCTCAGTAGCAAAAAAGTAATAGAATAATACATAATTTTTAGTTTAGTAAGTTTAATAACTAATTTAGTTTAATTTAGTAAGTTTAATAACCCCCACGTTGCTGATAAATATAATGTAGCGATTCAGTTGCGAAGCTACTTTATCAATAAAGTTGTGGGGCAGTGTTGAGAAGTTTGTGTTTCTGTTTGAGAAGTGCTATATCTCTTAGTGACGTTTGTGTGTGTGTGCACACTTCATTAAAAACAGCTCATTGATATAGAAAATCGATTAAACTGACTGGAACTACCTGTGTATTAAACGCTTTTATTGCACACCATTCAGCAAATCATAATTGAGTATTCAGACAGCTCGAAAGCCTATGTACTTGTATACCAAGTTATAAAAGTGGTGAAATTTTGCAATTTTATCTATTAATGTATCCTGTCTATTTGTTCACTCAGTCTGAATTGTTCCTCTTCACGTTCCAGGTGTTCTGCTTGGCCCAGAGTTCAGAGGTGACTCTTTGAGGACCGGGTCCATCTCCTCCTCTCCATCTCCAGTCCTGCCCTCCACCCCGATGCCAGCTGCCACACACTCAAAGACTGGCAGCAGAGACAGCTGCACCCAGACAGAGAAGGGTCAGGAGGCCAGCAAGCCGAGCACACCTGCCCTGCCGAGCGTTCCCGGACCCAGCCGGATCAGCAGCCCGAGCCCCGTCTACATACCCGACCGCATCGCCGGTACAGCTCGCACACACGCACACACACACACACACACACACACACACACACACACACACACACACACACACACAATCATGTTAAAGTGTGTAAACCTGTGCGTTTCTTCTTTGTTTTCATTATGGGAAACCAACCCAACAACCACTAACGTCTGGTTGAATGGCATTGAGCTAAATGTTTGTCTTTCCATGCAACTGGTGAACCGTGGAATCCAAAACAGAAAGGACAAATGGATCAAATTATCAATGAAATGACTTTTAAAAAAAATCAGCAATACATTGAACACGTGATTCATGCATACAATAACTTTAAAATACTTCTGTGATGAGCTTGTTTTTAATTTCTAAACTAAAATTAATTTTGATCTTTTTTTTAGGGGTCCATAAAGTAAGAAATGTCAGGGTGATGCAACTGTCCTGAAAAAAAGCCTAATTAAAAGAATGAAAATCTTAGTTTGGCACAACTTATTTTTATTTCTTAGATAAGTGGACCGAAGTAGTTTTAAAATATTATTATAAATATTTAAATTATGTACTGCATCAAAGGCATGTGGTGCTGCCAATGTGCATGCAGAGGAAAAGAAAATATCTTAAAATCTCAATTTCTTTATAAGGCAACGCTAGTTCAGGTTGTAAAATGTCATATGGTGCGACTCAAAACCATAATATTTATAAATTAAAAATAGATGTGTGAAAAATATATATAATTTTTTTTGAAAATAATACTTTAGATGTGAACGCTCAGATGTATTCATAGTGTAAGGAGAATGTTTTTACTTTTACTTGGTCGCACCACATTAACTTAAAACCTTATTAGACTAACATGAATACCAAGAGTACATTTGAAAGAACGTTGCACAAAACTAGCTTTTTTGAAGATTTTCTTTTCTTTACCTTGGACACTCATTTACCATTGACCCATAAACATCTGCATGTGTCTTTGTCTCTACAGATGTGCCAGTGTTTCACACAAATACATTAGAGAGGAGAGCGCCGGTGCAGTCGCTCCCGCCACAGGACGTGGACAACGAGATGGTGGAAATACTCATCTGAACACACACATATTGATAAAGAAACAAAGCAGGTGAAGGAATCCTTCCCTCCGTTACATTTTCACATCAAGATGTCGAGACAGATGTTTAGGAACAAACTCTTTATACAAATCGGCAAACGACAATATACAACAACATTCACAATCAACACTTTTTGTGTTCAGTATTGTCTGGTGGGATTTTCCCCCCTCCAGACCCTCGGACCAAATGTACTGCCATAATCTTTTACATTTATTGCACTACTTTGTTTGTTTTTACTTCTTTTTTTGGGTATGCAATTGTTTTGTTGTGTATATGTACTAATAATACAAATGTGGCACTTGAGTATCTAGAAAAATGGTGAGTTGCCGGACAGTTGTTATGTGTAAATACTGCATTGGAATACTGTAAATCTGAATGTCGTAGGGCCTTTTTTATTCTAGGACGCAATGTCTGTACGGCACGTTCTGTACGGTTCACAGCGCACTGTTTAAGAGCAATGGACCAACAAGCATTCACCTGTGTGTCCAGAAGCTCAGAAGTATGTGAAAGTATGAGTGACCCAACTGGTATTGGGTTTGTCTGTGTGAGAGTCTGTAGTTTTTCCAATCATAACTAAGGTCTATCATTCCAGTAGAGCTCCAGCAACCACAAACGTGCCTTGGTTGAGAGGTACCACACACACACACACACACACACACACACACACACACACACACACACACCGGACTTCCAGGTCTGTCCTTTCACAGTTTGGAAATCCTCCAATCCTCTCGTTTCAATGTGATAGTTACTCCGAATTAAATTTTTGATAGCTTTTTTTCCCAGTCTTGGTTGCAAGACATTTAACTCTTGACCAAAGGAATCTGTAAAGACAATGCAAATGTTTTATAGAAGGGCCAAGCAATGATTCTCAGGTTATCCAGGGGCCCTGCTCCTGCAGAGTTTAGATCCAATCCCAATTAAACACACCTCAACCAGATCATCAGCTTGCAGGCAGGTGTGTTGAGGCAAGTTGGAGCTGAACTCTGCAGGACAGTTGCCCTCCAGGACCGAGTTAGGACGGCGAACGGGATTTTACCAAGTACATCATGTTCCTGGATCACCATATTTGTTGATCTTGGAACAACATTCTAATCAACCAATCGGATTTGAGGGACAAGTTTACAGTTTGTCAAGTTTAGGCTTGCTACCAGTCGGTGCTTCTACATCAGTGTTATTCGCCTATCATTTCCCTCTGATTAGGGATATGGTTAGGACTAAATTTACGAACAGGAATGTTGTTCCAGGATTAACAAATATGTGTATTTAGGAACATGACTTTCTTGGAGTTTGGACACCCTTGATCTAACCTAACTCAAGATTACACGGATGTGTAAATGAGATTCTTCCGTGAAATCACGAAACCATCTGATTTGACTGCTTTCATTATTTTCTCATGTGCTTCATAGTTTGTGGAATTTCCTCAGAGTGACCTCTGGATCTAAATTTGCGAGAGATTTTCTTTTGCTCGACACTCAGTCCCTGACGTCAATGTGACGTCTGTTCGACATGTCCGTTTTCATCTGGAACGCGTCACATTTAGTGTCTGCACATTTTTAAAACATTCCCTGGCAGACGTTACAACAACATTCAGCTGATTTATTTGTGAATTCACTCGTGTTTCTCAGGTGCTTATACACAAATATGACCGTTAATACACAATGCTGTCCAGATGGGGTTGTTTGGTGATTTGTCATATACGCATAAATGAACGAGCAAGTTTAAGTTTCTAAAGCAGGTCATTATTTCAAAGAACTCAAAAGCATGTGTGAATGACTACACTACCGTTCATACTGAGTTTAAACTGGGCACTAAACATATTCTGCCGAATCATGAGGTATATGATTGAGAAAGAGATCCGTTAGCATTCCATTTCCTCTCAAAGGTCCTGCTGGGGCAGGAAGTGTCGTTTTGAGCCAATCACCTGAGCCCTAGAGGTCATGTGACTAATGTGGAGCCATCATATGATGATTTCAAAGACACAAGGCTAAAGAAATAAGATCCTACATAGCAGTTTTATATTTACAATTCAGTTTTTGGTTAAACAACCACATGTATTTCCCTGAAAATTAGATTCCATACCATTTGATGTCATGGAAACAAATTTCATATGGAATTAGTTTTGAAACACGGACCAAATCGAATTCATTTACAAGTATTAAGTATTTGAGCACAGTCAGTCTCAGTTCAAGCACAATGTGTGCCTCGGTACTTGACATTTTGTACACAATCAATCTTTTATCTCATTTGCTTGAGATAGAAACTATTTCCTTCCTGTCTTTCTGTTTTAAATAAAATCTGAAAACATTTCCGGTATTGTTAGATGACCCATTGTCAAAACACTCAACGGCTGGGTATTTAAGACCGTTTCAGCAAGTTTGAAGAGCACTCATCTAATTTAGGCACAAACTAAGACAATGGACCTAAGAGTGGACTGAGACAAAGGTGGGACAAATGCTGATAAACCCACATTACATTTAAAATAGTTCATGCTTTAAAAGTGTCGACATACAGAAAAAGTTCAACTAAACCGAGTTAAAGTTTAACCTCACTGTGAGGCTAATCTAGATTTCATTAGCACATTTATCAGTTTGTTCCACCTCAAGCCTCAGAGTAGTTGATGGTCTTGCTACATTTGATACTTTAAAGTTTGAGCTTGTAAAGGAGAATGTGTTGTAGTCCATCTCAGGACGAATTACGTGAATGTGTTTTTGTATTATTGTGTTGTATAGCATCTACCCTTTTGTCCCATCAATGGGCATTTTACGTATTCTTTTTCCTCACGAGGACTGTTTTCATTCATTTCACTAGTATTTGATTCATTACAAAATGTCACTCTCGTTGCTGCTTGACAATTAATTTGAATTAAATGGTATTCCTGTTTATCATTTTCCATCGTATCTCATGCAGATGTTGTATAAGGCTTTACATATTTCATTTGGTTAAGCGTTTCAGTACCTTTTTTTTTTTTCTTGGTTAATTTAATTTTTTAATAAACTGATCCAATTGCATCATTTAGTTGTTTTTTGACTGGCATCATCAATGCAATTTACTGCATTTAGAGAATGAGCATCTGAGAATAATTCATGTTTATTATTTTAAATATACATTCATCAGGATTAGCAAATCTGTTAAAATGGATGAAGGCTATTCAAGTGCCTAATTGGAAGAAAAAGAAGAAAACTAAATATAAACCCTCATATTTAGACTCATAACCTGCAAGGCTTGTAAAGCATGCAGAATAAATCAAACACTAAACAAACTAGCAACTACTAGTCTGATCAAATAGGCAAAGAAAGATGGCATTCCTATATGACATCATCTGTGAGAAAAACATGCTTGAGTTCCCTCAAACCACTTGTAGACCAAAGTGACCCATGTCACTAGCATGATCTCACGACGCACATATAATGGATGGTGCAAACATTTATGCCTCATTCTGAATACAGTCCTCTTTACGAGCAGTTTACCATAATTGGGATGGAACCAATCACTGGAACACAAATATGTGCAGTGATGTAGTTGGCGGGCTCTGCTGCTCTTGTAGTGTTGAAGCGAGCCGTCATCTGCGCATCCACAGCCAGCCGTTGATCAGACAGGCAGACAGTAAGAGAGAGAAGAGCACCAGCTCTGTCTGTCTGCGCTCTGTGTTCTGTCTCTCCAGACCGGCGACCCTCCTGCTCATCTTCACCACCTGGACCAATCAAAGCCAAGGAACACAATCAATGTGATAAACAATAATATACATCATACAGGGCCCTATGATTTCTGCGATGCGGAAAACGCAGATGGAATCCAATCATAAAAAAGGAATTTGCTGTATAACAAGGAATTTGTCTAGCAGGCCAGTACATTTAAATAAAACACGATATATAGTCTAGTGTCTGTGAATATTAAACCGCAAAAGACTATTTAAATATGAATCCTACATGTTCTGTGTCTGTGTGAATGAATGGCGCACGTGAGCCGCTTATGGCGTTTTCAGTCTCTGCTACACTATATGAGGAACTTCATCTCCAGAGCCACTCATTTAAGAAAAACTATCGTCATATCATTAACACAGTAGAGACTCAACCCTGATTATTAAATTAAATGTGTTCCAGTGATTGAAGACTGGAGTAATGATGCTGAAAATTCAGCTTTACAGTGTCACATGATAATATTTCTTTGGAAACCGGGACACATTTTTTCAGGATTCTTTGTTCTTTTACAGAAAAGAACAGCATTTATTTGAAATAAAAATCTTTTGTAACATTATAAACGTTTTTACTGTCACTTTTGATTAATTTAATGCATTAATCTGTATAAAACTACTGAATAAAAGTATTCATTTCTTTTTTTGTGAAAGTTACTAGTAATAAACTAAAAAAGCCAAACCAATATTTTATGGGAAAAAAGAACAAGCACATAGAGTTATTTGCTTGTGGATTAGACTAAATTCCTCATGCTGTACATTTGTTTTTCTGTCCTTTGGTTATTAGTATTTGTTACCAAACATTGCAAGTAATAATTTGGTAGCATTATAAACTCAAAAATATAATAATAATTTTTTTTTTTAAATCACTGTTTGTGTAGTGACCAAATTCTATATGACTAGTGAAGTGACAGACCAAAATATCACAAGGTCAATTAATATGGATCCAAATCCCATCAAACCCATAACCCATCAAAATTAGTGTAATAATGTAACATTGTGTCAACAACAGATTTAAATATTACTGTATTATGTACACTATTCATATAATACAAAATATTCTATATTGAAAAACTGGTAACACTTTACTATAAGGTTTCATTTGTTGACATTAGTTAATGTATTACCTAACATGAACTAACCATGAGTAATACATTTGTTACTGTTGAAATTAACATTAATAAAAGATTAATAAATGCTGTAGAAGTGCAGTTCATTAGTTCATGTTAACTAATGAAACCTTATTGTAACGTGCCACTGAAAAATTAATTGTGCAAAATCCTCTCTTCCTCATTTTCATATTTTACACATTTCTATTTGTGTGTAGGTGAATTTTGTATGTCAAACATACACCTTTTAAAGGTGGGGTATGTGATTCTCTTTTTTGTCCATTTTTTCAAAATAACTTGAAATAATATTCCTAACCCACTTACAGCCACTGAGTTAGAAGCACTGAAATGAAAATTAAGCAATTTAATCATCTGTGGAACGGGCAGGACTCGAAAAACTCCAGCCAATCATTTCCAAGACCACCTAGAATCATTGGACAGTAAGTCCGTCAATCAAACGGTTGTATCACACCCCCTTCCCCCCAGCGCGCCTGACCCCCGTCGTGCGCATACTCAAAGCTTGTGACGCATGCGCATCTCGTCAGTAAAGCCGGTTCCATGATTAGTAGTAAATCGTCATTACAATCTCTCGCGCATCTGAGTTTTCGCTCGTGCATGATTGCGCGTCCATGTTCTTCGAATGGGTGGAGTCAGGGCCAGCGTTTCAAAATCACATACCCCACCTTTAACATGCACGTTACACAATATATAAATGTATGTGTAACGTAAAATGATGTATGCTTGTCATAGAAAATGAACCTACCCAAAGGAATAATACAGAACCTGTGTCTCAGTGAAATCTGAGCTTGTGTCGGTGTGAAGCTCCAGCACTGACCTGTCTGCGGAGCACCATCAACTCAACAGCGGTTCCTGTGTCCTCTTCAGGACTGAGCCAGAACTCCTGCGAGGCACTGTGGGACGGAACGTGGCGTTAACAAAGACATCCACATCTTTCAACCGAAACGCCCTGCCCTCCCTTCCATCACTGCTTTAACTAATTCAATGTGCTCCCTCAACACGATCCGTTATGATAAAAGACCCTCCATTAACAGCATACAGCAGCGTCCCACTATTGAATGCATGAGCCACTGTCACCTTGTCCTGCTCTGATCAGGTTGAACATCCACAGCCGGAGAGGGATGGTTTTCCGGGTTACCAAACCTTAAAACACAAGAGAGACACCAGGAACCACAGCAGTCCACATTGAACATGATTTTGGGAACAAATCCATTTTAAAATGAGCAGAAAGGCTGAACTAAAAGCCCAAAGCTTGTTAGTTGCTCAGGTAAAGCCAGTGAATCCAAAGCCCAAAGCTTTGATGTGAATCTGCAGGCATGAAAGTGCAGACTCTGAAAGCCAGGCAGGAAAACGAATTCATGCAGTTCAATCAGAAACAACTAAACAGCATGGGTTCAAAGGTCAAGGCAAACAGGCTGAATATGCCAGGTTAGCGGGAAGGGGGAAAGCATGGCGTGTGTCACCTGGAGGAGTACTTTCGCAGGAGTTTCTGGGACGCCTGCTGACCCAGCTCCCTGGCGGCCTGTAGCATGCTCTGTGGGGACAGCAGGTTGGGTGGGATAGAGGGAAGCCCCGGGGGCTTTGGCGGGGACGGGTCTGTATGTCCAACACCGCGGCTATTGCGGACAGGGGTACGGACATAGAGGGGCATCGCTGTTATTTAAAGACTGATACTAGGACAGCTGTAATACACAAACCTGACAGTCTTTATGTGATCGAGTAAATAAGCTTCTCCTTTAGAGCAGAAGATGATGTGAACTGACCAAATATCACAACCACTCTCTCCTGCCCTCTAGTGGATGTTTAGTGGGAGTGAGGCGTGTATATAAAGACTATGAAATGAAGAACACATACTGTAGTAGTTCTCTGAAAATGTTGTATTAGGGTATCGACAATGAAATACATTTAGGCCTGGTTTCACAGACAGGGCTTAGATTAGGCCTTAGTTCAATTAGGACATATAGCTTTTATAAATGTGCCTTAGAAAAACATTACTGGTGTGCAGCTTGAGACAAAACAATGGCACTTACATATTTTAAGGTTTGATTTCAGTTAAAACAGCTAAAACATGCATTTTAGTCTGGGAATAGCTTAAGCCTTGTCTTTGAAACCAGAGGCTACAAAAGTAGTAAAACTGAATTTAAAACAGCATTTGATAATATTTTATAATTATGTATACTGCTTTTAGGGGCTCGTGTTAATTGGGAGACTACATGGAATGAAAATCACACTGTAGGACCATTTAAAATGAACTAGCAAAGGCGAAAGTGGGGACCTGATCTGTTACCTACACTTCACTTAAAATCCTGATATTGACAATAAAAATCCATGTAACGTTATGTCAACTACCAATATATGTATATAACTGTATTCGTTTACATATAAACATATCGAACAAAAATAGTGCAAAATCATTATACATTGTATATTGTGTATTATGTATATAAATATGTATATTTACAGAGATTTGTATTAAAAAAAATCTATTGTGCAAAACCCTATCTCTCTCTATATATATATATATGTATGTATATATATATATATATATATATATATAATACACTACCGGTCAAAAGTTTTAGATCTGTAAGATTTTTTATGTTTTTAAAAGAAGTCTCTTCTGCTCACCAAGGCTGCAATTCTTTGATAAAAAAAACAGTAATATTGTGAAATATTATTACAATTCAAAATGACTGTTTTCTATTTTAATATATTTTAATAATATATTTGATATTTGATATATTTGATATTTGATTGATATTTAATATATTTGAAATCTGAATTTTCAACATCATTACTCCAGTTTTCAGTGTCACATGATCCTTCAGAAATCATTCTAATATGCTGATTGTATGCTCAAAAAACATAAATTATTATTTTCAATGTTGAAAACAGTCGTGTACCATTTTTTCCCCCAAAATTCTATGATTAATAGAAAGTTCAAAAGAACATCATTTATTTAAAATATAATATTTTCTAACATTATAAATGTCTACTGTAACTTTTGATCAATTTAACTCATCCTAGATGAATAAAAGTATTTTCTAATTTCTTTCCCCCAAAAATAAAAAACAAATTCTTACTGACCCCAAACTTTTGAATGGTAGTGATTAATGTTACAAAAGCTTTCCATTTCAGATCAATTCTGTTCTTTTGAACTTTCTATTCATCAAAGAATCCTGAAATAAAAATGTAAAAAACTGTTTTCAACATGGATAATAATCATAAATGTTTCTTGAGCATCAGATTATAATAATTTCTGTAGGATCATGTGACACTGAAGACTGGAGTAATGATGCTGTAAATTCAGCTTTGATCACAGGAATAAATTACACTTCACTATATATTCACATAGAAAACCGCTGTATATTTTAACAAATAATTGCAGCCTTGGTGAGCAGAAGAGACTTCTTTTAAAAACATAAAAAATCTTACCGATCTAAAACTTTTGACCGGTAGTGTGTGTATATATATATATATATATATATATATATATATATATATATATATATATATATATATATATATATATATATATATACACACACACATACACACTTTCATTGTGGTCAATCATATTTGTCAGCCTCTTTGTATCTGACTATAACACTATGAATCATGATTTGATTCCCACTAAGTGCTTAAAGAATGAGCTGGACTTACGGAGACTGGGAGCGCAGTGTTTGTCTGGAGTGTGTGGGGGTTCCAGGCGGGGTTCGACCGAAGGCCTGGTCACTATAAGACCTTCGTAGTGGACTCTGCGTGACATTACAAGAAATATCATCAAATGGTCCTCATTGACATTTATATATTTTGTTAAATGGCTCAAAAGTTATCCTGTATCCTGTTTTACACCATTCTATATTGAATATAATATAAACACAAAAAAGAAACGGATTGGTCACTTTACGTGCATGCCAAGCTAATCTTCGGTCTAAATGAGAACAAACTGCCATTTATGGACCTTTTTGCCATGTAGTCAAAGGTCTGGCTGTGAGGTTAAGTGAGACTACCTGGACAGGGTCTCTCATGAACACCTCCCTGTCCCAGGACGCGTGCTGCAGGTCCCACATTGATGATGTGTGTTTGGAGAATAGAGGTCGTGGACTCATATCAGGAGCATCTGTTTAAAAAAAAGTCAAAGATTGATATGTTTCTGAAAGAAGTCTCTTATGCTCAACATTTATATAATTAAAAATACAGTAAAAATTGTGAAATATTACAATTTAAAATTTTAAAGCCAGGGTCATGAATTGAAAAATATTATTTTTTTTAATCTTTTGAGATATAAGAGGTAATTTTACTATAAAACACCCTTTTTCACTTTATTAAATAGAATGAACTACGCGTTCCTATGAGAATGACGAACAATGGTACATTCATATAATTCTGCTTAAACGAAACACTGCAAGTAATCCATTGTCAATTATAAATGTTAGAACTCAAGTACTTATGCTTTATATATCTTGGTTGTGGCATATAGTTTATGTAATACGCATAAATGGTTCAACTACTACTATGTAACGAGATTTATTTTAACATCGGAAGTTTAAAAAAATCATAGCAAAAGGCGTTTACTTCCAAGTCTTGAATGCGTGACGTGTTTCAAATAGAGGGTCAAAAACAGAGATAGATAATAGCCTATTACTTCTAAATTAGGATATTTCATTTAATTAATCTAGTTAACATTATAAGTGGACCTCAGAGAACATTATACTTTTTTTTTTAAGTCTAAAAAAATACCCCT
The DNA here is from genome assembly GCA_036326025.1 of Chrosomus eos. Classification (NCBI taxonomy): domain Eukaryota; kingdom Metazoa; phylum Chordata; class Actinopteri; order Cypriniformes; family Leuciscidae; genus Chrosomus; species Chrosomus eos. The sequence goes on from CM070834.1 coordinate 26,750,033, forward strand.
TTAAAATGCAAGTTATTCCTGTGATGGAAAAGCATCACTCCAGTCTTCTTCATTCTGAAATGCTGATTTGGTACTCAATTGTTATTATTCTTGATGCTAAATTATTAATTGTTCTTATTATCATTAATGTTGAAAGCAGTTTTTCTTCTTAATTTTTTTGTGGAAACCATAACATTTTTAATACCCCTAATCCCAAACTTTTGAAAAAGTTGGCAAATCACAGCTCCATAAACTTGGAAACCATGTATTGCATGCTCTATATTGCATAAGAACATGCAATTGGTGAGAACATGCAATTAATAATTGTGTGTTTATGGAGCTGTGGTGTGATCGTTTTGTGATTTAAGCAATATGTAAATACCTGTTAAGGCCAGTCTGTCTGGTATGTGCATGCTGTAGGCAGCAGACAGATCTTCCGGTTCGTGCGCGTAACGCGCTGGACCGACCCTCAGCCGCTCGGGCACGCGCATCCTCTGGCTGATGGCCTCAGTGAAGTCGCGCTCGCGCATCGGGGGACCGTCATCAAAATATCCCGTAGATGCCATGACTAACGTTACCCTAATGCCAGTAAAGAGAATTAGACCAACCGCCTGGCTCCACATCAAAAGTTAAGCTGCGTTAGGTGAGCAAAACAAGCACACGGACTAAAATAGATTACAATATAAATTCGTGGTAATTAGCCAATAGCTACTCAAGATAGAGGCAACTTGCTGGTTATATATTATGAACGGTCTGTGACCCATGTGATACAGGTCAGCCATCAAAATAGTTCACTCATCTTGACCTACACAGTCTCCTAGATAAACGTCGTTATTAGCTAAGCAGTTTAAACCTACAGTTCATATTTTCTACCAAAACACCGGTCCGAAATCCGAATATAAACAGACACCTGTTGATTAACGTTACAGCTCGTGGGGCTACATTTTTCAACTCGTACATGGTAATGTGTCCACGACTCGGTCTAAACGGTTTGGTTTCGGTTTTCCAGCCAGATTTTTGAACATGTACTAGAGACAAATTATATACAGATCATTTAAGTGTCTTTCTGGCTTAATATAAGCATTTCTTTCAACTTTAAACAAGCTGTTTTTAACTAACCTTAATGCAGTTCAAGGCGACTGACGTAAGTGACGTCGTATTATTGCGTGCAAAAGTGGGCGGTGCATACCTCAGCGTTAGCCAATCAGAAAACTCTTATATGTTTGGAGGCGGGACTACTGCTTGTCCAGCTCAGGTCCAAACAAACCTGTTAGAAACAAATCGCTGACATCTGCTCTAAATTACAGTGAATTGGCACATTAATTTTCTTAATTAAATAACAAACAGACACAAATATTTATAGCGTTTAAGTTCTTTAATAGACTATTCTCCAAAAACATCACTGCTTGCTTTCACAAAAAGGAAATTACCACTTGACTTCGACCATTCGGTTCTCAGAAGTAACTTACATGTAAAATGTTGTTTTATTTATTTTATTTAACAATTAAATAGGATTTGGCCATAAATCCATAGTTCTGAGCAAAATGTAAACATGTAGTGTTTCTCTGGCAGTTAGCCTGTTATAGTGAACTAAAACTAAAATCATGTAAAATAAAATAGGCCTAAACGTAAAATTAAAACACATAAAATAAACATTTCTTGAAATAAAATTTTATATATATATATATATATATATATATATATATATATATATATATATATATATATATATATATATATATAATTTTAGTGCAGGTAATGTTTGTTTTAATTAGGATAGTTTTTGTAAACTAGATAATAAAAAAATATACAGAAATATAAAAAATAAATAAAAAAATCACAAAAACACAAGATAACAAAAAATTATGTAAACATAACACTATTTAAATGTGAATACAAATTTTAATAGTATCACAGTGATACTAAAATAACACTTTTTTTCAAATAACATCTGTTTAATGAAGCAGATAAATTTACTGTGAATTTAAACTTAATTAAATGATGCATGTATGATGTTTGTGACAAAAACCAGATTAACATGATTTAACAAAATATGTCATTCTCTGTGGAAGCTCTGTTAACATGCATGTGGGTCAAATCTTTAAAGAAAAAGACAGATTTGTTAAGGAAGACTCCAAAGATTTTGAAGATGTCTATGTTCTCTTAAACAAAGCCTAATTAAAAGCACTAGAGAACAAGAAATTGTACATTTATTTTAGTGATAGTTCATTGATGAATTAATGCTTTAAACAAGCCTGTGTGTCAAAACACAACACACTCATGAATAAAAGTGAGCTCACAGAGCTGTATTATATAAATATGAAATATGAATATGAAATACTTCCAAAGCAAAGTAATAATAAAAAATAAAACTAGATTCATGCATCAGTTTACCATTTCCGCAATTACTTTTGTGTTTAACAGATCTGATTATATGTATTCACACAAATGGATATTCGAGTATATAATATCCATTTGGTTTAGAAATTGCCATGATGCCTAAGATGAAGGACATTTGACACAAGACATACACAAATGTACAATTTTATCATATAATTATGAATTACAATACCAGTAGTGCTTATGTTAATCAAATGTGTTTAAATTTAAATGCAAAATGAGTGTAACCAGCACAATCATATATGCATTTTTATGTTCATTTTATCATTTATGTATATTTCTCCATTGAGGCTCTGATTATCTTAGATCTGTTTGTGCTGGTTACACTCATTTTGCATTTAAATTTAAATGCAAAATGAGTGTAACCAGCACAAACAGATCTAAGATAATCAGAGCCTCAATGACATAAATGATAAAATGAACATAAAAATGCATATATGATTGAAAAATCATGCAGTTTGGCTTGAAGAACAACAATGGTGCATTATGTTTTGGTTTTAGATATAACATATATATTTAGCATATAAAGCCAAGCCCGTAGCTCATGTGGCACATTCTTACTAGCGCAAACGCTAGACAGAAACATGACTGCTGGCAACAGGCATAGATATATATGAACACATTTACACACACACGCACACATATTCCCTGACACATTTCTTCACGCGTACAGTTCTCTCTTGGTCTAAAATAAAAACAAAGATTAACCACACTTAACATTATCTTCAGTTCTTGCTACCTCTTACATAGTGTTGTTCATTAGAAAGCTGTTGCTTCATACGCCATCGTAACGTTCAGCCACAACTTACAACTCATTGCCCAACGCTTGTCATCCACTGTAGCGAGCTGTCTATGCTATTCTCTTATCGGTCTGAAACTGATCTGCAGCTGTGACAGCTATTATCAAAGCCGTCTACTGAGCTGGGTGCTCCATCAGCGTAAAAGACAGCCTGTCGGGGCATCATGGGATTGATTGTTGCGGCTGGAGTAAGAGGCCCAGGAGACATGAGCCGAGCCTCAAGCCAAGTAAGCAGTTTGCAATTCGTCCATTTTCAATGAGGAGAAGCAAGGTCAAACCTCACTTCCCCAGTGCATCCTTCCAATACTGTGCTTGCTTATGTCCAATCCATTCGGTCTACTGTTTGGATGAAAGCGTTTGGTCATGCTAAAGTTTGAACCCTTTTTGAAATTAGCAGTTTATAATAATACAGTGTTTTCAGCACAATCATATTAAGGCTCCATTAGTTTTAGTGCTTCGCCCAACAACCCACTGTGACTGACCTACTTGTAATGTCGCTTTTGCATTTATATTGGATTGATACAGTGATGTTCCCATCACAACACTAAAGGTGCCGTCACATTAGCGAAATTTTGCGGGCAAAACAAGGTTCATTGTCTATTGTCAGTTGTGTAGTGATGTATGAAACACAGCTTACACTTGCTATTAAGAGGCTTTTTGGTCAGGTGTAAACGTGGTCTAAACGTTTCAAGTTTGTCCACTTTCGACCACTTCCAGAGGCAGTCAAAAGAACATTCGAAATATGTAAATTACGTGGTTATTTTATCCATTAGATCGAAATATCCGAAAAAGAACATAAATGTACCTACCCCTCGAAGAAATCAGGACAGAAGTGGTTGAAAGTGGATAAAAGACAGATTAAAATGGCAGGTGTGAACAGGAAAGTGTATCCCTCGTGTACTTGTGACCCGATCGACCAAACGCATCTTAATACCAAGTGAAAACAGGGCTACTGAAGTCGCTTTAAAAACCAAGCAGCTTTCTGTTAGTCAACGCTGTGAATTTGAATGACCATTTTGAACCTGAAAATCTGAGTAGAGAAATCTTTCGGCGTAATTCCGAATTATATGGATTTCTATAGAAATAACTGGATATTGCCCACAAAAGTTCATCAAGCAACAGTCAATGTGACCGTACCTTAAGCCAAATATCCCATTCGCTCAAAGTTGGCAGTGTGAGAGATTATTTACAAATTTACTGCAATGGCAGCAGTTCATTGGCTTAAACCTGAGCTGGAAAACATGATTCAGCTGCATGTTTGATTGACTAGGTAGAGCACAAGCTGTGTATACAGAGATATAGTGATGAGGAGGGAAAACTAGCAGTGAGAACAAGCAGCATTATAGTACAGTATAGCACCTGGTGATGTGAAAAGCCACAGAAAGCTTTGTACAAAATCACACAGTAAAAAAAGAGTAATAAAACACATTGTAAACAGTCTGAGAATGACGGGGAGAACAACAAACACAAGAAATTGAGGGCCTGGAATGTTGTATTATCCAATGATTGGACCCCAAACAGGTTTTTAGTTTGAGTTTTTGTGCATTTGTGTCTTGGGAGAGAGTGATTGTGTGAGCACAGCGTTTGAGGTAAAATCTCTCAATAACCACAAGCAGCCTAGCAGACGATTTGATTGACTATTCTTCTTGTTTCTAAGGCCTAGTTCCACACAGATTCTATGTGAATTTCTGTGTATGTGTCTGTAAACAATCAAATTTTGTGCATACGTGAGAGTGCATTTTCCACAAGACGGCATGATCGTAACATATATCCATATGATTTGGATTTTGCATTTGTTTTGTTCCCGTCAGTGTTACAATTTACACGTGAGAGTGTATTACTAATTCTGACGTTGGTATGAATCAGAGATACTGCTGGTATAAGATTTCACAGGGCTTAGTATACTTAGTAGTGTAAGGGAATCTATGAAATCACGACTTTATAAACACAAGACGCACACACTCTAGAAATATTCGGTGTGTCTGAACATTCCTACGATACACCAATTAGATTTGGCACATCCTCATGAACAATCCTTTTGTTTCCTAGCAGGCTCTGAAGCTTTTTCGACGCAGAGCGCAACTTGCCGACTCTCGGTGACGGATATATCTCTTCTTCACTTACATCTGTACATTTTCTTTCTGAAGTGCAGCTGTTGCTGTCATGCGTTGTGGTGTGAGCGGTTGAAGTAGATGTGAAGAGGGTGAGAAGATTGTACGAGTGTGAAGGCAGGACCCTTTTGAGACTTGAAAAACAACCACGTTTATCAGTGCAGTCCACAAACCGATCAACGACACAAGGCGACCGTCTAATACAAAGCCTGCACGTTCTGTTCAGAGTGAGAGACACATTAGGATAAGTGCTTCGGAACCAGTGCATCCCTAACATTTGGTTACCGCTATATGTGTCCTTGTTTATGAAAGCTCTCACTTTTCTAGCACAATCTCCTCATATTTGGGCGGAGGATCGCTGTAGGGAGCTGTCGTCTCATCGCTGCTGCTCTCTAAGTGGCCGGTGACTTCCTCGTAGGATGGCGGCGGGGTCGCCCCGGACAGATGGGAAGCTACGGACAAGGACGAATCTTGTACGTACAGGGAGCGATTGTTTTGCGAATGGCCTGCGTGATGATGGGCGTCTTGTGCGGTGACTGAAGCCCCGCCTCTCTCGGCGCAGCTGACCACCACGCTGGGCCTATCATTGGCGTGAGAGTTCTCTGAGTGCGTGGGAGGTTCGCGGTGCACCAGGATGCGCGGGAGGCTGCGGGCGTTACGGTTGGCCAGATAGCGGTTCTGGGTGTAGGCCGGACGCCGGCGCGTGGCTTTCTGCAGTTGACAGCGCCAGATGAGGAAGAGCGCGATGATGATGAGAAGGGCCACGCCCAGAAGGGGCACCACCATGTACACAGTGTCCGGGCGCTCCGAATCAGCATTGCTGTTCACTGTGTAGGTGATGCGGTTTTTCCAGAACTCCATCTATGAATAAAGGGATAGCCACTTTTACACATTGTTAAAGCAACACTATGTAACATTGTTTACCTTAAAATAATGTTTCCAAAATCTTATCAGTGTTTTATCAAGTCGTAACAGGGTGAAAGGCACTTCTGCATCGCCTGACGGGGTCTGTATCGCTTTTATTGGCACTATGTAACTTCGGGTTTGGGTAGGAACCCGACCACAAAAAGAACTACAAAATTCGACTGCTTTACGTCAAGCGCTACAATAGTCATTATTTCGTTTTTCTTCGTTTCTGATGTCGCAATACATCATCCAGACATACTCTACCTTGTCTGTGGACATCGTTCATTCTAAAGCCGGTGCTGGATAAACAGCGAGCGTGCGTGCGACGGTAGGCTAAATTATTTACGACAGCGGCAATGGACAATTTCGCTTCCAACCAGTAGGGCGACCGAAGAGGAAAAGTTACTTGGTGTTACTTTAAATTGCAGTGGCCTTCTGTGTTTTATACATATATAGCGTTCACACACCACCACCAGAACACCATTAAAACTCAACCGGATGTCATTTGCTATAATATAAATGCCATAAATAAAACCAAATGTGAAAAAAAAAAAAAAAAAAAAAAAAATCTTTAAAACAATGATAGCAACATAGTAGAATTAAAAAAAAAATTCAGTGGACTTGGTCCCGGTATTTTCTTATTGGGAATTGGGTATTGGGATTAAAAAAAAAGGTTTGTTTAAGAGTTATAAGCCATAAACCAAACTAACCAGCTCTGAGGTGAATCACAACAGTGTAACCTTTAATTTGAAGCAAAGACGTACAAGACTGACGACTTAACAACTTTAATATATATTAGTGCTGTCAAATCGATTAATTGCGATTAATCGCATCTAACATAAAAGTTTGTGTTTACATAATATATATGTGTGTGTGTATATATTATTATATATTACATATATATATATATATATATATATATTATAAATATGTCTGTGTACAGTGTATAAATATACTGTATACACACACACACATACTGAACAAAATTATAAATGCAACACTTTTGTTTTTGCCCCCAAGATTTTTTCTATGTCCAACGAATTTCTGCACAAACTGTCAGAAACCGTCTAAGGAAAGCTCGTCTGCATGCTCGTCGTCCTCATTGGGGTCTCGACCTGACGGCAGTTCGTCGTCGTAACCGACTTGAGTGGGCAAATGCTTACATTCGATGGCGTCTGGCACTTTGGAGAGGTGTTCTCTTCACGGATGAATGAGGGCAGGGCAGACAGCGTGTATGGCGTTGTGTGGGTGAGCGGTTTGCCCATTGTTGTGCCATTTATCCACGACCATCACCTCAATCTGTGGATCTGTACACAGTTCTTGGAAGCTGAAAACATCCCAGTTCTTGCATGGCCAGCATACTGACCGGACATGTCAACCATTGAGCATGTTTGGGATGCTCTGGATCAGCGTATACGACAGTGTGTTCCAGGTCCTGCCAATATCCAGCAACTTCGCACAGCCATTGAAGAGGAGTAGACCAACATCCAACAGGCCACAATCAACAACCTGATCAACTATATGCGAAGGAGATATGTTGCACTGCGTGAGGCATATAGTGGTCACACCAGATACTGACTGGTTTTCGGACCCCCCCCCCCCCCCCCCCCCCCCCCAATACAGCAAAACTGCACATTTTAGAGTAGCTTTATACATGGAAATACATTTATGTATTGTGGCCAGCCTAAGGCACACCTGTGCAATAACCATGCGTCTAATCAGCATCTTGATATGCCACACCTGTGAGGTGGATGGATTATCTCTGCAAATGAGAAGTGCTCACTAACACAGATTTAGACAGATTTGTGAACAATATTTGAGAGAAATAGGCCTTTTGTGTACATAGCAAAAGTCTTAGTTCTTTGAGTTCAGCTCATGAAAAATGGGGGCAAAAACAAAAGTGTTGCGTTTATAATTTTGTTCAGTGTATATACAGTATACACAGACACGCACACACAGTATATAGTATATAACATATATAAATATAATATACACACACATGTAATAACAAACTTTTATGTATTGTGATTAATCGATTTGATGGTCTAGATAAGATAGATAGATAGATAGATAGATAGATAGATAGATAGATAGATAGATAGATAGATAGATAGATAGATAGATAGATAGATAGATAGATCATCATAGCTCACAGCAAGTATGCCTTCCGATTTATACGTTTTTGTTAAAAAACTATTTTCCTACGGAGGAAATTAATGGGATTTTTACTTCTGGAACCCAAATTCTGCACTCTATTTTGGCCTTAAGCTAAAAGATAGTTTACTTGTTTACCAAGGAGACAACAGACTCAATGAAGATGTGAAGAAAACAAAGTTTTCTTCAAATATTTCTAAATCATAATTTCCAAACTGTAATTTTGTGAAATTTTGAAAAAAATTAAATATTACTTACTTTTGTATATTTAGTATTTAGCATGTATTGTGAAAAGCCCTTTACAAATAACTGTGAATAAAATGCTAGCTATGAAATTAGTCCTAACTAGACCAAAGATTTGGCCATTTTATTTCAAAAATGTATAAAATGTAATTTATATTTACTTTCCATTACAGAATGCCATTAAAAACAAAGTAATTTAAGATGAAAGAAGTGATGGATTTAAGAAGTGATGGAAATGGAACTATGTTTTTTCTTTGTACAGAAGACGTTATCAAAACGATCCCTGTTCACAAGGATCTGTGAAAACCACTAATAAAGCTGTATTATGCATGTCAGACAAGTAGTTGGCGATGTCACTTTGTATAGAAAGACTAGCGCCAGCGCACACTATTTTACTACAGTGCACTCGAGCCGAACGCACATGCCTATAGAAACAAATTACATATAATTTATCATTTAATTCTAAGGATGTTAATCTTGATAATATTGTATTTTCTGTTGCATCAAATTGCATCTTCACAAGGCCAGAAACATTCATTGTAATCCCAATTTTAGAATGTTCTCCTCTGATATAAAGTCGCATTTTACTTCCTTTAAGAAAATGTCAAAACCTTTGAACACAAAGGCTTCGAAAACGTCATCAGTATGGAACCTTTAATTTTTCATGATGACAAAATGTTATGTGTTGATTTGTATAATTCTTATAACCACTTGTGATGATGCGCGTATGCCCCCCCCCCCCCTTTTTTCTTACTGATATCTGTATCCTTTCATTTGCAAAAACACGTAATAGCCTACGCATGTGCATGACATCACCGTTTTCACAGATTCGCATTTTTGTAGTTTACACGGAGATACTAAGGGTGTCGTTTTCAAAAACTTGTACTTTGAAACCCGTTTTCAAAAGTTTACGTTTTTTTTAGGCCACCAAAACGCAGTTGTTGTGTAAACGAACGACCAAAACACATAAAAAGTCTTCCGTTTTTAGTTAAAAAAACGGTCTCATGTATACGGCCCCTTAGATAGAAATGTTCATGACTTTTTAAGTTTCAGTTATGTTTAAGTGAGTTCACTTTTTTTTCAAATCCACAGGGCCAAAAGTGCCAATAGTAATACCTAATAAAAACACACCCACTTATAATAGACCTGAATGTCATGTTGGCCTCAAGTAAACAAAGTGACATAATTGCATTGACTCCTAAGAACTTTGCGACAGGCTCAAATTCTACACCAGCAGATTTCTTATGTAAAATCCTCCAAGTCCTTGTTCACACATAACCATAATAAAGCATTATCTCAGCCAGCAAATTGCCAGAACTGATTTGCTGGCATTTCGGCAACAGGCCTCTGAAAGGAACAATCCGTATGTGTGAAAGCCCCTAATATCAGAACAATGGTACAATAGACTTGCAATATTGTTAACTTGCATGGCAGACCAAAAAAAAAAAAAACCCACACAATTGCAAATTGAATTGTTTAAAGCTTTTGCTAGTAAAGACAGTATTTACCGTTTGCTCCTTATTTTCAAAGACTTCATTGGCCTCCTCAAAGCTGCAGCTCTCTTCGGCACATTCCCTCTCAATGTTGCCCGGCCGGAGCTCCTCCAGGAAACCATTATTCCGTGGAAAACGTTTGAGGAGAGAGTTTGCATCCTTGCCATCTAGAAACGCTGAGAGATTAAAAGACATCTGTATGTTTTAGCTACTGGGAGCAACTGTGTTTCTCTGTTTGCTCTGTTGTGTGTATGCAGTTTACGTAAGTTTTCAAAGTTCGTGTCTTTGCCGATGGATAAGACTTGTCAAATACATAAAATCTAAATGGTTTTATGCCGTTCCCATAAAAAGTGCAATTACTTATAGAAAAAAAATCTATTTTTTGTTATTATTCTGAGAATGATTTTCTATTCATTGATCATTCCATTCATTTTCCATCAATCAAACAGTCCTACATTCAACACCAGAGAGAAGTCTAGCATTTTTACCAGTAGATTCAGTTATGACATTATGATTAAAGATTATGAGGTCAAGAAATGGTTTTTTTTTTTTAAACATATGCGCAGATGAATTTTTCACAATACAACATGATAAACATGCATCTAGAAAACCGAATTTTCAATAACACTTTAATTTAGGGTTCAATTTTCACTATTAACTAGTTGTTTATTAGCATGCATATTACTAGGATATTGGGTGTTCATTAATACCTATAAAGCACATATTAATGCCTTATTCTGCATGATGATATACAGTATTCTACATTCGTTAATCCTTCCCAATACCTAAGCTTAAAAACTACCTTACTAACTATTAATAAGCAGTAATTAGGAGTTTATTGAGGAAAAAGTCATAGTTAATACTATAGTAAGTTAAAGGATTAGTTCACTTTTAAAAAAACTTTTGCTGATAATTTACTCACCCCCATGTCATCCAAGATGTCCATGTCTTTCTTTCTTCAGTCGAAAATAAATTAATGATTTTGATGAAAACATTCCAGGATTTTTCTCCATATAATGGACTTCAGTGGGGACCAAACGGTTCAAGGTCCAAATGACAGTTTTAGTGCAGCTTCAAAGGGCTTTAAACGATACCAGACGATGAATAAGGGTCTTATCTAGCGAAACGATGCGTCATTTCAAAAATAAATAAAAAAGTTTAAGTTTTATTAGCACAATTGCTCGCCTTGCTCTGTTCTGTGATGCGCGTTCGTGACTCTCCTGTTCGAACTCGTTCATCAAAATGAACGAATCTTTTTTCGAGTCATTTCATTCATTCAACGAACTAAATGACCTAAATGACTCGAAAAAAGATTCGTTCATTTTGATGAACGAGTTCAAACAGGAGAGTCATGAACGTGCATCACAGAACAGAACAAGGCAAGCAATTGTGCTAATAAAACTTAAACTTTTTTATTTATTTTTTAAATAACTGATCGTTTCGCCAGATAAGAGCCTTATTCATCGTCTGATATCGTTTAAAGCCCTTTGAAGCTGCACTGAAACTGTCATTTGGACCTTGAACCGTTTGGTTCCCACTGAAGTCCATTATATGGAGAAAAATCCTGGAATGTTTTCATCAAAATCATTCATTTCTTTTCGACTGAAGAAAGAAAGACATGGACATCTTGGATGACATGGGGGTGAGTAAATTATCAGCAAAAGTTTTTTAAAAAGTGAACTAATCCTTTAATAGTGTGAATTGGACCCTAAACTAAAGTGTGACTGAATTTTCATTTTACGGCGACTTCTATTACCTAAATTAATATGCATTAATTTGTAATATGGGTCATTTTAATGCTGAAAAGAATAAAGCAGGGCTTCAGAAGAGACCAAGAGGAGCCCAAAGAGCTTTGACACACCATCTATTACATCAAGGTTTTGTGTCATTTAACAAGGAGTCAAGAACTGAACATGTTCAATTCTTGACGCCTGGGAAAATATTGTTTTTGATCGTGGAACAACATTCCTGTTAAAATTTTTTGTCCTAACCATATACCCCCAAATCTAACCCTACCCATAAATTACCCCTAAAATCCGAGGGAAATGACCGGTAAATAACACTGATAGAAGCACCCAACCCTGGTTGTAAACCTAAACATGACATAAACTGTAAACTTGTACCTCAAATCTGATTGGTTGATTGTAAAGTTGTTCCATGATCAACATCTTGAACATGTTGGTGAAATCAGGTTTTTGCTCCAGGCCTACTGGGCTATTTTAGATCAGACCAATCTGAGTGGACCTTATCAGCGTTTCAAGATGAAGTTGTTGAAATCTGGTCCTTACCTGCTGCCATACTACCACAAGACAACTCAATCTGAAGTATTTTGACCTGGGCAGAAGAAAAGATGCATTTAAAGCGTTGAAAAAAGTTATCTTACGTGCATACCTGTTGTTATTCCTCATAATTACGGCATTGGCTTTGCTCACAATATTCTAAAATATCACATAAACAGAAGACTGCTATCTGAGTGATATCTCACTATATAAATATATAGGTCTAAAGATACGATGATGGGGGAGGGAGAAGGGGCGGGGGAGGAGGTTCCCATAGTAACGGAGCGGGTAGATAGAGAGATGCGCGAGCTAAATTTATATCACTCGTGCTCGAGCTCACTCCTTAACGAATTAATTTAATTCGAGAGTTACTATCGCTTTGTCACATATACGACAAATATCAGCACAACGTAATTTCACCTTTAACATTGTCTTGAAACCGCGTCAAATAAAAAAACATAATAACACGACTAAGAGAAATGCAAAGCATACTTAAAATGCTAGATGCAAAATCTTCTATTTAAAAGTGCAAAGGTTTTATGAAAATATTGACAAAACCCTTTTAATTACATTACTAAAGCTATTCTTAAAAGCAAATAGCTTTCTCAAAAGCAAATAAATATTAATAAGACACATATTCCGTTTGACTGACTATAGTCCTTAGATGGGATTTCTGTGTGATTAAAAGGTTTATTTATAGCGATATTTTTAGTTGCCATGGAACGAAATAAAATAACGTGTTTTTTGTACTCGGGAGAGGGAGAAGCAACATAATAATAAAGCCTACCTTCCAGGCTGTAGCAATTGCTAGTCCATTCCATCCCTGTTTCCAACGAGGGAGCAGCACATTATGAGTCATGGATGCTCTTTGATTGACATGCGGATGGGCCAATAGGAGTCACGGATTCCCCCTTATTGTCCAATGAAATTCCACGGTTGATTTCGTACACGCAAAGTCATACTCCTAAACTGGGTAGTGTAGTCTGTGCGCACGTATACAGTTCTCCAAAATAGTTTCAAGAAACCGTTGCGTATTTTTGCCCAGATATTAATGTTTTGTTCTTATCTTTATGAACGCGGAGGGCAAGCAAGTGATATTTTAATTAGAGAAAGAGCATGATATCGGGATAGAGTCAAGACTCGGGGGTCCCTGTTGATGCCACGCCTTGTATTAAAAGACAGCATTACCCATAATGCCGAACCACTCTTCTTTTTAACTCTAGCCGCTTCTGATGGAGCCGTGTATGGCAGGCTGAATTGGCATATAAAACTATGGTTTGACTATCCATAAATATTGATAGTTACACTTTTTTCCCACAAGGTGGGAGTGTTTCTTTGTATTATAGCTAGAGATCTGTGATGGTGAAATCCTGCTGTTTTCAGTGATGAGCGCAAGTCCATTATTATTAATTTTTTTTAATTAACACATTTCAGAAGACATGACACATGAGATGTGTACAAAAAAAAGTTTGGTAATAAATACTAGCACAATTATCCTACTTTATTAATATAGCACAAAACCTTCCTGTGTCCGATCTGCATTTCTTTTGTCACTTTTACACGTGCCCCTGCTACATTAGTTTCATACTTTTGAATTACTTCTTTATAAAGCAGTTTAAATTTACCCAAACATACAGGACCTTTATTATAAAATTCTTAAACAAAATTGCAGATGACAAGTCTCTTGGAAGGGTTGGTTAATAAAATGTTTAAAGTGGGGTTTAGTAATACGTGCATGTTAAAGTAATTTTGCAGTAAGAATGTTAATTCCAGATATCTACATTGAAATTCTTCCAAGTCACAAAGCTAAATGCAGATATCTCAGAAAGAACTTTCGAGTCAAAAATCAATTGAGATATCCATAATCAAATTGTAGATTTCTTTAAATAGAGTTTTAACTAGGAAGAATTGCACTTCACGGTATTTATTAGTAAGTTTTGCCTATATATAGTCAAAAATACAATTCAATAATTAAACTAGTAATACATTACTTTGAGATATCTAAAATATATATTATGATGTCTTTAATGATAAAGAATTCAAGTTTTCTTAAATTTGAATTGTGACAGTTAGAGATATATCAAGTTATATCAAGATATCTCTAATTTAAATATCACTAGTAAAATTGTAATTTGCGATATCTCTCATTAGAATTATGCCTACTAGTCAAAACTTCATTTGTAGATATCAGAAAATATTTTGGAAGCATGACTAGTCAAAATAACATTGTAGATATCTTCAATCCATATTATGACTAGTCAAAATTGCAGAACAGATATTGGAATTTGAATTTGGAATAGTCAAAACTAAATTATGACCAGTAAAGCCAGTATAAAACGACTTGCCATAGTACAAAATCAATTTTATCTTTAATTTCAATTTCTACTAGTCAAAAATGATTTGATATCAGAAAATATTTTCCAATTGAAGTCAATGGAATAATATGACCAGTCAAAATAGCATAGATATCTCGAATGTACGCATATTATGACTATTCAAAATAACATTGTGGATATCTTCAAAGCATATAGATATCTAAATTCCAATTACGACGAGTCAACATTGCAGAATAGATTCCTGGAATTGGAATTTATAGTCAAAACTGAATTACGACTAGTAGGACCAGAGGTATTAAATGCTAAAACAGCTTGCCACAGCAGATTTTTGTAATATCAGTATGTCACAAGGCTGCAAAATGACCTTTAAACTCACCTTTAAATGTAACAACCAATTTGGGCTGACCACCCTAAATGTCCACCAAACTTTTGAAGTTTTCAGTATTCAGTCAGTTATATTTCAAAGACATATAATAAACTATAATACATTTTAATTTAATTGTAAATAACATGCAATTAAGTGCCAGAAAACATTACATTAAGTTTATTCCTTCATAAATTAAATGATTTCTGTAATTAATACTCATTTTAAAATATTCTAAGGGTTTGCATTCTTTTATAATGCCATTCTATAACACTTTTTAAATTATTATTCAAAAATCACTTTTTGGCAGGTCTTGAAAAAGATTAGTCAGGGAGAAATGAAAGCTAGAAAACTGATGTTTATAGTGAACAAACGAACTTTTTTTTTCGTTGCCAAAATATTCTTGATTGGTTGATACAGCCACTTCAGTGTCCTCCTATAAGAAACTGCTTTTTCTCATATCTATAGATAAAGCAAAGCCATCAAGTAAGGTCTCTGTTGACTCTAGGACTTTACAGGAAGAGTCCAATCTTGAACATCAGACATTCTTAGGAGGACATTGTCATTGTGAACAGTGCCCTTTATCAAACCTCTTTTGTTTGAAACATGGACAAACAGCAGAGCCCCATCTAGTCAACAGATAGTGTCAGAGAGCATCAAAGGACGCCAGCGAGTTCAAAAAAGAGAGATATCTGAAGCACAGATCCCAAAGTTTTCACTCATTTAAATAGATTTTATTCTTATAGTCAAAAGTACAAAAGTAGAAAAATATGCCATAAATACATATATACATTAAAGTACATAAATCATAAGTTAGGGATGGGTAATAGAATACAAATAGATTTTTATATACAAAAGAAAGAAAGAATCCTGAGATCGATCTAAAACAACAATTCCCAATGTGGGAATGTATTTTCTCTGTTCCTAACAGGAAATACATTTATGCATTCGTGTAACTAGTGTTTCCTGCATAAAACAATCAGTAAAATCATTCTGTGTGTGCTTTAGATGCTCATAAGACAGGACCATGTCCACGCACTGAATTATTGATGGCACGACTTCTCTAATAGAGGCGTTATCCAGTGTCTATGTTAAATTCATGAACTTTCCCTCAGCGTATAGTCACATTAGCAGAGACGGCGGGTGAGGTTGAACGCTCAGTTGTAACTGGTGAAGTGACTGTTAAGTTTCAGACACTCCTCGTCGTCGCTGTCATCATCTTCATCACAGCTGTCCTCCTCCTCCTCGCTGTCTGACTCATCGTAGAAGTTAATGGTGGCCTGCACTGGGAAATTTCGGAGCAGGGACTCGCCATCGCTGAAGAGGTAGTCGAAGGATTTCGATCTGGGCCAGTACAGCCTAATGTGTGAAGAAATAAACTGGTAAATACACTGGAAAAATATTGTGTTTCACATTTAGAAATTGCTTACATTTAATTAGAAAGAAACTGTTTTTATACCAAAGCAATATCCAATTTATGCACAATTCAACTCATTTTTTTAATGTATTTAAGTTGAAATTACTTAAACATCCAAGTTGATTACTTAAATATTTAAGGCAGCAATTTTATTTACAATGAAACTACGCAAATAGAGCAAGGAAATGCATTTTTCAGCATGGTAACATAAGCCTTATTTGGAAAAGATTAGGGTTTTAGGGCTAATAGAAAATCGTGTTACAAAACAAAACCATTGCTCAAGCAAAATGAAATGTGCACTGACCTGACAGGGTGCTGGAAAGATTGCATCTTGCCATCTGTTGTAGTGTTACTGGGCACTTCTGGCCTGGAGTAAGGCTGGAAAGAGTGAGAAAAGACGTGTAAGACCGCATGCACAAAAACACAACTCAAACAATGCTTCCTGTCCAGTGTTTATGAGGTGATATCACTGCCAGCTTCGTGGGTGTATAACACCCTGGGCAGGATGCGAAAGCTGTGACATGGAGGGTGTCAGGCTAAAGTGTTTGTGGGAAACTGGCTCCAACTCCCTTCCCCAAACCTAGCTAGAGGTGTCTGCTTAAATCTTGGCAAGCGAGTTAGCGCTTGCTCTCTGGGAGCTGTTTTCCCCTACACCTCGTCTCTGGGCACAGACTCAGTGTTCACACTCAGACAGTGGTGCCATATGGCTGAGTGTCTCAGTGCTAGAACTGCTCTCAGTTTGCCTTTGCAATGACTCTGTGGCAATGAAACAGCTCCACGGTCGCACCTTCTGCTGCCTAATGCTCACCACATGCCTGTCTGTCACCTTAAAGCTACCTGATGCTGCTTTAAAAAAAACGGCACAAGTCACCTTGCAAAAAACATGTAGCCTGATGTTATCACAAATTTGTATCTTTAGATAAATAATTCTGTTCAGATAACATATTTTATTTCCTTTATTGTATTAACTCTTAATTAAATAAATAAATTTTAAGGCAACCAGGCAGCTAACTTACTTTTTTAAGTTAAACCAACAATCAATTTTTACAGCGTAATAAATAGCACTGTGGTGGCAGGAGTTCATTACGGTACCATGTGTTTAATAACATTCCTAAACAGATGGAAATTCCATTGAAATATTAGGATTGCAGTGGTGGAAAAACTTACACAAGCCAGCTTGGTTTTCCGGCATTCAGTTTGAGCATCTTTTCTGGTCACGAGCCACGGTCTCCACAGGGAAGCTGGGCTGTGGATCGAATATGATAGTCATATTTTAGCTGTGCATTTACCAGTCAACTTTTCAATAAAGAATAGAATAGAATAGAATAGAATAGAATAGAATAGAATAGAATAGAATAGAATGCTCACCTGCTGGACTGCTGGATCTTAGTGTTCATAGTATTGGAAAGAGGAGCGACAAAGCACACGGAATTCATCTTTCTTTTTCTCTCTTGTTCTTGGCGATAGTCCCAAATAGTCCTGTTTTTGGAAGATCTCCGAGCGATGTGCGCTGTGCATGCGTCGAAGTGAATGAATGAAGGAGATTCGCTCTCGGGGTTTATATGGAGCTGGTGCTGCAGGGGCGTGGCTCGTGGCTGGGCGATGGTGCCGATGATGCCAAATGATCGGAGGTTGTTTTGAGAGAGGGGGTTTGGTGCTGTTTGCCAAATGATTGGGATAGAGACTGCTATGGACATTTTGGTGCGAAGACTTCTCCAGTTGTATAAACAGTGCGCCCCAGCGTGAGGGTGAGAAATCTGGTACCGTGAGGTTATTGCAACAACACGGAGGGGCAAACTTGCACACCATCTGCGAGAAAGACGACGGGGGGCGACACAGGACTGCGACCATATATATAGTTAATTATTAGTTAGGTTTCGTGGCTATATCAAATTAAGGAGTAGCCTATATGCAGTCGTGATCAAAAAGTGTGTCCAAATTATCCTTGCTGTAGGCTAGACTATTTCCCAGACTACAACGTAGATTAATTTCCTATAGGCACGCATGACTATATTAATTTTTTTGTTGACATAAAATTGTATTAAAAATATTTTGTTTGGGTTAGGCTGTAATTAAAATTATGTAGAACTATAGGCCTACAATTCCATCATTAAAAACAATACTGGCCCTACTTTATTTTGGTAACCATTTTGATTTTTTAGGCCTATAGCAACCGTTTGATTATACTAAAATCTAAACGTTAGAAATAATATTAGGCGTTACACTGGCTTGGGCCTATACCCATCATACAGTAAATGTGGCCTATAGGCTACTAACCCTGTTGCTTTGTGAAAGCAATTATAGGCCTAACAATTTATTTTTATTTAGCTAGTTTGTCGTAGCCTACCACGCAATTTATTAACACTCAAATTCATTAAATCATAGAATGTTACATAATATTATAAATAAAGAAAACATCTTTATTTAATGGACCTTTAGAAGTAGGCCTAGCCTAGGCTACATTTTAATTTTCTAACGACCCGTCTCTGCTGTCCGTTGATTCTTTGCTTTCGACAGCTGATCTGAAAACAGCTCTTAACTGAAACAGCTACAGGAGTCATTAAACGCTGAAGAACTGACGCCGATCCGCGGTCAGTCCGAGCGCGTCTCGCGCTGTTTGTCTAAAAGCACGCGTTCACACTTTAGCCCGTTAAGAAGGGTGCAAAATATATCACTAAAGCGAATTTAATGAGGTCCTAATAGGGGCTTGATGGACTTCGTCGCCCCATTTGGAGGAGCAAATTTGCGCGTCTGCGTCACTCCGACCTCCTATAGAGCCAGCAAACTGACCCGCGTCAGGCAAAAGGCACAAATGGACAACGCAAGATAGCGACGAGCTAAGCTATTGCTTAAACATACAGTTGAAATTACAGATAATGCAATCAATTAACGGTTGTGTTTTCGTTCACTTTACTAATGTAATTAGGCTAAAATAGGTTAAGGACAAACCCCGTCTTGCAAATACCGGATAGATGATAAAAAGTGAATTCCTTCAAAGTCACAATAGGCTAGGCCCACATGTTATATTTGTCAAATGATGGCTACAAGATTACACAAATGAAATAGATAGATAGATAGATAGATAGATAGATAGATAGATAGATAGATAGATAGATAGATAGATAGATAGATAGATAGATAGATAGATAGATAGAAGCACAGAGCATCAGACAGTGAGGGTGGCAGTTGTTTATTCTGTTCATTTGGGAGTGTCCTGGCGTATGGGGTCTGTCTAGTCCCAGTCTGTTTTAACATTTGCTGATCTCAGAGCCTTGGAAACCCCCTGCCACTAACAGCTCTTAAAAATCTTCTCCCCCATGGTCAGGAATGTCAGTAATCACCAGCCTGCTGCTCCCCAAGCCTGACCACTGTGTTTGCTTTGCAGCAAGTCAACACAAATCTTTAATTTAAAATAACAAGAAATGGATTAGTTAGAGCACGCATGCAGTATATATGAAGATCTGTTCTGTTCTTGTAATTAATTGATGTACTGTAGAGTCAAATTATTATTATTCTTTTTTTTTCTGAAAGATTTGAACTAATATGCGACTGACACTATATTGCCAGATTAAACTGTTTATTTTAAACCTAATGTCTAGCTCGCTAACATTGATTGATTGGCCTGATTAAGTTATGTTTTCAAAATATTTTTAATAATGCAGTGGCCGGCCCATAACCTTTCCCTCAAGCCAAGATTGACTTAATCATTTTACACGTAATGGATTATTTCAGAGGCTCATTCGAATGCTTCTCAACAGATTTATTTCTTTTATGTACAAAATTACATACATTCTACAATGCCTCCTTTTAAATATTCACTTATAATGATAAAAAAAAGTGATATAATGATTCACAGTATAAAATCAATGTTAACAACATTGTAAAGGTCAACCAAACAACAATTTGGGTTGATAGCTTTTCTTAAAGAGACCCTCATTGACCCTCTAAGGAACAATGCTTCTCAAACGCCTTTCTCATTGTAAACCAGTCAAGAGGCAATACTAGCATTATTATTACAAAAGATTATTTAGTTACACTGTCAAAACCTTTTATTGCACTAAAATTGCATGCAACTATAAACATTTCAGATCAGTTTAGTTCCCTTTAAGTTAAATGGCCTATGCCTCTTCAACTAAACTGTTGCACATCTCCTGTCATCTGACTAGTGAAGTTGAACAGTGTCATTGAGAATGTCTCACAAATGTTGCCAACATCCTGTGAATAAGATTTAGGAAAATGATCTCTTCATTAATGCCACTGTTTAACTGAATCCACATACTACTACTCAAAAATATGGTTATGGTTCCATGAAGAACCTTGAACTTTCCATTACACAAAAGTTTATTTATAGTGGAAAAGCGTTCTTTAGATTTTAAAAATGTTCTTCACACTATAAGAAAAAAGGTTATTTTAAGAATTGTTCACTGAAAGTTTCTTATTTCTACGGCATTTCTGTGAAAATCCCCCTTTGGAACCTTTATTTTTAAGAGTTTAATTTATTAGAAAACTTGTAGTTTAAATCAACTTTGTTAAATATTCCATGGTAAGGCTTGACCTCGGCGTGTCCAGTCATGTTCATTCCAGTGACCCCGTCATTCTCACTTCTAGCATCACACCTCTTCTCTCACACGCTCTGCGTCTCCGTCCATGTCCCAGGACCAGCATCAGTGTTCCCAGATCAGCACCGACATTGTCACTTCTCAAATCTGAAGCACCCTGATTCACATTCATCATTCATTCACTGTATAGCATTCTGATTGAACCCTGAAACCGAATGAAGATTCAACACTGTTAAAAAAAATACAATCAACTTGGATGTTTAAGTAATTTAAACTTAAATTACAATAAACTGACTCAAAGTATTAAATCTTGTATAACTTAAAAAGGTTGAAAATTACTTGACTTATTTTGATGAGTTAAAGCAATGTAAAAACATAGGTTGTCATAACTTGATCATATAAATTATAAACAATATAATTTGTTTTACTGTGATGTTTTTTACATGCACAGTCTGTATGAGTGCATATTATCTTTGTTTGTTGAACTCAGCAGTGAAAAAAACATAAGAACTAAATAAATAATAGTAGTAAAGAGAGCTGTCAAGACACACAATGGATAAACACTAAGAAAGTACAATACAAGACACATGAGATACACACTATAAAACACTGTTACTTTCATATAAGAATAGTGCACATTTTGGAGTTTCTGTAAAGTCTCTGTAACAGAACAGCTTTTAAGCAAAAAGTAACCTTAGCAGAAAGTTACATCTTTTATATAAAACCTTGTGATTTTACAGAAGTGAGGTAGACATATTTTTTTCCTCCTGTTGTGACATTCAAAATAAGAACAGACAGGGGTGCTTCGTCTGCTTAAAATGATGAACTGAGTCTATTCAAAGTCTTTGTATTTATATAATCACTTTAAAACATATGAACACTTTCATTCACATATTCGAGGAGAATGTTTTAAGTGAATAACTGTCAATTCTGCCTTTTCTTCACAAAAAGCTTCAGAAGATTTGGGAATATATCACACAAGTCTGGACTATATATGGTACTTTTGATGCGTTTCTTTGGAATAATCACACTTTAACGGAATGAGAAAAGAAGAAGAAAGTGATAAGCCTACCAGTTTGGAGTGACATGATGGTGAGTAAATTATTATTATTTTTATTATGTTATACATTAACAAATATGCAGAGAATTTGTGTACTGAATGCAGAACCTGTATATTATCATTACATTATTACTAGGAATAGACTTTAAAAAAAATGAAATGTTTACTTGATGTCTTATATCTGAGCTGACCTCTGCTCAGAATCAGAGTGTGCAGTGATGTTCATTCAGTGACCCCGTCATTCTCACTTCTACACAAGCATCACACACCTCTGTTCTCATCTGAGGAGGTGTGTGTGGACGACACCAGGCCTAACACCTCACTGAGCACACTTCTCTCACGCGGCTGCGTCTCCCTCCATGTCCCAGGACTAGCATCAGTGTTCCCAGATCAGCACCGACATTGTCACTTCTCAAATCTGAAGCACCCTGATTCACATTCATCATTCATTCACTGCAGTAGCATTCTGATAGAAAAGTAATGCAGTGGAAGATCTCCAACAGGGGGCGCTCCTTCTGCCCAAAAACTATATATATATATATATTTTTTTTATTGTTAATAAACACAGTTTCTGAAACTATGGCGCGATTTCTCAAAACAATGCCCACAAAACAACACGCACACAAGATGCAAAACGTCCCCACGTGTCACACTTCATTCAAAACTATTTCAACTCTTTTCAAAATGGGGTTTTTGCATAGTAACTCGTTCACACAAACATCAAATGATTATAGCCATACACGTCAAACTACACACAGATGTGAAACTACTCTCTTACGTCTCTTAATGTGTAGTGGAGTGTACAGGAGTTTGTCACACGTAGACATGTGAGTGCATAAATACACTGCCACAATTACAATCGAACTTTACAGTCATTGAACTGAATTGAATCAAAACTGACACTTAATGACTTAATGAAATAATGACACTTTTTTGGCTTGTTAGAACTGCTTTTCAGGAGAAAATGAATTTGTGACTATTGTGAAGCTGCTTTGATTTTTTTTTTATTCTATAAAGCTCTGTAGAAATCAGGGTGCTTGACTTGGCATGCATATTAGTATATATTTACAAAATAAACAGAAATGCAAGGGTGAAAAATGTAATGTTTCAT
Source organism: Chrosomus eos (assembly GCA_036326025.1). Lineage (NCBI taxonomy): Eukaryota > Metazoa > Chordata > Actinopteri > Cypriniformes > Leuciscidae > Chrosomus > Chrosomus eos. Next base: position 26,773,244 of record CM070834.1, read on the forward strand.
ATTCATATGTTACTTGGTGACATCAATAACATCAAAGATCAATGTTTTTTATTTCTTGTGACAGTTCAGATCTTTGTACACTTGTTTCCGACACCGGATTTAAAAAAATACAAAAAGTAATACCATTTAAAGTTAACTTTGTCCTGAGACAATACATAATATATATGAAACCTGAGATAAAAAGTCTTTGTATAACAGATACATACAGTATGAACATATTATAAGCAAAAAGAAACCTTAGCAATATGACAGAGATAAAACAATTTTTTTCTTTTTGTTATGACATTCAAATGTAGTGATATTCAAAATAAGAAAGATCTGTCTCAAACTGGCTTTAGGTATTGCGAATTGTGAATTATAAGTGTGATAATTTGTAAATCAAATTCTGAGGGGGGAAAAATCTGACTTTTTCATCTTTTTTACAGTTAAGGCCTATCTTGCCATTCTGAGGAAAAAAGTAATTAATTGTGAGTTTAAATCTTTCAATTCTGACTTTATGTCTCAAAAAAGTCAGAATTACGAGATGTTACTCGCAGTTACATAAAAAGATGCAGTTACCTAGCCTTATTTTTTTTTTTTTTTTTTTTTTTTTTTTTTTACAGTTTTTCTAAATTGCTAAAACATATTTCTTGAAACCATCACTAATTTTCTCAAAACTTTAAACAAAACCACATTTTCAAACCACATTCAGAGAACCCCTGACTCTTCTGGCAAAATCAAACAATTGCTCAAAATCAAACAATGCTTTCAGATCATACACACATGAGTCAATATTATAAACACTACAGATCATTCATCATTCAGTATATTGTAACAAAGTAAATAAATGTTGCATTTGCGTAAAAAAGTAATGACAACTTACATGTATGCACTGCCTGTATTGAATATTGTATAGTAGGCCTTTGAATGTCTGTATATTCAGCACTTGCATACTGTTATACAGTGACCCAACTGCAAAACCCAAAAAGGTTACAATAAGAAATTCTAAATGAGAAGCCTGTTACGTCACTCAGAAGAGTTGTGCAACTGAAATAAATCAAGGTCAGTGAGAGATTGATTCTGCTTCAGCATCACGTCTTCATGTTGAGTCCGGCCGGAGGAGTTTCTCCACATCACACACACTGTCATCTCTGAGGCAAAGGGAAAAACCCTAAAGCAGATCCAGCTTTGACAACATTCTTCACTCTTCATTCTCTATCACCATCCTCTTCGTTCACCATCTTCTTCCTCCTCTCAATCTTATATTGTTCCATCCACTGTTGGTATCAACATTCAGTGCAACATTTTGAGTCAATTTTGGCCCTGAACTGACTTTTATTATGTACAGTTGGTTTGGTCACATCATTAGAAATAAGTGTGGACAGTTTTGAGCCGCTTTGTGTAAATGATGACACTGTGTTGCAGTTGTGTTTAACTTTTGCCTGCCTGTGTTTAGCGTTTTGAAACATAACTGCATCACAGTGCGAAATGTGTTTTAGCGAGTGAGAATTTGCTTAGAGTTTTACAAAAAGAGTGCAGGAGATTTGCAACTACCTGAACTTTCTGTATGTTTTACAGAAAGAGTGATTTATTGGACAAATTGGTTTAGGCTATTGAGAATTAGTTCAGAGAATGGGGTTTAGTGTTTTAGCAATTCAGAAAAACTTTAAGTGAATAAAAGCCTGTTCTATCTGCTCTTTACAACAACAACAAAAAAATCATTATTTTTGGAATGGACACATATTTTATTGAATTAGCAAGAACATTCACTTTTGTTTTCCACAAAAAGAAGGAAAAAAGTGACGTGGGTTTTGGGAGACATGATGCTGAGTAAATGATGATGGCACCTGGATGGCATTTTTAGATTATCATTACATTTAGCCACTAAAAATGAAATGTTTACTTGATCATCCATCATACGGCTGACCTCGGCTCAGACTCAGAGTGTGCGGTGATGTTCATTCAGTGACCCCGTCATTCTCACTTCTACACAAGCATCACACACCTCCGTTCTCATCTGAGGAGGTGTGTGTGGACGACACCAGGCCTAACACCTCCTCACTGAGCACACTTCTCTCACCCGCTCTACTCTCTCTCTCTCTCTCTCTCTCTACTGACACCCAGTTAATGTACCAGGACCTGCTTCACTGTTCCCACATCAGCACCTTCACTCCTATAAACACTGACCCCACTTCAACCCAAGTAGAAGCATACAGACTGTCTCAAACTGGCTGTATTAATAAATATACAAAATTATATACAAGCCTTAAATTTCTCAGAGGGAGAGGTCAAATAAAATTATAAATAATAAATTAAAGTCTCTTATGCTCACCAAGGCTGCATTTATTTGGTCAAAAATAAATTTTTCAAAAAATAAAATATAATAAACAGTAATACTGTGATTATAACGATGTAAAATAAATGTTTTCAATTTTATTATATTTCCAAATGTAATTTTTTCTGTGATGCAAAGCTGATTTTTCAGCATCATTACTCCAGTCTTCAGTGTCACATGATCATTTAGAAATCATTCTAATACTGATTTGCTGCCCAAGAGTTGTTGGGGATACTATGGACGTCAATTGGGCACATCAATTGTTTGGTTGACATTCTTCAAAATATCTTCTTGTGTGTTCAGCAGGTTTGAAACAAATTGAAGGTGAGTCAATGATGACAAGAATGATCATTTTTGGGTGAAGTATCCCTTTAAGCAACGACCGTGTTGTGACCCTGTTCCCTCGTGCTCTCCTCACACCTCTGGTCTTATCTGAGGAGGTGTTGAGCTGACACCAGTCCTCACACTGCAGATCTCCAGCATTCTGCTCACTTTCTGCCCAGGTCAAGACCCATTCCCACATCAGCACCTACAGTACCCACTCTTGACCTGGACGCTGACCTCAGACCTACACATTCCAGCACTCTTAGTTTCAAACATTTTTCTGTTACACATAGCCAAGATATATATTTTTTCCAGACGCATATAAGGCAAACGAGCCTCGTATACGTCATCCCAATTTTTTTTTTACTTTAGTAAGAAAGTTTGTTTATTTGTCTATTTTGTATAAGTCTATTTGTCTATAAAGCCCCTCTTTAATAATTTCTGTAAAGACTTGAAATATTATCTGGATTCCCTTTGTACCTCCAGCAACTGTGTAATATACATATAGCTGAAGTTAGTGGAATTAGTTGTGTACTGTAACTGTACATGTTTCTTTACAACACACACACACACACACACACACACACACACACACACACACACACACACACACACACACACACACACACACACACACACACACACACACACGTGTGTTCTGTGGCATTTCCGCCATTTTATAACTTTGCATACCCAATATATTAAGATTTTGTTGTTGTTGTTGAAATGATTGATCTCTGTCTGATGTGAAGTCTTGTGTTATTAATTTTTCATTCATTGTCTATGTGTTTTGGGGAGCGTCAGTGTTCCCCAACTCTGTATTCTCATTATTTACAGTTTTTTTTGGATTGCTTAAGCACCATTTTCAAAAAAGGGCCCGTGTTTTCAAAGCACTACACACAAATAGCACAACCACACATCCAATTAGCAAAACACTACAGATCCTTTGCATAATTAAACACTCTTGTAAAAACTATACACTTCTGTTTAAAAACCACACTTTGTTACCATATGAAACACACGTTTCACATTACTATACTCGATATTTACACGAGTTACACTCTGCTGTGATAAACCTAAAACACTTTTAGCACTTCTACTTCCCTATGATTAGAGTATGCTACCATCAAAAAAATACAAATATAATGTAAATTCACCAAACACTACACAAGACCAATGTTGCAGACTGAAGAAACTCATTAATTCTCAACACGCTCAAAATGTTGACATGGAGATTCATAATACTGTAACAAAATGTCACTTTACGTATTGTACTGTAAGTTTACTGTAAATAAATAAATAGACATTGTCTCTTCACCTAGCTGGATCTGGCCAGAGAATTTCATCAACATCGCAGGCAATGTTGTCATTAGCAAGACACCTTGGAAAGAAACGTCTTGAATGACGAATCCATACTTGCATTGCTGCTACCTCCATCTGGTCACAGGCGTCCTCCATGGCTTGGATGAGGGGTACCTCAGCCTGGAGACGGAGATCATATAGGCTACCTTCCACCGCCATGCCGAGAGAAACTCTTCTAGGGTTGAGGAATGGAGAGAATGGTGGAAGATGTAGGACGGTGAAATGTGGATGTTGCTGAAACCAGTTCTGAACCAGAGCAGAGCGAGGAAAGACACATTGTCCCAGACAACAATGTATTGCATATGATCGATTTGCTGCTGTTATGTTGTGCAATTGGTCCAAGAATGTAAGTATGAGTGCTGTGTTGTAAGGGCCCATATAGGCATGGCGGTGGAGGACCCCATTCTGTGTAATGGCTGCACAGAGTGTTATTACCCCACGTTGCCCTGGGACATTGACTATAGCCCTGTGGCCAATGATGTTTCTTCCCCTCCTTCGTGTTGAACCCAGCCTCATCTACGTAAATGAACTCATGCTGGATCTCCTCTCCATCCATTCGTAAAACTCTCTGAAGAACAGTGTCAGGCAAAATTGTGTAGTTCAGTGTAGATCTAGTATACATATTACAGTACAGTAAAAGATTATGAGACAGTATGCAGATCACACTGCTAAAGTGAATACATACCTCTGCATAATCATGCCGCAGGCGTTTCACCCTTTCGGAATTGCGCTCGAAAGGCACTCGATAAAGTTTTTTTAGGATGCTTGCCAGTGTTGATGTTGAGACCTGATGGATATCGTTGAAACTGGGGTGGTTATTGACAATGTTAGCTTGGAGCTGATTGAGTGTTATAGCATTGTTGGCCAAAACCATGTTTACTATCTCCCTCTCTTGCTGTTCTGTGAACATAGGAGGCCTTCTCCCTTTTTCGTACCTGACCCTCAATCCTATGTAGAAAAAAACAAAAAACAGTATACAATAGTACAGTAATTTCACATGGAAAAGGTAACAGAAGTGCTGATAGTGCATAGAATGCAGTAAGCAGTTACTGAAACCCTGCAGATGTTTTTGATATGACGATATTTTTACAATACCTATTTTCCAGTCGAAATGTTCTTATCACACTTGCCACTGTGAATCGGCTTAGGTTTGACTGTACTCGCAGTCCAGCTTCCCTCAGCGTCAGGCCGTGGTTGACAACGTGGTCAACCAGTGTTGCGCGGATCTCATTTGTCAGATTCGGTCCTCTTTGAGCACCTTCTTGTCTTCCTCTTCCTCTTCCTCCACCTCCAGCATGGCCTCCATCTCTTCCTCTTCTTAAATATTAAAAACAGAACACATAAAAGGCAAAAATTTGACATTTTAAGTGTTTTCACCTTATTCAGATTCTTTGTGTAATATTTATCAGACAATAGTTCCAAATACACCTTTTCAATGAGTATGAAATCAGTTGATTTTTTTGGATAACTTGGATTACATGGATGAAAGAACATCACCTGCAACTCAATCTACAGTAGCAAAGACAGAACTTCGCAGCCGCTCGGATGATTCAGCATCATTTCACCATCCAGCTCATCACATCCAGACTGATCTGCCAAGAGTCTTTGGGTTTACTCGTCGATGACCAGCTGACATTCAGAGACCACACAGATCAGGTTTGCACTGCTCGACGTCAGGAAGATCATGCTTTTCCTCACTGAGCATGTAACACAACTTCAGGCCACAGTTATTTCTAGACTTGACTATTGTAATGCTCTTCTGCCTGGAGTACCAACATGCGCAGTCTCCCTAACCCTGTCCCGACAGCCTGCATCCCAATATTCAAGAAACAGCTGAAAACTCATCTCTATCATGAGCTGCTGAAAAAATTAAAAACTTCTTAAAAAAATGATTTTGTGCTGAAGTAAATACTACTGTAAAAAACAATGGAATTTACATGAAATGTTAGTTCAGGCAAGAATAAAAAAAACGAAGTTAATTCTATATTAGTACTCAATTTAAGCGTGTAGAAATGAAAGCGTAAATATCAACGTTATAAAGTACAATTACTCAACTTTTCTGATACTGGTGTTCCCATCATGCTCTGGGCCTTGAATGATTAATGAGGTTGATTTTTGACTGGTTTCCAGTTGTATCTACAGTGTTTGATCATTGCTTTTGTTGTTAGGATTAAAAACTTGCCATTTTGTGACATTTGGAGTTAATTTTTACTCAAAATGACACATTCAAACACAAAAACGATCCAACAAATGTTACCGTCATTGTGTATTGTCTACAAGTACGTCTCTGCATTCACATGCTGATGTGTAACTAGTAATATGTTGTAATTAATTGGATGCTTTTAAGTAATGCATAGATTAAGTGTGATTTATTGCAATGTTAATTAATTGGTTGATTTACAGTAAATCACTGATTTATGCTCGTTTTTATGACTTTTAAATAAAAACATCTCAACCAAGTTTAGTCTCTGTCTTGTGGGGAACAAAGTTGGAAGGATTTCAACTTATTAATTTATTTTCCAATTAAATGTTTTAGTTTTGGACAAGCATAAAAAAATCACATTATAAATTCATCCATTAATTGAGTTTATTTTTTCCCTCTTATTATCGTCTCGAGACGCTCTCCTTGCAGTTAATAATAAGATTATCGATAATATGCATTTTAAATTTTATATATAAAAACTCATTACATAAATAAATCTGTGGTTGAACTCTGCTGAAAATAGAGGCCTGAACTTCTCAGATTTGACCACTAATTACACATTCAAAGTGAATTTGATTAAGCATTTTTTTAAAAAAAATCTGTCTATGTGGAAGAGGTGTTTTTTGTAACACATTTTGTTTAAATCTTTTATTTCTTTCTTAAGAAATAGTTTTTTGTTATTGATACAGTTTTGTTGAGCCGTCTTTCCAAGCATGCAGGACTTATGTTGACATATTCTGCATTCCTCTCTAAATTCAGTCACTCCTAAAGTTATGCAGTTATGGATGTCTCCTCTGGTGTAAAAATGCTTATTAAAAATACATGTCTTCAGGTCTCTCTATATTCATTGGATCCTGTTGATAGTGTAATTTGTCAAATCTGTTTCTCTCTTTCCACCTTTAGGAATAATAATCATTGTGTTCGGGGTTATAAAAGGAATATTGTCTCCTGCTGTCATTGGTAATGGTGTTTTGATGGTCTGTTGTGTGATTTGCTTGGTCAAGGAATATTTTTGGGGAAATATTTTTTCATTTTAAAGACAGAAGTTCAACCATACCTAAAAAAAACCCCCAGAAACAAAACAACAATACGATGTTTGAAAAATAGGAAAGCTGGAACATTTTAATATGTTTATGTAACTTTAGCTCTATGTTTTTAGTTTGTCACTGTTTATTCATTTTAAATTTTTTTTTATATTCTATGTTTATTCAATGTATCCCCCTGGCTGTATTTGCAATTCTTCAAAACGAAAGAAGAACAAAAAATAGTCAAAGCTCTTCTTCTGCCCGACTACATTAAACATAGCTTTACTGCCATCTAGTGGTGTGTAAGTATTCAACAAACTTTGAAAAAAGCCTCATAATGAAACCTTTTGACCATCTGTGTGAAAGTACTTGAGTGACACTGAAGTATATTGTGTCTTGTCTGGTCACTTAAAAAAAAAAATCTGTAATCATTTACATGCCCTTATGTCATTTTGAATCCAAATCCATGCTTATTTTCATCAAAAAAATCCCCCCACTCTGTTCCATTCCATAAACTGTTTTAAATAGAATTATATAGGCCTATACAAAAAATATATAGCCTACTTTATTGTAATTTTAAAAGTAATGCGTAATAAATCTGATTACGTAATGTGTAAACTTAAACACTGAAAATGGGCCAGCAATTACTTAATATTTTATTAATCAGTGATGCAAATTAATAAATTCACTGGTGTGAGCCACCAAAATCAATGAAAAAGGATGGATGTTTGATGAGCAGTCGGTCAGTGGGCCGTTCAGAGGATCGGGTTCAACATTACTCTGCTGGATGATCCATAATATTCTGCAGGCAAAATGCATACATCAGTTTGAATCATTAGATCACAAAACATTTTGGATCCTGTTTACATGACAAATACAGGTGGACATTAGTACCAGATGTAAATGGGGCCTGTCTAATATAGGAAAATGAACGAGATACATAAATGAGAAAGAAAACTAAAATATTGATAAATATATATTTGAGTAATCCAATATTTTGTAGAAGGGGTGAAAATGACCATTTCCACCTTTGATTGGAGGCAAATTACAGATAGATGGCTGAATCATTATTTTATTTTTTTACACAGAGATTGATAGGTCCATTAGTAAAATCTGTTGATTATCTTTGTTGCATTATATGCCAACGGTGACAGTTCAAAATTGGGGAAAAGCACAATTTTTTAGGATATCTTATTAGGATATCTGATTTTGGTTCTTAAACTTTTCTTTTGGTATCTTAATTTTTAAGGCCCTATATGGTTCATTTCCAGAGATAGGGATTTCAATGTGGCTTCATGAGTAAGTTGAACACATTTTCAGGAGTCAAAAACCAAATGTGGGTCACTGCATACAGTTGATTTTTTTTTATCTTTCTGGAAAACCTGAAGAAGATATTATGATGAAACTAAATGTTTCTAGTTTCCCTTTATCAAACAATTGCATAGAACATTCTTGTCTGAGAACCAAACATATTATTTTCCAAAGTTTGCATGCCTGCAACTCTAGAAGATTTAAGATATCTTAATATCCTTTTATATATTCTGGTTCTTAATAAACTTCTCTGTTGCAATCTTCATTTTAAAGGACCTATATGGTTAAATCCAAGAGATATGGGGACCTCATTGTGATTCTATGTTCAAATTGTTGAATTGCATACCTGTGCCATAAATGTATTTTCTGAAGTTTGCCTGACTCTTAGTATTAAAGTTATCTTAATATAATTTTAGATTCTGGTTTCTAAGAAATGCTAATATATGCCCTATGGTTTAGTCCCAGCGATATTGGGATTTTAAAGCAGCTCTATGTCCAAATTGGTTTCATTTTACCCATTTTCATGGGTCGAAAACCAAATGTGATTTTGTGTTTATCCAGTCATGTCTGTTGACACAGCATATGCAAATAAGAACCCAGGGTTTAGGAATGTGTGAAATGTCACCTTATTTATTAATCGTTTACTCTGGGTAAAGTAGTGAGCAGTGTGAAATATATATAAAGTAAGATAACCCAGGATCCCATTTACCCAGGTTATTAATTACCCAAGGTACTCAGTCTCAACTCAAAGTTTATTCATAGAGCACTTTTAACAAAAACTTTTTTAAGTGTTTATCAAAGTGTTGTACAAACATAATCATAAAAGACTAAACACACAACAAAACAGCTCCCATATCGAGTTTAATGCCAAATAGTAAAAATGAGCCTTGCTCAAGGGACGACGAAAAGTAAACTCTCAGCAGACCAAAGTACTCTTGGTGCATGTGGCTGTATTAAATCAGAAATATATCTTGGTGCTAGTCGATTTAACAATTTAAATTCTACAACTAAAATCTTAAAATCAATTCTAAAATGAAACCCAGCGAAGGGACGCCAATATTGGTGTAATATGCTCTCGCTTTTCCAGCAACATTCTGATATCGTGTTAGGAAGGCCTGGTTAATACCAACATAAAGACCATTACAGTAGTCAAGTTGGGTAGAGATAAAACTTACAACCCTTTCAAAATAATTAAAAGACAGTAAAGAAGATTTAATTACTGAATGAATCTGTTTATCCAGTTTAAAGTCACTTTCCATTATAACTCCCAGGTTTTTAAAAGTGGGCTTTAAGGCCTCATTATGCTTCTGCGTCAACTCCACGGCGTAGCTTCGTCGTCACTCCTACGGCGTCGTTGCCGTTTTATGGTTCTGCTTCAGGTTGCGTTGCATCGCGGTGCATCTGACCAATCACAGCCCTTGCGGTCTGCGTCGCCTCGACGCCTAGTTACAATTTTTTGGAGGTGCACGTCAAGCTACGGCGTAGGGGTTGGAGAGGGGTTCGCGGTGACGCAGAGGGGTCTGCGAGGGTACGCCGTCGTTTCGACGCAGAAGCATAAAACAGGCTTTACATAGCACCCAGATCCTGATAAGGTGACTTACAGGCACAGCTGGATCCAAATTCCATGACTTCTGTTTTCCCTTTATTGAACAATGAAACAAGATGCCATACCTCCTAAAAATTGACCCTAAGGGAAGCATGTATAAGGAGAACAGGATAGGCCCACAAATGGAGCCCTGAGGGACTCCAGGCTTGACAGAACCAGTGGAGCAGGAAAGACTCCAGATGGGACTAGAACATCTAAACAGCTGGATGGAGACGGGAGACGTCTGACCAAGGCGAAGCCGGAGGGATGAGGGAGCCCGGTGGAGCCACAAGGACAATGGCATCTGGTGGAGCCGAGGATGTGAGGAGCAAAGGTGTCTTGGGCTCTGGCATTCGCTCCATGTAGCAGCAGGGTGATGGCTGCCTGGGCTCTGGATTCGGAGTGGGGCTGGTAATGTAGTCCTCAGCAGGGCAGATGGAAAGTGGTGATCCATTAGCACCCACTCCACAAATGTGGCGAGATTTTCCCTGTGGATCGTCCACTGGGAGCCGTGCCTTGGACTGCACAGTGCTCACTAATGGCGCTTTTCCACTGCATGGTACGCTCGGTTCGGTTCGGTACGGTTCGATTCGGCGCGGAACGGTTCGCGCTCGGTTGCTTTTCCACTGCAGTTAGTACCCATTCAAAGTGGGTGGGACTGATCGTTACACTGTTTGTAGGTCCGGTGATAGCCGTGTGCGGCTAGCTGAGCTAGCTGCTACTTCTTGGATAACTTTTTCATTCTGTTTTGCCCCATCCGCTGGACCCGCTCCTAGGCAACCAACGAGAGGGACGTCTGCACCTCGACCACGATTCAGCCATTTCCTTTTTAAAGTGTTGATCTCTTCTTCTTTTTTTCAAGTAAGTAAAACACAGGTGCTACCGTGTTGGCTGTTGTCTACTGGTTATATGACTCTGTATAGCGTGTTTAGTGTCTCGTGTCGCAAATCCAATGACGCTGGTAGTGACGATTCTGTCTGTCTGACCAATCAGTGATCTGCAGTGTTTCACGTCACATTTTAGTACCGGTACGGTACGCTTGGAACCTCAACAGATCAGGTACCATTTAAGCGCGCCGAAGCGCACCGTACCGTACCGTACTATGCAGTGGAAAAGCACCACAAGTGAGCCGTACCGAACCGAACCGTACCGTACCATGCAGTGGAAAAGCGCCATAAGGCTGGTGTAGTAGAAAACACAGAGAGAGTAGTCTGGTAAGTCAGGCACGCCAGATTGAGAAAGTCCTGGATGCGGTCCTACAGTGGACGGTCCCCCTGACCTAGCAAAGTAATTAAATATATATAAATATATATGATCTGACGCATAAGAAAAGTAATTGAAAGCAATGGAGTTCCTTTTTGGTCTATAGTGACACCAAGGTCGAAGGGTACCTTTAGCATCTTAAAAGTGACGCTTGGAAGAACTTCTTTCCGCTTAAACCTCGACCCTTTCATTCAGATCTGCCTCCATCTAGTCAATAACCCATAGTTAGAATCAAGTCAGAACCATGAATTTTTTTCTTTTTCGATAATCTGTATCAATCAGATGCATATCACAATAAATATCTGTCACTACTTCCGTTACCTTGTGGCTTTAAACTAATGCAGCTTTTTTTAGTATTTGTTTTTTTCTCTCTAAATAATCAGGCTCTTTTGACTTGGGCCTTTAAGTAACCACTTGGTCTTGGTAGCAGCTTGCATAGCGACACAATAAAAAACACCAAGACCAATTTAGCAACCACATACAGCACACTAAAAAAATGCCCAGAATGCTCTAGTCTAGCAACTCCAGCAACGTGATAAAAAACCACCCAATACACTTGAGCAACTGCATGGCAATGTGCTATATAAAAACAACATAGAAATGTCCTGCAACCACTCATATCACATTAGCATTCTGGTGATAAGTTTTATACAACCAACTTCATAAAAATAAAAAAAATAGATAAAATAAAAATTAGTTGAGAACATAACACCCAGATCATTTTCTTGCATTCTTACTTGAAATAAAATAAACATTGAATGAATAAAAAAAAAAAATACAAACACATTTTATTTCAACCAGTTGTAAAGACAACATTAACTAAAACTAAAACAAAATAATGACAAAAAGACAACTAATTCAAAAAATGAATGAAAACTATAAACAAATTCAATCTATCTACAATGCATCTTATATTTTCTAACGCAGATCTGAAGAAAAAATAATGTTCTGCTATGTTAATTTTCCTTATTTTTAGCTATTTTCTCCCTCTCTCGAACACACACACACATGCAAATGCATTGTGGGTGTCCTGTGAAAAAATCAATGTGTGTGTTCAACTCATTATGCTGTGGTGGCACAGAGTGGAGGAACTGGCACTATGAGTGTTAGCCTTTTCATATGCTTATCCATGAGAGGCACAGATGGCCTCTTTTCCTCACACCCAGGGACCCGCTATTGATTAAGCTTCTGCTATAAACAAAGAAATAATTACATATGAGGAGCTGAAGGAAACTGACACAGAAACTATATGCCTTCCTATAAATGCCTCTATCAATTAACATCAGACAAAAGGTGAATTTTCGGCTTGCATTTCTAAGTATAAATGACACATTACATTCTATCACAAAGAGTCAATAAGAAGTGTAAATCACAACAAGAACATTATACAGTAAATGTTGCTCCAGTTAGACTGGGCTTAAGCCACACTTTATAACTATCTAAAATATTTAGAGATTGTAGGCAGTTAAAAAATTCATGGTACTGGGGGTAACCTACATATGACATATTACTTTAATTTGGGTCACACTAGTGTTCTACAGTGTACAGTAATAAACACTAGTAATGAACAACATGTATAAAGTCGTGTTTTGTGGGGTCAACTGCTTATGTCAACCAATTGGTGTCAATGTGTATTGATTGCATTGAAATTGTTAAAATATAGGTTGTTTACCACAGGCTTCATTTTACACATAAATACAAAATACACCACAGGAAAACCTCACATTTGAACATTATTCGCTCTTAAAGATGCTCTAAGTGATGTCGGGGTGACATCACTTCTTGTTGACGTTTAAATTATTGTCAAACAAAACGGAGGCTAGCTAGACCCTCCCTCCTCCTCATCCGCACACTAACCCCCCAAATCCTTCTTTTCAGTTATTGGCTGGAACAGTTTGTTATGTTTCATGGTGCGGGTTAGCCCAGTTTGTTTTTGTTGCTGTTTTTGGAGCCTGGGGTGTCTGCAGAGACGCGCTTTTTTTACAGTGTGTTCAGCGGACAGGCAGCTAGCGGATAGCGAGGAGATGTTTGCTGTATGTGACAAAAAATATTTTGGCCTAAAAAACGCATGACATCGCTTAGAGCAGATGATTGTGTGATTGTGATTTTTTGGATCACAATAATTAGGAACCACAGTTTCTACAAATCCCTTCACTCGATTGGGATGTTCTCTTTTATTCTGGACGGCAAGGGCAGTGACTGTAACATTGAGTGTATTTTGCAGTATTAAACACATAGCCTATTTATACCGATTTAATCAGGCTCTGAAAAGTCTTTAAAAAGAACACAAAGAATGGTGTTCTCTGCCAGAGTTGCAACTCTTGCGTCATAAGAACAGGGTGTTCAACGCACCACCGTTTTCGTTTAAAAAACGTTTTACAACTTTTGTCGGAGCTAAACGCAGCCCCGCTTAAGGCCAATTTATACTTCTGCGTCGGGTGCGCGCAGTACGGCGTAGCATACGCACAGACGCATACCATACGCCGTACCCTTCGCCGTAACCTGACGCACACCTCCTCAAAAATTTAACTACACGTCGCGACGACGCGGACCGCAAGATCTGTGATTGGTCGGCTTGGTAGCATTTCCGGCGTGTTCTTCTGCACCGCCCGCCATTTTTAAATTCTGAGTACAGCGAAACTGTTAAAAAACTAAAAATTAACTTCTTTTCCACCTCGATAAGCTCCAACTCCAACATGATCCGCTCTCTTTCAGTCGCCATTGCTCGTAGTAACCTAAACTCAAAACAGTCGCGAGGAATCTAAAAGTGGAATATTAAAACCCTCCGCCGCCAACTAGTGTTTCGGCGTGTACTGCAGAGCAACGCAGACCTAAACGCAGAAGTATAAGGGCCATTACATAGTCAACGCATCGGTACGCATACGCATCCGCAAGGCTACGCATCGCTACGCTTCGGCCGCCATTATGCGTCGATGCGTAGCCAAATGTGTCGTCCTAGTTTTTGATACGCGACGCACCGATGCACGCAATACTATGCGTTGTCTGTGGGGGCGACATTGCAAGTATTGTACATTAATTCAAGTATATTTTGTTTACAGAAGAAGGTTTGAATACAATGGCGGGCGAAGAGGACAAATTATGCGAGCATACATCCGCATTTATATTGTATAATAAAATGTTTTTTTTTCAGACAATACAATGACAAACAAACATCTGTGAAGAGCATCTTACCAACGGTAAATATACCCGAGTGTCACCTGCTGTCATATATGACAGCTTCATCGTAATTACACTCCAATAAAATAGAGTTGGAAAATGCCTGGAGAGAGGTTGCAACCGCGATGGGAAAGACCGTAGATAAGGTGAAAACCATGGTGAAAACGGACTGGAAAAGTGCCTGTGACAAATTTACTCTACTACCCCCTGTTGCGTGAGCGGTGTATTGCATTTCACGCATCGCCCGTGATGCTTGCGTCTGCTTGCGTCCACTGTTTAGACTATGAAAGGGAGCGCGTCGCTCGCGTCGTTCGCGTTGCTTGCTCGCGTAGCTCGCGTTGACTATGTAACGGCCCTAAATGCTCACGACGGCGTCGCCTACGTGCGTAGCCTACGCCGTACACTACGGCGTACACTCGACGCAAAAGTATAAAGAAGGCCTTTAGAAATCCACTTGTTGGTACAAGGCAGTTTGTGACGTCAGAAACACCAGCCTTTTTTAAACTGCCTTTTCTTTGGTTCCCTGCAGTTTTAAAGAGAAAATACTCAGCAATGGTGTTCACTTATGAATTTACACTTTCTTTGTCTTAAAGCATAACACCACATAGACATATAAACTACATTAAACTTGATTTTCACCTCAGGGGGACTTTAACAAATCATTAAAGAAGCAAATTGTAACCAAACACATAATTTATCTCTTTAATATATAGTTTAAATTTATTACAACATAAAAGCACGAACATTTACGGCTTAGCCTAGTAGGATGTCATTCCTCATTAGTCCAACTGTTCACAGTCCTCGGGGTTACACAGATGACGCGGTAAATTCGAAGTCGGCCAGTAGGCGGACAGACGCAGGAGCTGCTCTCAACAAACACCCCTCCCTCCCTCCCACCAGACTGGGGCAAAACACGCCATCCTCCAGCCAGCAGGCGACAGGAGCAGGGAGAAGCATGGACAGCCGGAGTAACACAGATGTCTTCCATCCGACAGAGACAGTGAGCGTCAGATTCTTCCATCGAATATTCCCCTACTTCACGAGGAGGACAGTATGAAGTAATGCGCATACTAAATCCAGTTGAAAGATGAAATGCTTCTCCCGGTACCTTCCTTACATCTTCAGACCACCGAGCAGCCTCCTCTCCTCCAGCTGTCACACTGAGGGTAAGTCACTGTTCTCGCTTCACACTGACAGTATGTGAGTGGAGATGATTATGATGCACTGTTTAAAGTGCAGGCAATAGAGTGTTCTCTATAGATGTTTGTTGATATTGGATCGGATGACGTTAGGAGCGCGGGCTGTGTCTAAAAACGTAGCGAGCAATCTACCTAGACACTATTTTGGGTCACTGTAGGGGCGTTCGCGTCTACATGTATGATGCCTTCTTTAGACACCGTGCTGGTCTAGGTAGGTGGTCTTGTAGATACACCTTTTAGGTAGCACACACACTGGCACTGCAAGTAGCCTACTAAGTCAAACTAATGAAAAAGGCATATTCAATACAAGTGCCAAATGTTAATTAACTGGTTTTATTGTAGTAGAAAAAATGCTTAAGGTAGTATCTGCATGTTTTTTCCACTTTCTACTATGCATGATTATAGGCAGGTTACTAGCCTATTATTTGACACACAACCACTGACAGCTCACACTTTACATTACAGTTCTAATGTTAGTGTGTTTACTTGATTAAGTACTGAGTAAAATTAATGTGTGCGCTGTAATTTTTGACATTTACATTTATGCATGTGGAAGACATTTTTATCCAAAGAAACTTCCATTTCATTGTCTTTCTTGGTAATTGAACCCATGACTTTGCCATTGCTAGTGAACATATAATGCAGGGCAATACAATGATGATTGAGAAATGTACAAATAAATGTTCCTCAAAAGCCTGACTTATCATGTGATACATACACTTTAAAAAATGTTTTTTTTTGTAATAAACAGTCCAGTCAATGGTCATCTTGAAATATTACTAATAATATAAAAAGGGACCATCAAAATAAAGTGTTACCAAGTTCTTATGTTTACATTAACGCTTTCACAGCAAAAAGACAAACTGAAGGTGGATGTTTTTAGAATTATATTAAAAGGCCTTTTACTTACTAAAAAGTATAAACGATCAATCAGACGACATAAGGCATGTAGTAGATTATGTGCAACAGGTTTTTTCATCAAAGTTTTGATCATGTTCATAATTTAGACTAAAAGTTCTTGAAATTCATGCATCCAATATGATACAGGCTTTACATCTAAATTGAATATATTTCAGAACTATTATTTAATATTGAATAATGATGAATCAGTCTGTTTATTATAGCTTGCGCCTGCCCTCTAGCAATTTAGCAGTTTTACAGCTGATTTTTACTCCATAGAGTCTCAATGGATATGTGGATAAGTTTATCTCCATCTCAATGGATACTGTCGCACTCTAAAGCTTTTTTTTAAAGAATGCAAAGCGCAGGTCCGAATTAAAGCTACAATATGTAAGATTTTTGTAATATAATATCCAAAAATGTGATATATTTCCTTCAGTTGTTTACTTACAATATCCCAAAAGATCCAAAAGATTTTTAATTTCAGAGACATTCCAATTTTAAATAATGGCTCGTCCATGTTCACTTGTCGCCTGTCAATGACGTAATATCTCCGTTATCCCTGGTTTCCGCTTGTACTGCCATAGTACTGCATTACGTCCAGCGGCACGCTCACGCTGTTGTTGTTTCGTTCAAACATTATGGACCATGGCAAGCAGACTTTGGTACAAAAGGCGAACTAAAACGAGGATCAATATCAACGTGGCGTTTTCAAGATGCCGAGAGCTCCATGTCCGTGACAAACTTTGACTTGACAGAGACGCCACTCTTGCATGTACTTTATTAGACAGGTGAGCAAATGTACATATAACTAATCAATGTTATATATAGCTCAACATGATTGATCAGTATGTTATTCTAATGTTGATCTAGCTTAGTGCTAGTCTCATACAGACCTTGTATGGACGTTTCCTAACCCGTTAGCCTCATAGCATAATTGCCTGAGACATATTTAAAAAAAGAAGGACTTAGGCAATTATGCTATGAGGCATTGATTGATTGATTGATTTATATTTTTTTATTTAATAAATATAATTTAATACATGTTTAATTGAATCTAATCATTTTTAATCTATTTTATTTATTTATAAGTCAACATTATTACACACACACACACACACACACACACACACACACACACCACACACACACACACACACACACACACACACACACACACACACACACACACACACACACACACACACACACACAAACACACACACACACACACACACACACACACACACACACACACACACACACACACACACACATACACACACATACACACACACACACACACCCTTATAGAAGTACAAAATTGCATTTGCAATGATGCAGTCTGGATCATCTTACCTTCATACCTCTTCTGTTACCTATATATAGGACACTATGAACCTAAGGGGGGAAATACCTCTTTTTATACTTGGCTGGTGCAGCAGTAGAGGTACTAATAGATAACCCCCTATAGGGCCCTGTAACAATAAGTGTTGAGTTTCTGCCCGGAAAGAGATATTTCATTACAAGCCCAGCTCCAATAACAACCTCCTGTAGCCAACATATTGGACATGCAATACTATTCAACACCTGCAGCTACACATCTTTTTCTCCCATCCTCTTCCTTTCACTTGCTGTCTTTCATTTTCCTTTGATTCCTCTTTCATCCAGAAGATGTAAACACTGGGCTATCATTACATGCTGCACTGTGGTTCTTCAGAGTCTTATGAAAGATTTCCGATGGCTGTCTGTCTTCATGCATGATTCTGTACTCTCATCTCCTGCTGTCTCCATCTGTGTCTGCTGCCCAGGCCGGATCAATTGGATCTTAAAAGGTTACAGTTCCCTTGCTGGCAGTAATGTATTACAATACTGTATTATGCAATCCTGTTACTAGTGCCCGGGAGTTAAAGTTATACAGTAAAGTTACATTGTACATGTGAAATAATTGAAAATTAATCCATGTAAATGTCAACCTTAAAATACTTATGCCGATCACATGCTTAATACTACAATATTGCGAGTAGATAGTTTGTGCGAACTGATTGATTTTCATTGGTGGAAATTTTGGTTCATGCCTAATCAATCGTATTGTCTAATTGTTGTTAATAAAGGCTAAACAAAATAAGAAATGTATGAGTTCTCAAATTTAAAAAATGATGGCTTTCAAATATTATATTAAATAATTTTATCATAACTTTTTTGTTTCATATCAGGATTGACAATTACTAAATTGTTTACAAAATAGGTATTACCTAACTCTAGCTGACATAACAAATGGGGACCTATGTGTCCTGGTGGAAGTGGAAGATTTTTTTGTAATAATTTTTTTACTATTTTTAATTGGATAACTAAAGACTAGTTTATTTTTGATGCATGTCTTCACTAATTTAGAGTATTTTTAAAGGGGTCATCGGATGCCCATTTTCCACAAGTTGGTATGATTCTTTAGGGTCTTCAACATATTTTGGTTAAAATTCCTCAATAGTTGTGTAGAACAACACCATTTTTACTTCCTCAAAAACATCTCTAGCAACCCATTTCGGTGCATGTCTCTTTAAATGATAATGAGCAACTGCTCACCCCACCCCTCTCTTCCGTGGGGCCTGTCGACACAAGACATTAGCTCAAAATGCTGCCTTGGCAGACAGTATACAAATGGCTGAGGGCTGAAATATGCTAATACGGGACAGTCCGTCAGCGGTCGTGGGCAGAGCATGAGCAATATGATGTCTGGATTTGGCAAACGGCTTGATTATTGAGAGTGTTTAGGCATATTTTGAAGATTAAAATAAAAAGGAGTGAGTGGATTTTTTTTATTGTATGGTGGTTGTGTCCACACACTGCAAAGACACATTTATATGCAAATATGAATAGAATTTTGCAAATTAATTTTGCATCCGATGACCCCTTTAGAAATGACCCCTTTAAAAAATAATTTTGCATCCGATGACCCCTTTAACACCAAAACAGCACACTTTAATTTGATGATTTTATATATATGTAAAACAGGTTAATCATACAGCTTTTTTCACGTTTGGTGGCTGTAGTAAACACACAGCGACAGAGAATATAAACAAACAGTCTTTTGGTTGGATGAAATGGTAAGGTTATTATATCTGGAAAAAAGTTGTTTTTCTTTATTAAACAGACTGGATTAGTTTGATAAGATTTGGTTTTCCCTTCTCTATTAAATTGATAGCGTAGTTTAAGTAGGCCTAAGTGTGTAGCATTGACTGTCCCATTAAGGCTGATTTAGGGTGAATCCCAGTTCTGTGTCTTACCCCTTCCCCTTAGTTTTGCACGTTCATGTGAAAGTAAGGGCTATCCCAAAGGGCTCGGGCTAAGGGGAAGTGTTAGATGCCCCTTAAATTAAAACCAAGCATTTTCGCGAGCTAACTTGAAACCAAGGGGTACCCCTCGATCAAAACGAGAATTGGGATAGCCCTTACTGTCACATGAATGTGCAAAACTAAGGAGAAGGGGTAAGGGTAAGGGTAAGGGTAAGGGGGAAAGGGGTAAGGGTAAGGGTAAGAGGGAAGGGGTAAGGTTAAGGGTAAGGGTAAGAGGGAAGGGGTAAGGGTAAGGGTAAGGGTAAGGGTAAGGGGGAAAGGGTTAGGGTAAGGGGGAAAGGGGTAAGGGGTAAGGGTAAGGGGTAAGGGGTAAGGGTAAGGGTAAGAGGGAAGGGGTAAGGGGAAGGGGTAAGGGCTAAGGGTTAGGGGGAAGGGTAGGGGGTAAGGGGAAGGGGGTTAGGGGTAAGGGGGAGGGGGAAGGGTAAGGGTAAGGGGGGAAGGGGGAGGGGGGAGGGGGGAAGGGGGAAGGGGATGGGCAAGGGGTAAGACAGAGAATTGGGTTTTACCTATATACTTCTGCGTCGGACCTACGCTGGAGCCTCTACGCTACACGTTGGTTCTCATTTATACTTCCGTTGGTTGTCGTGCAATTATACATGCAGATGGAGCATGTGAAACCTGAGGAAGGGGTTCAGCAGACCAATCACAGCGCTTGTGTCCGCGTAGAATTGACGCGTTGTTACATTTTTTGAGAGGTGCACGTCATATGTATGCCAGGCCAGTAGTTGGCAATGTCACTTCATAAAGAAACTTTACATGGAGATGATAATGGTATCATTTTCAAAAACTTGGACTTTGAAACCTGATTTCAGTTAGCAAAAACGCTGTTGTCGTATACAGTAATGGCCAAATCACATAAAAAGTTATCTGTTTTTAGTTGAAATCAGTATTGTGTAAACGGCCCCTAAGGTTACACGGAACCATGAACATAAAAAATAGAACAATACCGCTATTGTCTCCGTGTAAACAAAAAAAAAAATTAAATTTGTGAAAATAGACATGCGCATGAGTATTACGTGTTCAGTATAAAGGAGCGTAGTGTTTTTTCTTTTTACAAAGTGACATAGCCAACTACTGGGGTAAATATAAATACAGCATTTTTAGTTGTTTTTGTGGATCCGTGTGAATGTGGAACATTTAGCGAAAAACGCAAAAGAAAAACTCTTCCGTTTGTAAATCATTGTAGTATAAATGTACCCCAAGGGCTTAAATGCACAGGGAGTAATCAACGTAACAGTGAACAGGTGTGGAACTCAAATCAACAGCCAAAGTAACAATATTCTTATCAATCAGATTTTAGAGATAGGGGAATTGTTAGTATTCGGCTTTGGGACGTTGTTAAGTTTCAAACAACACTATCAAATTATAATGATTTCATTATAAGATATGATCTGATGTCAGATGCACTGTAGTTAATGGTTAGAGTTTGGGAAAGTGTTTAGTAAGTGTACCGTAAGTTGCTTTGTATAAGAGCATCTGCTAATTGCCACTTACACAGTGGTCACAAAGCACCCTACATTTATGTAGAAGCAGAGTAGAGGTTATTGCATTGATCCAGCCCAGAGTGAATGCTATACATATTGCCAGCAATTGCTGATCACAAATGCCTGGAATAACACTTGTGTGTTTATGAGAGAGTGGATGTAAATGGAGTGCAGGGATGTAAGAGAGAACAGGGAGAATGTTTGAAATCGAGCTTGCATTTACATAATTGTGTATGAAAAAGGCGGGCAACCAGCATAAGTATGTGTGGACGTTTTTTAGACTGTATGTGAGATGTGAAGTAAAAAGCAGAGTTGAATTGACAAGATGAGGGGATGAAAAGTATCAATCAGAATGAAGGAACAAGATTAAAGTAACACTAAGTAAATTTTCCTCTTCGGTCGCCCTACTGGTTGGAAACGGAATTGTCCATTGCCGCTGTCGTAAATAATTTAGCCTACCGTCGCACGCACGCTCGCTGTTTACCCAGCACCGGCTTTAGAATGAACGATGTCCACAGACAAGGTAGAGTATGTTACATAATTTCATGAAAGGATGATGTATTGCGACATCAGAAACGAAGAAAAACGAAATAATGACTATTGTAGCGTTTGACGTAAAGCAGTCGAATTTTGTAGTTCTTTTTGTGCACGGGTTCCTACCCGAAACCCGAAGTTACATAGTGCCAGTAAAAGCGATACAGACCCCGTCAGCCTATGGCAGACGTGTCATTTAACTTATTTTAAGTCGATGTACCATCACAAGGGTCATGGAATTATATTATGAAGGTTGAAAAACTACTTAGTGTTACTTTAAGATATAGTTTAAGACTTTAAGTAGTAGTACTTTAAGACTTTGGAAACGGGTAAAAGGCACAGACTTTGTAAGTAGGACAAACATTATGTTTATATTTTTTTATATTTTATGTGTTGTTTCAAGGGCCTTTTGTCAAATTCAGCTGCTTTTTTTCTTTCATAGATACTGACATATTTAATTTCCACCTCATTCCACCATCTTTTTCTACTCCAGAGCTGAGCTTATTTTCACAGAACATTCTGGGATTTTAGAATCAATCCTACGCAGATGCTCTCTTCCCGGGATCTGTCAGAGAAATCTGGGGCCATTTGGGTGTGTGTATGTGTTAAGTGGTTCCCAACCCTGGTCCTTGACTACCCCCAACTCTGCACATTTTTGATGTCTCTCTTATCTGACACACCCATCTGAGATTTTGGAGATGGTCTTATTATTGGGAGATATGAGGGTTTGTGGCTCTACCATTTGAAAAAGCGATACGACTAACTTGGATCACGTATGCCTTGATAACCAAACACATACCCTTGACGCCAGTGAAGAGTTGGGAAAAGTCAATCACTGTTTGTGGCTACCATAGAAATAAATTACAATGGCGTAAACTGAATCATACCTGTCGCGCAATTGTCCGTGACTTCTCTGATGAAACAGCATTTATTCGGTGTAAACTCTAAAAATGGATAAATCCGAAATGAATGTTTAAGAGCAAACATGTTAAAGCTTGAGATTGAGGACTAATTGAAGATTAGCCTCTCCTCCATTGACTTGACTTGACTTGACTTGAGCAGGCTAAGGTCGCAGGCTTGCCTTCAAGTGGCTTTGCTTGGAGTCTTTACCAACGAGGTGATGAGTTGAATTAGGTGTTTTTGATTAGGGGGACATCTTAACTGTGAAGTGCTAGAGGTACTCAAGAACCAAGGTTTGGGAACCACTGCATTATACCTCCTACAGACTGTGCAATTTCGGTAATCCTGTAAGATCATTACAAATCACACTACGACACGGATCTAATAAACTTGGGGACGTCATGTATGTAGGCTGTACGATGATGACACCTATTGAATGGTAGGCTATTACGCAAGACAGTATAGAAAAATAAAACGTCTTCAGCATGTGCAAGTGGTGAACAAATAGAGCAAGTTGAATCGCACTTTGGCAATTTTGGTTTTATATGTGCTGAAAAAAAAAGAGAAAGAAGAATATGGACAAAACCGTACAATGAGTACAATGAGCATTAGGGGATCTTTAACAGCTACTGTTTGAGCTGCTGAATGCTTGATTCCTCACCATGCTGTGCAAGTCTTGATTTAGAAAGTTCCACAGTCGCAGATACGGAGAAAGATATTTCTGACACAAATAATGTAAGTCATATGAATATGAGAAGCATAAGAGAGTTATCACAGAAAATATTAAATTTGTGTTATGAAAGATTTTTTTTACCTTATTCTGAAGAAAGGTTTTGCTTGCCCATGCAAAACACGCTCCCGGAATTCGTAAGTAAAAAGTAATAAAAAAAGCTATAAAGTTGTAAAGTAATAAAGTAACTTTAAAATTAAAATGCAACATTTCTTGCAATTATTTCCTTTTTTCCCCATCAGCAACTATTTTTTCCATTGAAGAACATGTACAGTTCTTGAAACCTCCCATTTTCTGTGATTTGTTTTTCCAGAAAACTAAATAAGCAGACATACACAAAAAATTGTTTTAATTTAAACAATATAACTTTTGTTATGTTGAGATTGTGAACCTACTTAAGTTATGAACCTACTGGAAAATAATAATGCATTTAAGCTGTGAGTTTGAGTTTTGTATAAAATGGTACTCAGTGGTGAATTTGACCCAGTGTGAGCAATACAAGTCACAGTAACAGGTCAGCAAAAAGAGCTCTTGATTCAGCTGAGCTCTATAAGAACAGCTAGGTTATTATATTAAATAAAGAAACACATTTCCCTCAGGGGCTGTATGAGAAACTTTCACAACTAAGTAAATCCTCTATCACTTTAAAAGCCCTTTTGTGTCAATGCTGGCTTTGAGAGAGAAAGAGGCAGAGGTAGAAAGACAAGTAAAAAAAAAAAGAATATGATTCATAAAATTCATATTTTATAACGCAATTCAATCGGATTTCATAAAAAAAACCCCAGTGTGTTCCAAAGATGAACGAAGGTCTAACATTTTTTTAAGCTAATCGGAAATATGCTGACATATTGTTTTTTTAAACAACATTAAATGCATGAAAAAATTGTGGAGCACTGTGTAAAGCTTCAGAACAGAGTTCTGGAGAATTCTTGATTCCACCAGTCAAGGTGCTTTTGTGAGCTATTAGTATGTTAGCTCAGCCTTCTTAGCCTCATTAGGCTTTCAATGGCACAATAAAAGCAGAAAAGTCTAGACAGCCCCATTTGCTCTATATTGTTGCACGCTTTGAGAGGTTTGACTGAAGCCCTCATGATGGTATAAGACAGTCAGTAGTGCTTGCCTGGTTCTGGCCTCCAAAGGATTGCCATTGTTGCAATTGAGGCACACTTTTAAAAGCTGGTTTCATATACACAGAGCCTAAAGTTGCATTTTCATTGAGCATGAAGTGAAGTTGTGCCACACACCTGTCACATTATGCACACTTCTTTCACAGCTATGTGACACCATTGTGCCATTCAATCAGTTTCTAGTGTTTGTGCATAATATAGGATTCATGTTAAAATTACAACGGTTGAAATGAAATGTTGACAAGTCTTGATAAAGCAGTGAAATACGGAATAGGGGTGTAAATGTGGGTCAGGAGAAGTGAGCATGAGCGAATCAAGGGATTTGGCCTGCATGTAGATGTGCATCTGGCTGGCATTATATATGCATGAGGAAGTGGCAACTGAAGAAGGACAGATGTGTTGAAAACAGTTACGGTTTTACACTTGCCGTCAAGAGTTTTTGATTTGTATACTGTAGTTCAACAGGCAATTATTTTGTACAACTTTATAACAAGGTCTAGCAATGCTGCCTTCAAGCTCGTTCAACTTAATGCAAATATCTAATTAGCCAGTCACATGTCAGCAACTCAATGCATTTAGGCATGTAGACATGGTCAACGTAGCATGGTTGTTTGTGCCAGACGGACTGGTCTGAATATTTTAGAAACTACTGATCTTCTGGGATTTTCATGTGCAACCATCTGGGTTTAGAGAGAATGGTCAGAAAAAGATAAAATATCCAGTGAGTGACAGTTCTGTGAGTGAAAATGCCTCATTTATGACGGAGATCAGAGGAGAATGGCCAGACTGGCTTGAGCTGATAGAAAGGCAACAGTAACTCAAATAACCACTCCTTACAACCGAGGTCTGCAGAAGAGCATCTCTGAACACACATCACATCAAACCTTGACTTAACTGAGGCTACAATTCGCACAGGTTTACCAAAAATTGGACAATAGAAGATTGGAAAAATGTTGCCTGGTCTTGAGCATCGATTAAACACCACAACCTACCTGAGATATGTTGCTGATTATGTTCATCCCTTTATAACCACAGTGTATCCACCTTCTGATGGCTACTTCAACAGGATAACACGCTATGTCCCAAAGCGCAAATCATCTCAAACTGGTGTCTTGAACATGGCAATGAGTTCACTAATCTCAAATGGCTTCCACAGTCACCAGATCTCAATCCAATAGAGAATCTCTGGGATGTGGTGGAAAAGGGGATTTGCGTCATTTATTCGCAGCCGACAAATCTGCAGCAACTGCATGATGATATCATGTCAATATGGACCAAAATCTCAGAGGAATGTTTCCTGCACCTTGTTGAATGTATGCCATGAAGAATTAAAAGAAGTTCTGAAGGCAAAAAAGGGTCCAACCCGGTACTAAGGTGTACCTTTAAATTGGCCAGTGAGTGTATATTGCTTTTTGCCAGACCCAGACTTTCAATCTTGAATCTTGAATCTTACACTATTAAACTCTCTCATCAAATGAATAATTATTACGTAAACAATAGTAAGCTAAACAAGTTGTAAAAAAAGAGACAACAGTGTTGGTAAAGAACCTGAGATGAAATTTGAAACGTGATGTATGTAGAAAACAATAAAAAATCAAGATAAATATTACCTGTGAACAGAATATTTTTATGTACATCATTTCAAAATGTACTACATTATAATTGTATTCCAGAGAAAAACAAACAAACATACCTCTCCAATGATGCATGTATGTTTACTGCTAAACATTAAATTACATAAAATACACTATTGAGTGGGTGAAATAGACTTTTGAGAGGGAGAAAATTATATTTTAAGATTTTAAAATTGTAGAGTCAGCATTCACAATTAAATCTTAAGTATAACCCATTTCCACCATGTTTTTTAATACCCGCTAACACAAAGTTGAATAAGATTCAGTAAGCACAGTGTGTGGTCTTTCACATTCAAAATGATAAGAATTTATTATTGTGCTGTTTTATTTAGCTATACCACAAAGCTAAGTGCTTCAATGAATGCAAGAGCAGTGTACAGAACATTGTTACAGGCAGTGCATTCGCTAAAATCCATAAAGAGGACGCACTTGGCTCCCATCGCACATTACCTCAACTGAACATGCAAGTATGCAGGTAATTGCTGTAAATGGGCTCTCTTATGCTGTGCATAATTGTCTCTCCTGTAGGGAGGTGGCATTTATGCAATTTTCCCTTGTGTCTGCAATTTCTTGTGATTGATCCCTATCTCTGTCTTATTGTGCATCCGATACATTTTATCCGTTCATGCATTCCCTTGGAATTTTTATTCGATTTTTTCATTTATTTGAAATAGATATTTTAAGTGTAGAAGTCTTTACTGTCATTTGATCAATGTAATGTGTCCTTGCTGATTAAAAGTATTAATTTCTTTGAAAAAAAACTTTTTTCAACGGTAGTGTGCCATGCAAGGAAGAACCATATAATTTTTTTTTTAATGTGTGCATCAATACATTTACCAATACACATTTTTATTAGAAAGACCACACGTCATGAATCACAGTTTTGAAACGATTGAGCTGATTTGTGGAAATTAAACTTCTCCAACTCCTACTTGTTACAAACATCATCCATAAATCTATGTATGTTTTATAACTCTGAACAACAGAATATATCCGTAATCTGACTTTTTTTTTGCCATTTTCAGTTGACTGTAAATCTACCACAGTTATTATACTCTGTGTTTAATGAGATCCATCAATAACCTCACTTGCTCACTTTAGATGCCCATTTCCTCCTCAGCTCTTCCAAGAAAACCATGCAAGTAAGTATTTTATGGTAATCAAATTTGTAACGCATTAAACGTCTTTGCTAGATAGATAGAGATCAGTAAATATCACAAGCATTAGTGCATTACAATATAATCATCCTGTACATCATATCTATAAACAAATGTAATGTCTAAAGTTGGTCAGAAGGGGGCGCTAGTTGAAAAGTGTTGTAAATGTTGAGAAGGCTGTGATGGACAGCAGTGTGTGAAGCCAGGTGGTCTTGTTTCCGCATCACTGCCTCAGTCCTGTACTCCCGTCATTTTAGGCCTGAATAAACATTTGGACCGCCAGATCTCTGACACACTAGAAGATGTGAATGAGACTTAGTGTGTATGTGTGTGTGTGTCCATGTGCATTGTGTGTACGTGACATCATTTCCTCTGTATCTGACAGCACATATGGTCATTGTTATTCTTACTAAATGACAAAATCAGAACAGCGCCCGCTGAAGCAATGCTATCAGCTCAGCCCAAAATGCAGCCAGACTAATCCCAGTCATCCATAGACACATTCATGGTGTTTAGTCTCAGTCACAATCAATTGGAATAAGCCCCCAAACATCTAGACCTGAAGATTGTAAAGGTCACCTTTTTACTATTTAAAGTAATATTGACCTTTGAAAAATTGTCTTTGTTTCTTGGTGGAACAGAAAGGGAGATGTTTAGCTGAATGTTAACATATCTCTTTTCCATACAATGAAGTGGATCGGGACCATCTGTGAGTAAGTGATGACAACATTTCATAATTTTTGTTTTTTTTTGTAAACGGTTTATTTGGGCTCCAATATTATGATGCTTCTCCTCATGTGACCTGTAGATAATTTATAAAATACTAACATAAACCCTAAAAACCCTATGAAGGACCATCAAATCATTCAATTATATTAATTAAAGGTGCTATATGTAACTTTTCTACTAAAATGAATCCTTTTTTTATTGCCTGTGTGTGAAGGGGTTGTAATCACACATTACAATGATCCACTTGTCGAGTTTTGCTATTACCTCTGAAGGCCAGTATTCCTATTTCTATGTGAAGTCTCCGGGTCGGATTTACCGCGAAATCCAACGGATGTAACGTGCATGCGCGCTCCCGAGCCTCTCTCCTTATACAGTCTATATTAGACGGTCAGGCAGTTACGTCCGGTTAAAGGCGCACGTTTTTCGGCTTATATCTGGGTCAATCTTTGATCAATATTCCCAAGACTCGAATTGTTCGTAGTGCTGGACGGGGCCTTTTGAACGAGCCCACCCCCGAGGTCCAACTCGCCCGGCTGCCCGAGTTATAGCCGTTCGAAATCGGGGGTCCCAGCGAACGGCGATCCGGTAGGAAGGGGTATCCCCGAAGCCCGCCACTCTAGCGTTCGGGCAAGGGTCCCCCTGGGACCTCCTCCCCCGAATTTGAGCTCTCTGGGTCTTTGCGTTCCAGAGATACGAGCGATTTCTTCTGAGATCGTGACGTCATCCGTCTAGTATTCGCCGAGATCTTTGCGTAATAGACGGTATTGTCTATGAGTTCGAGCACGAGCACTCTTGTAAAAATTGGTTGCAATCTGAAACATCACTGCTAGAGGCCGCTAATAGTTACATAGAGAACCTTTAAAGATGGAAATATCATTGAAGAGGTATATGCAACTATTATATATGGAGCCTGCTCTATCATTATTAAAACTACATTGTTTTTCACTATATAATCAAATAAACAGTTGGTGGGCATAAGAGAGCCCAGACATTTGAACAATAGAGTATAATAAATAAATAAATAAATTTGTTTGTTTGTTTATTTATTTAACATACAAAAATATTACAACATATTTAACATACAAAGGTTTGGGGTCAGTAAGATTTATAATGTTTTTGAAAGAAGTGCTCACCAAGACTGCATTTATTTGATAAAAAATACAGGAACATTTGTTTAGTATAAATGATCTAGTTTTATATATTTTAAAATATAATTTATTCCTGTGATGGCAAAGCTGAAATTCAGACTTCATTTCTCCAGTCTTCAGTGTCACATGATCCTTCAGAAATCATTCTAATATGCTGATTTGGTGATCAAAACATTTATTATTATTATCAATAATTACTTTTAAAAAAATCAGAAAGTTACCATAACAGTCTGATGTTTAAAATATGATGCATAAATATGCATTTTTTTGTTGCATATGTCAGCCTTTATGGGGTAGGGACTCTGATCTCATGTTCTCAATAAACCATTGAATATTGAGAACATTGTACACTGTAATGAATGCTTAATGAAGGAGAGATGTGTGTCCTCATTGTCATGGTTACACATGGCTCAGACACGGTGGGACCAGCAGGGGTGCGGAGTTTCCCGCTACGAGCCGTCTGCCTGATTCACGGAAAAGCCTTCTCCTGCAAATCGGGGCTGATGTTATGGGCAAAAAGGAGCAATGGCTCAGTGGAGAGGAAGACATATGGTGTTACTGATTGGCAGAAAAGCCGTCTGATTCAGTTTCATTCAAAAAATCCATTTCCTGTAGCTCAACTGGTAGAGCACAGCAGTAGCCTTGGGTCATAGGTTTAATACCCAGGAATTTTATACTGTACCTTGAATGTTTGGATAAAAGTGAAAAATGAGTGGAAATTTAAGACTTAACCTGATAGGAGCATTTTCTCTCCAGTATCCAGTGCAAAAATTCGGTTTGCATTAACCTGTTAAAGCAGGTATAGCAGAGGTTCTCAACCTTTTCAAGATGGCCGACAAATAAGTTTCATGTTTTTGGTTACATGCCCGGAGTCGATGCCGTTAAATAAAACTAAGCAAAAGTGAATAGTAAAGCGAGAATCCAGAACTCCTTTCTCTGTACTATTGTATTTGGTGTTGTTTGATAAACATAATAGTGAATACAAAAATTGGATGGCTGTAGTAAATGGCCTTGTGGGTAATGCTCCGACATGTTTCGGGTGACCTGAGTTTGAGTCCTGGCTCGTGGGCTTTTCTGGCTCAGGCTTCTACTTGGATCCCTGTATTAAAGGGAGTTCACCCAAAAATGAAAATTCTGCCATCATTTACTCCCCCTCATGTTGCTCCAATCCTGTATGACTGTCTTTCTTCTGCTGAACACAATGGAAGATATTTTGAAGAATGTTGGTAACCAAATAGTTACCTTTTACTTCCATAGTATATGTGGAAGTCAATGGGATCTATCAACTATTTGGTTACCAACATTATTCCTCTTCTTCTTCTTCTTCTTCTTCAAAAAAGTGATTATATTAATATCGTTCCTCTGTGTCGTTATCGTTGTTTTGTGGACAGGGGAACTTAATGGGTAGCTTTTCTGTAAGCCCCACCTAGTTTTAAAGAGTGAACATTTTATTTATTCATACTGTCATTTATAAATTACATAGAAAAATCGGACCAGATTTTCGTGTCAAGCATTTGGTTGATGTGAGCAGGCCTTTAGGGTTGTAACCCCACATGGGTCAACACGCTCTATCCATGGTTTTTAATTAGCATCCATCTAGCAAACCAAAAATCGTATCTGTTCTTTGTGTGCAAATGGGAAACATGTCTGCGGATGAGTAAGATTTCAGATAGCTGTTTTTTGTTGTTTTAAATGTAAGAACCAGGTAACGTTATTGAAGGACAGTTGCGGGTAAACTCTGTAAGCATAACTATTGAATCGCTTTCAAATGGCAATGTCACAGTCTACATTAGTCTGAATAGCAAAAAATCTGTCCAATCAATTTGTGTGGCAGTGACGTCCGTGGTGGAACAGAACATATTGACAGCGGGTATATCTGGCACATATGGTTGAGGGGTTATCTATGGAGAATAGATATAGGCAGGTCATCCTTTGTGTTTGTCCTTCATTCTCGAAATAGTCAGTACCCATATGTACAAAAGTGACCTTAATGAAACTTCTTTTCTGATGGTGCTGACTCAACTGCAGTTGACTTTTGCTGTACACAATCACAGTTTCTGTTGTGCTCACTACTGGCATTGATTTGTTGGCAAAAGAAATATCAAATTCAGAGACAATCTTAAAGGAATTTTTTTGTTTGTCGATGGCAGTTATGTTGGACCAGTGTTATTGTAGAATAGAGATACTATTAAAGTATATATATATATATATATATATATATATATATATATATATACACCGATTTTTTTGTTGTTGATGAAATTTACAAAAAATGTCATGCCCTCAGTTCTTTCTCTTTTATAACTTTTAGCAACCTCACAGTCTCCCATTGATTTATCAGTATTACTTTCCCCCTTATCCTGTCTCTGCATCCAAAGGGTCCTGTTATTTTTTTTTATAGCTGTGACTTGTTGACTTCTCACACAATCCAGTTTACTAAAAATGCAAATATGCCATTTTATTAATGACTATACTTCCACATTGTCCACTGTCTTGGAAAATAAAATACTAAACCATTATTTGTTATTGTGCACTGTTCATCAAGCATCAAATCATTATCATATATTGACCCAGATATCAAGATAATATTTTATCGCCAGGTCCCAGCTGATTCCCACCCCTACTTAACACTGTCAAATTTTGTTTAACAGTCATTTCTCATTTTCCATCTCACACACGCTCACACATTATGAGGTTGCAGGAGGCGGGTGAGGGGGGGGGGGGGGGATGTGGAGGAGTATCAGATCAATAGTCTTCCTGCTTTAATTAACACTCCTCCATTCAGGACACACACTAAACCAGCAGCAGTCTGCCAGCTCTATCATGAATCTGTGTCTGCATGTGTGGGGGGAGGATTTTTGGCATCAGTTCCTCACTTATCAGTTCATAAAATGTGTGTATGTATCTGTCTGTTTAATCTTTCTTCTCCAAAATGGCATAAATTACTTTTATGTAGTGTTTTTGTCACATTTTAAGTTTGATCCTCCTGATTATATTTGCATGTCAATAAGCGCCACAGATCAGATGACAACACGTTAAAATAAAAGTTTGGTTTAACTTGAAGAAATTATGACAGAAATATATTATTATTATGAATTAATTTTATAAGGAATATTATACAACCAAGATTTAGTTTCATTTATATTAATATTAAAGTTATGTTGTTTTCATTTGATACCAATTTTCATTTGATTTACGTTTTCAAAGATTAGGTAAAAACACTACAGGGAAAATGCACTTATTTTTTTTTTTTGGGGAGGGGGGGGGGGGGGGTTGTTTTCTACAATTCTTGCATTGTAGAAAAGTGAAGCCGCCAATGTCCCAATATGGCGCTGACATCTTGCACAGATTTGGTACCCGAGTCTGCGCAGTAGTGAGCGTGAAGTGTAGCCGCGTTATCAAGGCCCCACCAACACTCACGCAGAAAACGGTTTACTGCTGAACAACTCAATTTGTCGTCCATTACATTACATGGATAGGGCGGGGTTTACGACATATACTGGGACCAACCACCTGGGTGCGGCACGCTTGAGTTCGACCGACGGAAGCTGAGCTGGGTAAGATGGAGAACCCAGCGCAATCGAAGGACAAACGGAGCTGTCCAGAAGTCCAAGGCGATGCACCCAACTTAAAGGACCGAGGCGAAGATGGGGGCCTGGCTGAATGGGGTGAGACTGGAGTGAGTTAGGACCGCCACCAACTTAAGTGAACAAGGCGAAGATGGGTGCCTGGCTGAACAAGGCCAGACCGGAGTGAGTGAGGACCATGGTAGACCTGGAGAGAAGGATGAACCTGGTGGAGCCAAAGGGGTAGAGGGCTAAGGTGCAACCAGAGACCCGGAAGTTCACTACGGAACCAGGCTGACGAGAGGCCAAGGTGGAGATGGAGGGATGAAGGCGGAGCTGAGGGAGCGCAGAGCCAACAAGCTGACAAGCCAAGGTGGCATCATTGTTCTGGAGGCCCGAGGTGAAGCCAGGGGATTTGTCTCGCAGAGCTGAGCTGGTGTAGAGGAGACCCACGGCAGGGCCAGAGAGCTGGAGAGAGTCAGCGGCTAGGATGGAGCCATGGAGGCTGCAAGCCACCAGCGGAGCAGGTGAGTCCTGGTGAGTAACTCGAACCAGCAGTGATGATGGAGACAACGGGGTGGGCAGGTGACAGGGTGGAAGTGTAATGTCTAATGAATTCAGGGGACTAGACTGAGCCAGCAGGGTGGTAATGGATCATCTATTGGATTCCTGGGAGTGAGTTCAGGGATGGGGACAAGAGTGGGAGCTGACTCCACTGTGAAATTATTGGGCAAGCGCACCTCGACTGGCTCATGAGAGGACTGCCCCCACAGCCTGGACTGTGGGATGAACCTGGCAGTAGGTTCCAGCCTTGGGACGGAGGTGACTTCTGGCTCTAGCTCCAGGACAGATGTGTTGGCAGGCTCTGGCTCTCTGGGTGGAAGCAGGTCTTGCACGTGGTCTATGACGGGCGTTGGCTCGGGTTTTATTTCTGTGGTGGTGCGTCGAGGTGTCAAGATCTCTCATGCCTTCCAGGACACTCTGGGCTGGAACGATGGATCCTGTCTGGAGAGTGCAGAGAGATGGCTGCTGTAGAGTATGGATATTTCCATGTTTTCCATGGATATGGGGAGTCGGAGTTGGTGACTCCCATGATGAGGGGTGAGGGGCACAGTGAAAGGTGTACGTGCCCGTAAAGGTGTACTCAGTGAAGGGGCAATGATCCTACTCTAACAGCAGCATCTGGCCTTTTCGTTTGTGGTTTCAGTCTGTTCTTCTGTCATATATATCATGGTCACAAGGAGATGAAAGACGCAGAATTACAAAAACAGATACTTTTAATCAATAAGGAGAACAGGAGAAATAACATAAACTACATTCACAAAAGACGAGAACCCATAATGAATTTAAAAGAACTAGGAATATATACAAAAAAGTTAAGGAGGGAACTAAAACAAGACATAGATGACAGTAATCAGTAACTAAGGAATCTAAGACACGAGAGAACGCTAAACTGAAAGGATATACAAGAAACATAAAAAACATAAAAATACTAAACAGAACCCTGACAACGATCGAGTAAATATTATTTTCTTATGGTAACAATTAATAAGGTATCATTTGCTAAGAGCATTTATTAATCTTAGTTAATCTCAACAATTACTACTGCATTTTTCTAAGATCCAAAGTTGTATCTGTTAACATCAGTGACGGAATTTTTTACTTTGTAATGTCCGATTCATGAACATGCTGATTATTTTCAAAATCGTGAAATCGTTTCACAAATTGCAATGAACAACTAATTCATGAATTGGACTGATCTGATTGCATCTGTTCTCGAGTGAACAAATCACTGATTCAAATGATCTGTTCAGAGCATGTCTCTATTTACCAATTCACTGAATTCACAGACTCAAAATGAGCCAAGAATGGGAGATTCTCTGAGCTTGAGTGCGTACATGACTCATGGTGCGAAAAGTTACTAATGCTTCATAATCTTCCTCATTGACTAATGCTGGCTACTTGAAAAATCATAATAATTCATAATGATGTCAGACTGAGCTGTAACCTATTTGTGTCTAGTACATTACACAAATTGTAGCCTCTTTTTCCTATTTGTAGTGAAGATGAGTGGTACCCGGTGGGGTCTTCTGCTGTTGTAGCCCATCCGCCTCAAGGTTGTGCGTGTTGTGGCTTCACAAATGCTTTGCTGCAAACCTCGGTTGTAACGAGTGGTTATTTTAGTCAAAGTTGCTCTTCTATCAGCTTGAATCAGTCGGCCCATTCTCCTCTGACCTCTAGCATCAACAAGGCATTTTCGCCCACAGGACTGCCGCATACTGGATGTTTTTCCCTTTTCACACCATTCTTTGTAAACCCTAGAAATGGTTGTGCGTGAAAATCCCAGTAACTGAGCATATTGTGAAATACTCAGACCGGCCCGTCTGGCACCAACATCCATGACACGCTCAAAATTGCTTAAGGCCACGTTTACACAAAGCCGGGTATTTAGAGAAACGAATATTTCCCCCTCCTCCGTTTTCAATAATAACATTGTGCACACACCCGCATAAATACGCCGTGAGCGCCATTATAACTATGCCAAACCTATGGGGGGCAGTGTAGGGAGAAGGATGAAGCCATGCAAAGCCAATAAGAATCCTCAGAATCGACAAGAGAGAACCTAAAGGCCTGTTCACACCGGGACGAATTTCGCGTGCGATATTCGCCAACGTTTAACGACTCGTGAGCGCCAATGTGAGTGTGCACACCGACGCGTAAAACGCCACATGTAAAAGCGTATTTTTTTTTAAAACACCTCGGGTTTGTTTTTTTGTTTGACGCACCGCGTCAAAAACTATCCGACCAATTAGATTGCCGCTTTTGCTCATGTGTCTGGAGCTTCTGAAGTTACAGTAAAACACAACTTGGGGGCGCTCAAACACAAAACGGTCTTGCCGAGCACACATAAGTAATGGCGAAGAAGATATACAGCGTCAACACTCTCCCGGGAAGAAATAAGACGAGGAAGATGCAAGGCAAGATGAATGTAGAGCTGCTGGTCCTGTTGGTGTCTATATAAAGAGACACCAACGAGAATAAAGAACTATATGACAAACGCGACAAACTTGCTCTCTTCTTCTGAGTGACAAGCGAGTGTCAGAAGCACTTTGTGGACCGGGGTATTTCTGTTTTACATTAAGCGCCATCTAATGTCAGGGAATGAATTTGCATGTTCACTGCGCTCGTCGTCAGCGAAAATCGCTTGGGTGTGAACACAAAACCGATATTCGTCCCGGTGTGTACGAGCCTTAAAACCCCGTTTCTCCCAGTTGACACGACAACACATAACCGGCGTTTTCAGAAATATCCACTTTGGCCGGAGTTTTTAGAAATAATCGTTTTCTGTGATAAAAACGGGGTTTTTGTGTAAATGAGAGGCCAAACCGCAGGGAAATATCTGCGTTTTCCCTTCGTGTAAACGGGGCCTAAATCACCTTTCTTTCCCATTCTGACATTCAGTTTGGAGTTCAGGAGATTGTCTTGACCAGGACCACACCCCTAAATACAATGAAGCAACCATAGACATAATATAATACATAGACGCCCTATTGGCCGCTGGAGCGCACGTCAACGGCGCCGCCATATTGGGGATGGCAACTCTCCCATACCTCTCATACTGGGAATTGAGAAAAATGCCTGTTTTGTGCGCTGCTTGGGGCTGTACAAGTCGCCACACAATTGAAAACAACTTTCGAGGAATTATCTTTCACAGGCAAGACTGAACGTTTGTTTTTGGTTGTATTTGGTCATTATTTAATTAGTAATATTAACGTTCAGAGGATAAATTAAAAAATACTACTGTTATTGTGTCACGAAATGTAGTTTTAATAGTTTTTCAGTCGACAATGTAGTTGTTTAAAGCTTAAATATGTGGTTTGTTTATAAAGATAGCGCCTATTTAAAAATTTGATCTGACGGTTTCGGAGTTGTAAGATGCGATCACCGGGCGCTCAGCGCACATTAACCCAGCAGAGAACAGCCTTACCTCGGCGAGTGCTTCTGAAGTGTGCCGCCGGCTCGGATGTCTCTAATCTAGTGATTAAACACGAGATATAATTCGTCTTGTGTATATCTAACGGGCGATCTTTGGTCTCATTAATCTATGGTTCCCTGGTAAATCGTTTTGGCTGAGGTCCAAAGTGAAGTTTCATAACTTTATATTTAGGCTTTTTTAACGTTGTATCCTGCTGTATGTTTGACTGAAGCTACTTCTGTTATAATGGCTAAGTATTACTGATCAATAAAACTGAAATTTAACAAAAAGAGTTAAATATTAAATATAAGTCACTATTTAACTTATTTTTTATTGTGTATATTCTGTAATTGATATTTCTTATTCTATTGCTATTATTATAGTATTATTAATAAACCATATGCTATTATCAATATTTTTATGATTGTATTATTGTATGATATTATATAATTATACTATTCATTACTATTTTATTTGCTGTATACTATTTGTTTATTTTATTGACTAAACTATTTACTATTACTTCTCACAAATGTTATATTTACTGCATTGCACAGTAGTTGTACCATAACATATGTTAAGGATCCATCAGTTATCTTTGTTATTGCTCAAATCTGGTCAATCACAGAAAATGCTTTTTCCACAATAAGAAAACTTAAATTATATCTCAGTATGGGGGTCTTCATCATTCTTATCCAAGAATAAAAAGCCAGATACATGACAAGTCTGAGCTTTGACCATTCTTTATTAAAACAAATATTTTACAAGTGTAACTATTGAGATTTTAAATAACTAGAGATGGAACTTTTTGTACACCACATACAAACCACTGAAATCGGTTGATAAATATAAAAACAGTTTTTGTTTTTATTCAGAAAAAAACGCAGCTCACCCTTGATTACAGTGCAGTCTTGCCCTCCGCAAAATGGCGGACCCGTTGACGTATCGCAGCAACGTTCCAAAGCGGCCAATAGGGCGTCTATGTATTGTATTTTGTCTATGGAAGCAACTGCCATGCGATTGGTTGATTGGATAATTGCATTAATGAGAAATTGAACAGGTGTTCCTAATAATCCTTTAGGTGAGTGTATTTTGAGCAGTAGGATGGAGTATAAAAAAATTGCAAACTAAAGCCTGGTTCACACGGGACGATTTTAAAATTGTCGGCCGATTTTCCAAACCTGAGAGACCCCACACACGGCGATAAAAAATCACGGGTCTAACTGTTTTGGTCGTGCCGTGTGTGGTGCGCAGCCACACGGCAAAATCAACACATCACACACGAACCGATTTGACTCCCGAGCATTCCCAGGTCAGACGGAAAATCACACAAAATCCCTCGAGATCAAACGTGACTTCAGAGTAAACTATTATGGCGGACAAAGAGGATCCAGTGGCGATAGTTTAAACTATTAGAGAAAACATCCGCCGGACTCTCTGGTGCGCCATGCCGCCGGCTGTTTTGATTTTGTTTGTTTGTCTTCCTCTGCGCCTCGTCACCTCGCTTTCTGATTGGCTACACGCCACAGTCCACAGGCTGCGTGCTCGTTCGTCCTCGGGGGACACCACACACGAGGAGAAATCGGGCCAAAACAATCCAACATGTTGGATATCCCCGATTTGAGATCGGAGCGGTCCAGACGTCCTTCCGAGCAGACGAGAGCACTCTTAACACACCACACACGGCAGGAATATCTGATCAGATTATTTTACGATAATCGGAGCATCCTTAAGATGTCGGAAGGGGAAAATCGGGGCTAAAATCGGCCTAATTATCCTGCCGTGTGAACCAGGCTTTAATAAACATTCACCATCAGTACTTTTTACTTTTAATACTTAAGTACAATAAAAATCAAGTACATTTGTACTTCTACTAAAATTGAAGAGTAGTTAATACTTTTACTGGAGCAATATTTTATAAGGGTATATCTGCAATACTCAAGCTACTTTATTAATGCATTGTGAACTATCATGAACATGAACATTTTTATTATTCAACATTAACAGAGGTTAATAAATTCAATTAAATTTGCATGCTGTAAAAATATATTGCTCATTGTTAGTTTATGTTAATAAATGTCATACATGATAGCAAATATATCTATATTTTGTGTGTGTGCGTGTGTGTGTGTGTGTGTGTGAGAGAGAGAGAGAGAGAGAGAGAGAGAGAGAGAGAGAGAGAGAGAGAGAGAGAGAGAGAGAGAGAGAGAGAGAGAGAGAGAGGAGAGAGTGTGTGTGTCTGTGTGTGTGTGTGTGTGTGCTGGTGTACGTGTCTGTCTGCCACTTATTTCCCACCATATGCTGTGCTGCTGACACTATTGAGCTGACCTCCATAGTACCTATTACCAGTGATATCCGCTGGGATTGAGCTTGGTTGTCACTGCAATTCATGCCTTAAAACCCAGCTGCCTCTCAGCTGCCAGAAAGGTGCTTAAACTCAAAAAACCTTATTCATAAAAACAATATTCAGTAAGTTTAAATCAAACAATATAGCAGATTGACTGAATGCCGAATGCCTTGTTATGTATAGTAAATAATTTTTGTATATTATCCTAAATAACGTTGAAATCAGTTTCACACCGCCACTCATCTACTTCTGAGGCCAGGGAGGAAGTTAAAGTCAGCATGAAATGGAAAAATCACTATTCACCAACATGTTATTAATATTATTATGATTCATCCATGCATACCCTTACAAAAATAAGTATACTTCAAGTTCATTTTATGAAGTAAAGGTCAAGTATTTATACATGCATCCTTTTTGTGCACTATTGATTTTTAATTGTTTTTTACAAACTGAGGTTCAAGTCAAAATAATTTTCTGTGCTAATCAACAAGAGATTCTGTAATTAGAGTTTAAATTCTAATTATCCTGGAATAATGTTTTAGGTAGACTTCTTACCCTCAGCTTTCTATGCTTATGGCTATGACTGAGTTAAAACCTCCATTGACTGAGCAGAAATAATCTTCTGTAATTCCACCTGATCTAGTATCAAGATTACTCCAGTTTTGTCGTTCCGTGACTGTTTTCTTAAAGGGATTTGAGTCAGAGAGGATTTAATTCACCACCAAGTGACACACAATAGGATTGGGATATGAAGATTTTGAAGTGGTCAACAGTAAGAGAAGAACTGAGAGCCATGCCTCATTGCTCTTTATTATGGAGGAATAGAGATAATGCAGTTTGAGCTCATTTTGTGCGCAGTTCAAGAGCAGTGATGTGTCAAATAACCTGTGCAGGCTGTATATGTTTTAGCACAAGAATTAGACCGGTTTCATTGCAAATGGAATGTGAAGAAATCACAGGCTGTTTTTAGATGTGCATTGGCAGGAAAAGTACATAATAAATGCTACTCTCTTTTTTTTAAGGAGTCTACAATAATAAAAGTGTGCCATGTAATACCATGATTTTTGACATGTTTTGACCATGGTATACATTGAAATTATTCACAGCATTAAATTAATACTTTGTCAAGTTATGATGCAAATACCTAGGATTGAATAAAGCAATCATTCAAAATGTTAAGAATAAAAAAAATTTAAAACGCAATGAAACTTCTAAAACATGACAACTTGCCCCAGATATAAATGTGACTATAGTTCTTAAATATACACTATAACTTTTGGCCCTCAAATGGTTCATTTTGCGGAAGAAGATTGTTTTGGTTGTGTTTCGGCTCTGCGTGACTGTGCAAGAAAGAGATTATGCTACTGTTCGTAAAACGTTCACTATAGGCTTAAGAGATATAAGCAGTTTAGATGGAAAGGATCTCAAGCTGATTAGCTGAAGACTACTCTTCCAAAAAATGAGTTGAATCTTGTATAACATAAAAAAGTAGTAAATTGCTTAACTTATTTTAATGAGTTAAAACAATGTAAAAACATATTTTGTCATAACTTATTGATCATATATTTTTTTAGTACTCACGTAAAGCGATATATATATATATATATCACTGTATCATATCACTGTAAAATGTAAAGTATATTGCCCGGCTTTAATCTGCTAAATGCAACAATTTAAGATATTATAAACATTAACATGATTTTCTGTAAAGCTGCTTTGAATCAATGTGTGTGTGTAAAGTACAAATAAAACTGACTTGACTATAGTGCCGACCTCCCATTTATAAAATATACAGTTTATTCTCTTTATTATGACTGTTCAAGATGTTTATTATGATTCCTGTCTGAATGTGACCGTACCGGTGAGGTTCTGTTTTGTTCACATAAATAATTGACACAATATTATATTTTATTTTTTAGAATAGGCTAGGCCTATTAGTTTGAAGGACATAATTCACAGAAAAGGGGTTTGAAACCTACAAACTGCTAACTGGCTTTTTCTACAGACCCGTTATGAAATATAAAACACCCCTGCTGTGACACTAGACACATTTTTAACTCACAATCATAAAAAAAATGTCACGACACCTGCCAATTACCAATGATAACATTGCTTTATTAAACGCAGAAGCTTCATCATCACCTTAATTATTAGGCTATAAAAAGTAATGCAGATGGGCATAATTCAACAAGTGCCAAAACACCATCACAAACATAGCATGATCCTCTGTTGAGAGAGGGGCGGAGTCACTGTTGCAGCGCCTGTCTCTCACTTCATTTGATGCGGCGCGGCGCGTCCACGGCAGCTTTCACGTCAGCACTTCAGCGCGCTCAGAGAGGAAAGCGAGCTCTCTATGCCGGTGGTTTGAGACTCACACCTGAAACTCGTCAAACTGTGCATGACAACTCATTCAAGGCATGGATTTGGACGCGGGTTGCTGTCATTTCGGATGAGGCTTGTGCAACTTTACGTCAAATCACGGTTTGCTGCAGACAGCCCCGCCTTGTGACACCTTGCGCACCGACACCGGCTTTTACCTGATCACGTTCATTTATTGACGGATTTCAGTGCGACTGCTGTGCGACGTTGGCTGGTGCGTCCGTGTGTTGCGCGCCGGGCTCTGGGCTGAACGCACGCACACGCGCGGATCATGGATAGATAGCGCGTTTCTCTCTCTGCGTTTGTCAGTGTTATCATCGCCTTTCTCAATGGGTGAGGAAATAGACACCCGCAAGATCAACAACAGCTTCCTCCGAGACCACAACTATGCAACTGAAGGTATATCTCATCACATGATCTCCTCCGCTCAGGTGTACATAGAGTCAGAAATACAGAAGGAATTGGGATTTGGCTTTGGCTCCAAAAAGACTGACTGGATAAACTGATTTTGA
The DNA here is from genome assembly GCA_036326025.1 of Chrosomus eos. Lineage (NCBI taxonomy): Eukaryota > Metazoa > Chordata > Actinopteri > Cypriniformes > Leuciscidae > Chrosomus > Chrosomus eos. Next base: position 26,815,483 of record CM070834.1, read on the forward strand.
TTGTATTACTTGGGCTATTTATTGAGAAAAGTGAACAAATAGGATTTTAATTTCATCCAGCAGATGCTTAAGATCCTTTCTCTTTATTTACACTCTTTATTTATACATAACACTACAGAAAACAGAATATTTTAGGACATGTGTAGAGCTCGATAAAAAAGACAGTAAAAATCTTATTTGGAGTTACAGTTTATGAAGCAGGATTTTCTTTGATCCCATTAGGAACGGTGCCAAATTATGATGGAAATATTTTTTAGCAACTCTGCTCATGTTCTTTTTTTTTAAAACAAAAGTAGCTTACAAATGCATATTTCCCCTCATGTTGGCATCTTCCATGTGTACCACAAATATAATGATATGAAATACTGATTGTAGTGTTTTATTCAAGCTAAAAATAGCTGAGCAGTCTGACTAACACCTTAAGAAGATTTTCTGGTGGTTTAGTCCGCCCAGCTCCATCAGTGTAAGAGCTGGCAGTTCAGATATGTGTGCAATATTTGAATGTGATCTAAAACAATGTAGGATACATTAATATCTATTTCTGACAAACAGTGGTGAATATCAACCAGCTATTCAACTTGAATCAATTTGAACCAGTTTTAATGGGAATTTTAATTATCCATCATAAAAGAAAAACGAGATATTTTAGAACACATGCATTATGTAGAAAATAATACCATATCTTTAGGAAGTACAGTTCATACAGTGTCATAAAAGATGACTTTAGGATTGGTTCTAATCTAAATGATAATAGAAGTTACAGTAATTTTGTACACCTAGAACTATTGACTAATAAATACTTAAGTCATTTCTCTAAAATCATCGACTGAAATGCTTACAGTGGAAACCTACTATATAAATTGGCCTCTTTTTTTACAGTTAGAAACATGTTTTCCATTGTGAATTGTTGCAGTACTTGTCTTCCAAGTGCAGCCAGTGCAAACTGTAGATTATATTGACAGTATAAAGGCATTCTTCTTCTCTGACAATAGACAGCTGAAGAGTTTCACTGAGCCAGACCCTCCTCTCATGCACAGACAAGAAGCCTTCATCAGGACTGGTGCGACGCATCAGTGAATGGGGGGGTTGGTTGGAGACAGAGACGGAGAGAGAAGGGAATACATCGGAGATTAAAGCCAGAGAACACGTAGTCAGTTGTGATGTCATTCCAGCTGTGAAAATCCAGGCTATGCTCAAATCCAGTCTTTAAGAGTATTTATTCTTAATGAAATCAAAATGGACACTTTCTTAATCCACATTCCTGGTCTTACTGTTACTAGCCTTTTTATTTATTACCAAAATATGTGAGATTTATTCATTGTATTTTGGGGTAAAAGGAGTCAAAATGCTGATGGTTACTTTGGTAACTAGGAGCCATTTCTATGTGTAATTTGTTGAGCTATTGGGGTGGTTGAGTCAAAGCTGCATGGTTTGACACTTGTTTTCTGTTTTGGAGCATTAAAAGGATTGATAGCATCTGTGTGTACTTCACCCACTGACCTTAGATGAGCTCCTGTCGTCTGGAGAATAGTCTACTACATGCTTCTCATCTTCCCTAGTTAATTCTCTGTGAATTATGCAAGTGCTCCCCTCTCATCCATCACTTACAGCCCTTGTAGAACATGCTGTCTGTGCATCTGATGGCCAAACTTACCCTTACTCTGAAAGAGATTAAATCATGGACTATTTATAGCGTAGTGTTCAGGAAAAAATCTATTTTTAACCTAAAAAACAAACAAACCTGTAACTCTAAGAAGACAATTTTGTTATTCCAAACCCATATGACTGTAGTGTTGCTTTTCTCCATTAATTTTCCATTCCGTTTATTTTTAAGATTTGAAAATGAAGCGAAAGCAATATAAAGTATCATTAAAATAGTTCTAATCGTATGATTTGTGCACCATATTCGATGTCTTCTGAAGTCATACATTGCTTTGTGTGAGGAACAGACTGACATTTACGTTAATCTTCTGATAATCTCTGGCAGTGAGCTGCTAACCACTGTAACTAGATTATCGAGTCAAGTGAGTTGAAGTGAACCGAGTTCAATTTGTTAACTGGATCAACCGATTTATTGAAAAGATATGATGCGTTTATGAATTGGACGTTGCTACTTCTATCATAAACTCTTGTGCATGCGTCAAGGAAAGCTGGATGTCAACTTTTATTAACAATAAGGACTGCGCAATTAATCGGACAAATGAGCAACATAATGATAATGGCGGCTGCGTTTAAATAGTGAAAGGTGTCGATTGCAGAATTATATTTAGGTTTACTTCCTCTAAAAAAAACTAAAATTGCGAGATGGCATGTGACGGTATCAAATTTTCATGTTCGATAATTGCTGAAGCTTTTATCACGGTATACTAATAAGTTGTGACTAACAGGTTTAATAACTTTTCTTATCAAAAAGAACTCTGAACATTTAGATACAATAAAGCAATACGTGTAAAGTAAACAAATGTAAATTTAAGTACAAAAGAATTATGAAGATTAAAAGGCGTTACAATAATTATTAACTAACAATTAACTAACAATAACAATAGCTAATTTTTTTTACAGAAGTTATTATTCTTTGTAAACATTAAAAAAATACAACTGATTATTGTTAGTTTATGTTAACTCAGGTCCATTAAATAATAAAGTTACAACTTTTAATTTTAATAATGTATTATTTAATGTTGAAATTAACTAAGATTGTTAATTGAAAAGAAGTGTTTTTCATTCAGTTAATGTTAATGTTAGGCTACCTAATGGGTCCTTATTGTAAAGTTTTACAGAACAACAATAAAGAATTACAAAATCTTCAATACATTTGTTTTGAAGGGTATGTATATCTAGGGTATGTTGTCGTCCAGATTAAAATGTAAAAATGTTTACATTTGAGAATATATATATTAAGTCTTTACGTATTTGGTACTATGATACGAATAGAAATATCTCAATGGCTGTTTAAAACATTTAAATAATGTTCAGAAACAAAGTAGCAAAGCTGCATTGTTTATGGGGTTACCAGGGTAACATTATCATGTTATATCGTGGGATATATCGTGTTCGTTATCGCGATATATCTTATAACTGTATAAAGGTATGTCAAATTGCGAGTTGTGAAAATGACGTAATCTAGGACCTTTATACAGTGCATGCCATTGTAAAGACTATAATTCTATCCCGCACAGTCTTGTTTTCATCCGTGTATTGCATGGTAAAAAGCATCCAGGACAGTATTTAAAAACGTATCCTTTAGTGTGTGGAAGAAAGGAAAAAATGTATAGAGCTTCGGAATTACATGATGTTAAAGTTACACTGATTTTCGCCCATCTAGCGGTTTTAACTCCTACGGTGGCCGTATTATATATCACTAGGAATCGGCTTTCCTAGCATTATAAGATTAGGCTACATTGTGTACAAAGTAAAAGCAATGAAAAATATTTTTTTTTTACAGTGTTAGCCAAGCAACTCTAAAACTTTGAATTTACAAAAATAGGCTGAATTACCTGTCGAGAAGAAAGCAGGCAACTTCGGCGTCCTCATGAGCTCTTTCGATCTTGGAAAAGCCACTCCAATATTTACTTTGGTCTTGTTGATTTGCCTGTCACGTTGTCGTTTTAATTTTTTTCTTTCGCTTCCTTGGCCACTCCGTTATATGTCCTCGAGAATGCCGGCAGTCGTGAGTAATCTCCCCCCTCGCATTCGTCACGTTGCCACTGACTGTAAAAGCGCGAAAGTTGAAGGTTGAATTTCCAGGTATGTCCCTCTTTAGCTAATGCATTTCCAAGATGGAGGCGCAACATGGCTGCCGCAATTCGAGCGACTCACTCGTATGTATTCGGAATGTCAGATTCTACGCTTACGAGAATACTTGATTAGTTGGTGGAAGTAATTACACATGAATAAGCACATATACCTTTGAAAGAACAAAGTGTTTTTTGCTAACAATCAACTTAAAAAATTACACAGTGTAGCTTTATTGATTTTAGTGACGATTTTCATTTTTGAGTAAACTTTTTTTCACCATTTTACGGACAACGAGTGATGTGGCGTGTTAAGTAGAAATGTGTTCTTACCTTTCTAGACAATCATAGAATATCATAAACACTTAGGGTTGGCTTTTGACTTGGTTCAGTAAATATAACTTAGCTACTACAGTACGTACAAACACCCTCGAAACACCAGCCATTGTTAATTGTCTTAGGCAATGTTAGAGCGTCAGCAAGCTGAGCTTTTGAAGCACTCTTGTCTAGAATTAAAATAGCATTTACTACTGACTCTGGGTAATGGGACAATAGGGAAAACATCCAGAAGCCTCTGAATGTTGCCTTTTTTAGCACGTAGCAATATCATTTGCAGAAAAACGACAAACCGCCATTACCAGACACAGCTGTGAGGAGCTTACAGCTTGAGCAGTTAACTACCATCATACTGATGCCTCTGTGGTTTTGACAATCAGATAAATAAATGATGACCTATGCATTTTTAAAGCAGTTTTAAAGCACCCATGTTTATCCCTCCTATGCCCTGGTCCACAAGGTTCTGTCAGCATCTTTGAGCGGGGTAGACAACAACTGAGCATATATACACCATGAGAATAAAAGCCTTCACTATAAAAGCAAAGGTGAAACTTATACATTGGCTGAAATGTTGACAAACAGATGTCATTCAGGACCTTTTGACCTCAGTCACATAGAGAGATTGAAGGCAACGTTTTCTAAATCACAGCTGAGCAGACAAAACAACCCAGCCAGTGTTTAGTCTGCAGTAAAATAATCCCGCACCATTCAAAGACATTGCCTTCAATGCAGACATTTTATTTTTCTCAAGATTGAAAGAAGCTGTCCGTGTAGTGTCTCGAGGTTGAACTATGCGGGTCAGAGTGAAACTGCAGGAAGATCTGCAGAGTTAGGACTGGTCAGGTGCACTCAAGGGGTGATTGGGAAGAAAGCAGCGATGAGCGATCCTTTTCTAATCTGATCTCGGAGTCTTATCTGGCTCATCCTTCCCTCCAGATGCCTCCTCTGAATTTTCTGGAAAGCAGAAGATTTTCTCTAGAACAGTATTTAGGATGATTGAGAGCAGCTGCTTTAAAGGGATAGTTCACTTTGAAATTAATTTTTGGTATGTTTTAGCTTACCTCAAGGGCATCCAAGATGTAGGTGTCTTTTTTTCCGAAGTAGTTTCAATTTTGATGTTTTTAGGTCAAACTGTTCTTGTCTGTCAGTCATATAATGCAGGTCTATGGTCACCACCTCAAAGAGCATGCACAGAGAAGTCCAAATTAAACATGATTTAATGACTCGCAAATGTAAGTACACATTGATGGCCTAAGGCTACGTTCACACTGCAGGGCTTAATGCTCAATTCCGATTTTTTGAAAAAATCCGATTTTTTTGCAAGGCCGTTCACATTTCCAATTAAATGCGACCTTTAGTGATCTCCTGTGTGAACGTGAAATGACCCAGAAGTGACCCGCATGCGCAGAAGAGTACTCAACGGTCAACGACGTCACTTGCTGTTTGCGGAAGTACCTAAACATGAATGTCAACAGTGGAGCTCGTTTAGCAATATTAAAGTTATTTTCCCAACAGAGCCAGCACAATTACAATCTTTTCGTTTTAAGAAGAAAATTAAGAAGGAGGAGAGCGTTTGAGCGCCTTCGATTAACTCACGGGAAGAGACACGTCTGCGGCGGACCATAACAGTGCAACACGTTGGAGTGTATTGACAGGTGCGTGCTATCGGTGCTATCATACGATAGCTAACTTGTTTATCTTCTCATTCCTGCCTACTTCAACGCAGAATTATGACGTTTGTCGCATATCAACGGCGTGCGGGTCGGATACATGCGACCTGGCCGTTCAGATTGAGGTCGCATTTCAAAAGATCGGATACGTATCGGATTTGGACCACATACCCAAGTGGCCTGGGTCGCATTTGAAAAGATCGGATCTGTGTCGTTCAGACTGTCATGAAAAGATCGGATACAGGTCGCATAGGGGCAAAAAAATCGGAATTGGGTCGTTTCAGCCTGCAGTGTGAACGTAGCCTAAGACACGAAACGAGCGGTTTGTGTGAGAAAATCGAACAGTATTTATATCGTTTTTACCTCTTGCGAACACAGCCACGTCCAAGTGATCTGAGGGGGTGGCTGTGGTTACAAGAATTTTTTTCCATAAAAATTCCAGTGTCCTTGTCTTGTTTAAGATAAAAATATTAAAATATCCGTACAACTACATACATTTGCCAAAACTGTAGCTATAAAATACTTTTCAGAGAAATCTTTCAGAGAAGAATTATTCTCATTCATTCCTTTTTGCCGAAATATTTTAACCCAATATTTTTGATATAATATATTAACCCTAACTAAAATCATGATCACCATACAATATCTTAAGAATTTGCTTGCACAGTCTCTTGCAGAATAGTCCATTAAATGGTAGTTGTCACCAAGTCCCTTTTCTGCTCCCAACAGTCCCTCTTGTTATTACACCATTACTCGATGGAGTGGACCAGAGACCCATTAACAGTTTGTAGGGGGTGGTGTCTCTGGACACAGGCTGTTCATTACCTTACAGGCACAGGGTAGTGACGTGTCCTCCGGACCTCCTGACCCTGCGTTAGTGTAACGGCTGTGAGTTCGGGGAGGGGGTAGGGTCTAGCCAGATATCCCTTTGGCTCCGTTGTGAACCTCTTGTGTTGGCTCATTAAAATCAGATTGCTGATGCTTCCCGTTTTGGCGCCTCTCTCTTGCTTTTTATCAAATGCCCTGCGGCATTGTAGCACGAGCTACCAAATTTTTTGACATTGTTTGCACCGCAGTTGCCTCTCTCTGTCACCTCCTGTGTCTTCTCATTATGTTTACCCAATTTGTACAACAAAAAACCTGTACCTCCTTTTCCTCTCCTCATTACTGGACCGTCAGCATCATGGTTCCCTCCTTTCATGCCCCGGTGAATATTGACAACCATTTAACAGGAGCAGTCAGATAAACGATTTTTCCAGAGCTGAACTAGATTGGTAGTCATCTATGTGGAACAACCACCCTATTACTGACCACAGCGTTCTTGAAGAAAATAGCTTGGAAACCTGTATGAAAACATGTCAAATTACCTCTTCGTTTAATGTCCACAGCCATCATCTCTAGAAAGCTGATGTGATGGTTGTGGCTATTAGAGGTCAATAAGATTGAATCTCTCAATTCAATTTAGAGTGGTTTGATCCAGGAAAGGTGGAAAATAAAGTGAGAATAACTGTCAAAGGTTTGTATCCCAAACCTAAAGATGTATGGTGATTGCATTGAAAAATTATTCCAGATACTTCCAGAATGGATTCAATGTGGTTCAGTGAAAACTGGCGTCTGTTGAAGAAAGCCTCAACACTTTGTAAAGAAATCTAGTTGTTTGGAAAATGTCTTTACTTTTGCCAGTCCAATCAAAAGATTTGACTTATATTTAGCATTTTGGCAATTACAATACTGCAGAATCCGTAAGAGTAGTATGCTATTCAGATTATAGGCAGTTTTAAACTGTTGCTAATGTGGCAAATTGTGTAATTTAAAGAACATCATAATTGTGATGAAGTCTTTTTAATTCCATGATGACTTTTTCAGCTGTTCTGTTTTGTCGGTGGAGTAACGCCATCATCTTCTCAGCCAGGAGGGTTGATGATTATTCAATTTCACATGCTAATGTTCCCAGTCAAGGATAGCACATTAGCATGTGTGGTCACAGTGAAGAGACACAAGAGACCACTGAATGAAAACCGAGAGAACCCTGGCAGAATATATTGCATTTAAATTCACAAAGCAGAAAATTAGTGTTCCGATTTCATCCAAGAATGAAACTTTTGTCATCATCATTTATACACCCTTGATTATTATTATTATTAGTTCTTTGTTATACAATTGTATATTAGGCTATTTGTGGTAGGGTGTTGCAATATACCTGTATTGATGATAACTGTGATGCTTTTACAAATTTTAATATTGATATGTTTTAATACTACTCATGGTAATATTGTAAATAATCCAGCACCAGTAACTGACTTGTTGACACTTCAACATAGTAGGTTGTGGTATTGCACCTTGGTCACAGGAGAGTGACAGCATGGCGGATGTAGTACATCCACATTTCCTGCATAATAACCATATTCATAATATATACAACACTTTCTTTAACGGTCATGAAGTTGGTTTCATAACAAATGTAGTACCTAGATGATATGAGATTTCGGATCTTGTCTAATAGTATTTGTGAATTTGGTATCAATTAATTTGATTTAATAGCCTTATTATTATATATATATTTTTTTTTATTGATATTGCCAAGTTAAGTTAGTCACCTTTAGTTATATAGTGGTTTACTGGTACAGTCAAATCCACTATATTGCTGAATATTAAGTGTCCACGCCAAAGACGACAGTGACAAGGAACCTAAACTTAGGTGACAGAAATTAAGAAACAAATGTTGGTGAAACCAGGCTCAGTCAGGGGGCCAGTTTTTCTCTTGAGCAAACAAACAAAGATGGTGTGAATATGATTCCAGGCTGCATCACAAGTCAAGTTGTGAATTGATATCATTCAAAATATTTCATCCAGCTCCTGTTTGAAGACTGGGAAAAGTCACGCCAGCATTTGTAGGGAGGAGGAGTTGTAGTCCGTCTAGCAGAGCTGCCGCTTAGCCAGTAGTGGACGAATGGCTTATCAATGACTTATGAAACGTTGTTGATGCATTGTGGTCCTAGCATGGCACGTTCATAGCTGGCCATATGTGTCAGTGCAGAGTCTGGTTCTCTTGGTTCTGGTTGTCTGGTTCTTCGCTGAGGATCTGTGCTGATGGCTGTCTCTAGTCGATGAGGTCTTCACAGGGGATCTGCTCATAGGTCGTGTTCATCTCAGGGGGCGGGTTCTCCATCTGGTCTGGATATGCACCGGATTCTGAGCTTACCTGACTACGGTAACCTCAGGATAAGGATGAGACAGACTAATATAAGTGTAGATGCCATTCCTCTTTCTATGTAACAAGTACAACTGGTTCCGGTTGACATAATTAATGCAGCCTAACAACTGGCTTATTATCATTAATGTTAATTATTTTGGCCATGATAATCATGTAGTGAAAATCTGGTATCGTGGCAACCCCTAGTTTGTGGTCGTCTTTTTTTGTGTGGGAAAATAGTAGCTTAGACATTCTGAGACTGGTGAGATCTGGTCAAGTCAACAAATTTGGCAGTGCAAATAGAGAAAATCTTTCAAAGTGATGTGTGTGTGTGACATGTCGTGTTTCTCCCGTATTCCCAATACAAAAAATGTCAATTTAGTCTCTGTTTACAGCTTATGGGCACGATAAACCTGTATTAGAGATGCAGATGGTCGCAGATGTTGCCTGTAATAGAGACAAATAGTGCCAGTATGCAGGGTGCCTATGAATACTGATGTTAAAGGATTCATAAGCTATTCCAGGAGCGATTACAACCAAACCCATTAATGTGGACCAGATGTCACATTCACAGACATGCTCTCTCTCTCTCACAGCTGCTTAGTCACACTGTGAACTGCAGATATTCACATCTGACATGGATCAGTCACTGTATATCAGAATAACTGTAAGCCCAATTCCAGTAATGCTGTTTAGCCAATGTTGGGGAAACTACTTTGAAACTGTAGCTTGCCAAGATGCCATCTTCACATATGTTTAACTGCATTAATGCTACTTTTTTAGATAACTAGGATCACCAGAAGTATCTGATATTTTTTTCTGGCACAAGGCTGTCATGGTTCTTGAATCAATAAAATCTTAAATCAGGTGACAATACACTTGTTAAACAGATACCTTTACCATAAATGCAACAATAATAAAAATAAAAAAATACGCCAAATGTTATAATGATGATGAACAAGAACATTTTAAAGGGGACCTATTTTGCCCTAAAAAAAAAAAGTTTTGATTTTGTTTTTTTGTGGTCTACTAGAACAGGTTTCATACCTAAATGTTCAAAAAACACATTATTTTTTAAATATTTTACATAGTTGCAGCAGCTGTCTTATCAGTCTGATAAGTGCAATGTGCTCTGATTGGTTGGCTTGACTACTGTATTGTGATTGGTCAACATTTCTGCGTGTGTTTTGAAAATGTCACACCCTTACCAGAACACTCCTCTGATGCACCTCAACCAGGCCTTACCTCTTTATTTAGCATATGCCTTGGGCAGGAATTGTTTTAATGGGGGAATACTGTTACTGTACGTTCCCGACAGAAAACTTGAGATTACAATCAAGGCATTTCAGGGGCCTCATTTATAAACGTTGCGTAAGCACAAAAAAGGCGTATGCCGCTCTCTACGCAATAATTGGTATTTATAAAAGCAAACTTGACGGGAAAATGTGCGGTCCTTCACGCAAGCTCTGATCCAGGCGTACGCACAAAAACGGGTGAAATGAGAAATGGCGACACCGTCGGCAGATGGAAGAACCACGTGAAAGTGTGTGAAAGTGTAGACCGTTGTGTTAAAGAAATGGCAATACTGCCTCTCATAAATAAAATGAAGACTTCACAAAGCAAGTATTACAATTAACAGCCTACTACACGAACACCCGTTTGATCGATCTGCAGTGCAAAACAAACAAAATCAAACGAAGATTACAGAAATGCAAATTAACACATATTTGCAAAAAGAAAAGTTAAATATGTTCTGCAATTATATTGGCATGTTATGCAATTCATCCTCATAACACATCTGTAGCTAGTCAGATGCAATCAAACGGATGGTAATACAATGCCATGATGCCATCACAATACGTAATGGAGCGCTAGACGCTTTTTTGCATCGACTTTGATGTCCGACCATTCCTTTTTTATTTCGGCCACGGTCCGAGCCCCGAGGTTGTGAGGCTGCAGCATTAACGGCGTCTGCAACCTTTTGCCACTCAAGTGCCTTTTTGGCATTAGTAATGCCCAGACTGTGCCCTCCAAACAACATTTTACTCCTCTTTTCCACCTCGCCAACGATAATTTCTACTTGACATTGAGTGAAGTTACGTTTCTTGGTTTTTCCTCTCTGTATTTGCCATGATTTCGCAATCGATGAATATTAAATTGAGGGCATTTCACAGACTATTTATGGGCAACTATGGGCGTTTCACGGACTATTTATGGGAAACTATGGGCGTGACATGAAGCCGCAAAAGCTGCGCTACATTTAGAATTGATTGTGATTTATTAAGGGAAAACTGCGTAGGATGTGCGTGCGCACGGTTTTATAAATCCGAATAATTCTGTGCGTACGCACGTCCTATGTTTCATCCGTACGCCACTTCTGACGCAAATCCTACGCAAAGTTTTATAAATGAGGCCCCAGGTGCTTATTGATATTGAGAGCAACTCTGTTTGGAGTGACATTGTGCTTTGTAACTTTGCTTACCTTTTCATGCTCAAACAGCAACATTGCACACTAAAGAAAGTTGGGTAACACTTTACATGAGCAACGTGCAGGTTGGACACCCCTATATAGCATAGTGTACAGTATGTTGATGATAAAACAACTAGATTTTCAGAACTGGAATAATATATAACTATAATATAACTATATAACGATATAACGATATTTTGTGATAAAATAACTTCCGCGTCTATAAAGCACTAACCGAAAGTGAAGATGGGCGAGGGAGTCTGGTCAAGTTACAATGGATGTGAATGAAGAAACCGAGTTGTCGGATGTTGACGACCATGCCTATGGCCCACAGGTAGGGATGGGGCCGATCCAATCCAGTATCGGTATCGGGACCGATACGATACCACCAGCGTTATTCATGTATCGGATTTTCCCGATCCAACCTGCGGAGATATCCAATATCCTGCTGAAATGACTCCAAAAGTGATTCCCGCCGGCTAGTCTGCTAGCTGGCTGCAAACTGTGGAATGGATTTCCTGAACGGAGGCGCGGCCATATGAGCGGGATATATAGCGGGAAAGGCGTATTCCAGAGCCTAGCACATTTTCATCAAAATCTCTACATCAAATGAGATTTCATTAGTAATTTCTACATATGTGTTTTTAAAAGGCCTCTTCAGACAATTTTAAGTATTAATTCAGTTATAAATTCAACCTGCACGTTTAGTCAACTCAATGTATTAACTAACAATGAGCAATGCATTTGTTACTATATTAGTTAATCTTTGTTAATGTTAGTTTGTAAGTTTGCAGTGCATTAATTAATGTTAACAAATACATTTGATTTTAATAACATATTAGTAATTTCTGAAATTAATATTAATTAAGATTAATAAATGCTGAAAAAGTATTGCTCATTCTTAGTTCATGTTAACTAAGGTAGTTAACTAATATTAACTAATGAACCTTATTGTAAAGTGTTACCGAAAGTTGAAAATGTAAAACAATCATAATAGTACCCCTATAATAAATATATGGCATAAAATGTCCACACAGTGATTCTACATTGTTAAAGAAAATATTTTGAACTAGACAGATGAACTACTGTCACACCGCTGAAAAATGTAGTTAAGTCAGTAGCACCGCTTCTTTTAGTGATTCCTCAACATTGTCTTTAACCTATGAGATCCTGTGCTGCTCTACCCTCGATCCTCTTTGCATTTGCGTCTTTGTTTACTACTGCAGCATGGCCATAAATCAAGACCGATTTATTTCCTCCAAGCCCGCTGATTCCTGTGTGTATATTTATGTATCCATATGGAGCAGGCCTTTCTCCACCACTGCAGTGAAGAGTAATGCTGCTTCAGTACCTGAACTCAGCAAAACGCCTCTTTATATTTACTGCAATCCCCCCAGTCAGCATCAAGCCACCCAATACCAGCCAGACAAAAGCTTCTGAGGTCTGGCCCCTAACAGCTAACAATGGAAGGCCAACTCTGCAGGGAATTACAGTCTATGGGTAAAAGCCTTTATTGAGGTGTAGGGGGACTAGTTCATAACTAGGCAGTTTATCTCTGTATGTGTTTAAAGAAATAGTTTGACTAAAAATGTCAATTGAGTTGTACTCTTCCTTCTGTGGAACACAAAAAAAGATTTAGGTAGTGAAAAAAGTGCAGCCCATATCATTGATGCTCTTTAGAATGAGCAGCTTATCCAGTCACTGCCAAACACTGGTTTGAGGACATGTTATCTAAGCATTTTTTTTACAAAAAAGTTTAGAGATCAGTAATTTAAGTAAATTGAATTAAGTAAAAAGCGATTTCTATGGAGCTCCTAAATGGACATGGTGACGAAAAAAAAATGAGATTGGTGGAAAAATAATAAGTCAATGCTTTTGCGTTCGTTCGCAAAACACAAAAGCATTGACTTGGGTGAAGAAAAAATATGAGATGGGAGGGAAAATAATAAGTCAATGCTTTTGCGTTCTTTGCGAGTGACCGCAGAGTTTCTCGGGGGAATGCAAACATTTTGCGAAAGAACGCAAAAGCATTGACTTATTATTTTTCCTCACAGCTCATATTTTTTCTTCACCATGTAACCTTAGGGGCTCCATGGATTTCTACTACATACATTTTTCTTTCATTATTATTACAAAAGTCATCATTTTTGACATGTCAAAATCAACTTTTTATTTCATAATACATAATTATAATTATATCATAATTATTTTTATCTCATAGCTATGACATTGTCATAATTAGACTTTTAAATCACAATTATGACATAGTATGTCAGTTTCAATCTCTCATAGTTGTGACATTACAACTTTTTATCTCAGTTATTATGACTTAGTATGTTTGTATTCATCATAATTCTGACTTTTTATTGCATAATTATGACTTAGTATGTCATAATTTTGACTTTTATCTCATAATTATGATTTAGCAAAGCATTTTCTCACATGTCAGAAATGGGCTTTCATTGTATTCTGTTGCCATCATTTCATTTTCATTTTGTGGTTTTGTATTAGCTTATTTATGTTACTGATGGTGCACAATAAAACAATTTGGTATAGCAACTTTTTCTCTTATATTCCTTACTTGAAAGCCACAACCCAGATCTTGAATTGCTATTTTTAGCATTTCTATTTCTTTGCCTTGAGCACTAAATGATTGTTTTCTTAGCACTCTGACCTCTCTAGCAGAGAGGTGCATTATGGGTGAAGAGAAAGCAAACTCCAGCAGTCTGCTGCTGTATCACGGTTTGCATGTAATCTCTCTGGATCATTAGATGGAGAGCGGGTCCCGTTAGTTATTGACTGGTTCCCGGTAAGCCTTGCTGCCAAGCCAAACACCCCCTGGCTACTCCATTCAATTTATTCATGAAACGACATTTTTTAGCTTGGGCCCCTGGAGGCATATTCATTATTCCCGAAGTAAATCTGCTCGCAGTACAGTTCAAGAAAAAGAGTGAAAGGCAGGAGGTAGATTGTAGGCAGCTCGGTTGATTTTTAGTTTTTATTCTATGCTTTAAAATTTTTACTAAATTATTAATAGCATTCTTAATAGGGTATTTTTTGTTTGTCAACAGATGTTTTAGGGCATACTCGTACTGTAGTTAGTACATCTTGTCCTATTCCTATTTTTTAAGTGAGTTTTTATTTTATTTGAAATGGGTCATGAACTGATTGATAACTAATTGTGAATGTTGCATGAAATGTTGCAGCGATTAAGCATTTTAGCCAATGATCTCGATTTCAGGATCTCGATTTCTGCACTCTCTTGAATGCTTTCATCATAACTGACAGTTCAAACATGATGTACAGTAAATAAAAGATTCATTGTGCAGTGTAGACCGCATCATTGATTATAATGGGAGTTTTGGAGAGAGTCCAGAGCTCAGTCACTAGCTCCAGCAATTGTAAAGGGAGCATTCTTTTTCATGCTATTAAGAGAAACAATGTGAAGTTGACTTTTTAGTCACTAGCTTGATTTACTGACGCATAGACGGCAATAAACGCTTTTAAGAGAAAGAACAACTGACTGTACATGAATCGTTATCAGAAATCACTGATCACAGATCAGGCATTAGAATCAACACAGTTTCTAACATGTTGTGGCATTACTGCAGGGTCCATATCTTACATCAGAAGTCTGTTTGCAAAGCCTGCCCCGAAATTGCGACTGATTTACCAAAGAACCCACAGTTAATTGTCCCGAACAAACAAACAATGCTCTACTGAGACATAGTTAAAAATAAATAACCACTTTACTAGCATTAGTTCCCTTTGGAAGATAATGTTCCTTTTAGTCCAGTGATCCTCTCTGATTCTGCAGTGGCGGTCTTTCGACATACCGAAGACAGTCGTTTTTGGAGCTTGGTTTCAACAAAAGCTGGTTTTTTTGGATTAACTAGGAAGTTTTGAGTTCTGAAAATTACAGGATGTTTTAATAGTACAACAAACTCTCACATGGAAAATTGATTGATTTCTCAATTCATGACCCCTTTTATTAAAGCTGCACTGCAGAATTTATTTTTGGTTCAAAATTAACAAAATTCCATTATGAAGCAAATACATAAAGTTGCTGTGTTCCTTATTCCATTTCACGCCTATTAATTCCATTTCACTACAGTAAGCCTATAATATTAATTCCACTTCACTACAGTAAGCCTATAATATTAAGTTAAATTTTAAGCTGTCAGGTTGGATTTCGCAGAAAATTCCACTCGTACGTTCAAACGAAGAAACCTCGAACTGACATGCAGTTTCAACCTCAGACGTTGATACTTTAATTGATAGCTTTAATTATTGGTGCTTCCTAAGGCACTCTTACTATTGCTCATATTAAGTAATAAACTTGCCACAGACGATGAGGAGTGATGTTAATGATTTAACACTTTGGATCTTTGAAAGGTACTTCAGTTTTTGAAGGCCAAATTACAGACCTACTTACTTTTTTGAAGCCCTGCGACAGTTTTGTAATGAACCCATGAATTGATGAACTCCGTTAATAAAACCTTGTTCACCACGGCTTGAGTTGTACACTAGATCTCTGATTCATTAAATAATTTGGTACAGTAAAGTCAAGAATTTTCTTTTCTCTGCCTCCCTCGAAAACTTCAAATGATAGAAAAGTCGGTAGCAATCTTCGTTTCATGACGACTTTTTACATGACAGACCCAGTCACGTTACCCAGGCCAGACGTTACCCATCCCTGTGTTGGACAGAGGATCACTGACTAGTAAGATGGATCTGAGATGCCCTAGGAGCTGGGAGATCCATCCACACTTACAATCCTCTTGTCCAGACGGATACGTGCCTCTGGAGATCTGTGACATGGCCGCAGACTAGTATGGGTCAGTTATTTATACCTCTAAAGAAATTTGGATGGCTGTTTGTTGGTCAGAACGCAAGATTAGAAATGTTTGTCTAAGCTACTTAGTGCAGCAGATCAACATGAAACAAGGGTAGCTTCTGTGATGGCCCTATTGTGATTCATGCAGGATATTTGTGAAGCCAGTGATTTTAAATGAGTTAATTTGTCTAAAAGAGTATATTTCCAGAGGTTTTATATTAAGCACATAGCCTTTCCACTAGTGTCTTTGAAACCGGGTCAGGGCACACCCTGTACGATTATCTCAGAGTCTATCCCTCTGACGCACATAATTCAGATACCTTACAGCACTAATCTCTTTCCCATGCAGTTGTTTTTGCATTGCATTAAACTCTACAAGCTGTCTATGTCTGTTGTACCTAGAAATCAACTTAAGCAATCAGCTTATATCTGAATAGTATGTTTTTCGAATAAAGGCACATTGAGTTTCCTCTTATTTATGTTATGTAACCAGCACATATAAAAAAGCATTTACATGTGATATTTCATGGTATTTGTATTTGGTATTTGGGTGGGTAATATGATGAAAATGGAATATCACGATATGAGTAATTTTATTTTAGGATTTTATCGTTATATAGTATATCATGATATAGATAATATTGCTTTTGCTTTTTGCTCAAATAAACTAATACTAGTTTAACTAACATACCGGTAAGGACAAATACCTCAAGCTTATTGAAGACAAACAAATTAAAGGATTTAAAACAGCCGTTGCAACTGCGCTCAAGTGCACGAATTGTAGTTGGCGCTCTGCCATTAAAAAAAACGGCTCCAAACACCAATTCCAAAAAATCGGGTTGACCAAAAAAGTTCGAGAACCACTGCGTAAGTTTGAGAATGACCCAGATGGCAGCAGGTATGTTAGGCTGCTGTCACTTTAAGACATAATGCACTGATCCAATATACTTTTAGCATTTTCTTTCACAACTGTTTATGTTCACTTAAGACATAAATGACTATTTATGTGTTCATTTTAACACATAAATGTGTGTATTTGACCGCTCAAGCCCAGTAAGTCGGCAAAAAGAACTCCGTACTCGTGCTGTATGAGCAGCGGCTTTATCTGCTTGCGTTTCAGGTGTGTGCACTCAGAAACCATCTCTTAGACAGCGTGCCGTTCACATATATACCGAAAAATGTTCTACTTATTGCACTTGAATGGTTAAAGCTACACTATGTAACTTTTTTAGTTTATTCTTAGCTAAAAACACTTAGTTGTTTCCAAAATATATGTGCTCAGTAATGTATATTTACTTCGTTCAAGTAATAAAGTATTCTCGTGAGTGGATAATATGCCATTGAAAATACATACGGGTAAGGGGTTCTAATGTCGGTCGCCATGTTGCCCCTCCATCTTGAAAGTACATTAGCCAAAGAGGGACATAGGTCGTTAATTCAAGCTTCGCCTTTCGCGTTTTAACACGCGTGGCTTAGCACTCGAACTGCCTAACACTCGAACTGGAAGCCATGTTAATCTTGGACTACATTGGCCACCGTAGGAGTTAAAACGAAATCGGAATTGAGAGGAACAGAAACTAATATTCACTGGATGGTCATATACCTTTTCACCACTAGATGGGGGTAAAAATTACACAGTGTAGCTTTAATAAACACTTGTTGTAAATTTTGCAAGTCTTAAAAACGCATTCAATTGATTACCTTTCATGACAGCTCAGCCTGGCAACATCACATGAGCGTAATAGAGACGGTAATCCAAAATCCAGTTTATCACGTCTATCGGCATGTCACCCACCCCTTAGTATTTGCTAAGACAAATGAAAAACCCACTAATGATAATTATTACATTTTTCTTGCACTTTCATATTTATACTGCTTTGCTGGACACGAAAATAACCTCAAATTGTGTGTGCTTTCAATTTTCTAATTGGTCACTTGGTGCACAATATAACTAGAGAAAAAAATCCTGAGACATCCAGAACACACCAGAGCAACACCACACACACACCTATCTTGTAACACCCTAGCAGTTTGTTGTTTTCTTCATATTCTTCAGAAAAAGTAAATGAAATGTAGAAAACATCTGAAATCGCATCTAATGTCTAGTAAGTACTACATTTGGATTGAATTTGAAACTTACTTTGTGACCATTAAAAAGTATGTTTTATGTACTATGATGTTGTGTAGTATGAATGAAATTCGGACATACTACATTGGCCATGTTGTTAGTGTTGTGTGACTTACCAGCGTATACGCTGCCTCTCCCGTGGCCTCATGGGATGTTCATCAGATGCGCACTTCAGAATCTCGGTGGAAGTAGTAGGTCATCCAGGTATTTTTCGCCTACTGTTTTATGAATACCATGAATTCAGACATACTACTTGTCTCACATACTGCTTTTCTCTTACTATATTATAGGGAAGTAGGCATATACAGAGTTTTGGACACAGGGAGACTTCCTTTTAATCAACAATTGTAAAATTAAGCACAAGTTCTGGTCTCTTGCGAACACATTTATAATAATCAATGAAACGTCTAAACTGCAAAAAAAGGAAAAAAATAACAACAATGTTACACTGTGTCTGTGCTTCGTTGATTTGTTGATTATAATGGAAGCATTGTAGTTCTGTCTGATTGGCCAGTGCATTCATTTGCTCAAGGAATGAAACATTCTGCAAATGTTTTAAAAAAAATATTTTTTCCTTTTAAATATCCACGGAAACTATATGCACACTAACAAATCTAAGTTGCATGGTGAAATGCGGGCATGCAGGCTGAGTCTTTTTTGAAAATGATTTTCTGACACTTTGAAGAAGGTTAAAAAAGAATTCACTTCATCTCTTGTTTCATACTGAAACCTCCTTTTTTACATTTGTCCTGGTCACCCTCCGCTTTCCGATTTTAGCACGGTTGTGAATCCAGCGCTATCTGCATCCTCTCTATGATAATTTTAGCCTTTCATCTTCTAAGCATAGTGGGCATCACAGGATCCAATCTCGTCACAATCAGGGAGTCAAAGATGGCCGCAGCCAATCTCCTGCGTTCATGTTTAATCATATAAGAGATGACAGTGTCTATATGGGTTTGCTTGTTTTATTGCAGCCCTGGAGTCGTCTGTGTGTTATTAGAAAAAGGGTTTCATTTGAGGACAGTCTGCTTCTGCACATCATTGTGACCTTTGACCCAGCTGCATTTGCCGGCTTCACTGGCTTTTTGATTTATTTTCTCACTCCGATTCACCAGGCAAGATAGAGTTGGTCTGAAATTGATAGATACATACTTCAATAACAAAAGCAAAATGAAATCTCGATGCCACATATGGCATAAGAATATATTGTTGGTGTGGGATGCATGCCTTAGCAAAGCAATCTCAGAGAAGACCAAACCTTGAGAGAATTGTGGAATACAGAGGATCTGTGCCAAAACTTAGTCAACAGCCTTGCTATATACTGACTACGTAGAAAGTTACCTTCTAAGGCAGCCTCTAAACCCAAGTGACCAACTTCAATTGACCAATATCACTTCCATAAGCACAAACTCAATTTTGTTACTTTAAGTGGAGTTAGCATGTCGCTAAGCTAACACTGATCGGTTACTGAATAAATTTACTTAAGCATAAAGAGGCAGTAAAATTTTAAACAGTAAATTAATTACACACTGAACTGTTTTATCAATACTTTTTAATCTATTCATAAACATTTTTTTTTTTTTTAAATTTTTTCCTCCATTTTGGATGATTTTTTGTTTTGACTGAGATCAATTCAGTGCATTGTGGGATGGCCATCTCCAAGTAGGATACATATGATGTTGCCTTGGGATTTGGGCCAAAAAGAAGATATTTTAAAAGGCAGCAATACTTTATTAGAATGTGGCATTGTTCTCTTGTAAGCGCGTGTCTGAGATGTATGCGGAAGCGTGTCTGTGAATAAAGAAATTTTTGTTTTGTTCACATTACTCCATAAAATTGGGATTAAACCACTTTTGTGATGCATGGATTACTTTTTTGATGCCTTTATGACCTTTTTACAGCTTGAAATTTTTGGTTGAATGTCAATGCAGGGACAAAAACCTCTCAGATTTCATGAAAAATATATGCTATTGGTGTTGCAAAATTATATGGGTTTAGAACGGCATGAGGGTAAGTAACTGATGACATAATTTTGATATAACTATCCTCTTAAACAGGAAATTTTATAATTCACAAGTTTTGCAGTAGTATATTAGCCTTCAATTTTCTTTTATTTACTAAAAAATCCTCAGTTACAACATTTTTCTTGATGAACTGACGGTACTCATTGACAGTGCACAGGCATAATCACATGAACAAAGCCGTCAGCTCACACACTCATCCGTGTTGCTCCATTAATTAGCTTTCCTATTCAATTCCTCACATTCCTAATGTGTTAATAATGGTTGGATCCAGCGTCCAATAACACTTTGGCTGCCAAGCCGCGACTACACGCCAGTGCTCTGTGATTCTGTCCGCTCAGTCCTTCCAAATCCTCCTCTACTCTTATTACACACATTATCCATTACTGTCTTTCTCACATCATCCCTCCTTTATATTAGATACTTCTTCCTTCCAAAAACACACATTGAAGACCTCATGAAATTGCCTGATGATGGCAAGTGTTTTTTGGTGTATGTGATTCATACACCACTATACTTGCCACATTCCCTGCTGACGATAAGCAAAAAGAATGCAGAGATAAGTATTAAAAAAATGGTGTACTCCAGGGGCCTAATTAGGTCAGCATGTTTTGCGTCTTTGAGAACTCATTTAGAATTCTGCTTCCGCAAGGAATCGGAATATGATTTTGATGTAATTATTCCATCCCCCAACCCAACCACCCCCTTAATGCACGACCACATGATCCTTTGTGTGCTCTGAAATCTTTCACATTTGCTGTTGTTTTACAAGTGGGGGTGAGTGTAGTTGTCCTGTGTGTGTGTGTGTATTTGATATTTAGTGTTCAGAGCTCTGTCTCTTGTATTGTTTGCTGTGCTTCTACAGAAAGTGTTGAACTTTCTTTAGACGTGCTTTCCAAAAAAGGTGATCAGCCAAGACTCAAGCTTTCCTGTAGCTCAAACAGAAGAGCGTTGGCACTTGCAACGCCAAGGTCATGGGTTCGATTCCCAAGGAAAGCAAGAACTGATAAGAATGTAAGTGTGTACCTTGAAATTCAATCTAAGTCGCTTTGGATAAAAGCGTCTGCCAAAAAAAAGCATAAATGTAAATAGTGCTGGCGTGAATGTTCGCTGACTGTTTGAAAGAACCCGCATTAACTCGCAGGACAATGACTCCGCTTTGTCGCCATTGTTTGCCAAGTTAGCCACTGTTAGCGCAGCAGCATAAGCACAAGTTGTGCTGTTTAATGAAACTCACAATGGAGTGACCGCTCTTTAATCTGTCATACAGATGTTGCTTACTTGTGGTACCATAGATCATAACATGCTTTTCATTTTTGTCCTTTTGAATTCAAACTAACTAACTAAACTAACTTATATTAACTAATTTATTACCAGTGATTTATATAAGGTCTATGGACAAACTGAGAAGTGATCTAGAACATTCTTTGTGCAATAAACGGTCGTCCTTATGCTGGGTTCAGACTACACAATATCAGCCCAATTTTGCCTCGATCCATTTGACATAGCTAAGGTGTCGTGGTAAATGACAGTGGGCGTCGGGATGCAAGTATTTGATCGTTTTATCTCATATAGTGTGAAAGTGGATGACAACCGACGCTGCATCTGTGACACTTCATGAGTTCACGACAGAAAGACCCCGGTCCTCTAAGACGGGTTCCGTCACATCTGTGAAGTTGACCAATAGGAGCACAGAAGCTCTTTCGTACACGGCTTTCAAACATGGCGAAACGAAAGGGAGGCGATGGTATTTATTGGTCTTGCTAGGTGGAATTATGCAATGGAGGAAAAGACTAAATATCGGAAAAGTCCTGTATTACGTCACCAGAAGGTTCATTTATGATATTTTGATTTAACATTACTATGTCAAACCATTTTAAGAATGAATCATATACACGGATGAATTGTTCAAAGATCTATAATATGGATTTAGAAAATAGGTGAATTTTCATTTCATGCCGACTTTAAAACAGAGCAGGGCTCACATTTCATGTGCCCTATAAAATCAGCTAAAAAGCTGTATTTTGCATATAGAATATGAAGACTTTTTTGTGATGTTTTCCATCCAAATTCTATTTATTCTAAGTCTATTTTTACTTTTATTACTTACTTTCATCCTTCTATTTCTAACTTTTTTTTACTTATTTATGTGTGTATGTATGTATATATATATATATATATATATATATATATATATATATAGATAGATAGATAGATAGATAGATAGATAGATAGATAGATAGATAGCGGCTTTTTTTCTTATTTAATCTTGTCATTACTGTAATTCAGTATTTTACAGTTTCACAGGAAATATTGCATTATATGTAATTTTTTATTTCAATCAGCATACATTTTCAGTGGCAAATTTCAATGGTAACATAATATGTAAATTCTTTAAAATGTAAATACATATGTACTAAATATATATATATATACCAATCAGTGTTCCTAAAAGGCTTTGTTTTTCCTTGTTTCGACCCAGACATTCCGTAAGATTTATCCGACCACTCTAAATTCTGTCAGTGCGATGCCAGTTCACACCACATGAACAGTCTTTGCAAGAATTGCACACAGTGCTTGTTTTAGTCCAAAGAAGAGTTGTCATGGAAACGCTGCACTTAAATTCACCATCCAGACAATATAAAAGCCTAGAGAGGTGTATCGGGGTGAGAAAACAACAAGCCTTTTCAATCCCTTTTTCTTGTCTAGGTGTCAGTCTCTCTCTCTCTCTCTCTCTCTCTCTCTCTCTCTCTCTCTCTCTTCTCTCTCTCTCTCTCTCTCTCTCTCTCTCTCTCTCTCTCTCTCTCTCTCTCTCTCTCTCTCTCTCTCTCTCTCTCTCTCTCTCTCTCTTTCTGTGTCTAGCTTCTCCCTCTGTCTTTCCTTGAAATGGATAAAAGCAAATATTTAGAAGTCATTTCTTCTGTATTTGTTTGGGATTTATGCAAATGACTCAAGGCAGATTATTTCGGGAGCGCTGGACTCATTTTGAGATTGTGTGGGGAGAGCTGGCGAATTGTGAGATGATACGCTCCATGAAATAGAGTTACCTGCATGTGATAGAGAGACAGAGAGCAAAAACTGCGGTTATCTCAACAGAAACAACCCTTTCTTTTCACTCTAAGGATTGCATAGCAACAGTACATCTCAAAGCCAGAGAAACAGATGCATCTCCTTGAGGAAGACCAAGGAAGATGTGTCAAAGGTAGGAATCGATCGGGACTAGCACAGCAGAGGGAGTCAGAGCAGTGTTTGCTAAAGAACTCTGACGTCTTTTACCATTCGAGATTTCTAAGGCTACAATGATGTGGAAGCAAGGGAGTGTGATTACAATCTTACTGTGGTCGTGTGCCAGCTAGGTCAGAAAGAGCTCGAATTTGCAGGTTATTTTGACACCTTGGATCTGGGTAAGAAAACCTAGATAGCTGGAGGTAAACATCCGTGTCCTACAAGAACAGCATGTATACAATGCTAAACTATTTTTGTTTTCTGTGAAGCTCTGAATTGAATGATGTAATGCTTAACATAGTAGTCTTCTGCCAGCGCATTAAAACAGCGACAAATAATGTGCGTAAATGTTTGAGAACAAAACCGATAATCCAAAATGGAAACGGATTTGCTGCTACCTTGGGTCGTCTTTTGTTAGCGGGGCTGCCTTACTGAAGTGTCCCACCCTGGTCCACTTTCTTCGGGTGGTGGGCTGGCGATTCGATACAGTGTCATCCCACAATGGGATCCATCCAGCAGCGCAGCTCTTTGAAGTGTCAGGAATCTTTGCAGGTTTAGATCCGGGCCACTTGCAGTTCAGAGCATGTTGTGTATTGAGAGAGAGCCGTTGAGTACACCAGTAAGGGGCCGTTCACACTGAACACATTTTTTCATTCCACTCTGCTACTTTTCCTTTGTTTTTCAATGTAAACGTGCTAGACGGACATCTTTAACCGTTGCTAATAATATTTAATTGGTTAAAGATTGCGATCTTATTCAAAGACCCATGCAATATTAAACCGTTGACAAAATCACACCGTAACATTCAGATCTGCGATGGCTTCAAAGTGGCTTTGGTTGGCGCTGCCGCTGAGCCAGAGAGAGCAGTTGTCACGTATATGAAACCGCTTCACAAACAGCCTTTTCAACCACACAGTATCATTATTCCTGTTATAAATATTCAAATCATCACAGAAGTACTGGGATAAAAGTTTATAGTTCAGACATAAACACTGATGTCTACGAAAGTGATCAAAATTATGCGAATCACCTTTTGAAAGTAACTTTGCGCTTCAGATAATGATTGTATCGATTACATCGTTATACCAGTAGGTGGCGACAAGTGACTGTTAAAAATATGTATCATCGAATCATTCATGAAAGAGATTAGTTCGAACACGCTGATTCATCCAGTAATGCTCGCTCACATTTGAAAATGGTGTACACTATACTCTACCTTAAACCTAACCGATAGTGGTAAGTAACAAAAGGAAACGTGAGATATAAACACATTTGCTTAAGCAACCATGCCATTTTAGCTTGCGTCTAAAAGTCATTGAGCTGTTTTATCGTGACTCGTGTTTCGTCCGTATTGCAAGTGCAGTGTTGTACCAGGTGAAGTAATATTTTAGTAAAATCAATAATTAAATGGGAAAAAAACGTTTTTTAACTTAAAGTTTACCGTGTTGGGTAGTTCTTACGCAGGTCCAAATGCAATATAGTCTTGTCTAAAAGCAAGCAGTCCACTGCATGTCACTGTGATCTTATTTGTTTTTTGAACGAGTGTCTGATCTTTAAAAATCTCCTTCAGTTCATTAACATGCACAGGGGATTTTTTCAGTGCATCTTGAATTGATGTTGATGATCATGACCTGAATTATTTTTTTAGTATCTGATGTCATTCATCGCAGGGAGAGCGTTACATATGGCCATGCTATATGCCTCTTGTCCAATGATCTTTTTGTCAACCTTGAATTTATTGCTGTTTGCTTCACATTTCAAATGTCTCTGGATCTTTCTGGCTTTAGAAGAATATATTTGGTGGGATAATGGTGGTGGGTGATATTTGGTGAGATTTACATATGGTGATGATGGACAGGGGAAACATTTCCAGAGAGCAGGGTGAGCGTTTCATCATTTCACATGAGATGGTCGGGCCGGTAAATTCTACTTTATTCTGCAATTCGTCCACGTTTTTCGTATCACGGAAATCATAGTTGAGGGATTTTGGACTTTATGCCCCCCACCCATTAATACAAAATGAAACATGTTAATTTCAGAAGGGGTGTATTATTTTATATTGAAGTTTATTTATGTATAAATGGATTTTTTTCATAAAAAAAATAGATCTAGAACGAAAAAAGTTTGATTCTGACATATTCAGACCCAAACTTTTTCAGAGATGATATAAATAAATTTAATTATTTATCATTTTTTTAAATTTATATTATCTTTTAGATTATTAAATGAAAATTCTAAGCTCTAAAATCATCTTTTAAAATAATATATTTTCTTCCTCCCTTCCAGCTGACATCATATCCACGGTTGAGTTCAACCCGACAGGAGAACTCCTGGCCACTGGGGACAAAGGAGGACGAGTGGTGGTCTTCCAGAGAGAACAGGAGGTAATTCGGGATAGACATTGTATTCACCAAAATCTACAGAGTATCACTGATTATGAATATTAAAACTTCTGTTTATAAAACAGATCTAAAATCTGAATGAGTACAGTATATCACACCCAATATCACTGTACCCAACGCACAAAATGGAACTATAGTAGTCTTCTTGACAATATGATAGTCCTAATATAACTGAATATTGACTGAATTATTTGTGTGTGTGTGTCGGTTACAAACCTTCAAAGATCTAAAAACCCCTCAATGTTTTGTCTAGCATCACAAAAGTGTGAAAACCTCTCCGTCTGCTCCTCCTCGTCTCACTCTCGCATCATCTTTAAAGAGATTTCATGGTGTCTGTTAATCCTCACACCATGATTCATGCTCCACTCTGTTTCAGACCCCCTTTAACCCCCTCCCTCCCACCGAGGGCAAATCTGTTTCCATTAATACCCTCTTCTTCTTCTTCTTCTCTCGGCCTGTGTGAGTTCTGCTTATTGATTTAGACGCTTCCCAAGGTGAGAACTGACCCTGAAGGATTCCAGCTCTGATCGGTATTCAGATATTCCTCTGACACAGACCACCTTTGTGCTTTGAGATCCTGACCGGCCCCTCTTATATATCACGGCCTTCAGCAACAAAAGAAAAAATCAACACGCATTCCACATACGACTGTAAAAGAGCAACACGGAGAGACTTAATATAAGCCAATGTTTGAGCTGAAATTATAATTGGTTTGAGGCCACTAATTATGTCCTAAATGTAGCATTTTCAATGTAGACTGATGTATGATTTGTAAATACGATCCTCTGATAATGTGGCATTTTTTCATTCATGATATACATTAAATAGGCAGTGATTTAAACTGTAAAAATAGGCAGTGAAACAAAGCAATGCACCAAATACATTTTTGATTAGTAGCATTTGCAGACTATGCTATTTTTTTAAATCCATAAACAAATCTATCATTGCAGAGTAAGAACCACCCTCACCGTCGGGGCGAGTACAATGTTTACAGCACCTTTCAGAGCCACGAGCCCGAATTTGACTACTTGAAAAGCTTAGAGATTGAGGAGAAGATCAACAAGATCCGCTGGCTGCCTCAACAGAACGCCGCCTATTTTCTTCTGTCCACTAATGGTGAGCAAACACACTGTGTTCTCTTCATATGATCTGATGCTTCTCACTTTCCTGTTGAAAAGACATGTTGGTCACTAGTATGTGTGTTTGGATCTTGGCCCTCATCACAGGATGTTAAAGGGATACTCCACTTTTTTTGGAAATAGGCTCATTTTACAACTCCCCCAGAGTTAAACATTTGAGTTTTACCGTTTTCAAATCCATTCAGCCGATTTTCTGATATTTAGAAGAATATCAGTAAGCAGACAGTTTCTGGTCTCATTGACTTCCATAGTAGGAAAACAAATATACTATGGGAGTCAATGAGACCAGAAAAGGTCTGGTTACTGATATTCTTCTAAATATCAGAAAATCGGCTGAATGGATTTGAAAACGGTAAAACTCAACTGTTTAACTCTGGGGAGTTGTAAAATGAGCCTATTTCCAAAAAAAGTGGAGTGTCCCTTTAATGTGCTGTTTTCTTTACTAGATATTTGTGGTGTTGCATATAACTTTCCTTAATTTTCTCACTATTTAGAAAAAAATACAATATATTGAATTGTTGTAATTAAAAGGGTGTTCTTTAGAGAACAAAACATAATGTGCTTCCTTAAGCTATATGTTATTTGTTATTGTGGTACAACGTTTGTTAAATTAGGGGAAAATACCATATAGAATCGTGTCAAAATATTTTCTTTAAAAAAATCTATCTTTTTCTGTATACTGTAAACGCTACTAGCCAAAGGTTTGGGGTCAGATTTTTTTATTATTATAATTTTTTTTGAAAGATTTTAGTTTTTGCAAGAAAATTCAATGCTGCATTAAATTGATCTAAAATGGCCGTAAAGACATTTATAATGTTTTTATTTAAAATAAATGCTGTTCATCAAAAAATCCAAAAACATTTTTGCCTACATAATTTACAGGTAGGCAGAAATCTGAGCACTAAAATGACACATTGATTAATAAATTGAACATGTGTTGTTTACAGTTCCTTTTTGAACAGTTAGGCTCTTAAAGACTTTTTTCTGCCAAGTATCTGCAGGCAATTAAAAGTAGCTGACATTCATCCGTTTTCCAGGCTCTCATGAAGCTATAGTTCTGTTTTGATAGACACATCAGAGCAGTTAGGTATACAGACAATAGCAAGGTCCAGTCAGGTGAATTGGGAGATTCTGTCTATTTTGTCGTGCCAGCTAAGTTCACCCTTTTTTGGTCCACTGTAACGTGGCCAGTGTGTTTTTCTCTGCTACTAACATCACAAACACTGCTTCCACCTTACACATTGCTGCTCATATCACCTCTCTTCCCAGATAAAACAGTGAAACTATGGAAAATCAGTGAGCGAGACAAACGACCAGAGGGCTACAATCTGAAGGATGAAGATGGCAGGATACGGGACCCTACCACCATCACAGCTCTGAGGGTGAGCAAAATCCCTTAAAATCAAGACGGTTCACTCGTCCGGTCTTTTTCCAAAGCCTAGTGGCAATAGACACACAAATACAACACTTCCCACACGTCCAATCCTGCACTTGGAGGGCCACTTGTCCCTCTCAATACCTATGGGGGTTATAACCCCGCTAAAGGTACTGAGAGATGCAAATTTCTTTCTTTTTTTCTTGGCTTCCCCTAGCCATGCGGTCTCCCCAAGCATAAGGAGAAAGGGAGTCTTAATCTGTTGGCTCTAGTATGTGAAGGGAAAAAAATAAGGTCAAGCTCTGTTGTAATTTGGCAGCCATAGCTTCCCCAGTGGAAGTGGGCACTCCTAGTGCAACAGAGGAGGATTATGAGTTGGAAGAAGGAATTTCATATCTCGCCAAATACAGCTGACAAGGTAGGGGGTTTGGGGAGTATTTTAGAGACTTGGTCTCATCGAATTTTAGATGGAGCTGTTGTTTGAGGTGTGAGAGTGGAGGAAGGCCTGTGCATGTGCCAGTGTGGACCCACAGGAATATACCCTCCTACATACATGGATTTACTCGGTATAAGTGGAACGTGTCCAGGGGTGACCCGCTGCTACAGCTGGGGGCAGCTGATAAATGTCAAATGTTAATGTTGTGTTGATACCGTGGTATTCTCTCCTGGGAATCATTAGATTGATGTCAGGCAGGGTCTTTTTTGTCATTTCTTCCTCTTTCAGAGTATGCAGGGCTTTTTTTTCTCTCTCTTTGGATTTAGTTTTAGCTGCTGCCTAAGAGACGTTGAGTAATTGATTACAGTTTAGAAAAAAACAACAAAATGTTTCTATGATTTAACGAGGTTTGGGAGAAGACTGCAAGAAAAACCAAAAACCTCCACTTTTCCTTTAAGATCTTGGAAAGTATGTGTTTGCTGTTGTTTTTAGGCAGCTGATTCGACACTCGGAAATGCAAAGAAGTTTATCCCGGACGTGGGGCATTTGAGAAATGTTAGTGTAATTGAACTGTTTTAACATTGCCTTGTCGGATCCAGCTGCTCCAAAACTCTGAGCTGTGGCTCTCATTAGGATAACACAAGTTTGAAGCCATCGTTATTCATGAATAACAATTGTTAAAGGGATAGTTCAGTTTGAAATAAATATGTTTTAGCTTATCTCAAGGGCATCCAATATGTAGGTGTCTTTGTTTCCACAGTAGTTTCAATTTTGATATTTTTAGGTCAAACTGTTCTTGTCTGTCAGTCATATAATGCAGGTCTATGGTCACCACCTCAAAGAGCATGCACAGAGAAGTCCAAATTAAACATGATTTAATGACTCGTAAATGTAAGTACACATTGATGGCCTAAGACACGAAACGAGCGGTTTGTGTGAGAAAACGAACAGTTTTTATATCGTTTTTACCTCTTGTAACCACAGCCACCCCCTCAGATCACTTGGACGTGGCTGTGTTTACAAGAGGTAAAAACAATATAAATACTGTTCGTTTTCTCACACAAACCGCTCGTTTTGTGTCTTAGGCCAATTCAATTTCATTAAATCATGTTTAATTTGGACTTCTCTGTGCATGCTCTTTGAGGTGGTGACCATAGACCTGCATTATATGACTGACAGACAAGAACGGTTTGACCTAAAAACATCAAAATTGAAACTACTGCGGAAACAAAGACACCTACATCTTGGATGCCCTTGAGGTAAGCTAAAACGTACCAAAAATTAATTTCAAAGTGAACTATCCCTTTAAATATTAACAATTTGTTAAATGCAGGGAATTAAAATACCTTTTTTGACCCAAGTAAATGTAGTATAATATAATTTTGCCTTCATTCAAATACTTGGCTGTACTAAAGGATGTTTCCCTGTGTGAGAATTTCTCTGTAATTATGATATTGATTTATCCAGCTGTCATCCACTCAGAAAGATGTCAATACTCAACCCCAGTTGTACTCTAATCCCGTCATCGCAGAATGATGCTTTATTTTCTTCATTGGGCTTGGATTGACCCTCACGTAATGAGTGACTTTGGAGGTCGATTTAAAATCACATTATGGGAGCAGAAGATGCGATTCTTAGACTTCACTGAAACGTAATAAACTATCCAAAGCTTAAAGTAACTGTTGATGCCCTGTGGGTTCTCCTATAATTGCCAAAAGAACAGATGTCCGGGATCAGTCTTGAATGCTGGAGGATAAGACACTTAAAACAACATGAAATCAAAGCCATTCACTGGTTGTTTTCCCAAACACTGGCGATTGGGCTGACATGTCAAATTTGGGTTTAATAAAAGCGTAGGTTTCAGGGCAGAAAAACCTTTAATTTTTGTCATTTAGCAGGGATTTGACTTGAATCATTCACACTCAAAAATATTTCAGTTTTTTTTTGTGCATTTCATTTGTATGACAAATTTGAGTTCATGTTGACTTAAAGTAAAAATCTAAGTTGATTAAAATTGTACATACTGGTTACCAAATCTGGGACAGTTCCAGGTATTTCGACCTGCATCCATTATTCATTCAGCATGAATTTACACCTCTCTTTTCTTTGAGGATACAGTAGACTGGAGGCTCTGGATATGGGATATATTTAGGAGAGTGTTCTTGAGACGACTGTAATGTGTTCAGGGCAGCAGTTCCATCAGCTTTTCCTTAACTAACACTGCAGCCCACTGGAGACCAGAGCAAGGAGAGCTGAAATCCTCTCCCAAGTGTGTGTGTGTGTACAAAATCAGGGCATTTATCACTTTGCACAGACTGAGCAGAGAGATAAAGGGGGAGGTGAGGGTGGATCCCTCTCAGGGACTCCACAGGGTACATCTGCCCCGACTGTTATCCAGAGCGACGAGGGGCTACCGAGTGTTTACTGCCTTCATCTCTGTCTGCACTCCAAACATGAGGGGATTCACCCAGCAAAATTGTTTCTGCTGGGGGGAGGGGGTTGTCACTGTCAATAAAACAGTGAATCTGAGACATCTTCAGGAAGACATGTACGCTTTGTGTTTGACTCAAAGACAAAGAAACATGCTAACAAAAACCAAACATCCTTTTAACCAACATAAGAAAAGCAGTCTAGTTGAAACATGATACTTTCCAGGGACGAAATGGTTTCCGGGGAACAATTTGTTGATCTCATACATATGTTTTGCAAAACAAAAACATTTGGATTTTTGTTATTATACTGAAACCCATATGCTCCTCGATTTTGGTCCACGATTATTTTCTTTTTGTATCAGTTGTTTTCTTATTAGACAGTCAGTCTGTGCATTAGTAGTGGGGATTTTCAGTGACTCTTTCTGCAGGTTACATTGTTACATCAGTAGGTGGTGACATTTAACTGTCTTTATGAATGAGTCATTTATTCGTTAACTCAACTGAGTCGTTCAAAGACACTGATTCATCGAGGTATGAAACAAGTGACTATCTTTGAATTATTCACTTAACCAATTCATTCAAAAACACTTACTTCATTTAGGACTGGCTTCATCTGAATATGCATACTTTCCTATATAGTAGGCAAAAATCAGTATAGCTACGTCCACACTCTCAGATTTTGGGATTGACAACCACATTTACTTAATATTACTTGGGTCACTTTGAATGAGTCATTTAATCATTAAGGATGATGACATCCAAAAAACTAAAACTCACAAGTTCAGCCGTCAAATCTTCATTACCTGGTAATCATTTTTTTTATATATCTGGATTGAGAGCGGAGCATTTGAGTCACGCATAAAACCCAAAACTGACGGGAGCAGTGGTGGATCTAAAATCTTCAGATCTCACACAGCTCATATCTCTGTCGCTGTGTTACCCAAACCAAACATGAAAACCCACAACACACGGTAGACACGCATTTGTCGTCTTTCTCGTACTGTATGATGTGATATTATATTTGTCCCAGTCTAGTTTCATTCACACAGCGTGGGTTTTCAGAGAATGCGGTTGTTGTGAGTTCTGGAAATGTACGGGTTTGAGTTCGGTTATAGAATGCGACTGTCACTGTGAACGTAACCGTATTAAGGACTAATATACAGGAATGACAATCGTATTCTGCCTCTGTGTGAACATAGCCTATGAGAAAAGAATGGTTTGCCTGAATTCATTAACAATCATTAAAAATCAATCAGTTTGACATAACTGTGTTATTCAGTTTTGAAGTAATAAGAAGGCCAGCAGTGGACTGTGCTGAAAGAAAATCACATTTTACTACTCCACACACTCTCTCAGATTCCATGCTGATTTATGATTTCCATATTAACATTAAATCCGCAATGCTAAAGTTATGAATTATGTATAATGTGTTAATAAAGTGTACCCACATCAACCCCCTCTTATCGTTAGTGACTGAATATCCCAGCAGTCAAACTTAATTAACGCTTGATTGAGAGATAATAGCTTCAATCAGTCTCGACTGGTCCTGTCAACTGAATTCACGACGCTATGCTCCATGGGCTCATTTTATTATTAAAAGCACATGTAGGGTGTTAGAGGACTTACCAGAAATCTGGAAGACCAAATTAGAGTCACAATTTCTGTCACAATTCAACAAATCTGAATTCTCATAAAATATGCTTTATATATATATATATATATATATATTTTTTTTTTTTTCTATTTAGAGTGAAATGTGACTTAAATTAAATTTGTCAGATTAGAACACAATATTTTTGAGCGTTTTTTTTATACGAAAAAACAGACTTGGTTTCTCATATTATATGTGAAATTAATCATTAAAGGTGTAAAGGCAATGGAAAATGTATTTCTAATGTATAAATCAACAATAGGATTTATACCCCACCCCACCTCACCCCACCCCCACTCTCCAACAGAAATGAAAAGATGGAGTTCCCATGTGTTAGGTGATAATGACCTGGCATGGTAGCGTGTGCCCCTCCTCCACGTCCCACTGCTCGGTGATGAGCGCTCCTCATCTCTGTAGTGAGTAGGACATGTCAGCCGTGCTTCTTCTGTCATTAGTGGAGGGCTGCGCGCATTAAAAACCTCATGGGGAGTCCGTGAAGCACATGTAGGAGCATCGGCCCAATGATTAGTCATCATTAAAGAGATGGTAGACCTGTGTTTCCTATTACCACACTGCATTGTGGGAGTTATACTCCACATGTCTTCAGATCTTGACCGTGTAGCTTTAGGAGTTGGCCGGATCCAGGTGTGGGCAAGTAAAAAAAACAATAACATATGTTGTATAGTAAAGTGTTTTTCAGTGGTTAATGTACAGTAGATACTGATATTTGGAGAAAAGGGTAACCGATGATGACCCATGTAATTCCAATTTATAAAACAGATAGGTTTGGTCCTGCATGATGATTGGTCAATACAGTGTTTCAGCAGAGCTAGAATACAGAATATTGTTGGAATGCACGATTTATATGTTCATTTTTAATGTTATCGTTATCGGCCCAATAAGAAAATTTGGCAGATATATTAAAGCTGATAAATAATGGATTATTTCCTTCAGTTGAGAGACTTCAGATGCACACTGTTCGCCATGATGGTTTTGAATTGCTTGAAATATGATTGGATTCACTTCAAAAAAAGGAAAATAGAGTTGAGTGCAACATGTGCAGCGCATGTCTGCCATACAGGCTACTTAAAACTATAATGAGAACATTATTATAATTATGTGCTTGGGACATTCATTTTATGGTGATACTCTTGTTTTTGAAGTCAGGTTAAAATAATATACACATTTGGATTTAGATTTATCTGCCAATTTTTCTGGTATCGGCTTTTCAAATATAAAGAATTAACGGTTATCGGTATCGGCAAAAAAATTCATATCAGTGCATCCCTAAAATATAGTAACAGATTTGATGCAATACATCTGTTTTTACTGCACGTAGAGAATGCATAGAGACCAACTAATAAACTTGACAGTATCACAATATAGCAAGGCCTCTCAAACCACATTACTTTGAGAAATACACAGAATTGCTGAAATTAAATGACCACTTATTTTAGACAGTATTTACTCAAGATTCCCTATTGAGCATGCTCATTTTGTTCAGATGAATCAGTCTGACTAAATTAGGCATTCACTAATGGGAAGGATATCCATCCATTTTCCTAACCCTCATGTGCTGAAGCCTATCCCAGCGTCTTAGACTGCCCATCCATCCAAGGTGATTGATTGCCTGCTTTTGGCCAATCACAGGGCTAATACACACGGTCTATTCTCTAATTCACTTATCCTGCTTGTCTTTGGATCATTGCCGAAACTGGAATTCAGTGGGACTCGAACCAGGGACCATCCTGCTTTGCATATCTTAGTATTTGCTGCAAATATCGACATTATTTCCTTCCTTTGTCTGTCTCTTTTCCTAACCATGTGTCTTCCTCCTCCTCTCAGGTGCCGGTGTTGAGACCCATGGACTTGATGGTGGAGGCAACACCTCGTCGCATTTTCTCTAATGCTCACACCTATCACATCAACTCCATCTCGGTCAACAGCGACTACGAAACATACATGTCCACAGATGACCTGAGGATCAACCTGTGGAACTTGGAGATCACAAACCGAAGCTTTAGTATCCTTTTACAATTTCAGATGGTTGCATGTCTGCTTTTTTTTGGTCTATGATTGAAAAGAATTGAGATCATTCAATTTATCAATAGTAACTTTAACCTTTTTCAGAATTATTTGGCTATAAAGTAAATAGTTCACGCTTTAACATCAAATTAAAACAGTCTATCTTTCCATTCTCTAAACCACTTGTTCTATGTGGGTTTGCTGGAGCCTATCCCAGCACCTCGGGGCGAATACAGGGAAACACCCTGGACGGTTGGCCAGTCCATTACAAACAGACACACACATTTACTCACATCTCCGAGCATGTCTCCAAGCTAACCCGGAGGAAACCACTCCAGCACAGAAAGAATATACAGATTCCAGACAGAAAGACCTCCTTGCTCAGCCAGGCTTTGAACCTATTAGAAGAGTCAAATTGTAAAACTCTACTACTTTAATGTCCCAAGTAAACATGGCATTGGGTATATTGAACTATAGGCCTGTTAATAAACGGCAATATTATAAAAGTTAAGCCTTTGTCACTGCATTCCTCAGCCATTGTAAAATCACGGTAATGCCCTACCTTTTGTGACTTATTGCTTTATCTTCCCAGAAGTCACTTTGTATCCAGACACAATAAATACTGACAGACTTTTGTTACTACATTAAGAAGAAAAGGATTCAGCTAAACCAGCAATCAAACAAACCCAATAAGCCACCTGCAGACTGTCTCTGCTGTCACTTAATTCTGACAGATAACACCTCTGTGATACACATTACGCCCATTACCCTTTATCAAGTGTCTGCCACTAATCCTGACCCCTGCTTCCCCTCCCGAAGGTAAATAGTGTCCAGCTTACCCAAGCACGCATCCCTATCGATCAATATTGATTACTGTTCTCAAGGACCCCGCAGAGCTGAGACGAGGAGTCTGTGGACAGTCTGTGGAGTCGCTCAAGGGATTTGTAGAGATGATAAAGCCTGTTATTTGCCAACGGTCACACTGTAAATGTATGATCCTCGCTGCTTGTCGTGATGGATAACCTGTCACTACCCAACACCAACAGATGGATGTAATGCTATATTTATGGCTCCTGGAGCTCTTTTATTTGACGCTTTTGATATAAGCCAGTCGTGAAAGCACAGATACCAGATTCTCCTGGGAGAAATTTAGCATGAGAGATTTTCTCAGTTGCAGATTAACCTTTTTGAAAGATGATTCATCCAGTAATTTAGGAAATTTAGATCTGATGCAATCCAATACATGTAGAGCCAGACATACGAATCAAGCAGGATATTTATTAAAAGGGATTTGATGATTCATGGGGAATAGGATTGTGGATCCTTCACTCTCCCAACTCAGATATTGTGGACATAAAGCCAGCCAACATGGAAGAGTTGACGGAGGTGATCACAGCGGCAGAGTTTCACCCTAACCAATGCAACACGTTTGTCTACAGTAGCAGCAAGGGCTCCATAAGATTGTGCGACATGAGAACCTCCGCACTTTGTGACAACCACTCTAAATGTGAGTTTAGTTAGTCTTTGATTCTTTTTTAATCTTTTGACTGAGATGTGATGTTCATTTAGTCTGCCAACTTACTGCAGCCATTAGATCTTTTTCTCAAGATCTTGGTTTAAACCAAATAGGGTTTAAGGCAGTATGTAATTTCTCAAGAAATTGTTGCAAGACGTGACAACGATCGTCTTTGAACCTCTCTCACTATGACATAGAACCAGAATTTAGGAGCCCATTTAGATCACCACGATTGGTCATCTTTCGTCTGGGACAGCCCAAAATCGTACAATGTGTCGGCATAAGATGCGGGAAATTGACTGTAGTCTTATCTTATACTCTAAACCAGGGGTGTCAAAAAGGGGCCACAGCTTCAACCTTAATTAAACGCACCTAATCCTGCTAGTCCAGTCCATCAGGCTTATTTGAAAACTACTGTATGTGTGTTGGAGCAGGGTTGGATCTAACTCTGTAGGACTGTGGCCCACCAGGAACTTAGTTTGGCACCCCTGCCCTAAATCTACACAAGATTCCAGACCAAAACACGAATAATGAGATTCAGACAAAGGCCATGAAAGGGTTTAATGACTAAGACCACAAGTTCAGGGCCTCAACTCTGCTCCTGAAATATTTAGTCATCTGTATCTTATTGTTTCTCCCTATTAGTATTTGAGGAACCAGAAGACCCCAGTAATCGCTCCTTCTTCTCAGAGATCATCTCCTCCATCTCAGATGTGAAATTCAGCCACAGTGGACGCTACTTGATGACACGTGACTATCTCACAGTGAAGGTGTGGGATGTCAACATGGAGAGCAAGCCTTTGGAAACTTACCAGGTGCTGGCTCTGCAGATTAGACCATGACCAATAACTACATTCATTATGGGTTTATGACTTGTTTCATAAACAAGTCTTGTCATTTTCAGTCAAATACTCCGCAAGGTACTGATCGTCTGTGCTTTCGGTTCTTTCTTTGACAGGTCCATGACTACCTTAGGAGTAAGCTATGCTCTCTGTACGAAAACGACTGCATCTTCGACAAGTTTGAATGTGTCTGGAATGGAACTGACAGGTGTGTCAAAAGCAGGGTGTCCAGTCCTCCTCCTGGATGTCCACATTCCAGGGTTTAGCTGTATCCTGGAGATTTCGAGTAATCCTGAAAACCTTGATTAGTGGTTCAGATGTTTAATTAGGTTTGGAGGAAAACTCTACTGGAAGGTGGCCCTTCAGGAGCAGGATTGGACAAATCCCTGGTCAAAAGCAATCAGGTTTTGCAAATTAATATTGGACTGTATATGGCTGGCTATGAGGTAATAAGAACTAATAATTGTCTTTTTCCTTTCCCATTAGTGTCCTAATGACAGGCTCCTACAACAATTTCTTCCGTATGTTTGACCGGAACACGAAGCGCGATGTGACTCTCGAGGCCTCGCGGAGAGAACAGCAAACCCAGAGCTATCCTCAAGCCACGAAAAGTTTGTGTTGGCGGCAAGCGTCGGAAAGACGAAATCAGTGTGGACAGTCTGGACTTCAGTAAGAAGATCCTACACACTGCATGGCACCCCTACGAGAACATCATTGCTGTGGCCGCCACCAACAACCTCTACATATTTCAGGACAAGGTCAACTAGCATGTAGCTCTGATGTCTCCAGTTATCACAGCGACAAAAGGCGCCATTTCTCTAGATGGTTGAGAGTGGAAAGTTTGGACTCACTAGCATCGAACTTGTGAGGAACATCTAGATGAGCTTTGCCTTTACAGCAGATTGGATACTGCACTGAATCTAACTAAACGAAACTTGAAGGGGCACCGCAAACCACGGACACTGGCTGTTGGACTGCTTTGTTTTTTATTACTTCAAATCTTCTTCCTCTCTGTAGGTTTATTGGTTATGCACAGCAATACAGAGAGGATCATTTTAAATGTAGCTGATGGCCCTTTCACATGACAAGTCCAATTTGCTTGAAACATTTTAGCTTGAAAATGCGTTAGGGAACATTGAGTCATATGAAAGGGCCTTTTCGACTGAGTCAGAATTCAGCCTACATCAGATTCTCACCGATTGGCAGGACAGAGGACGCAGATGGCTTTGATAACTGAATATGTTGTTGTGGCTGCTGAGGTAATCAACTTTTCAGCGTATTTTCATTTCTCAGTTTACTTCTTGAAGGTGCATGCATCATCCAAACCCAACTTTAGGGTTGACTGGTGCAACAAACAAGGAATGGTGTAAAACTGAAGTAAACTATGTAGCAAATGTACTAATGTTCTGCTTTTTGTTCTAATTTTATAAATAAAGAGGAACATTTTGTATTCTTTGATTTCATGGACTGAGAAAAAGACCAGATCCAAACACAACTGCTAAAAAACAAAACAAAAAGATTGCATTTATTTCCAGTCAACACAGAAATATAGCAACAAGCCCAAATCAAACCACTTTAAGAAACTTTTCACATGTACTGAAGGGTACACAACTTATTTCACACACTTTCTGCACTGACCTGTCATATTAGCCTGCTACAATTGATGTTCACGAGAGGCTGCAGTGTGACAAACGCATTCCCTGCCTGACCACCCGAAGTTCATTGATTGACGATCTGCCTTGTGCTAGCCTACAACTAGTGGCCGTACAGGGAATCATCTTGCACAGTTTGAGAAGATAACAGACATTTCAGAAATACATGATGTTTAACACTGTGCTGTGATGAGTGCAGGCTCATGCTCAGTCCTCTGAAGTCCACTACGGCTTCACTTTGTGGAGCGCCGGCTGGGTTCAGAGGCTGTGGGGGGAGGAGGGGGTCCCCGGCGGTCCAGGTCCTCGATGTAGAACATGATGAGTTTGCGGCGCTCTTCTGGGACGCAGTCTAGGACCAGGTAACGTTTATCATTCTGTAGGACTTTCTCAATATCATTAAAGGCCTGGTCTGACTCCTGGATCAGCTTCCGTGATCTACAGAGAACACAAGCCGACAGATTTAGTGACAGTACCTTTAAATAAAAATCTATCATTATTTATTCACCATGTCATCACAAATGTGTAAGACTGTCTGACAAAAGCAAGTCAGTCATGACAATATAATATTCACCATCGTTGAAAGTGATGTGCATACCTATACGTGATGAATTTGGTTTCTTTCAGGAGAGTTCGGAAGTCCGCTTTGGCTGTGATGTATTTGTCCTTTATGTAATCTTCAAATTCCCGCTGTTTCTTCTAGAAGGTGAAAAAGAAAGTTTCACGTTTAAGTCGATGCCCAGGCAAAAAAGTAGTCAGGATGAAAACCAAATAATTGAACTCACTCGATCACTGCTGGAGAACTTGATGCAGCGTGGGTCATCTTTGATGATCTTCTTCACCTCTTTCCATGTGGTGGTTAAGGTGATCTATGATTAAATAGTTACAGAAGCAGCGTGAACACATGGACAACCCCCAGATTCATATTTAAGGTTTTAATAATACATTTGATATTTAATAACTCAAATTTAAACATCCGTTAAATAGGAAATCATAACATGCATCTCTTGTCCTTTTTTTGTTCAGAAACAAACCATCTATTAACAAAAAGGTTTGACTAAACTTTCTACGTTGGAAAATTTTCAAAACTCCGTTAGGAACAAAAATTATTTGGATAAAAGGGTCTGCTAAATGAATAAATGTACATGTAGTGAACATTAGTATACTTTTTCTATAATAATTATTATAACATTATTTATATATATATAAACCTACCTAATTTTCCGGAGTATAAGTCGCATCAGTCAAAAAATGCGTCATGGAGGAAAAAAACATATCGCACTGACTATAAGTCGCATTTATTTTGAAATTTATTTCACAAAATCCAAGATTAGCTTTCTTTGTTTTCTTCAATACAGTAAGAGTAACCAGTCCCTCACAAGTTTCTCACTCACTCCAAACGTTCTTTCTGCTGCTCGATTACCGTTTTCAGCTGCATATTTTACTACCTGCAGTTTGTAATCTGCAGAATAGGATTTTCTTTTTGGGGGCATTTTGTTTGTGTTCAGTCTTTCTCAGTTGTCTTAAGTTAATGTTTCAGATAACAGTTTTCAGGGCTAGGCTACAGGAGCAGCATAGAGCGCCCTCTCGCCACTGTAGACGGTAACGTTTTCTATTCTCAGTATGAATTAATTTTGACATTTTTGACCAGCCAAACTATGAAAAAAAGTGCAACTTATATATATATATATATATATTTTTAAATTACCGTATTTTCCGGACTATAAGTATATAATACAAACTTATTTTTATTTATATAATTATAACAATAATTATTATATATATATATATATATTAAGTTATTTTTCTCTCTCTCATAATTAAATAAGTATATAATAATAATATTGTTACTATATGTCTGTATAATAACATGTATACATTATATAATCATTCTGATCCTAGAATAAATATAATAATAATTATAATATAACATTTATATGATTATATAAACATTATTATTGTTATGACCCTTGACTCACCATAGAGGTCTCATCTAACAGCTGCCTGAAATGTTCTTTCTTCCTCTTGGTAAGAGCCTCCACATGTTCTTCAAACAGTTTCTCCTTCTCGTGTCTCTCCAGCAGAGATGACGACTCCCACCGGTGGTCTTTACGCAGGTTACGCCTCGTTTCAGACCAGGAAGCATCCGTTGACCGTACCTATATGTGAACACACAAGAGACAACAAAAAAATGAGGAAAATGTATATTTAATACAATGTACAATTAGAAATATAATTCTTCAGAGTGAGCCAGCACTGACCATATCTGACATGAGAGCTTTGAAGTGCTGGATGGCCTCCTCTCGTTTATGCTGCTCTCTCTCTCTGTCGATCTCTTTGGTCTGTTCGGATCGAGCTCTCTGCACTTCCCGCTCTCTCTCCCTCAGACTGGCCTCGATGCGAGCCTGTCGTTCCAGCTCCTTCTCCGCATCCGCATCCACGTTCTACACAACACAAAGACACGCATACATTTTTCTCACCCATATGTGCCATGATATTATTGGTTGATTACATGATTACTGTCATGATAAAGTGGTTTCTGCCCTGTCCTAAAGACTCATACACAATAAGACCATCCTTCTGACCTTCGCCTGCTTCTCCACATACTGTTTGTACAGTTCTTCTCTAGCAGCTGAGCTCTCCACAGCTTTGTAGCGCTGGTCCGTCTCCAGCTTGTCCTTCACTTTGCTCCAGCGCTGAGAGACGTCCACGTGGTGGTCTGACAGCAAATCGAAGAAATCCTGTTTCACCTGCAGCCAAAAACACAAGTTGTCAGAGCTTAACAGAATATAGTTCAATTCAACAGCACTTCTGACTTCCTGTCAATGCAAGTGGTGAGTTCAGGGTGGTTGGGGAGGCCGGCGACAGACCTTTTCGACTTTGTTTTTGGAGTCTTCTTTGTCCTTCTTTCTCAAGGCTACCATAAACTCTGTGAACATGGTTTCTCTGTCCTTCATTTTCTCAATGGCCTTGAAACGAGGATCCTTCGAGTGTTTTGCTGCAAACTCACTGAATGTGGTCCTAAAAGGGAAATTAACATGTGACATTTTAGTCAGTCAATCTAATCTGTTTACGCGTGGTATTAAGATACATATCAGCAGGTCAAACCAGACCTAATGTGAAATCTGGCATCTTCCATCATCTTTCGGAAGTCATCTTTAGCCTGCATGAGTTTATTCTTCTTCTCCTTCCTCTCTTCTTCAGCACGAGTCTTCACATACTGATCAAACACCTGGACAGTGAATGGAGACAAATTCACAAAGCTGCTCACTTCTGCTCATTCAGGAAACCAGCAAACACCAATCACTCACCAGTTTCCTCTCCTTGGGGTTGAGCAGCAAATATCGAGGGTCAAACACAATCTTGTGCAGTTCTTTGTCCCAAGTGGAAAAAGCTGAAACCTGCAGGTACGAAGTGGGCGGAAAGATGGCTTACCAACGAACAGATCATCCAATTATGTTAAAACAACACTTCCTTCAAGTTAATCATCATATGTGACATACATACAAACTTCACTTGTGTTGAACCCACAACATTCCTTTAACAACATACAAAATTACAATGATACACAAATCACCTACAACTACTGCAAAACACTGATAGATATGGATGAAAAATAAAATCAATCAAGACAAAGTAGAAACTTATCCATTACTCAAAGCAACATTACATTTTACTGTGATAGTTGCTTAAAATGCCAAATAATTAGTATTATGTAGGACCAAAGTTGTTCTTCAATAAATCAGACAGGTTCTAGTATGACAGTGAACAGAGAGGGCACGGACACTACTGTCAAGTAGGACTGGGTGGTATGACTCTTGATTCGTCAGTATTAGCTCTGCTGTATAACAAACGGCTCATCCACGTATTTGATTATTTCATATCTCTTGTATCACACTGAACTCGCTCTCTCTTGTTTGAGTCTCACTATTAAAAACAAAACTGGAGGACTTCAGTATTAAAGGTACTGTAATATTGTTGCCTATATATATATATATTATAAGTGTAATATAATAAATTGGTACGATTTTAAAACCGTTACAAATCATACATACACTTTTAAAAAATTTTTAACCTTTAAATTAAATTTTATAGCAATTTTATAGCTATATTGCTATTCCTACGCTTTCCGCTTTCTAATGAATCAATAGAAAATCATCTGATTTTAACACCTAAGTCACTATTTTTATATCTGAAATCTCCCTGTACTACAGAAGGTTCTCCTCCATTGACAAAAGCAAAAGCGGCAGCCTTTCCAACGCATTCATCCAAATTCACTTATTTTTATTCCCTTGTACAAATTTAGGAAATCGTGCATATATGGGCCGATTTCAGACTAAGTGATGCTTGTTAAATATGCAATTTGTGTCATTGAATTTCCAGAATAACTCTAACACTATAATCACTGTAATATAAATACTTTGGTCATACCGCCCATCCCTAGAGTCAAGCACATCATTTAACATGACTTAAGCAATTCAGAAATAACAGGTGTGAAAACTGGAGTGACAGAATGAGCAGAAAGGAATATAAGACTATATTACATATTATTAAAGAATAATAGTAACAAGAATGAACTTAAGATTGTACCTTGATGGGCTTCCATTCAGATTTATGTGTCTAACATTACAGAGCTGGTTAGAGTATTGCGTTGGATTGAAGTGTTTTACCCCTCTCTCCAGCAGCATGTCCCTGAACTGGTTCATGCGGGCCTCCAGGGGCACCAGGGCCCGATCACGAGCGGCCTTCAGTTCGGCCTCCATGGCCGCGTCTTTCTCTGCGTCAGCCTCCTTCACATCGTCCTTCCTGTCAGAGAAAAGAGGAAGAGTGTAAGGAAGAACATTTCAGAATTGTTTGTTTTGCTTGTAAATAAATTGTTAAGTACTTCTATAAAAAAAAAAACTGGAGATTTTTCTCTTAAATTGTTGAGAGAATTAACATTTCTATCGAACTGTAATCTATTAATTAGAGTAGTCAATCGATTAAAAATATTTAAATCTTCTCAACTTTTTGTAGCTAACATTTGGTTCCTTTTAAGGATAGAAAATAAATTGCTCAAAACAGATTGAAACAATTGTGACTAGTCAAATTTAATAAAATGTCAAAACAAACTAAGTGTATATTTATTAAACGATGCTTAATTAACAGAATGTGTTACTTTGATAGCCCCACTAAACAAATTTATTTGTATTTGAGAAGGTGTGTTCAAAGTCTAAGGACTGCATTACTCATGCAATCCTTGCATCAAGTTATTTTGCGTTTTGAAAGGTAGAATACATAGTAAAGTACAAATATATTGGTATTTTTGCTTTCGGTTCTTGAAAACAAATCCCAAAACCTTTATTACATTAATACACATCACTGAAGGGCTGAAGTTGATTGGTTCACTGGGTTTTGCCTAATGGAGGCTATAGAGAGGTCAAACAAGGTGGGTTACCTTGGAGGCCCACGTTGGCATCGCCAGAGCTTAGAAGCGTTCCCTGAAAAATAGTCCCCAGTGCAACAGGACCACTGTTTGGGGTCAGGGGGAGGCAGGCGTGAAGGGCACTGATGGGAAACAGTGACTGATTTGATTTGGTAAACGTTAAGGAGTCACCACTTTTCAAAGACCCAAACTAAAGATTACCACTGTAAAGACAAGTCAGCATTGGGTGCAAAAAAAAAAAAAAAAAAAACGCCGACAATGTTTACCTGTGACATAAAACAGTCCATTCAACATGTTTTTGCTCAGGGCCTAAACGGAAGCAGCCTCATTTCTTTTTCTCTTCATATGATTAGAAATAAAGTTTTCGCGATGCTTCTAGTTTCTTCTGTATAATGCAAAAGTAAGGTGTTCTGCAGGGGTGAGTTCTCAGCCCCTTATGGTTC
This sequence comes from Chrosomus eos, assembly GCA_036326025.1. NCBI lineage: Eukaryota > Metazoa > Chordata > Actinopteri > Cypriniformes > Leuciscidae > Chrosomus > Chrosomus eos. The sequence continues at coordinate 26,860,432 of CM070834.1, forward strand.
CTGCTGAGAGCCGATGGTACTTACTTTCTCTTCTTAGCCTTAGAAGGCTCATCTTCCAGTGTGTCCTCTATGGCTGTTTCAATCTCCTCTTTGATGAAACCTGCTGTGAGAAATAAAAGTATGTCGTCTTTTGTTGCGTTACTGTACTCTGGACCAAGAATCAAAGTTTACAAGCAAGCTGCAAAATTATGCAGTGCAAATTACAGTGCGTTTTACCTAGTTTCTTGTGGTCATCTAGGCCCCTTTTGTGATGGGGGTCTTGAATGTATTTGTCCACATCAGCACGGCCCACCAGCTCCTCAGGTCGGTCCCACATGGACAGTCTTGTGGTGGGGTTGTAGTAAAACACACGGTCATCTCCAGTCCAGACCACACACCTAAAAAACACGAATATGTATAATTTTTTACTGCAACTTTACATTAAAGTAACACCAGGTAGCTTTTGCTCTCGGGGTCCCCCTACAGTTGGGAAACAGTATTGTCCTCTACTACTGTCGTAAACTCTTGTCATCCTACATGCACGTGCATTTGTTGACATGATAGCGCTGAACACTGTAGGTCACATGCAGGTGTTCTGCTTGCATCACGTGTGAAATGTCTTCATCCCAGGTACAGTGGCATATATTTCAGCATGTCATATGAATATAATTTCATGGGTTATTTTTTTTTTCTAACGACAAATGATCGCGATGCTCACGTTTACAAGCCAGCGTCATTATAGTAGCCTAGTCTATTGGTTACCGTTTTACTGAATCTATATGGTACTTCAATGCAATGTTTGAGTGGTAGATAACCATATATCATCAATATTATAATATCAAGCTATATTATTATATCAATAATGCGCACGCGTGGGTATTAATGCGTAGGCTACTCTAGCACACACACGCAAGGTCTCTCGCGCTCTCCTTCTCTCTGTCGTGCGCGCATGTAATTAATGCGTACTCTAACACACACACGCAAGGTCTCTCGGTCTCTCTCTCCCTCTCTATCATGCGCGTATTCAACGAAACCTAAACATACATTATATATATATATATATATATATATATATATATATATATATATATATATATATATATATATATATATTCAATTTCAATTCAAATTGCTTTATTGGCATGACTGTACATATTACAATATTGCCAAAGCTTGGAACACATATAATAATTATAAAGACATCACAAATAATAAAATATATATATAAACGATGAAATACGGGACAAAACATGATTTTTTCATAATAAGTCGGGACACTAAAATTAGAGTTGAAATACGGGACTGTCCCGGGAAAAACGGGATGTCTGGTCAGGTCACCCTAGCTAGTATGCAAGCAATATACTTACTAGTACAAAAGCATGACAGTCCGCATCGGTCGGGCACCCCTCCTCCTCCTTCAGCTCATGCCAGCGAGAAAACGCGGGCCCAATGTTGATCCTTGTTCTGCCTTTAACGCGATCACTTTCTCTTTTCTCTTTTTGCTTTGCTCCGATAAAACCTTTGCTTTCTTGTTTTTCTGTGCTGCTTCAGCCAGGACTATAACATTTGACTCGCACGTCCGATTTTAAGGAAGTGGGGGTGGTGGTGGAAGTGACGTATATGCCGTAAAGCAGTCGAATTTTGTAGTTCTCTTTGTTCGCCGGTTACTACCCGAAACCCGAAGTTTAAAAGTACGATTAAAAACGCTACAGACCCCGTCAGGCTATGGCAGACGTGTCATTCAACCTATTGTAAGTTGATGTACCATCACAAGAGACTTGGAAATATTTTATGATGGTTGAAATGTTACCCGGTGCTGCTTTAATGTAAAGTCTTTAAATGTAATGTAATTAAAGTACCATTTTTAAAGGCCCACTGAATTGCCTTGGAACGTGCAGCTTTGTATGATGCATTGATGTTATTTCCACTGAAACAAGAAGCTAAGGGGGGACATATTGTATGGCTCCTCCCCCTTTTCAAATAGCCAATAGTGTTTCGTTTACCTTACAGACTGCTATTCGTACTTGACAGCACCATGGAAGCGAATCCGAGCGCTGGTGATATGTTGGATTCAATAGTAGAGGTGTGAATAAATTCTAGCCATTTCATTCTTAACCAACATACAGTTGGAAAACGAATGAAGTGAGAGTGCTATGTAAGGCAAAACAGGCTGCTTTTAAGAGTGGTGATATGGGTCAATACAAATTACTGAAATATGAATTCCAGCGAGCTGTGTTGAAATCCAAGGCTTCCTATAAAGCTAAGCTTGAAAATAAATTACATGCAAATGACATCAAAGGTGTTTGGCGTGGGCTGCAGGACATCACTGACTATAAGATCAAACACCATGTTCCTGTCAGTGACCCCTCTCTTCCTGGGAGGCTTAATGACTTCTACTGTCGTTTTGACAGTGGAGGCCTCTTGCCTCCACCCTGCTATAGAGAGCAGGAGGACTCTCCACCCACTATCTCTGAGCATGATGTTAGAATCTTGCTCCGTCAGCAGAACATCAGGAAGGCGGCTGGGCCTGACGGTGTAATGACTGCTACTTTAAGACACTGTGCTGATCAATTAACATCTGTCCTCACTTTTATCTTTAACTGGTCTCTTCAAATTGGTATTGTGCCTGCTTGTTTCAAATCTGCTGTGATCATCCCAGTTCCAAAGAAGGATAGTATCTCGTGTCTTAATGATTATAGGCCTGTGGCTTTAACTTCTGTCATTATGAAAGTGTTTGAGCGTCTGATATGTAAACATCTGTCCAGTATTTCACTTGACCCCCACCAATTTGCTTATAGAGCAAATAGGAGTGTTGATGATGCAGTTTCACTATGTTTGCACTCTATTCTTCAACATCTGGAGTTTAAATCTACATATGCACGTGTCCTCTTTGTGGATTTTAGTTCTGCGTTCAACACAATTGTTCCTGTGAAGTTGATTAACACTTTACAGGAGCTAGGTGTTAGAACATCACTTTGCAAGTGGATTTTTAACTTTTTATGTGATAGGAAGCAGGTGGTTAAAATGGGTGATTACGTCTCGCAGTCAAAATTCCTGAACATTGGTGCTCCACAGGGCTGCGTCCTATCTCCACTTCTGTATTCTTTATACACACAATTTTGTAAGTCACACAGTAGTTCAGTTTTGTTATTTAAGTTTGCCGATGACACTTCTGTAGTTGGTCTTATTACTAATGGAGATGAGTCTGACTACCGCAGAGAGGTGGAGGGGCTGGTGAAATGGTGCGAAAGTTTTAACTTGTCACTTAACATCTTAAAAACCAAGGAACTGGTAGTGGATTTTAGAAAGACCTCTAGTCCCCTCCGTACGCTATGCATAAATGGGGTGGAGGTGGAGAGGGTCACTTCCTTCCAGTTTCTTGGGACTACAATCCAGGAATCCCTATCATGGGAGCTCAACACTAATATTAAGATCAGTAAAGCACATCAGCGACTCCACTTCTTGCGGCAGCTCAGAAAGTTTGGTGTCAGCCGAGTTGCCATGACCCACTTTTATAGGTCTACTATCGAGAGCGTCCTTACTTTCTCCATGCTTGTCTGGTTCGGTCATACAACCGCTCAGGACAGGACTAGGATGGAGAGAGTGGTACGCAGGGCTTCAAAAATCATAGGCTGTAGCCTTCCTTCACTTTCTTCACTCTTCTCCACTAGAATAATTAGAAAGGCTAAAAACATCATAGCGGACCACTCTCACCCTGCTCACCATCTCTTTAATCTCCTTCCATCAGGAAGAAGATATAGGAGCATTAAGACTTCCACATCACGCTTCAGAGACAGCACCTTCCCTTTGGCTATTAGACATCTGAATTTGCACTGACTGCTAGCAGCACCTTATTAATAGCAGGCACTGTGCACTTTCTGGGCCGTGGGGTATTATCCTTAGAACGAATGCAGGTTCTGGTCTAATGTCTTATTGTTGTTGGGACTGTTGATGAACATTGTTGGTGTATTTTTGATGTTTGTCTTTAGGTCTTTTATGTCTGAGAGTTGTACCAAGACAAATTCCTATCAACTTGTTGACATGGCAATAAATTATTGAATTGAATTGAATTGAAATAAAACTTGAGCGTTTGAAGTCCACGGTGATGTCATGAAAATCGGTGACCCATTTTAGCGGAAGTGAGAGACTACGTTTTGAATGCTTATATCTCCTAAATGCAATTGTCATTGTTTTGGAACACACCAGCTTAATCATAACCTTAAGGCCAACATATTCATACTAAAAGCTAAAAAAACAACTCAATTTTGAAGACTTGAAGTGATGAAAAGGCTCACCAGGGAGTACCGGGAATTGGGTTTGTGGCAACAGGTTTGGCCTTCAGTGCTGCTTTTTCCTCCTCTGTCATATCTTCTTCCCTGGGCAACTACAACATCAAAACATTATCAATAACGTTTCCTAAATCCTCAAAAGAAGGCTAAATCACTCGCACACTTCACACTTACCTCTTTAGAATGGCCAAAGTCAGATTTGATTTCCATGTCTATATCCTTTAAAACTGAATCAGCATGGTTATGGCCATGTTTAGCCTTGTCACTGTCCTTATCTGTTCAGACAAATAAAGAAATATTTCTGAAAATAACATTGACTCGCTGTGCTAAACTGACATGTTGAATTGAACTATGTAACTATGGTCAAGTTAACAGGAGAAAAACAACAACAACAAAGACCTGAGGTCTGGCTTACCTCTCTCTTTTAGCTCAGGAGGTTTTTCCCAGGTGGACTCCAGAGTGCGATTGTTGTAATAGTAGATCCTCCCATCAGCCGTCTTGAACTCAGACCATTCAGGAAGTGAAAGAGTCCCCATTAGATGTGCAGGAGCTGCAGTGATAGCTAGCTGGTGATGATGCATCATGGGTAAAAGAGGTGGGGCTATCCCTGGCATCCCTGGAAATAATAAAATTCAGCAGATCAAACCTCAAGAAAATATTACAGGGTTTCCACATCTTTTGAATTTTCATGATAAATGGATAGAGATTTTTAAAACAAAAGTTATTGAGATTTCTGTGGATGTTCAGGCTGCTGGATAATAATCCTTGGAATTATAAAATTATGTTTATTTGTTCTTCTTAATCTTTGTAGTGTTCCTTTTATTACTGACTTTTTAAAGCAATATTTCATAAATTAAAAATATTTGAAGGCAACATGCTAATGTTTTAATATATTTCATAATTAAGTTCATGAATAATGAACTTAATGTTTTTATTTTCAAACAGTTGAGTCCGTTTCTTCAAAAAAAAAAAAAAAAAAAAAAAGCTGCAGTCCGTAACTTTTTGTGGTTAAAAATTATCCAAAATAAATTTGAGCAAGTACACAGCCAGCCAGTGTTCAAAACTATCTGCTTAGTGCTTACCTTAGCTCGATTCAAAACGGTACGCTTGTAATATTGTTTTTAATACAAGTGGTTACATACATACCATTACATTTTAAAGGAGAAAAATGTATACACAGAAATTTCCATGATTTAAGATTATTAATCTCCATGAATTTTCAATGCTTGGAAATCACAATTTTAAAATGTCCTCATATTTGTTGTGTGCATCACTGAGTGTAAGTGTAGGAGGCCTGTCCACATCACTTTGTAAGAGGAGGGCACCATCTACTGGTTATTGAGTAATTCAAGTCCACTAATAGAGTTTAATTTCCATTGCGATCTACAATGACTCAATACAACACTATCCCCTGGTTTCACAGTCAAGGCTTAAACCTTGTCCTAGACTAAAATGCACGTGTGAGTAGTTTTAATTGAAAGCAACTTGCACTGACATCTGAAAATATGTCAGTGCCATTGTTTTGTCTCAAGATGCAAAGCATATTACACACCAGTCATTTTTCTAAGCCCTGTCTGTTACCCCTTTTCCACTGACGTTGTTCCCGTTCCCGTGCTGAACTCGGACAGTTCTTAGACAGGCAAACTGGAGCCTGTCGCAAACCGGCAATGTTTTTCCACGGACTTGAGGAACAAACGGTGACAGGTAGAGTGGCACTTTCTTTTTTTTTGCTGTTTGCAGTACCGGGAGTGATTCTAGTGCACAGGCAGCTCGCATAAACTCCTGATACTCTCATCTGTCCTTTTTGGATATACACTCAGCTAAAGGATTATTAGGAACACCATACTAAATACTAATACTGTGTTTGACCCCCTTTCGCCTTCAGAACTGCCTTATTTCTACGTGGCCTTGATTCAACAAGGTGCTGAAAGCATTCTTTAGAAATGTTGGCCCATATTGATAGGATAGCATCTTGCAGTTGAATGAATTGGGATGCACATCCAGGGCACGAAGCTCCCGTTCCACTACATCCCAAAGATGCTCTATTGGGTTGAGATCTGGTGACTGTGGGGGCCATTTTAGTACAGTGAACTCATTGTCATGTTCAAGAAACCAATTTGAAATGATTCAAGCTTTGTGACATGGTGCATTATCCTGCTGGAAGTAGTCATCAGAGGATGGACATGGTCAGAAACAATGCTCAGGTAGGCCGTGGCATTTAAACGATGCCCAATTGGGCACCCAAGGGGCCTAAAGTGTGCCAAGAAAACATCCCCCACACCATTACACCACAACCACTAGCCTGCACAGTGGTAACAAGGCATGATGGATCCATGTTCTCATTCTGTTTACGCCAAATTCTGACTCTACCATCTGAATGTCTCAACAGAAATCAAGACTCATCAGACCAGGCAACATTTTTCCAGTCTTCAACTGTCCAATTTTGGTGAGCTCTTGCAAATTGTTTCCTCCTTTTTCTATTTGCAGTGGAGATGAGTGGTACCCGGTGGGGTCTTCTGCTGTTGTAGCCCATCCGCCTCAAGGTTGTGCGTGTTGTGGCTTCACAAATGCTTTGCTAAATACCTCGGTTGTAACGAGTGGTTATTTCAGTCAAAGTTGCTCTTCTATCAGCTTGAATCCGTCGGCCCATTCTCCTCTGACCTCTAGCATCAACAAGGCATTTTCGCCCACAGGACTGCCGCATACTGGATGTTTTTCCCTTTTCACACCATTCTTTGTAAACCCTAGAAATGGTTGTGCGTGAAAATCCCAGTAACTGAGCATATTGTGAAATACTCAGACCGGCCCGTCTGGCACCAACAACCATGCCACGCTCAAAATTGCTTAAATCACCTTTCTTTCCCATTCTGACATTCAGGCTACGTTTACACATAGCCGGGTATTTAGAGAAACGAATATTTTCCTCCCCTCCGTTTTCAATAATAACATCGTGCACACACCCGCATAAATACGCCGCGAGCGCCATCATAACTATGCCAAACCTATGGGCGGCAGTGTAGGGAGAAGGATAAAGCCAATCAGAATCCTCAGAATCGACACGAGAGAACCTAAAACCCCGTTTCTCCCAGTTGACACGGCAACACATAACCGGCGTTTTCAGAAATCTCCACTTTGGCCGGAGTTTTTAGAAATAATCGTTTTCTGTGATAAAAACGGGGTTTTCGTGTAAACGAGAGGCCAAACCGCAGGGAAATATCTGCGTTTTCCCTTCGTGTAAACGGGGCCTTAGTTTGGAGTTCAGGAGATTGTCTTGACCAGGACCACACTCCTAAATGCATTGAAGCAACTGCCATGTGATTGGTTGATTAGATAATTGCATTAATGAGAAATTGAACAGGTGTTCCTACTAATCCTTTAGGTGAGTGTATATTGAAATCCAAACTGTTGTTTCACTCGCTCTCGGGTCTCTCACATGCCGACAGTTTTATAAACTTGGATATAAAAACAATGTAGTGCAATGTTATTACATTGCCCAACGAGACCGCCATAGACGGCGACAGATCTTCTCCGCCCTCCCACTCCGTTCGAGACCAGCAAGTCGAAGTTGAACCAATCGTCCTGGCCTGGAGACACCTTTTCTGCAGTGAAAATGCACGGAACGTTTCAAGAACAAATACAGGCCGGGAACCCGCACCGGAACCGTGTCGGTGGAAAAGGGGTATGTGAAACCAGGCCTGTATATAATTATTGGAGGATATATTGCACACATTTTAGCCTTTTTGAAACGGTTCTCACTTCTATATTTGCTAGCTTGTTTGGCTAACTTTCAAGAAGAAATTAATTTCTACGTACCAGGCAGTGGGATGTGCATGCCAGGGAGAGGCACTCTGAATGGTGGTACCATGACCGGGGGGAATGCTGGGATAGGAGCAGGTGGCTGGCCCACAGACAGGCCAGGAGGGAGACTCTGATGCAACAGGGGCATGGTCTGCACTGCAGTGACTGTAGCGGTTACTGTAGGAACACTGACCACAGCAACAGGGGTCACTCCTACACTAGCAGGAGGGGTGGAGGCCACTGGAGGCATCTCAGAAACAACAGACGCTACAAGAACAAAAAAGCAAAAGTTAAGAATGGATGAGTGATTAAAGATATCAAGACAAAACATTATAGATTTATCATATTGGTCATGAGTAGTACCAATCTTTTAAATCCAAACCCAAACTTTTTTTGTCAGCCAAACCATTGGATAAGAGTACGAGTTTTATTATGATTGTTTTTATTTCAAAATAATTTAATATAATAGGGCTGCACTTACGTATTAACACGTTAACGCAAGAGTTTAATTTTTTCAGTTTAATCAGTTAAAAATAATTAACGCAATTATCGCAGGATCCGTTCCCCCCCTCCCCCCCCATCATCCTTTGGCTAGCGTTACAATATATGATCACGCTCTTATTCATGTAAATGCTTTTAAACCATTGACGTGCGAAAAGACACAAAAGTGTGTTACTACTGGCGCACCTCTGTGAATCTCCTGTCTGTGTGATACACACACACACACACACACACACACACACACGTTCAGACAGCACTTGAATGGACAAAAACACACTCATTTATTTCCCATTTTGTATCCTGGCAAGCACAGTTAAATTAGTTAAAAAAGTCTTAAATGTGCTTAAAGAGTTGTGAGAAAATAGGATGTGCATCAGAACTGCATCATGTGCTTCAGGTCTTAAAGTGACAGCAGCCTAATAAACCTGCATGTCAGTCATTACTGTTAATCAAAGAACAAAAGAACTCATTGCTCTTGACTGAATAATATTTGTAGATTTAAGAAGGTTTCGTCTAGATTTCATTTAGAATTTATATAGTGAAGAGTTTGATAACTTTATTCAATTTCTGTAAGCTATATATCCTACCTGTTAGACCTAACTGAAAATCGTAAAGCACTGTTTACAAGGTCACAACGTTTTGACAATGCAAGTAGAAATCTGAACTGGGCCAATAGAAAAAAAATTGAGCTCTGATATATTGAAGGTAATAGGTAAATGTGACATTTGTTATAATGGGTTTATGTGAAGATTGCTTTAAATTCACTTAAAGCTGCAGTCCGTAGTTTTTCCTCTTTGTTTTTGTGCAAAAATCTCGTCTCCTGAGATAAGTGTCTCATCACACCCCTAATCATTAGCCATCGGCTGTTAAATTGTTAGATTTCACTCGCGAGTGTTTGAATTAAAGTTGCACAGTTTAGCACTGATATATTTTCACTCATCTTGAACGCTCAAATGAGCGCTTGAGACTTTTGCTCTCCGTCTTTAAAGCATGCGATTGCAAATAAGATGGTATCGCGAGATTTAATTTGAGTAATTATACAGACACCTTTATGTATTTTAATTGTATACTTAATTTAATTAAAACCCCAGCAGTTCCCTCAGGAACCCCTAGTTGAGACAAACAGGCCATTACATAATGCATAACTCATCCTCTGTGTGTAATACTCACTGGTGGAGGTTTGAGGGGCATTGGGGGCTGGACTGGTGCTGGGGTCGGGACTGGAGCTGAGGGTGTTTGAGGGGGACATGTTCTGTGTGGAGACCGGGTCGGTCACAACCGTAGCAGTGCTGCTAGCCGCAGTAGAAGCAGGAGCAGCTGCAGCTCCTCCAGACTGAGCTGCCATTAGAGGATTGAGCTCTGACTGCTGGATGATCTTCACTCCCTCTGGTTTGGTCCAGGCCGACTCGCGTGTCCGGGCATTATAGTAATACACCTGGAACAGCATAGTAGAAAGGTTTCAAAAGTCCTAGGACGCTCATGCTAGGACTGGGTCAGGATGGTTGACTAGTTGTCCAACCACCATTCAGATTAACTAGCAAGTGCTATAAAAGGTTAAAGTGAATATGCCATATTTCCAGAATATAAATTGTTGTTTTTTTAATCTGAGACGTGCTGCAACTTATATAATGTAATTAAAGTCAAGCACACAAAACATGCAAGAGCACGAAATTTTGGATTTGTGCCGAATAAGAGTTTTTTTTAGTAAACAAATTTGTTTGTTTTATACTTATTTTTTTTTTTAAAACCATCTTAAACTTAAAGGATAATGTTTGTAAATTATTTATTTATTGGTATTTACATTATTTCTAAATGTAATAATACAATGTGAATGAATCAATGTGGTTATTTTTCTCTTAACAAGACAATTTTGACTGACTTGATTTGGGCAAAAGTTTTACACATCTATAGTGTGTGTAAGTCTTATAATAAACATTTTTATAGAAAAAAAAAAGTCTCTGAAAGATTCCTGTATCAGTATCAGACCTGATACTGGGCTTGTGTTTTTGTAAATGCTCAGATAGGATACTAAAAAAATAATACCACGCAACAGTACAGAGTTTGGTACAGTACACACACCTGAACACAAACACAGACAACAGAACAAGCAGAGCTATGGAGATTTAAGATGTCTGAAGTAAGAGCCGTGGAGGAAAAGAACCGCCTGATGCAAAGTAAATTAAAATAGTTTAATGCACAGCTAGCCGTTGATTATAGCGCTTATACCATGGTCATTTGCCAGCATTGACAACTTAAAGCGGTTATTGATAGTGCAATATTTAACCGGAAGGGTAAAATTGTCTAATTTTCGTCAGTTAGCTCATTAGATCTAGCTTTACCCAGAGATAAAGTACATGAAGTAAAAGATAAAGGGATAAAGTAGTGCGGTAAGATTACATTTATATGAATGAATATGCATTTATTTTAATCAATTATCGTGAGAGAGATGTCGGTTCAGCACCTCTCTCTCCAACGAAGCTGTGAGTTTAATTACTTCAGAAAAAACAATGTAACCCCCTCATTGCTGAGTAATATAATGTAGCGATTCAGAAGTAAAGCTATTTTATTACTAAAAGTTGCAGGGCAGCGTTGATAGTTTCTGTGCTCCTGTTTGTGTGTGTCCTGTTTGCACAATCTCTGTATACAAGTGACGAATGCTTGTGCGCGCTTCAATAAAAACAGCGCATTGGTACAGAACATTGATTAAAGCGACCTGGAACTACCTGTGTATTAGGTTTTCCAGCAAAACAGAAAAGAGTATTAAGACAGACCATGGTATAAATGTATGCAATTAATAAAACGTTAAGCATAAATGCAATATTTATGCTTGTGTGGCTGCTGATAAGTGAAGCAAAGTGGATTGAGCACACAGCGGCATAGACGATCGAGCGTACATCCCTTTTATTAAAGGGTACCTATCATGGAATTTTGAAAATTACCTTTCATGTAGTGTGTAACATAGATCTAAGTGAACAAAAACATCCTGCAAAGTTTTAAATATGAAAGTTCACCGTATACAAAGTTATTGTCTCTCAAAAGTCAGGTCGACTCTGAGTTGCTGATATGAATCGATAGACGAATGATGCTTTCTCTCTAGCTTTTGTACGTCACTTGTACAAGTTATTTGAATTCGACACGCCCACTCAGTGCGCGCGCCGAGCAGACAGAGAAAACAGTGATAACATCATGTCGACGAGACGCTGTTCTGAAGTGCGAATCAAAAGCAAACTTTTTTTTTTCACTGCCCAGGGACAAGCATGTGAAGACTCAGTGGCTAGAGTTTATATTTACAACTATACCACACAAGTATAGCCACCTTGAGCTGTGTTCGCGTTATTTTAATGACGATCGCTTCACAAACACAAATGCTTTCAAGTGTGGATTCTCGAGTCGCCTGATACTGAAGGAACGTTCAATACCAAGTTTATTTAGATCAGCTCCTCCGAATCACAACCTGTAAGTACTATTAATAATTGTTGCTTTTGTGTGTGTGTGTGTGTGTTGTGTGTGTGTGTGTGTGTGTGTGTGTGTGTGTGTGTGAGAGAGTTACGCTCAGCAGCTTCTAGGTCTCCAATGTCATTTTTGTTTTGTTTTTTGAAATATGTGAAATTATGTGAAGCGTATTGTAGTACTGCAGTGCTTTATCAATATGTTTAAGCTTTGGGCTAACGCGAAATATAACTGACTGCGTCATCTGACCAATCACCGCAGAGTAGCGTCACGCAAAGGAGGGGTTTGGACAAATGAGTCGTCAAACGAATCATTAGGGAGTCGGTGAGCAAATCAGGTAAAAATAAATGCATATTATAAGACAAAAAAAGTGTTTTTTTGTCATTGCAGGCATGTAAAACTGTTGTTGGGGACTCCCAGAACAATATTAGGAACATTTTAAATGCATAATAGGTGCCCTTTAAAGACATTGCTGGAATGTTTGTAGTTCAGTCAGATATTCGAATAGCAAAGAAAGTAAAACGATGCACATATTACTAGCGTTATTTGATGGTAAGAGAGAGAGAGAGAGAGAGAGAGAGAGAGAGAGGAGAGAGAGAGAGAGAGAGAGAGAGGAGAGAGAGAGAGAGAGAGAGAGAGGAGAGAGAGAGAGAGAGAGAGAACTTCTGTTGCATGCAATTGATTTCTGATCTGAGCTTACTCAGCGCACACACACATCTGTTGGATTAAAACTAAAGTGCAGCCTAAGTAAAACCATGAGCTGTTACGAATGTTTGTATAAGTGGTTCCCTACATTATCACAGGAAAATGTCATGTGATTACTGTGCCACTGCACTGGAGCGTCTCTAAATATGCGCTGTAGATGAAATATAGAACAGAACAGAAACAGAAGCTTGTACAATACATTTAAACAGGCTTAATTGGGCAGGAACATAATGAAGGAAACATCTAGTTGCTCAATGAATTAAGCCAACTGATATGATTATATTCCTTTGGTTTTTCCACCCAATATGAAATAAAAGATTACATTTAAAACACTATGATAATGATGTACATTATTATATTTAGAAACGCAATGAAAATAGAGCTATCGGCGAGTGAAATTCAGTACCTTTCCTTCTGGAGTGGAGTTTTCTACCCAGATGTCATCACTAGTCAAACTTGAAGTTGTTCCTGGTGACGGAGGCATTCCAGGCGGAAAGATCATCCCGGGAGGAGGAGGCATGTTTCCCATGGGTGGGGGCATGAACGGTGGCCTCTGTGAAAAAGACAATCAGACTATTAGAGACTGAGAGAGATCGGACACTATCAGAGATTGAAAGTAATATTTACTGCACATATAATATCGTATTTTTGTAATAATTCCTACCTGCAGGTGTGGGGGTCCAATGGGTGGGGGCATAGTTCCGGGTGGAGGTATGGGTGGCATACTGGTGTCAAACGGTGGTCTACCAAAAGGGGGTCTAGGGGGTGGTGGCGGTCCTCTCATCATGCCGAAGGGCGGAGGTGGGGGTCGTAGTAATGGAGGAGGTCCTCGCAAAACTGCGCTAGGTGGTGGAGCAGGGCTACGAAAACGTAACACCATACTGAGAAAAAAAATCAGTACAGAATTCAGTTACTAGTACCAATATTATTGGTATGCAAACCACCAAGTACACTAAAAGCTCTAGAATAAAATTGTTGTCTAGGGAAATTATCTAATAAGTTCCTAGATATATGACACACCCGTGTGGCAGAGGTCCTGCTTTTTGCTCACACAGGGCACGTACCGACCGGGACTGATACCAGCAAACGTTACTAGGTCCCCATCTCGGGATGTGTTTGCATTCACACAGAAGGCACTCTAGCAATTCGATGACAATTTCTGGGATCAAACACTGTATGAAAGGGGCTTAAGACACAACTAATAACTATTTCGCTTCATAAAGAGTATTGTTGTATTTTTTGGTTAATTTTTTTCATACAATAAGAGAATGAATAAATAGTTGCACACAATAAGAGTTGTATTGTTGTTGCACTTGATTTTTCACAATATTTTCATCAAGACTGTATGAATAAGTATATCCTTCTGTTCTTGGTTGTCAGTTTTTTTGTGCACAGTGGATAGGTTAGTGTCAAGAGTTTTTTTAGCATTAAGTTTGAGGGCTGAAGACTGGGTATTTCATAGATAGATATCGTATATTAAGATTTAGATCAACCCCTACGGACATTAAGTAAGTATGGCATAAAAAAGCACCACTGTCGTACACAAACAAGCAGGTGGGCTAAAGTCAGCATGCAAAGCAGACATAGCTAGCACGTCAGCTGCAAACACAGCATTAGTTGCTAACAGGAAATAGTCTTGTTTTAATTAGTGCGTTGTTCTGAAGCGAACAGTTTTGCTTAGCTCTCGTTTTAAAGTTTGAACTATTCACGCAGATACATTTTTAAAAAGTGTACGTTTACGAAGCTAGCAAAAATGCTAACTGCGCTAAACTGCGCCAGCGGACTTTTCCACCACTCACACTATGACACGGGCTGGCTATATAGCTAATATATGAATAAGCACCGATTTCTGCGTGAATATAAATCTAGCATCGTCATACTGGAGTTATAGTGTAGTTATCTGACCTGTTCTCCGGCAGTCCAGCGCTCTCTCCTTCTATGTTCTCCGCCATCGCTCCAGAAACTAAACAAACACAGTAACACACTTCAGCTAAACTTCCTGTTGGCGAAGCACTTCCTCACACACTTTCCTTTACGTCATTGGCTGGATTTACATTATTGGCTCAAAACACCACAGGATCAAACAAATAAATAAAGACACACGTTGTGTTTTATGAGGACTTTCCATAGATGTAATGGTTGTTATACTGTATAAACTCTATATTTTATCCCATTACACTATAGGCTACCCCTAAACCTATACCCATCACACAAAACTTTCTGCATTTTTAGATTTTCAAAAAATGTTGGTTTATACGGTTTATAAACTGTTTTCCTCATGGGGACCAAAAATGTCCCCAAAAGGACAAGGATTTGGGATATTGCCATGTTTGAGGGTACATTTTGTCCCCATAATAAAGAAAAATCAATTTCTAAAGTCCATACAAATGTTTTAGTTATGTTTTGTTCTGAAATATTTAATTGATTAAAAATTGCTCTTTTAAGAATAACAAAACTTGTTATTCAGTAATGTCACTGACTTAAAAAAAAATATCATGGAAATTTGTGGCTGTGAAAACAGCTCATCCAATCAGAATTCAGAACCTGATCCGTTTCATAACAGATACTGCATGTTTCTTTCCCTTCCATTGTTCATTAACATATACAGGTTTTGAAAGCTCACTCTGGTGACTGAAGATTGAGAGCAGCGTAACAACTTTGGCCACTTGTTGAGAAGACTCGGCAGCAAGGACGCCACGAATACTTTGTTGGTCCAAACATGTATATTGATGTCATTGAGGTCGCCAAGTGAACTGCATTTGAACCAGTTTACTGGTCTGCTTTCCTTTACAAGTTTTGGCCTGAGAAAAGAACTGTTTTCACAATCTTCAAAATGCTAATTTAAAGGCTAAAAGACTAAACAGAAAAGTCATTTTGAGGTACAACTGTTGATTATTACTTTAATTTTACTTTATTTATCATGATTATTACACGGTCTTGCTCCAGTTTATATCGCAGGCCTTATTTGTCCATACTCTCAATAAAGAACTCTTAGATCATCCTCTGACAAATTATGAACTATCTCACACTCTCGCTTGAAATCTAAAGGTGATAGAGCCTTCTCCGTTTTTGGTCCGAGGCTGTGGAATTCGTTACCTCAATCTGTTAGGTTAGCTTCTTCTTTATATTCAAGTCAGCTCTGAAAACGCATCTTTTCTCTATTCATAACTGTGGATATGTAGCCTTAGTGAGTTAAAATGGTATTCTATGAAATTTGTACGACGTTGTATTGTATTGTATTGTGTTTCTGTGAAGCACCTTGGTCAGCAGTAATGCTGTTTTAAGGTGCTATATAAATAAAAGTGACCTTGACCTCTGAATGCAGGAAATTGAAGACATTTTTATTTTGACAGAAACTTAAAAAAATTCAATAATGACCTATAAAAAACAATAATTTCTAAGACAGTAGGTATATGGAAATAGACACACACTCTCTGCAGTCCAATCAAGAGAAAACAGGAATCCAGAAGTCTAGAATTAATGAAAAGACTTTCCTCTTAATTATCATCATGGAGGGAATATTCAGGATTCAGCGTCTCATGCCTCTTGTCTTCATATTGTCTCATAAAGGCAGTGACATAGCTAGAATAATTTGAATGTGGGATGGATCTGTGAAAAAAAAATTTGGTTTCAGCATATGATAAGTAGCATTACAAATCTTTTCTATTATAAAATGTTAATTTGAGAATTTATATTTACAAAAAAAAAGCACATTACAATATAGGAAGGGGTTGTAAAAGCTCACTCTGGGTAGAACTGCGGTCCAGTCTTGTGGAGGTTTGCAGAGAAGATACAGTGAGAAGCGGAGTGAAGACTCTCCATGCCTTGGTTTATGTTGGCTGACAAAAGTATTGTAAAATTGTTAGGGTGAAAAGTAATTTGGCTTCATAACATGTTTAACCAGGCTATTAACATAATGATCAAAATAATTCACTTCCTGGAGGTTTTTAAAAAAAAAAAAAACTTTAAAATATCTGTAAGCTTAATTAATTGGTGTTTAGTGTTATTAATGAGTGTTTTGATCATGTCTGAAATATCATTAGTTTGAGGGCTCAGATACACTATAACTTGGCAAAACTTTAAAAAAAAAAAATAAAACAGGCTATTACATACACAAATGGATTCGTAATTCGGTGGCTCTGAATTGTCAAACACCATTCAAACGGCTTGCTACAGATGCGAAAAACGAAACCCGATCTGATTTTTTTATGACGGACGAAAGTTTCGGAGGCAGTGTGCAAGCGTGATTGACATAACGTGATGTCGTATTATTTTTTAATGTGCGAAAATTTCGGACGCGAATTTCGGACTCGGTGTGCAATGGCCTTTAGACTTTTTTAAAGTCAACGACTTAGAATGTCAGTAACCAAACAGTTGATGGACCCCATTGACTTCCACAGTAGGAAAAAAAATACTATGGAAGTCAATGGGGTCCATCAACTGTTTGGTTACTGACATTCATCAAAAAAAAACTTCTATTGAGTTCAAAGAAAGAAATTCATACAGGTTTGAAACAACTTGAGTTGAGGGTCACTAAATGATGACAGAATTTTCATTTTTAAGCGAATTATTCCTTTTGACTTATACTGAATGTGGACTATTCAAAAACAAGGACACAAAGAAGTAGCAGAACCTGGAGGAATGAGAGTGCTCTGCCCTCTGAAGTCTCTGACTGATGGGTAGGGGTTCGATCTCTGTGCCCATGTCAGAGTGGAGAGTGAGGAGATTGGGGTCGCAGCAGGGATGGCCGGTGGCCCTCTGGAGACGGAACGCTTCTTTGGCTGATAGACCCAATCTGTATTAATGCAGAAAAATCAGAAAAAGAAATCTGAAGCAGTTTCAGAAGAGATGAATGCCTTTTAAAGTGCCCCTATTATGCTCCCCCTGTATTTCATGTAGTATATCAGTTTGTGAATGTAAAAGGTCTGGAAAGTCCCAAAGATCAAAGTACATGATAAATTAAGTCCTGCACATTTTGTACGTCTCTCTCTTCTGACACACTCTGATCAGTGTATGGATCTCTCGAGCTGATGATCTGAATCAGGTGTGTTAAATAAGGGAGAAATACAAAATATGCAGATCAGATAAGTGGGTCCCCAGGACTAAGATTGAAAACCACAGCTTTATCCATCAAACCGGTACACTGTGAGAAAGGAGGTGAAGCTGCGATGTATATTATGAGAAAATTAAAGTGTTTTTTTAACCTCGGATGCATGTAAACCTATTGTAGGAGACCTATTGTAGAACAAAGTTAGGAACCTTAAAAATAGCATAGGGACACTTTAATGTCTTTGAATATTTCCACATAGATTACCTGGGTACTTCCGCATGTGTTCTGCCTTGATTTTACGTGCTTCCACGTAGTATGGCTCCTTCTGCTCTTCAGACAGTTTGTTCCATTCTAACCCCAGCTGGACACTGATGTCGCCGTGGCTGGTAATAGGGTTGGCCTTAGACAAGGTGGGTCGGTGAATCTTTGACCATAATATGAAGGCATTCATGGGTCTTTTGATGGACACTTTTTTGTTCTGAGATCTTGCCACCTTACTTTCTGCTCACAAAAACAGTTCAAATGTAATGCTGCATCTGCATGCACATGAAAACTTGACATAGTCATAAAAGTGCTAGGTCATTATTTACCTTTTTTTCCCTAAAGCTAAACACTCTTATCTTGAACCATAAAAAGTATAATAATTACATGTAACATTTATCTTTACAGCTAACGTTATACTTTAAAATTAGTGCTTGAAATAGAAATGTTAAGGAAGAGAATTATGCTTTTTTTTGAAGTTCTGGTGCAGAGCAAATATCCTCCCTCCACCTACTTGCTCCTGAAGTCGCCTGAGAACAGTTCTGTCCTTGGATAAAGTCTTGCACAGAAGCCTTGTTGATTGGCTCACGGTTGCTTACAGGCGCCTCGCTAATTGGTTGGTGGTTTACTATCGGATATGGCGCCTCGCTGATTGGCTGATGGTATAGCACTGGAAAAGGCGCCACGATAAGTGGCTGATGGTTTACCATCGGAAAATACGAATGGCTGATTTGCTGATTGTTTGCCATTTGAAAAGGTGGCACGCCGATTAGCTGATGGGTTTCTGTAGGAAAAGGCGCCACGCTGATTGGCTGATAGTTTGTTTCTGGGAAAGGCGCCTCAGCCTCACTGGAAAAATTACAATTAAATGACTGATAATTAAATGACTGATGCGTGTCTTTAAGTGAAAAAAACTGCGAAATGTTTAACGGGGAAAGTGCGGAATCTCCCATGTCCAGTGAATCTTGAATCGAGGGATGAAGTGGACATGATATAACCATGTCAGTGGTTTCCTGTGTACCGACGTCTCTTGTCATCGATCTGTTGACTGAGTTGTAATCTTCATGCGGTGGTTGATCTTGTCTGTGAGTCGTCAAACCGACTCGTTGAGTTTCGACAGAACTATTAGCTATAAAAATAAAATTTTCTTCTGTTTCTGCACATTTGGGTTCCGCTTCATCAGTCGTTGAACTTTCTTCAGCTTCTCTGAACCTCAGCCTCGCTCTCATTTTGGGGTGTCTGTCCATTATTTTGTCAGCCTGTCGCAAGTTGCAACTCCACAATAACGGTCGTGGAATGTTACAAATTACACTCCTGCATCCTTTAAGAAAACAAAAATAAACATTGTTTCTAAACGTCAGATGATCGATTCTCGCTAGTGTGACGTCATCTGACAAAGACCATTTCGTATATTCATCCAAAATTGTATTAGGGTCAATTTTATTGTCGGGTCACATTAACCTATAATTTAAAATAAATAAATTAACCATTATTATTATTGCAACAGTAAATATATAATAATATATATATTTAAAAAACGTTATTTGGGTGAAGTCAGGTAAACCACTTTCAAAGTTCCACACGCCATCTTAAAGGGATAGCTCAAACAAAAATGAACATGTCATCATTTACTCGCCCTCAACTTGTTCCAAACCTGTATGAGCAAAAAGTTAGCGGTAGCCGTTGACTTCCATAGTGAAAAAAAAAAAATAAAAAAATACCGTGGAAGTCAATGGATGCCGTCAACTGTATGGTTACATTATTCAAAATATCTTTTCTGTTCAACAGAAGAAACTAACTCATACAGATTTGGAACAACTTGAGGGTGAGATAATTTTCATTTTTGGGTGAACTAACTCTCTAAGCCAAGTGCATATGCGTTTCATATTTTTATACTTGATAAATCCGGCTTTATGGCTCATATACTATGATAAAGGAGCTATCAATCAAAAAGCTCAGTAGTTTTTATTGTGGGGGCAAAACATATAATCCTGTGCAATTCAATGATTGAAATGTACAAATGAACGTTCCTCAAAAGCCAGATGGATCATATTTGAAACGTACTGTATTTTAGCATTATTTTTTATCAACTTATGTATGGATAATCAAGTAAACAAAGTCCAGTCAATGTTCATTTTGAAATATTAATAATATAAATGACCATATATCAGAGTAGAAGGCATGTAGAAGATTCTATACAACAGGTTTTGTACATAAAAATGCATACTATTATGGTAGACCCACAGAGGCTTTATAAGGTTGTGACTAACCCTGGTGTCGACACTGGAGGGAGCCACAGGACACAAGACATTTGAGAGGTTCTCTACTGTACCAAATCAAGAGGCCATCATAGAAAAGCTGTTTTTTCATTTATTATAAATTTTTGAAACACATTTGGTTTCAATAGAGGCACTAATCACCTATTTGAATTATAGTACTACCAATTCATTCAAATTATAGGGAATTATCCATCTAAGAAACCTACTTTCATGAACAGTATCATATTACCGTACAATTATCCACTAATAAAAGTTGTCCTCTCTCATACTGACCGCTCACCATTAAAGTAGCAAAGACCGTTTTTGATGAAATCGTTTAATGTTAAACAAAATGTTTTGAGTACAATAAAATCAAAAAAAAAAGTAATCTGAAAAAAACTATAATAAAAGAGGCGCTTGATCTTCTGTTTCTCTTTACAGTTGCATAAACTAAAAAGTGTTTACTGAATTTACCCATGTCTAAAACAATGTATTTAAGCACATGATCTCTCTGTATAATGTTAAGTATTAAAATAAGAAACTAAACCCCTATGGAATAAATCTAAATAGTAATAAAATAAAGATTTGGTCATTTGGAACATAATGCCTGTTGGAGGACCCCTTGTTTGTTTACGTGTAAAGCAGCATATGGGAAAATGGACAAAACCAAATGTTAAAAAAAAGGGGGCCAGTAAACTTCATTTAGGGTTCACAATGCCTTCATCGATTCCATAGCCACCATAGACATTTCATAAATGTAACTGACCCACAAAACGCTTAAAACTGTAAAATCGACATGCAAAAAAGGACAATGGATATGACTGTTATTATGAGGCATTATAAATACCTATTCAAGTAGTTAATAGAAATGTGTAACACCACTCCTGCTACCAGCAAAGCACGTTTCTCAAACTGGGTTGGAAGAGACCCCGAAAAATCATTTAAGAATGTAATGGCTTACGCTTTTCATGTAACAGTTTCGGATCCATCAAGTACAAGTTAATAACCTTCAGTTCATACAAATTTGTATTATTAAAAAGGTGGCCATTTTCACCGGCAGGCACACTTCAAATTTCACTCAGGCAGCTTGCTACACGAAAGTACTGAAACTATATCTACAGAAGATATAATCTGTAAAAAAAAACAAACACAAAAAACCTTGACCGTATTCATCTAAATAACAGATGTTGGAGTGATAACGGAATAAAATGAGTGACGGTATATCAGACAAACCGTAACAATTCAAATCGGAAACAAAAGCAATAGTAAATATTAAGGACCTGTGGTAGTTTGTCCCGTCTTTGCCATCTGAGAAGCGAGTAAAATAATTTACTTTTTGCACACCGAGATATTTACAGTCAACCCTTCACGGCCTTTAAATCACAGCATGAGTGATGCAAAATATGAGGTAATTTCTGAAATCAGATGTACTTTAAATGGTGAACAGGGAGAAAAAAAAAATCTGAGGTTTCTGTTATGAAACAGTGGAAAAAATGTACCAAACTGCACACAGCCATCTTTTTTTTTTCTTTTAAAAGTATACGATGTGTTTTGCACCATTTACAAAAAAAAAATAATTCAGATTATCAACCCCACATGAAATAAAAGCAGATTCTTGTGTGTATGTGTGTTTTGTTTCTCTGTATCTGTTAACGCATAGGGGCAAATGATTGAAGATTTGTGACACTGGCTAGTTTTGTCCATTTTACTGGATGCAGCTCCTTCTTTTGAGAAGGTGTATTTGGACCGTTAACCCTCTTGGAGTGGATCAGCCTTCATTTCCCAAAGTTGCCAAAGTTTGCAAAGGCATCTTGTTTAGGTTGCACCATGCGGGGTTCATGCCCTGGCCAATACTCATGCTGGGCACACCGAGGGCACCTATTCCAGCAGGCACCATATTCATGCCTATTAGTCCTTGATTGATGGGCATTCCTCCAATACCCACAGAGCCCATTCCCATGGTGCCTGTTGCCATAGTAGGAGGCATTCCCATGCCCATGGTCCCTCCGGCCATCATGGGGGTCACTCCTGCTGACGGCTGGGCATTGAGTGCCATTCCGGCCAAATTCTGGGTGACCATGCTTAAGGGTGGCTGAACACCTAAATGAGAAACATATTATAAATTAGAGTTTGACAAATAAATAATACATAGCAATTACTTATGACTGTGTAAGCACCTCAATTAGCAGTGTGGACAGTAACAATGTGGTTCTTCTACGTCTGTATTAGAGTATTTTAAGTTTGGGAAACTTTTACTTTTATTTCACTAATACTTGGATACTATTGTACTTTTTACTTCACGTAATTAAAAATATCTTCCATGCTATTCGAATGAAGAAATCTCCCCATCGTAAGAGCGATGTCGACTCGTTGATTCTTTCCAATGGACTATTGAGAACAATTAATTTGCGAAATGCTAGTTCAGGCCAGTTTAATAGAGTAAAGCTCTACACACGGGACGTAATATTCGGCTCGCTGAAAATTCGTCACGTTTTCAACGCGTTTTTTGTTTCACACCCAAGGATTTTCGCTGACATTTAGTTCCGAGTAAACATGCAATTATTCCTGACATTAGATGACGCTTAATGTACAGAAATACCGTCAAAGTGCTTCCGACACCGTTGTCATCAGAAGAAAAGCAGTGTGTCGTGTTGTCATACAGTTCTTTATTCTCGTTGGTGTCTCTTTATAAAGACACCAACAAGACCAGCAGCTCTACATTCATCTTGCGTGCATCTTCCTGTCTTATTTCTTCGCAGAGTGTAGTATGCGTATATCTTCTGCCCATTATTATGTGTACTTTTGGTTGAGCGCCCAAGTTGTGTTTTACGTAACTTTGGAGCTCATGACCGTGGCAAAAGCGCCATTGCTAAAATTCATTGTCGGATAGTTTTTGACGCGGCAAGTCAAACCAAAAAAACTAACCTGGGGGTTTAAAAAAATGACGCTTTTACGCGTCGGTTCACACTCACATTGGCGCCCATGTTTAGTCTGAGGGTTAAACTCGCGTTATTCGCACGCGCAGGATTAGCTTAGTTCAATTAAGACATTTAAGTAGTTTTATTAACATGCCTTAGAAAAAACTACTGGTGTGTAACCAAACACCAACAATGTTTTGTGTAAGACAAAAATGTCACTACATATTTTAAGATATGACAGTGCAAGTTGCTTTCTAACAGCTCAAACAAGCATTTTAGTCTGGGACTAGCTTAAGCCTCGTCTGTGAAACTGGGGGCTACAGTTGCAACTGTTCTTGAGGCAACTCACGGATTCAATGATCCGGTCAAAATTGGCCAAGAACAGGAATATCGTCAAAGATTGAATGTGCGACCAACTGATGGCGAAAATAAATTTTAGTATTTATTTTTGTCAGTGAAATCTTATTTAGGTCATGACTATCAGTTATTTATGAACAAAATCAGCTTTTTAAGCCCATTAAAATGCTTAAATGTAGACATGTCCGCATTTGTGTTATTATTGTCTGTATAGGCAATTATGAACATGTTTGAATAGATTTCCTCTTGAAATGTTAACGCATTTCGTCCCATATGATGTCTGAACATTGTATTTTTATACACTCTGTCACAACATATTTACACATTTTGTCCCCCCCCCCATTTTTAAAATACTGTACAGTATAGAATTCCACTTGTCTGAATACACTTGAATTATCAATAACTTAAAGGGTACCTATCATGGAATTTTGAAAATTACCTTTCATGTAGTGTGTAACATAGATCTAATCATCTAAGTGAACAAAAACATCCTGCAAAGTTTTAAATATGAAAGTTCACCGTATACAAAGTTATTGTCTCTCAAAAGTAAGAGTCGACTCTGAGTCGCTGATATGAATCGATAGACAAACGATGCTTTCTCTCTAACTTTCGTACGTCACTTGTACAAATTATTTGAATTCGACACGCCCACTCAGTGCGCGCGCCGAGCAGACAGAGAAACCTGACAACAACATGTCGACGAGACTCTGTTCTGAAGTGCGAATCAAAAGCAAACTTTTTTTTTCACTGCCCAGGGACAAGCATGTGAAGACTCAGTGGCTAGAGTTTATATTTACAACTATACCACACAAGTATAACCCAACCTTGAGCTGTGTTCGCGTTATTTTAATGACGATCGCTTCACAAACACAAATGCTTTCAAGTGTGAATTCGCGAGTCACCTGATACTGAAGGAACGTTCAATACCAAGTTTATTTGGATCAGCTTCCTCCTCTGAATCACAACCTGTAAGTACTATTAATAATTGTTGCTTTTATGTGTGTGTGTGTGTGTGTGTGTGTGTGTGTGCGTGCGTGCGTGCGTGTGTGTGTGTGAGTGAGAGAGTTACGCTCAGCAGCTTCTAGGTCTCCAATGTCATTTTTTTGTTTTTTGAAATATGTGAAATTATGTGAAGCGTATTGTAGTACTGCAGTGCTTTATCAATATGTTTAAGCTTTGGGCTAACGCAAAATATAACTGACTGCGTCATCTGACCAATCACCGCCGATTAGCGTCACGCAAAGGAGGGGTTTGGAAAAAATGAGTCGTCAAACGAATCATTAGGGAGTCGGTGAGCAAATCAGGTAAAAATAAATGCATATTATATAGACAACAAAAGTGTTTTTTTGTCATTGCATGCATGTAAAACTGTTGTTGGGGACTCCCAGAACATTATTAGGAACATTTTAAATGCCATAATAGGTACCCTTTAAAGCAGTACTTCTCAAAGTCCGGACTCCGGTCCGGATCCGGACCCGGAGGGAATTCAATCCGGACCCGCCTCCATTTCGTATTTCAAGAGCACTAATTGTGTGTAAGGGATTAAAAGTGTGGATTTCCTACTTTGATAAACACATGTTAAAATCATTTGTTTATTTTTTGAGATGGTCCGAAATTAAAACGAAGGCGAGATATTTAATGTTTTCCTCCGTGATTTAGTTGCCATGACATCCAGTAAGCGTATGACTTTTGACGTAATCAGGCTGTAAAAAGGGACGCAACGCGACACTTCACCACAGTAAGCGTTTGAATGGGTGTGGAGGATGTCATTGTCCAGGAAAAGAAAAGTTGACGAAGAAAATAGAGTTTTCAAAGATGATTGGACAGAGATTTATGCGTTCACAGATTTCCCAAGTCTCCCGGATATTGATAGCGGTTCCCTGATGCCCGCGAATTAAGTTCAAATCTCCCGCAATCTAGAGCTCGCGAGCTCCAAACCGGCAGAGAGGGGGAGAGCGACCTTACGTGTGTGTGCGCAAATGTGCTTGTGTGCCTCATGGGTTGCCAACCGTTCCGTATAATACATACTTGTTTAAGTTAAAAATAAAACGTATTATGAACTAAACAAATACATAGTTCATTTTTGGCAAAATGATCATGATAGCCTTTATAATCTGAGTGGTTAAGTCTTGTATATAGATTAAGCCTACTTTGCTATACAAATTTTTGTGCAACTTGTACAAATATAAAAAATATATAATGCAACTTTGCCTAATAAGTTGCATTTATAATGTGCTATAAAATGTATGAATTTCAGGGGTTATTTTTCAAAATTTTCTTCCGTGGGGGCATGTCACTATCCCCGACCCGTTCCTTATTTTCAATTCAGAAAGTTGCCAATCATACTCATGCCCCATCCAACCCCCCAATCCCCCCCCCCAATCCCCCCCCCCCCCCAATCCCCCCCCCCCCCAATCAACAAAAATAAGTTTCGGAACTTTGACATTGACTTTGAGAATATAATATCAAGCTACCATAAATTAATCTGCAAATTCTACAAATCGATTTGCATTATAGCTTGAGGCAAGACAAATAATAATTACCTGATTCATCAAGATAAACGGAGGATAAGATAGCTTCCGTAACATAGCCAGGCAGACCAAAAAACACCCCAGCCGACGGGGTGTCATTGGTTGTTGCGTTAAATGTTACCCAGATACAATAGTGCTATTTTCTGATTGGCTAACAACACCAGACGAACAACACCAGAGGAGACGCGCTTGATTCCTGCCAGTTCCACAGTGAGAGAGAGCGGCGCGGCCAGAGTTTTGGGCGCTGCTGCTTATTAAATATATTACAAATAGTTTTTCAGCGTGAGAAATACAATGTGTGGCGGGAGAGCGTGACAAAAGACTGAAATGAGTGACTGTCACGCTCAATGCGTGACACTTGAGAGCCCTGCGATTTTAAGGAAGTGGGGGTGGTGGTGGTGGAAATGACGTATATGCCGTTAAAGCAGTCGAATTTTGTAGTTCTCTTTGTTCGCCGGTTACTACCCGAAACCCGAAGTTTAAAAGTACGATTAAAAACACTACAGACCCCGTCAGGCTATGGCAGACGTGTCATTCAACCTATTGTAAGTCGATGTACCATCACAAGCGACTTGGAAATATATTATGAAGGTTGAAAAGTTACCTAGTGCTGCTTTAAATTGATATTTTAGTATATTAAAGTTTAATGTTTTGTATAATGTTGAGTATAAGTGTTGTTACTAAAATAAAAAGTTTGGGTCACACTCTTTGGTAACACTATTTACGGTGTCCTTGTTACAAATGTTACATGTACTTACCGTAGTAATAACAGTAAATTATGCATAATTACATGCAACTAACCCTCAACCAAACCCTAATCCTACCCTAACCCTATAGTAAGTACATGTAGTTAACTATTATTACTCAGTACTTAAATGTATAATTACACTGTAACAATGATAACTTAAAATAAAGTTTGACCCACTCTTTTAAGGGGTCTTTGTTACAGTGTAATTGTGCATTTAAGTACTGTGTAATAATAATTAACTACATAAAGTGTTACCAAAGTTTTCTTATTTGCAATAAATAATAAATGTATGCACTAATCTTTTTTTTAGTGCTGACTAGTGACTAGTCAGTTTAGAATAAATATATGGTTCAGTACTTTTTACCTCAAAGAACAAGGTATTATCAACTCAAAGCAAGACAATCTGGTTTGAATCCTAAAGATAATCGTCAAGCAATGTGCTTTCTAACCTTGCTGTATCATGGTATTGAGTGTGGGCTGTGTGGGCTTGGGAGGATTCAGGCCTGCAGACAGGAAATCCAGGCTGATGTTGACGCTTGGGTCTGACCAGGTGGCGGGCATTGATACCTTCCCCCCTGACTTCTGTAGTCCCATCTGCTGAGTCAATAACGGACCCCCTATTGTCTGACAAAGAAAGAGCAGCAAGTAAATTACTGTATTTATTTTTTATAATGTTTAATCAGAATGTCATAACTAGACCTTCTGGAGAAAACGCCAGACTTCCCTCTGGTGATGTATGCACAGTGTTGGGGAAAGTTCCTAATGAAATTAATGCAATTTATGTCTAAATTAATAACTAAAAAAAGATTCACTATTTCTCAGTATAAATAAAAACAGTGAAATGCAAATCTGCAATAATTAAATGTTACACAAATATACTTTATGCATTTAATCTCT
This sequence comes from Chrosomus eos, assembly GCA_036326025.1. Taxonomy (NCBI): domain Eukaryota; kingdom Metazoa; phylum Chordata; class Actinopteri; order Cypriniformes; family Leuciscidae; genus Chrosomus; species Chrosomus eos. The sequence goes on from CM070834.1 coordinate 26,888,174, forward strand.
CTTTATTAACCAATGTCTTTGCTGCTGAGCTTCCAATGATCTAATTCAACCATACTAATAAGCAAAAATGTCTTTAGATAAACATCATGCGACATTTTTATTGCGGTTGAACGTCTCGTGTGTCCTGTTCTTCTGTAATTCAGAATGGCAGCACAGCTGAAAGGTTTGTTTGAGCGAAGCCCTCTACTGTACAGAAGTGAATTTGCATTTCCATTAAACTTGGTTTATTCATTTCACCATTAGTGTGAAAGGGCCTTTACATTTGCCAGAAATATAACTTTTTTTGGTTTGTTATTATAAAACAAACATGCAAGCGCAGCCCGGGTGAGAAAAAGTAACGCAAAAGTAATGTAACATTACTTTTCATTAAATGTAACAAATAACGCAATTCATTCGTTTTTTATGCATTAATTTAGGCATAAATTGCATTCATTTTATTAGGAACTTTCCCCAACACAGTGCATACATCACCAGAGGGAAGTCTGTCATTTTCACCAGAAAGTCTACTTAAAACATTCTGATTAAACATTGTAAGGTAAAAAAATAAAATGAAACGTGCATGAATTCTGTTCACAATAGAACCAGGTGCACAGTGCACAGATTATAATTATCCATACGATTTTGTCATACTGTACGAACATGATCTCCACTGTAAGTTATGTCACACTGTAGGATCTCAGTTGTCAATATCAGACTGTATGACAGTCAAGCCTCATTAAAAATAGACGCAAAGACTTGCGTTTGGTGACAGTAAGCTGCATTTACATGAGGGATTGAAATGGTTGCCAACAAACTTGTCTTGAAAATGCAGAAATATGTGTGGAGGACGTGGTGGTTTGTTGTTGTCACACTAATTGAGTCATCATTAAGTCATCATCAGCTGATTTGACCGGTGTCGTAGGAGAAGCCACACTGCAGGATTGCGTTTCAAATCTTCTGACACTAGCAGGATTTCATCGTAGGTCAAATTTGATCGCAATGGTCATTAATCGGCTGTCAGAGAAAATCAAACTAGCAATCAAAAACTATAGACTTTAGCCTAAGATCAGAGGAATCTTTTAAGATTCGCAAAATTAGTCCCAGACGACCAAATCATGGCCAAAATTGTACAGTATGAATCTGACTTAATATATTGCATTTCGAAAATAGACTTGTGCAGAACACAAAGGCGTCACAAGGATGATTTAGAGTCGCAAATCGTACCAGTGTGCTTTGAGGTCAAAATCCGTACCTGCTACGCGAAATGACTACACAATGGCAGATCTGCTGATCTGAGAAGTCTTTCTGATGAAGTGAACCGTTTACCTGTGATCTGGACAGAGGTGTGGTTGCGTTCTGCGAGCACATGTTGAAGGTCATGCTTTGGGATGCGCTGAGGCTGCTGTTGTTGAGGGCCATCAGGTCAAAGAGGTCAGCGGAAGGAGGTTGGGTGGATGTGGGCGCGGGGGCGGCCGGAGCGGGTACGTCACTGAACAGGTCTGGGATGACAGATTGAGCAGCGGCAGCAGGAGGACTGGTGGAGGAGAAGGCGTTCCAGTCACCAAACTCACCGTTACCAGTAGACAGCGAACCTGAGGAGACAGCCAACCATTAAAAACACACACACACAAACACACACACACACACACACACACACACACACACACACACACACACACACACACACACACACACACACACACACACACACACACACACACACCACACACACACACACACACACACACACACACACGTGTTCAAATGTTTGGGGTCAGTAAGATTTTTCTACTAAGAAATTATTACTTTTATTCAGCAACGATGCATTAATCAAAAGTGACTTCTCGAAATACTTTTACATTACAAAAAAAAAAAAACCTCATTTCAAATAAATGCTGTTCTCTTAACTTTCTAACCAAAGAATTAAAAGAAAAATGATTTAAGCAGCACAACCTCTTTCAACTGTGATTATAAGAAATGTTCCTTGAGCACCAAATCAGAATGATTTATGTAGGATCATGTGACACTGAAGACTGCGGGAAATTCAGCTTTACCATCACAGGAATCATTTACATTTTAAAATACATTAAAATAGAAAACAGTTTTTTAAATTGTAATAATATTTCATGATATGTTTTATTGAAATTTGAATGAAATAAATGTAGCCTTGCATATATGTGTGTGAGTATATATACACAAGTTATTTATAAATATAAGACAAAAACCAATACAGGGGCATTTTTACCCTCATATATATATATATATATATTGATTCAGTGACTCATTCGTAAAGTCTGTTTGAACGAATAGTTTTAATGGATGACTCACTGATTAAGACAGTGACTTACCACAACCAACTGGTGGTTTTAGTTTCATATTTCATATTACTTTTTTGAAGTAACAAGTAAAGCAATGCATTACTTTTAAATTAACAACAAATCTCAAAATATTATTTTTCAAACTTTTTGCAAGTTACATTGTTTCCCATTTATTGACCGACTTGTTACATTTTTTTTTGCTTTTATTGCTGAAGTAAGAGGGTCCTGCATCCTAAATAATGCAATTAGTTACTTTTTAGGGAGTAAATGCATTACTTTTAAAAAGAAACTTATACATTTTTTGTCCCTTGTTTGTTCTGCATAATGTTTTCCCCACATGCCATTTATATATTGACATATATTCCACTATATTTATGCTCACATACACGTTTATTATTGATTTGTGTTAATTCTCCTACTTACATGGTTATTGGTTCACTGTTGTGTGGCCATTCATGAGACTTCTAACTGGATCCTCACACACGCACACACTGCTCTTAAGGAGCGAGTCTCTGTCAGGGGAGATGGAGCATGGATGATGGGAGCTGACATGTGTCTGTGCTCATAATACTCAGCAGGTAGTTGCTCCATCTGGACCCCTCAGTCATTCATCAATATTTCACTGCGTCGTGTGTGTTGCTACTCCAATCATATTTCAGACAAGCCAACAGAATTGTCATCCTACTGCCCACCAGCAAAGTGCCACTCGCTCTGCATCGAGGCGAGGGCAGAGATTCAGAGAATGATGGGAAAAGTCAACTCAAGCCCACCCATTTCTCTCTGTAATGTGGGACACGTTGAATTGCTGTAATAACTTCCTAAATGGTTAAATAGCACAAATTTTGGGGATGTTAGAATAAAAGTCATTCGCAAGAGCAAAAATCTTTACTGCTGCGTCAGATCGTTGCATTTTTTAAGAGTGGATTTAAGACATTTTATTTCCTATCGTGATGATGCAGAATAGTAATAACCGGTCAGGACTAGAACTCAAAAGCACAGGCAAACGCACGTGTCCATCCACGTACAACACAATTAGGTTGTCACAACCTGGTAGCAACAGCTCGTGACCTCCTGACTGATGTCAACGACCCAGCACAGCTGTTGGGCTGGTGATGGGATACGGAGGGACAGCAGCATCTGTGCACCAATCTCCTATTCGTTCTTTCTCTCCCAAACACACAACTCATACCCATCTGGGGCACTTAGATGCCTCTGACTGCATCTCTGAAGAACTTCTGACATGAGTATGACTTTAAAAGTGCATCAACTTTAAGGAAAAAAAGTTTCTCTTTGAGATTTAAGCTTTTGAGTGGAGGAAATTGGGCTCAAAAACAATGCCCAAGTAATAAAAGTATATGCTTCACACACACTGAGCAGTGGCATCTATACAGGAGGTGTAGGTTCAAACCCCTACGTGTGGGCAATAGTAATAGTGATGCTTAAAGCAAAAAGCATGTTCAAATGTGGAAAATGCAGCTGATCAGGGTCTTACCTGAAGACACTGGTTGAGCAGAGCCGGAGTCCACCATCAACAGGTCTGCAAACCCTATGCTGGATGACTGAAAAGAGAATAAAGAGTGTCATATTTCACTTCTACCACATGAAGGCAGCACAGGGTTTCTTTTGCAATCATAAGCACTATCACAGAGAGGATGTGTAGGTGCATTCATGCGTTTTTATTAGATTTTGCAGTCTTCTATAAGGACACCTTCTGCAGTATCTATGTAAAATTCTATGTAAACTACTGGTCAAGTTGTTAGTATTATTATTATTATTATTATTATGGCCAATATAAATAAACATTTATAAAATAAGATGGCCAATATAACACTAATATATTACAAATAAAACAATTTCTCTTCATTTGAGCATGTAGTAACTTTTTACAGCAATTCTTTATTATTATTATTGCTAATGCAAATAAACTTAATAACAGCAATACATTATAAATAATTCAGCAATATAAATATAAATAATAAAAAACATGCTTGAAATTATGAAAATTAAATCGATGCTCATTTCACCAATAAATTACAAATAATTACATTTCTCTAACTTGAACATTTAGGAACTTGCATAAATTCTTTATTATTATTATTATGGCTAACGCAAATGCGGTAAGTATTTATAAAGTCAATAACATCGATATATTACAAATTAATATATTAAATTAAACCTATGGGAAATTATACCTGCTTAAATTATTAAACATTTTAATTATTATTGTTATTAAGAATAAATTGTTAAAGTCATGCAGTCAATACTTTTATGCCTAAAAGTATCCCTACATGGCATGTGGAAATACTGGTTTCATTCAACCATATATGTTTAAACCAGAAACTGATTCAGAAGAAGTGGATGAGTGAATTATACAGGCTCGATGTCGATGTATCAGAATGGTAATGCATTGCTATCTATAATGTCTGACACATAACGGTAATTAATGTGATTAGCCCTTTGCTTGACTATGTTATCAAACAGCTAATAATGTGTTGCTAATGTTACACACAAAACAGACAGCTGCCTTCTGAACACAGTATCCTTAAACGCTGTGAACAACTTAGAACGCCAGTGGAGAAAGGCTTATATTTCATCACAACATCATAATGGAGAGCAGAGATTTGTAACAACTGTTTAGAAAGAAAATTTAAACGGTTGTGTTACAAAGTGTGGACAAAATAGTCGTTCAGATCAGATTTCAATCAATACACAATTATAGGATTTGGAATGACAGTGTGAATGTAGCTTTAGATTGTGGAACTGACACTCCTACGGTTACAAAATTGGACAAATGTGTTAACCTGGATATTTTAAAACGGCTTTAAACAACTTAATGAAACGGAAGGCTCTTGTGCTAAAATCTTTATGTATTCTTTACAGCAGGATGCATTTGGAAGGCAGTATTTTACCTTGTTGTTGTCAGCATCGGGACTGCTTTTGCCGCCAGTGTAATGAGCCGCTGCGCCCAGGTCGACGGTTTTGGACGGGACTCCGCCGCGTTTGCGTGTGGTGGTAGTGGTGGTGGAGGTGATTGTATCTGTGTTCTGTGTGATCTGGATGCTCTTGGTTGTAACAGTTTCTTCATCATCCTTGAACTCTGACTTTGCAAGACGACCGTTCCGTGAAACTTTGTCCTCCTCATTGTCACTGCAGGAAGAGGCAACAGTAAGACAAAAACTAATAAAGTAGTCAAAAGTTACACTACAGAGCAGAAGTGTGCTAGTTAATCTATCTACAGGTGGTTTCATTCAAAGAACATTTCAAAGCATTCAAATCAGCATTAAATGAAAATGTACCCATTTTCTAATCTAAATTATGATATTGTGAACAATTCACTTCATGTTTCTTAAACAAAATGTCCTTCTAAGCCCATTCCTTACTATTGACTGCAAGCTCACATTCAGCCGATGGTTCTATCCATTGTTTGGTGATAAGTCTCCATCTAAAATTAGGTATTTTTTTTTGATAATCCGTTTTATACACTTGGATGTACGTCACAATACATAAAAGCCAATTCACACCGCAGAAACAAATGCCAAAAAAAGCGTTTGTCGGGTTTTGCCGGATCAATGTGTTACTCCTGTCGGAGTTGTTGCCGTTGGTCGGGGTTCGCTTTCATCCAACTGAACATAGTCAATCAGCGTTTTTCGGTGTCTGCTGGGGCATTGTGAGCATGACAGTTATTTTTCAAAATATTCCAAAACCAACGGCAAACTTGTTGTTGGCGTTTGTCTGTACGGTGCAAATTGGCCTTAAGCAAAGATCTGTCTCTACTTCCGTTTCATAGCGTTTTACTCTATAGCTTTATCAATTCTATGGACTGAATATTCAGTAACGTACCTGATACGGTCTGGCGAGTCATCTCTGTCCTTCTTGCGGAATTTGTTGATGGTGTCATCAATGGTGCTTCCAATTTTGTCACTTATCTCCCCAAATTTTTCACTGAAGCTGCTCTTGTTTTTGTCCCAGTCCTCGTCCCAGTTGCTTTTGGATTCGGGGTCAAATCGTTCTCCCGCTGGGAATGTTGATACAGAATTAGTTAGGTGCTGAATTTATTTAAGATATTTAATGCATCTGATATTTAACGCCAACGCACATAATAATAAATGCTTTTTTCAAAAAGAGCTAAAATTAAATTTTAATGACCATCAAACTGCCACCCTGTACACCTCTCTGGCTCCGCCACTGCATATACACGCATTTCAAATTTCGAATGGAAAATACACCCGACTAGAAACACTCAACCCCAACTTAAAGGAGTAGTTCACTTTAAAAAAAACTTTTGCTGATAATTTACTCACCCCCATGTCATCCAAGATATCCACGTCTGTCTTTCTTTCTTCAGTCGAAAAGAAATTAAGGTTTTTGATGAAAACTTTCCAGGATTTTCTCCATATAATGGACTTCATTGGGAGCCAAACGGTTCAAGGTCCAAAAGACAGTTTCAGTGCAGCTTCAAATGGCTTTAATGATACCAGACGATGAATAAGGGTCTTATCTAGCGAAACCATCGCTCATTTAAAAAATAAATAACAAAGTTTAAGTTTAAGCACAAATGCTCGCCTTGCTCTGTTCTGTGATGAGCGTTCGTGACTGTCCTGTTCAAACTTGTTCATCAAAATTAACAAATCTTTTTTCGAGTCATCATGACTCGAAAGGGTCCTAGATAAGACCCTTATTCATCGTCTGGAGTCGTTTAAAGCCCTTTGAAGCTGCACTGAAACTGTCATTTGGACCTTGAACCGTTTGGGTCCCAATGAAGTCCATTATATGTAGAAAATCCTGGAATGTTTTCATCAAAAATCTTAATTTCTATTCGACTGAAGAAAGAAAGACGTGGACATCTTGGATGACATGGGGTGAGTAAATTATCAGCAAAAGTTTTTTTTTAAAGTGAACTACTCCTTTAAAATCAAGCTGTCTACACCCCCTCTGACCCTGTGGTATTTTTATCCATCACAACAAAAAAGAAAAATCCATCATTAGAATGCCATAAATAATTGGAAAATTGAACCTGTAGTACAGCTATATAAAGGGAAAGATCTGAGCAGCAATCAAAGCAGAAACCAAGCACAATCTTTTGACTTTGCACACAAGTAACATCACTAATGACATGACAAGGGACATGGCATCTTGACTTGATTAGACAGCTCTAAGAGAAAACATGTAATACAAAAACCAGACATCTGATTATTTCTTCTAACCAGATCATAAACATCACCAAATGATGCAGTGAGTATAGTTGAAAAAGTGATAGCCCTGAAATCAAAACAGCTCTAATCAAAAGATCAGTTGTGGGAAGAAGGGAATCCAGGGGGAATTTTTCCATACTATGCGAGAAAACTTCAGAGGGCCTAAAACAAATCCCTGTGGGATGCCTACAGTACAGACACAAAGCTGCTCACTTTTGGGGTCAATCACAGTTTCAACAGATTAAAAAAATGCCTCAAAATGACCTAGGGCCAAAGGGAATTTCATGCTTTATTTGATTACACAACGTCACAATGCATTTAGGGAAAAAAAAAAAAAAAAAACTGATTGGAAGACCTATCTGTGAAATTCTCCTGTAAGCACCAGTAACTTGGCATCGCTTTTCTTGTATCAAATTTGTATATGAAGCATTTATTAGCTTTACAGTCTAGGAAATGTTTGCAAAAGATTCTTAGTATACTGATATTAATTGTGAGCAGATTATCTTGGCATGCGCTTGCACCATGGCACAAGTTGTCGTCGGATTATCAATTTATGCAAGCTTCAGCTTTGTGCCCATTTTCTCAGTTAATGTCTTAAAAAACATTTATTACGTTTTTAGGTTTGGGGCACAAAATCTCTTTGTTCAACCACCGGCAGACAACAATAATATCTGGGAAACCTGTCTCGAAAATCTTTTGATAAACAGTCTTCATTTTGGCAGTTCCATATTTTCATTTAGTGGCATTAGTGGTTGTAGAAATCATGCACTATCAAATTTAGCAACACTCAAATTTGCTCCATTTGATCACTTACAGTTACTTTGTTTGAAGCCTCCCATGCTGTCAGAAGATACTCCAATGTATTTGTCTTTATTCTTCTTAGCTTTCTTCCTCTCCTCACGTAACCGATCATCATCCTGAACAAACTCGACCATTTCTTTAACCTTCTGCCGTACATTAATGCCCTGGTCCTTCCCATTCTCATCTAGCAAAACAGAAAAGAGCATGTCAAGTCATATGGAACTGTTTGGCCCATTTATTCTTGATTTTGCAATCCTCCATTAGAAAAAAATGTTGATAAGAGCCCTATTGTCAGAATGTGACCCCACACAAAAAGTTCAGTAGTTGAAATATTAAATAAGATGATGCTGTAGTCAACTTTTCTTTCAATGCCAGAACAGCTGGAACACTTGAAATGGAAGGATTGCATGGCTCTCATAGAAAAGTCTTAGTAGGCTGTTAAATTATTTCTTATTGTTTGCCTCCTTAAATATGCATTGTATACAAATTCAGAAATACAGTGGTGTAAAGGCAAACCTATTGGGTTGAATACCGAAATGAAACCAAAGCTACTGATGTGCTAACGTTCACGAATAGTCTCAGTAGATGATTGAAAATCCGTGAAAAATGATGAAAAATTAAACGGAATAGCTTCTGAAAAGCCACAGATTCTTTGAAACATATTTAGAACAAGGTAGAGCTTTTAATAGCTACAAAAAAGGAAAAGAAACAGACAGTAACACCTCAAGCACTATGACTATGAAGTTGCAGGATCTGTCATTCATGTTACTGCATTGTCATTCACTAATAAGACAAATGCAGCTTAAAAGATGCTGTGCCTTCAGAAAGAATTTAGTACTTTTCACATTTTTGATGAAAAATGTAATATTTTTCACCTTTAATTAACTTATTATTTCTTCATAATGAAATATAAACATTTCTCTTGTACAAACAAGTTCTAAAGTTATTCCTGTTGGAAAGCAAACCCTAGAGCACGAGGCTACATCCAGCATTGCTTGACATCTGGGATACTGTAACCTGGGTGTCGAGCTATATTTTGGTTATGACAAACAAAACACTGTTTTCAGGCCAAAGAGCTTAAATTTAATTTCCCATCACCCTCTGCAACAGCATCAAAAGACCATGTTTGTTCATATTTGCCCATTTGCACACTGCTTGAACAAAGATTTTCACAAAGTAACTCCTTTTATGTGCCTCTATTATGCTTTTTTGAATGTTACCTTTCATGTAGTGTGTTATACAGCTGTTTGTGAATGTAAAAGGTCTGCAAGATCTAGTTCCAAAGATCTAAGTGCAGATAAATGGAGTTATTGTCTCCCAAAAAAAGAACTGATTCTGACCAGCCATCAGTAATTCCAGTCTTGCTTCCTGCACGAACCTGAAATAATATAGTAATAGCTGAGGCCTGGAAGAGTTCGGTTTGTGTTGTTGACAAGTCGAGAAGAGTTTTCTTCCGATGCCATCATTACTGTTCATATCATTGTGCATAAGGTTGTAACGGTATGAGATCTTATTATTATTATTTGTTAAAATTACTGTTAAATGAATGAAAACAGGTTTTTTGGTTGAACAAATGCTTTATTATAACAAACTTCAATCCATTTGTTTGTTTTGTTTACTCAAATTTCAATAATCAAAAACATGTCTAATACATTAAATGTAATAATTGATTATGGATTAGATTAATCTTCTTAATTTTTTTTTTATAAATTATTAGAGTCCTATGAAATTTTTTATGTAGAAAATGTAATGTATTTTTCCTTTTATGATTTACTACCAAATGTTTCAAAAAGTTGGTAATCAAATGAATGCATAAAACTAGCAATTTAATTAATGCTTTAAAATGTAATATTAAAAATATATTCCTTTAATAATGTTTAAATAAATTGCATTATTATTATTATTTGAGAAGTACATTGTATTGTACATTAGTAACATATTTCTGTTATAATTTTTATAGTAGTATAAACTTTTATATTTTAGTGAAGACCTCTGATTTTCAGTGTATTTGACAGTTTTTTCTCAAATAAAATGATGAAATGCTCTTTTTAACTTGTTTTCGACAGGGGATAGAGGTTAGAGATAACAGCCTCTGTCTCTGACATTTTCTCCGCTGTACGTGTGTGGGTGGATCAAGTTAAGAGTCTAAACAGTCAAGTGGAAAGAAGTTGCTTATGCGTAGGCGAGATTCTCCGTCTGATTCATTTTTTCTCAATACCGTAGATAAGCAAATGTTCATGATATGATAATTGTATCATTCCGGTATACCGTTACAACCCTACTGTGTATACAAGGGCTGAGGAAGCTTCTGGAGCTGAAACTCAGATATGCTAATGGCCACTTTGTTTCCAACATGCGCTGTAAGGGTAAACCAATCACAACACACTGGGCCATCTGGCCAATCAGAAAAGAGTAGGCTCCTGGAAAGGAGGGGTTTAGAGAACAAATCCTTTATAAAAGGTTTCAGACGCTGTGAGAAAAGAGGTGATGCTGCAATGCATATGAGAAGATTAGGGTTTTTCTGACCATGGATGCATGTAAACCTATTGTAGGAGACCTCTAAAACTAAATTAGGAACATTTAAAGCATAATAGGGGCACTTTAACCTAAGCATTTCATCTATTTAAACCTACCTACAAAATGATAATTTTCCATAGAACGCAGGTCGTAAATATGTTCTCTGGCGCTGGTGACCACCCGCTCTGACCCGTTTCTGATGAGGTACGCTAATAGCAATAAGGCCTGCACATATGGAAGAGGGAGTTATTAGGGATATTTCCAAATCAAGCAATAAGGAGAGTTTAATGCAGGATTTTGGGTGTATAATTAGTTTAAAAAAAACACACACACTTGTGTTTACAGTCTGAGGAACAAGTCAAAATCATTGTATGTGATCAACAATACAAGCTACAGATGCAGCATGGATATGTTGATAACTTTAAATATTCCTTGACACTCACTAAACTTGAAAAAGTTTGGCTGGTCTATTGAAAATTCTTAGTGAATCATGGGTTCTCTTACGAGAGTATCTCTCGTACTGCGTAATATCTTACGCTATGGGGAAAACTCTTTTCCACGAGATATTGAAGCCAAAAATTATCCTTAATTTTTTACTAATGTAAAACGCTTTGCAGCAGCAAGCAGACCTAGGCGAGACAGCTCGCGCGCCTATTGGCTGCTCTGCGGCAATAGCAGCAGCCTATCGAGAGAGGCTCTGCGTGACGTCACGACGAATGGGGGCCCTTCGCGCCCATATCGTCACGTCCCGCCAGAAAGGGCGTGGTCTCGCCCTATATCTTGGCTCGATAGCTGCTCTTACGTCGATTTTTATCTCTTCAGCGAAGCCTCACGCATCGCTGGATCCAGAGTGAGAAGCCGCGCCGTCGACCTGTAGCCTTCAGCGGGACGTGCCATTGAGTCTGGAGTCGCTGGCCTCGCCGCCTTCAGCCGCCGTACCTGCTGTGCTTTCCGGCGTTATATCCTTTCCTCTGCATAGAGTGTGTGTGTGTGTGTTTGCATATCTGCTTTTTCCCACCCCCCTCTAAAAGAGCGGCGTCTTTTTAAAGATGCCTTCCTGCGGTTCTTGCCGAGCCCCACTCAGCGACGAGGACCGACATGTCATCTGCGTGTCCTGCCTGGGTGAGGATCACGCGGCCATCGCGCTCGCTGACGGCGGATGCCATCACTGCGAACGTTTGCCTATGGTGACTCTGCGGACTCGCCTGGCTTCGTTCTCCGAGCCCGTATCCCAGCCTGCCGTGACGCCGCGTCGCAAGAAGCGCCGCGCCCAGCGCGCTCCCGAGCTATCTCCAGCCCGCCAAAGCTCGCCGGTTCGCCCGCCAGCTTCGCCGGCTTCGCTCGAGTCGCTCACCGACGGACAGCGGCCGCCGTCCGCCGCTGCGTCCGCCATCGAGTTGGACGACAACACCGAGGCGTGTTCTCTCTTGGCTTCGGATAGCGAGGATTGGGCGAGCTCTGTGGACCTCCCCTCCGCTAACGCTCCCCGCCAACCCTCTGGGAAGAGAGCCGGCATTGAGTCTGAGCTGATGCGTCTGCTCACCAAGGCCGTAGAAAGCATCGGCCTCGATTGGGAGGCACCCACGCTGCCGCCGCGCAACAGATTAGACGGGCGCTTTCTCGGCAAAGACGAGGCTCCGTCAAAATCTAGGCCCGCGCCCTTCCTCCCGGAACTTCACGAGGAGGTTGCAAAGTCGTGGAAGGCCCCCTTTTCCGCCAGGATGCGTACCTCTACCTCCGCGGCATTCTCCGCAGTCGACGGTGCGGGAAGTAGAGGCTACCTCGCCATTCCTCCGGTGGAGACGGCTGTCGCGTCGCATCTCTGCCCGCCCTCTGCGGGACGGCGGGTTCAGACGACGCTCCCGTCCAAAGCCTGCCGAGTGACATCATCGCTGCACGGACGCGCTTACACCGCCGCCGGGCAAGCAGTCTCAGCGCTGCACACGATGTCTATTCTGCAGATCTACCAGGCAGACCTCCTTCTCAAGCTGGACGAGGAGGGACCCGGTGCTATCTGTGTGGCGGACCTGAGGAGCGCTACGGACCTCGCTCTACGCGCTTCTAAAGCCGCTGCGCAAGCCATGGGGCGGAACATGGCCTCTCTCGCTGTCGCCGAGAGACACTTATGGTTGACGCTGTCTGAGATGACGGAAGCCGAGCGCTCTGTGTTCCTCGACGCGCCCATTTCCCCGGAGGGCCTGTTCGGAACGGCCGTCAAGGACTTCGCGGACAGGTTTGTTGAGGTGCAGAAGACTTCTCAGGCTATGAAGCACTTCCTGCCGAAGCGCTCGAGCTCCGCTACAGGCCGCACCAAGCCGCCTGCTCGCAGCTCTCAGCCCCAGCCTGCACCGCCCTCCGCCGCCGCCGCCTCACAGCGCCGCCAGGCCCGGGATCAGAGACCGCGGTCTCGCTCCGCCGGACGCCGCCCCCCTCACCGCGGGCCCCGGCCGAGGATTGAGATCAAGCCCGAGGCCCCAAAGTCTTCCTAGCCGCTCTAGGAAAACGACGGTGTTCAGATCCCGCTGCGGCCGGATTTCCACCAAAACTTCTCGCTCGTTCAGCCCCATGCGTTGTGACTGTACCAGTGTATTTTGCAGTGAAGCAGCCGGTGTCTCAGCCCGCTTGCCTGCACACAAAAGCTGTTTTTACGGCTACCCAGATAAATCCAATAAAGAGTGTATTTTCTGGTGTCCCGGCCTCGGCCGATGGTGTTATGAGTGTTGTAAGAATGCCCACGCCCCAGTGCCCATTCCCACACCCAGACACAGCCCGCCACGGTGCAGGGCTCGCACAAATAAAATCGACTCCGGTCGATTGTGCAAACACTGTAGTGAACGCGCCCATATCCCCATGCCCGCTTACACTACACGCTGCGTGTCCCTCGGTTTCTGTAAAAACGAAACCAACACACATTCAGTCGGCCCTAAACGACAGTGTTTTCAGTGTAGCAAATGTGCCCGTGGTCCCGCGCCCACATTTCCTCACAGACACGCCGAGTCCCACGGGATTCGCCCCGCTCTCTCTCTCGGCGCTACCCGCCTCAGAGGAGATGAGCGCGGCCAGGCTGCCCGCTGTGATCAGCGCGCCCCCCGCCTCGAACGCCGTAAACACGGCGCTGTGTTCCCAGCACACGCGGGCTCTTGTGCCGCCGCTTTCCCGCGGCCAGAGCCCAGATTTCATTCTGCCCCTAGCTATTCACGCGGATGCGTGGTCAAGGCTTCCCGGGGTATCAGAGTGGGTGATGAACACTATAAAGAGAGGCTATTCGCTACAATTCGCTCGACGCCCTCGCCGCTACGCGGCGCGCGTCGAAACTACGGTGAAAAGCGAAGTATCTCATCTACTTCGAGCCGAGATAGCGAAACTACTGAGAAAGGGGGCTATAGAACCTTTATCTCAGGCTCAGAGCGAAGGGGGCTTATACAGCAGATATTTTCTGGTACCGAAGAAAGATGGTGGGCTCAGACCCATTCTAGATCTGAGGCTGCTGAACAGAGCGCTCGTGAAACGCCAGTTCAGGATGCTTACGACCAGGAAAATCCTCGCGCAAGTGCGCCAAGGAGACTGGTTCATGTCAATAGATCTGAAAGACGCGTATTTCCAAATACAAATAGCGTCCCATCACAGGCGATTCTTGAGATTCGCCTTCGAGGGCCAGGCATATCAATACACAGTCCTGCCATTCGGCCTGTCCCTAGCACCCCGTACGTTCACGAAGTGCATGGACGCGGCCCTCGCTCCCCTGAGACTTCGGGGCATGCGAGTTTTGAATTACTTGGACGATTGGCTGATTCTAGCTCGTTCACGAACGGAGCTCTTAGAACACAGGGCCACATTACTCGAGCACCTCGAGAAGCTGGGCCTTACAGTCAATTGGGCGAAAAGCTCACTGCTCCCCAGTCGGAGGATTTCCTTTCTGGGAACAGTGTTAGACTCGCTATCCATGACGGCACGCCTGTCACCAGAGCGCGGATTGAATATCCAGCACGTCGCGAAATCCTTCCGCCACGGCTCTATAGTCCCGCTCAGAAGGTTTCAGAAAATGCTGGGTCTCATGGCCTCAGCAGCCTCTGTACTCCAGTTGGGCCTGCTCCGCATGCGCCCACTGCAGCTATGGCTAAAAGCACGAGTTCCCCCCAGGGCATGGACCGCAGGTCTGTTTCGCCTCAGGGTCGACCATCGGTGCATTTCGGCTCTGAAACCATGGAAAGCGACCGACTGGTATCAGTCGGGCGTGAGTCTGGGGATCCCCTCAAGTGTGAAGGTGGTGTCTACGGACGCCTCCACTTCGGGGTGGGGAGCGCTGCTCGAGGGCAGACCGCTGGCTGGCCTGTGGTCAGTGCGGGAGAAGCTCCTACACATAAACTGCTTGGAATTGATAGCAGTCGACAAAGCGCTAAGGCGCTTCTGTCCCCAGATAACAGGCCACCACGTATTGGTCCGGTCGGACAACATGTCAGTGGTGGCGTACATAAATCGCCAGGGCGGCGTCAGGTCCCGAAACCTTTACAGGCTGACGGAACGCCTCCTGGTCTGGGCTCAGCACAACCTGCTCTCGCTGAGAGCGGCGCATGTGCCTGGTCACCTAAATGTGGGACCAGACAGGCTGTCCAGAAACAACGTTCCAGCAGGAGAATGGTCTCTGCACTCGCAGACGATCCAGCTGCTGTGGGAAACGTTTGGCAGAGCGCAGGTGGACCTGTTCGCGTCCCAAGAAAACGCTCACTGCCCGAGATTCTTCTCGAAAAGCAGGGACGCGCTGGCCCATGTCTGGCCCCGCCGCCCCCTTTATGCTTTTCCCCCTGTCTCACTCCTGCCTCAGGTGTTGGAGCGAATCAGGAGGGAGGGATGCCCAGTGCTACTCATAGCTCCGCTCTGGACAAACCAGTCGTGGTTCCCTGTCCTGATGCAGCTGACCAGCGCTGCCCCATGGCCGTTACCGCTGAGGAGAGACCTCCTCTCTCAGGCGGAAGGCTCGATTTGGCATCCTCGCCCGGATCTGTGGTCCCTGCACGCATGGGCCATCAACGGGTACCCGCTGACCTCCCAGAGGGAGTGCTAAACACGATCGCGCAGGCTAGAGCCCCGTCTACCAGACGGCTCTACTCCTCGAAGTGGTCTGTGTTCTCTGCGTGGTGTCAAGCGCAGGGCTTTTCACCTGTAGACTGCGGGGTTACGGAAGTGCTTTCCTTCCTTCAGGAGCTACTGGATAAGGGCAGGTCCCCTTCCACGCTCAAAGTATACGTGGCGGCCATAGCAACGTTTGCAAAACCGGTGTCTGGCCAGTCACTAGGAAAGAGCGACTTAGTCGTGCGTTTCCTTAGAGGAGCTCGGAGGCTAAACCCTCCCAGGCCCCCTTCAGTCCCGACATGGGACCTTTCCACGGTCTTGGAGGCCATGAAAGGCGCCCCATTCGAGCCAATCCAGTCGTCAGACATGAAACACTTGTCTTTCAAGACGGCGTTTCTTATGGCTCTCGCTTCAGTGAAGCGCGTGGGGGACTTGCAAGCGCTCTCAGTAAGCGCGTCATGCATGGAGTTTGGACCTAACGACTCTAAGGTCATACTCAAACCAAAGCACGGTTACGTGCCAAAATCCCTCAACACACCGTTCAGGGCCCAGGTGATTTCCCTGTCTGCCCTTCCGGTTCTCAATGAGGAGAAGGACGCGAGTCTCCTTTGCCCTGTCAGGGCACTAAGGGCTTATGTGTCCCGCTCGTCTGGTTTCAGACAGACTGAGCAGCTTTTTGTTTCGTTTGGCGGCCGTACTAAGGGACTTGCCGCGTCGAAACAGAGCTTATCCAGATGGATAGTTGGTGCCATAGCGCTGGCTTACACTTCTAAGGGCCTTCAGTGCCCTTTGGGTGTTAGAGCGCACTCCACGAGAGGCATGGCCTCCTCGTGGGCATGGTCTAGCGGGGTTACCCTGCAAGATATTTGTATGGCCGCGGGCTGGGCCTCGCCGTCTACATTTATAAAATACTATAATCTGGAGGTCCCCGCCTTACAAGCTAAGCTTTTAGCGGTATAGAATTCAGTGCTATCTGCCCGCTGTGCGGCTCGGATACTGAGTTTGGCCTGCGTATCGCTCACTGACCGGTACAGCAGCTCATTTAAAAATTGACACACTTGTGGCCACCCAGTTCAGGCTGAATGTTCACCCTGACGGTTTGGTTATTGTCATATGATTGGCCCCTTTCGGAGGCTATTTACAGGGAATGATGCTTCTAGCCTCTCTTCCCTCACTCTCTGTGAGTTTATGGTGATTATGCACTATATGCGCCCCGGGCTTCGGCCCCTGGGTCTTTGGTGTTGGATCCCTACCAGCACGGCGTGTTGCATTGTGTTCCCCATAGCGTAAGATATTACGCAGTACGAGAGATACTCTCGTAAGAGAACGTACTCGGTTACTAACGTAACCTCGGTTCTCTCTAGAGAGGGAACGAGTACTGCGTATCTTGCCGTGCTTGGAATACGCTCTGGTTCGCTTCGGCGATAAAAACCGACGTAAGAGCAGCTATCGAGCCAAGATATAGGGCGAGACCACGCCCTTTCTGGGGGGACGTGACGATATGGGCGCGAAGGGCCCCCATTCGTCGTGACGTCACGCAGAGCCTCTCTCGATAGGCTGCTGCTATTGCCGCAGAGCAGCCAATAGGCGCGCGAGCTGTCTCGCCTAGGTCTGCTTGCTGCTGCAAAGCGTTTTACATTAGTAAAAAATTAAGGATAATTTTTGGCTTCAATATCTCGTGGAAAAGAGTTTTCCCCATAGCGTAAGATATTACGCAGTACTCGTTCCCTCTCTAGAGAGAACCGAGGTTACGTTAGTAACCGAGTACGTTTTTAGGAGGTGTAATCACATACGGAACAAACATTTCTTTGTGTGAAGAAATTAATGAAGATTAGAAATAGACCGATATATTGGCAAGTCTAGTGATTTGTTTTTTTTTTACTAAATACTGTATAAATGTAGTACACAAATGAATGTACACTTAATTTCAGTAATTGTTCCTCATTTAAAGTGAAAGTATGATTTAAGAAGAACGATTATAACAGAGATGAGCAGTGCACTGTACCTTGTAAACTCTCCTCCAATTCTTCTTGTTGTCTTTCAGCATTCTAGTCCAAAGCATGTTCATAACTTCAGGGAACTGCTCATACATAAATGTGGATCTGCAGCATGAATAAGGAGGATTACAATGGCAAGATACTAAATGTATTCAAAGTTTTTAAACCTAGGTTGATTATGTATATAATTTAAGGTGACCAAACGTCCTTTTTTGCCCGGACATGTCCACTTTTTACGTACTGTCCGGGCGGTTTTATAAATTCATGAAATGTCCGGTTTTCACTGTTTTTCATGGGACCATTAAGCGTGTACGGTACTTTAAATTTTAATTTAAATTGCGCTTGCCTTTGCACACAATACGGTACTTTGTTGCGTGATGTAATTTCAAATACTGTCAAACCATCCATCCTGTTTCTGTTTTTAATGTAGAGTGTAATAATGTAATGTAGACTTGTTTTGTACAAATTTAATGTAAATATAATTACATTATAATATATAAATATTACAAATAAAACCTAGATGAGGAGGTAATGAATCAACTTGCAGTCTATGAGTTACAAGTCTATGCCATGATGCAATGCAAATGAAATCATCAGCTATCAATGATGAGATCAAGGCAATTCTGCAGTAATTGCCCTACACAAATGCTCTGCGGTAATTCAGAGAAGAGTCATTGAATGCCTGAAGACTGAGGAGAACATGTAGTTCGAGCACTTACTTGGCAATCTCACCCATGAGCTGACCCGATGGGCCCCAGGGGTCATCATTGGTGGCTTCTCGAACCTTGGACTCTATCTCCGAGTAGTTCATCACAACATTGGTGCTGGGAAACGGCGAAAAACAGAGAACCACAAATAAACACCAGACAACCACACACAGACACACAAGTTAATATATTGTTGTGTTAAAAAAAAAACTCAAGCAGGTCCATTTTGGTTGACATATGTATTTTGGACTGATACAAGAGAACAGACTGCCAAGGTTTAAATGTGTTCAGATGAAGCCTGGTGTGAACTGTGAACCGAGAGGCCTGTTCAGTGTTAAATCTACTGAGCAATTACATGACTAAGCCAATTCGTTGACATTGTTGTAGATCAACCTGCCAGTCTATAGTATGAGGAAAAAAAATACTAGGAAAAATTTACGAGATTGAATGGTTAAGTTATGCTGGCCAAAGATATATGAAGGAAACTAAGTCTAAAAAAGCTTCTCTACAAACAAATATTTTATAAAATCTGCCTGGGCACACACTTGTCTGGCCTAACAGGAGAGGTCCGAAAGATAATTTTGTTCCCCAACCAACAGGTTCAAGCAATGGACCAACTTATAGACCAATCTTTGTGGTTTATAATAACTAGCTACGAGGAAGGTAGATGACAAGGAAGAGGAAATTGGGAGTATGGCACATCATTAACTGTTAATACTCATGTCAACTTGTTTTGTGCTGTTTTCCACAAAACTTTAGATGTGAGGAAGCGTAGGAGGACGTGACAATGGAATGATGTGCCTTTATTTGGAATTGGAAATAAAAGTGCAGAACAGTTGCTCTTGTGTTCTGATTAATAGACATTCTAAGTTAAATGGAGAAAGAGAGACATTAAATATAATTTATGTGCAGTTTTAACTCTAGACGATCATAGGTCAGAGACCAGATTGACAATTAACCTAGGATGAGACTTACAACAACAAAAAAACTACTCTTTAAGAGGTTTGGAAGAGACAGTGTAATGCAAATTTATTCCTCAACTTACAAAGTTTTCACAGCCTGAGCAAATGTTTAAACTACACAAACTTATCCTTCCAAACTGATCATCCTTTTCTCACCATTATGTCATTCCTAACCAGATGACGAATAGGAGAGGTTTAACAAAATGTCCGAACTACTCTTAACTCAGGAAAAAGGATGATGACTCGGCTACAAAAAGGACACACAAAAAAAACACATTTGTAAAAGTAACTGATGTCAAGTTTTCTGATTTATAAAATCACTCTCTTTGCCATAGCCCTCAAATGTCATTAAACAAGGCTTCTCATATGTGTCAGGCCAGGTTTGTCATCACTTGACATCTAACAACATTGGTTCTTACTTCTTGCATTTGAATGTTTTGAATAGTGACTCCCAAAGCTATCGTATGGCTTTAGAAGAATGTAATCGCATTCTTTTTTCTGTATTTTATATACTCTGTAGTTTGTAAGGGTGTAACCAGGAACACTCACCAACTGCCAAATGAGAGTAAAAACCGGTGTTGGCGAGTATATGAAATGGTGCCAATCCCCAGTTGGCCAGTTACATTTTAATAAATTTTAACAATGCAATATTGTGAGAACGAACAACTGTGAGAACATGAACAACGCTCGGGACAGTGCTGCATCGTCACAAAAGTTGAAGCCTTGCCAATTTAAATATTCAAGAGTCAATTTGCTACTCGTGTGCTGTGTGGGAAGTTTTCTGTGCTCAAACATCCGAAGCATGTGCCCAGAAATCCACATATTCAGACAGCACACGATACTGAATTGAGCTCTCTTTCACGTCTTCTTGCGCTTAAATAGACATATTCAAACTAAATTATGTAAAATTGCCTGTCTTGGCAAGTATCCTCATATACAGAGTCGGTTATGTCTTAAGTAAAACTTTAAAAACATAAAAAGTTGAGAAAGCAAACACATGTATCAGTATATTGGATCCATGCATTAGCTCTTAAAGTGACAGCACCCTGATAATCCCGCTGCTGTCTACACTCACCTAAAGGATGATTAGGAACACCATACTAATACTGTGTTTGACCCACTTTCGCCTTCAGAACTGCCTTAATTCTACGTGGCATTGATTCAACAAGGTGCTGAAAGCATTCTCTTCAGAAATGTTGGCCCATATTGATAGGATAGCATCTTGCAGTTGATGGAGATTTGTGGGATGAACATCCAGGGCACGAAGCTCCCATTCCACCACATCCCAAAGATGCTCTATTGGGTTGATATCTGGTGACTGTGGGGGCCATTTTAGTACAATGAACTCATTGTCATGTTCAAGAAACCAATTTGAAATGATTCGAGCTTTGTGACATGGTGCATTATCCTGCTGGAAGTAAATGTAAATACTTTTATCTCAGTTTACAGTTTAGCCTATAACACTAGTATAACGCTAGTATATGGGGCATAGTGACAAATAAAAATCGCTAGTTAATACCACTAACAAGGCTCAAAATAGCGCGAAAACAGACAGGAGCCATCTTTGGAAAACAGTCTCGAGCAATTGAACCACGAACGCCAAGCCAAGTGCGCTGGTGAGATGTGAACGAGCCAGTTGTTGTGATAAGGTGGCTCGGCGTTCGTGGTTCGATTGCTCGAGACTGTTTTCCAAAGATGGCTCCTGTCTGTTTTCGCGAAGCTGACTGCATGTATAAAATATCTTCTTATTAAACTGTTTGTACACTTACAGTAGGTAGCCAACCAGAATGCCTATTGCCGCCGCGGCGTCTGCCGCGGTGAATTCACCGCGGCAAAAAAAAACCCAGTCGCATTTCTAAGTCATTCGCGAAATGACCGCCAGGTGGCGCAAAGGGACATTTAGCGAAAGCAAAACGTATGTAAAAGTAGCCTACATTTTAAATAGAATATAGCAAACTTTTAGAGCAGAACATTTTATGAATCAAAATTTAAAAGAGGCCTATCTCGCAGTCAGTGAAAATAAATTAGGTGTAGACATGTGCCGGTATTCGGTAATGCGATAAATCGCGGTAATGAATATGCACGATATTGTTATCGCGGGCACTTCAAAATACCGTGAAAAATAATAGATCCGAATTTTGATTTTTAGAATGCGCATTAGCTTATTTTCCATCAACCGTTAATAAAACCCAACTGCGTATATGCTGCGCAAAACACGTGCGCACTCTGATGTAAACAATCCCCACATAAGCACTGTGTGCATGCGGCGCAGTGCGCGCTCTAGTCTAATGTAAACAATCCTCGCATTGAGAAGAAGCATGGCGGAAAGAGGAACGCTGCCGACGATTTATCTCCTTTCTAAAAGCAGAACTGCCAACTATGAAGGTAAAAGAGTAGCTAAACTCGAGAACACGTAGATGTGAAATTGAGAACTTCATAACATTCAGCTTGAGACTCACGCAATCAACACTTTTCACATGCTCTCACGCCAAACATAGCCTACATTTTCTCACGCAGAGAAAAATCGCGGAGCAAAGAGGACACTGACACCGACAGACTAGAGAGATCAGGTTACTTTTTATATGAAAAAAATTCTCAGCTCTCAGGTTCTGTCCATTTCATTACGAAATACAGACAATAAATACCGTTTTGGCGCTTGTAAATGTGACGCGACAGATCACTGTAGCACCTTAGTTCAAGTGAACCGATCATCTGTTACTTTTTATTTAAATTAAAGATATAGTACAACTTCCCGAAAGGTATATAGCAAGGCCTATGCCTCATACATAATAGATCACTCAGTGTTTTTCAATCACGGAAATGTCAATAAAACTGCAGGAGAACAATCGTCACAGAACGTTACATTTTACCTCAGGCCATTTAATTACCAGCACGTTTGTTGCCTAGAAAAAATAGAGAGGATAATTTTTCGCTAAATATGTGCACTATATTACATATTTATTATATTTTTACTTATGTTATTAGGCTACATAATTGTTATTATAATGAAAACCACATTATATTTAATTTGTTAATTTTAACCTTTAACAATACCAGTTGATAGGGCTTTCTGTATGTTTACAGAATTATGTGAGATAAATTTTTTTCTTGAGAAAAATGTACATGTAGGCTATCTACTGTAGCCTACCTAATATTTATTCAAATGAGTTAAGATTGAAATCAAATCAAGAATTGAACTGAAATCGTGAAAATTGTGTTAAGCAAATAATACAAACAGTAGCCTACCAGTCACTGTACCATGTAAACATTGTAACATGTTGTCACTAAACTTAATAAAATTCTGTTTAGTTACCAAATGTTTTGACAATCACAATTACACCTATTGTGATGCAAGTTGTTTTTTTAGATCCCCCCCCCCCCCCCCAATCCATCTGTTTCTCTTATGTAAATAAAATATCGTGATAATACCGTATACCGTGATAAAAGCTCAATCAATTAATCGCAGCATGAAAATTTGATACCGGCACATGCCTAATTAGGTGCAATCAATGATGCTAAACTATTGAGGAATGAGAAGATTGAAGAGTGCATCAGTCGTTTGTGGGCACACTGACGTTTAAACAGCCGAACTTGTGGTCGAGTGGTAGAGCTGAAGGTTTAAGCAGTACAATGACACGGGTTCGAAACCCGAATTAATATGTTTTTTATATAATTACCATGCATTTCCATTTTACACTAAGGAACAAATCTCATCCAACAGATTGACTAAATTTACGTCTTCAAAAACAGTTCTGTTAAAAAATAAACAAACAAACAAACAAACAAAAAACTTCACGGACAGGACAGCAGACAGCAGGACTGGAATTCTTTCAGAAATAATTTTAAAAAACATGGTTAAGCAAGGTGCGATTTGCCGGTGGGTGATTTCCCCCCTCCACAGTAGGCTATAGCGAATAGGCCTACCCTAAATAGACCTTATCAAATATAGTATATATATTTTTAAATATAGCCTAAAACACGCACATTTAAACAACAAACAATAAAATCTGAACCAGCGCTTCTGCTCCTCCTGTATTGAGAGATAACATGCAGCGCATTTCAGTTACGATCCTGGTTCCAGTGGCATTAATACATTCACGGCTTTTTAAAATGTCACAAAGCGTTTTGATGTGGTTTTGAACGAAATATTGAAGTTTATAATTAAGTATTTTGACACACCACGCCTAGTGCGTATTCTAAAATGGGGTTTTCTTCTGCCACTGAATTAAGTTCGACAAACGCAGCAGCGCGTTCACTTGAATTTATTTTTCTGCTAAAATAACTTAATAGGCTATAGCCTACTTCGTTATTTTTGGTCATACAGATAGGATATCATATTTTAAAACTGTAAAAGGTCAATTTTATTCATGTAAAGTAGGCTACACTCACAGTAGGCTAACAACAAAACGTTCTCACTCATTTGAGCGAACACACACTGGTGAAAAAAATGTTTGGGCTTTTCTCAGTGAGCTTCGACATGGCCGAGTGGTAGAGCTGACGGTTCATCAATCGTAAGACCTGCGTTCAAATCCCGAACAAACATGGACTTCTGTAAAAAATCTATATATTTTTAGGCTATTAATGCAGATTTGTTTAGTTCTAAAACTCTGTTACACCACATATTTTTTTTGCTTATATTTATAAAATAATATTACCATGCATTTCCATTTTACACTAAGGAACAAATAGGCTATCCAACAGAACGACTTTAGATCTGTAGCTAATAATAGCCTACCAATTGTTCAAAAGCAGTTTTGTATAAAAAAAAGATATATAGGCCTATATATATCTATATTTGTTTTATTCCCTATAACCTACATAGAGTTTTTAAAAACATGGTTTTAAGTAAAGTTTTCGACAAACGAGGCAGCGCGTTCATTTGATTTATTTTTCTCATAACAGCTAAAATAACTTAATAGGCTATAGGCCTACGTGATTTTTTTTTGGTCATACAGATAAGAGTACAGTAGCCTACATCGTTCAAAACTGTAAACTTTTTTTAGGCTAATGACAAAAGTTTATCTGTCGTCTCTCTCGGTCTCCGGGAACTGCGCGTCACAAAAATTAACCGAAAGCCACT
Source organism: Chrosomus eos (assembly GCA_036326025.1). NCBI lineage: Eukaryota > Metazoa > Chordata > Actinopteri > Cypriniformes > Leuciscidae > Chrosomus > Chrosomus eos. Next base: position 26,912,797 of record CM070834.1, read on the forward strand.
TGCCTCAGCTCAGTCAAGATAGGAAATCGGCTATGTCTAAAGCCTTTAAATGTCTAAATATTTAGGTTAATAAATGTTATCTGATTATGTAATCCATATGAAAACGAGAGGTACAGAGAATCTGCTCAAATATGTTTATGATGTGATTGTGAGCGCCTCGCAATGAGAAAATGACAAGGTGAAAATCTCGTTTAATTAAATGTAGAGACTAAATCGCCCTGAATTAAAATGTAAAAACAGATCAAATAATTTATTCGTCGAAGTGTTGCTATATTGTTTCATTTAAAGTTCATAATTATTATCTAAATGTTATTTAGTTTATCATCAGTAGGCTACCACGAAGCACCGATATTTATTTGAATAATAATAATTTAAAAAATAACTAATTCACATTTTGCATGCCTGGACCCAAAGATCCCTGTAGAATTTAATATTGAGTTGAGCATTTTGTTCATGATAACAAAATGAACATGCGTTTGAAGATTAGGCTATATTTAGTTTTGCTTGGAAAAAGCTGGCCCAAACCAGTTTTATTTCTTAAATTATTTAAATAATGAAATATTTAGTAATAAACTTTTATGACAGAAATACCACATGTAGCTTAAATCATTTAATTCTTTCATTATCAACACTTTAATAGCCTAATGCTAGAAGAGCGATTTAAGTGTGAATTGCGACTTCTCTTTATTTTAAGTCAGACTCAGACTCAGAGAGCCTGTGGGGGGTTTGGAGGGACAGACAATAGGTGTTAATGTTCCTCATTCATATGGAGAGTGTCGGATAGCCAGCCCGATGGCAAAGGCAAAATTATTTTAAGGATAGGCTACATCTCTCGATGTGTCCCCATATTTGATTAAATTATAAATATTGTTGTTTATTTATTGTAGCCTATTTAAAGTGTTTTCACACACAAATTTAAATTGAAGTGTTCAATCCAGTTGTTTCAACTGGTTCTGTAGAGTTTAAGAATGTTTGAGCAAGGGAGACTAAATAAACTTGCTGAGATCCAGCGCGAGAGAGGCAAAACTCATGTCTTTAATTTATGTTGCTGTGGACTATTTTCGATTTGTACCGTTTCGTTTAATTTAGCTGCAATTTCTTTGGCAAAACAAATTTAAAATGTAGCAAGAATAAGATTGTGTGTTTCTTTTTTGCATGGAAATAAAGTCTAAATGCAAGTTAGGTTGCCACTGGTCCCGGTTTTACCGGGATTGTCCTTCTTTTTAATAACCTGTCCCGGGAAATTTAAGCACTCTCCCGGGACAATGAATGTCCCTGTTTTCGAAAGGCTACGTGAATATGTAAGTTCAAACCATAGACTGTAGGTTCAAACTGTGTAGCGCGCGGCCGCTTGCATGGCAGAGAGCAGAGAGAGGGAGAGACAGAACACCGGCTAGATCCCCCTAACTACAGATGGTAGTCGCCGCTCAAAGTGTGGGGCGCGCCCCTCTATGGGTGGGAAATAGCATAGAGTGACAGGTTGGGCGCGCCAACGGGAGGAACTTTTCCTTTTTATGCCTTTATATCTTTATTCGTTCATGGCGAGTCTACATCGCATCTTCATCTTTGCAGCGACGCAGAAAACACCAGTTTATTAATAAACAATTAAATGTCTCCTTGCTATTTTTGTCTCCGGCTCGTGCGCTTGAGTGCAGCTTTATAACACTCACTCATTACCCTGTATAGCCTATTTAAGTTATTAAATCAATATAAAGGGGTGATTTGTCCACTGATGGCTTAAATAAACAACTAGGCTACTAGTTGACTAGAAAAAAACTAGTCGGAGACAGCCTGAGCGCGCGACCCTGAGCGGAATGAGCGAGCTGAGGAATATCCAGAAATGCTCTGATCGGAACAAAGGAATTTTGACATAATTAATCATTAGTTTATATCTCATGCACTGCCCATAATTTTAATCCCATATCAAACACATTAGCCTATGTTAGCCTATGTCTGTTTGAATTTTTTATTTTTTTTGTCTTGCCAAATGGATTTCTCTTCTTTTCTTTTTTAACATTTTGACACAGCAGCACTTTTATTTTCTCTATTTTTGTTTTTGTTTGTTTAGTTTGTATTTAGATACTAGCCTACTTGTTACTTCAATAAATTGGAACATTTTAAGCTTGTTGCGTATTTCATTAGCATTGTGTTGGGGCAATGGGGGCAGTGGGGCTTGAAAATTATGAGTCTATCCATCGGGTGCAGAAAAAAGATTGCATGTGTGTGCTAGTGTGTTTATGAAGCGAATGTAAGAAGCCCCCCCTTACAACCCCCCAGCTCTACTGTAGCAATGTTGTAATATGCCATTGATTATTAAAAAAACGCTTGACTTTAAATAAATAAACAGTTAATAAACTCGCAAATAAACAGTCAACTATTTAAGCATCAAGAACGGTTAAAGATTAATGCTGTCGGCCAACATGTTGTTATATTGAGATTCGATCTCGGGTCTCTTGGATCTCCGTGTCGTTGCGTTAACCACAGAGCCACCGCCTGAACGTTTACGTCAACGTCTTATACTCTTCCAAAGCCTTGATGTAGCCTAATATGTTTCTATTGCAATGTTTTATATTGAAATGTTTTCATTATTTATTCAATTTAATTTAAGTATTGTGATGAATTATTTTAACTACATTTCACTTAAATGCATCTGCTACCAGCTTTCAATCGCTCTGAATGAGCCGCGACGCAGCGGCAGATTACGCAATAGAGAGAATAAACGGACACTTTTCAAAGTCTGCGATTGTAGCGCCTCTTAGCGGTTAAAGGCAGCAAATACACCCCGAATTTCACCGCCGCGGCAAAGCGGCGGCGTTGAAAGTATTATTCTGGTTGGTAACCTACTGTACAACGTTCTCAATGCTTCGGTTTGTATGTAGGGACCCTGATTATGCTACCGTGTTAGTGTTGGGCTATTTTGAGCCTTGTTAGTGGTATTAACTAGCGATTTTTATTTGTCATTACTCTATGCCCCATATACTAGCGTTATACTAGTGTTATAGGCTAAACTGTAAACTGAGATAAAAGTATTTACATTCGATAATCATGAAAACAAATCTCAGATAACAGTTGACTAGGTAACAATGTGTAATTAGACCAAATTTCATTTTGCGCCGGAGTTCTCCTTTAAGATCAGCCGTTGCTGACAGAGACGCGATCTGACCACACAGAGATGGATCCGTCACGCGTCCCATTTTCTCGCAAATCTCTACGTTCATTTAAGGCTTTATTTAAATAATTTAAGACTGCTCTTACATTCATTTGACATCATTTGTGTGTTATGGTTTGTTCAAGCCCGAAAGAGAAGTCGATACTTACACGCGTCTTTTCTGTGTGTGTGTGTGTGTGTGTGTGTGTGTTGTGTGTGTGTGTGTGTGTGTGTAATAGGCAGGAATTATAGCGCGGTTTCTTTTGTCTTGTCTTTATCTTCCATTTTCAAAACAAGCTGGCTATATTGGCTATTATTCGCTTGATTTGGTCATGGGCCTACGCTACAATACGTTTAGAGCGGCCGCTACTGGATGAGATGGCAAACAATAAATAAAAAGCAAATGATAGACTGTAAAAAATGCGCAAAACATGGCACTTTAAAAACCGGATAGTTTATTTATAGTTCGATTTCGGATATTTCACGTCATATTCGAATGCACATTCGAATATCGAATAAAAAGTGACAGCCCTAATGGACATGGTCAGAAACAATGCTCAGGTAGGCCGTGGCATTTAAACGATGCCCAATTGACACTAAGGGGCCTAAATTGTGCCAAGAAAACATCCCCCACACCATTACATCACCACCACTAGCCTGCACAGTGGTAACAAGGCATGATGGATCCATGTTCTCATTCGGTTTACGCCAAATTCTGACTCTACCATCTGAATGTCTCAACAGAAATCAAGACTCATCAGACCAGGCAACATTTTTCCAGTCTTCAACTGTCCAATTTTGGTGAGCTCTTGCAAATTGTAGCCTATTTTTCCTATTTGTAGTGGAGATGAGTGGTACCCGGTGGGGTCTTCTGCTGTTGTAGCCCATCCGCCTCAAGGTTGAGCGTGTTGTGGCTTCACAAATGATTTGCTGCAAACCTCGGTTGTAACGAGTGGTTATTTCAGTCAAAGTTGCTCTTCTATCAGCTTGAATCAGTCGGCCCATTCTCCTCTGACCTCTAGCATCAACAAGGCATTTTTGCCCACAGGACTGCCGCATACTGGATGTTTTTCCTTTTTCACACCATTATTAACCCTAGAAATGGTTGTGCGTGAAAATCCCAGTAACTGAGCAGATTGTGAAATACTCAGACCGGCCCGTCTGGCACCAACAACCATGCCATGCTCAAAATTGCTTAAATCGCCTTTCTTTCCCATTCTGACATTCAGTTTGGAGTTCAGGAGATTGTCTTGACCAGCACCACACTCCTAAATGCATTGAAGCAACTGCCATGTGATTGGTTGATTAGATAATTGCATTAATGAGAAATTGAACAGGTGTTCCTAATAATCCTTTAGGTGAGTGTATGTCTTTTGTTGTTTGATTAAAATTAAATGCAAATAAAAATTACTCACTGCTCTAGACTGAATAACTTTTGTAACTTAATTAAGGATTAATCTGTTTATCCTTTCGTGCCACCTCTGGCTCTCGACAAAACTCGGACAGACAATCACATGCTCAGATACACTTTTTCCATCGTGACGGTTCTGTTGCGTGTTCCCGCCCGGCCTGTGTCCATTCTCAAACCGTATAGTTTGTCGATAGTGCTGCATGGATCATAATCCGCGGGTTGGGCCGGCCAAGTAATAAAAACATAACATTCCAATTAATCGAGGGTGCATGACAGATAAATCATTATGTGTTGAGTTTAATAAAGACACGGAATTCTCATCACGGTAAAACGCAATGAACATGTGTCACTCTTTTACTTCGTTTTCAACAACATAATTATCTTCAGGGAAAACCAATCAAGGAAAACATATAAGGGCTCGACATTAACACTTGTCCGGGACACAGTGGCGGATCTAGAGATTTTTTCCTGGGGTGGCAAAGGGGTGGCATGAGTTTTAGGAGGGGGGCCATGAGTGCGAATCACCTCACCATAATTGGGGGGTGCTGCTCCTTCACTTTTTCTACCAGTGTTTCTCACAAGATTTTTGGTAAATTTGTGGTGAGTGGACCTCTGTCCCTCTAGGGGGGTTTGGGGGAATGCTCCCCCGTAAGAAAATTTTGCGCTTTTTAATGTTAAATCCATCAATCTGGTGCACTTTGAGACTTCAAAATTAAGAGCTCCAACCCATATTCAGTGTGCAAATTGAACAAAGAAAAACTCAAACCTCTTTTAGTTGTGTGATATAGTGTCTGTCTACATTACACTATTACATAATTAATCATAGTTATAATATTAATCACATGACAGTAATAGCCATATATTGTAAAACACATGCACTGAAAAATAAAAGAAACTTTCATAATTAGGTTAGAAGTTAGAACTAATTTCTATATTTGAAAGAGATAAACACATTATCTTTTATTTTGATGGAAACTGCATTGAGCGTTTATTTTGGCGGAAAACATTGTTTACAAACGGTCTCATTCTCTACAATTCTAGTTAAATGCTTAATCGTCCAATATGCAGATGTGGAAATAATGCGTTAACTGGGTAATGGGTTCCTTATAGCCTGTGTTCTGAAAGTAGCCTAGTTCTGCTATGGGCCGTTCAAAAAATATATAATTTTATTTATTTTTTTAAAGGTATGAGATGTATCGGCCCAAAAAGCACGTCGGCCCACCAGGAAAATGCCCGGTATGCCCGATGGTCAGTCCAGCCCTGCTCATTGTTATTATATATCCAAAAGAGAACTGTTTTGATCAACTCCTAAAAGTTAGAAGTTAAGTGCACTGAAATACCATTCTAATTACTAGTAAAAGTAATATTTTACAAGAAGCCTACTGCCTATTTCATAAAATATTACTTTTATGCAATGCACGTCAGCAGCAAACCGTTCTCAATCTCCGTTGCTTCTTAACTTCTGGTTAAATACGGTACGGTCCACAATAGGGGTGTCTGAAATTGCTTCACATTAAAATGTTCCTAGAGTGAAAATAGGAGTTGAATAGGAGTATTGTAACTGTAATTATATATTTTCACAATATCAGAAAAATTATCTGACCCCCCCAAAACTGATGTTTATGTCCCTTTGTGGGGTCTTCATTGGGGGGTATAATTACCCCCCTGTAATTCGAACTATGGACATGGACATTATTCATAATTTAAAATGCTACGGTTTTCATTGAATGTGTTTTGCTCTCAATCTCTACACTACATTACACGGAGTGGGAGTCAAATCAGAGATGTAGCTGGGTTTTTGGATGGTGTGGGTCTTAATTTGTGAATTGTGGACCCTTTCTCTGTGTAATCACTATCAACAGTCTGTGTAATAATCTATACTTAAATTGTACTTTGTAAAAAAACTATTATTGGGGGGTTTGGGGGTATGCTCCCCAGGAGATAAAAAAAAAAAAGAACCCTCAAATGATGTCTTCTAGTGAGTTTTGAGGAAATATGGGCAGATTTAGTCATACAACATAAGCCATCAATAGATTTAGGTTATCTGCATTGAAACAAGATTATAATGCAGGATTGTTGCAATGATAACCACAACTGTAAAATGTGGTTAATCATGCATCAGATTCTGTGCTGGCCTCAGCTTTATGTTGGTTAATCTACCAGCAAACCCAATGAAATATTTAACTGGAATCTAAGCAATTAGCCTACATCTCATGCGCTGACATCAGCTTCAAATGTCTAGACTAGTAGCCTACTCCGAGTAGGGTTTGATAGTAGTGGGCTACTTTTACTTGTTGTGATTGAGTAGAATTTCAGTCATGTAGGGCTAACTGCAAAATGCGTGGTCAATCAGAGTGAAAACGGTCACGTTGTTGATAACAGGTGTCCGTATGAGTCAAACGTGCAGTGCTTGTGCATCCCCAGCTTATGACACCGCTTAGATATCTCAGTTTAATTTGGCATGTCGACCATTTTTCAAAATTGGATAGTCATAGATGCTGGGAAAGTGGATGCATGCCAATTTTGTGACAGCAGTAGTTTAAACACACACAACGAGCTAAACTAACGTTAGACCCTTATCTGACCTGACGATCGTAGAAAATTCGATGAGACAACAAAGTATTGCGGATGTAAATAACGTAACACTGTGGTTGTTGCAGGGTTAACTGTCTGCTATTCGACTTGGTGTCAAACAAACTTACATCAAAAAAACTCACTGATAACTCAGTCACAGCCTCTCTTCTCCGACTCCGAGAAACTGCGTAGGCTACTGCAGACAGAAGCACTGCCTGACTGCTGGAGTGCTGGTGAAATTTCGCGGGGGTCGCGTCGCGTGCTGGTGATGGGTGAAACCATTGTGAGGGGGAGGGGATTCTAAATCGGCGATTTCTGTTTGAGAGGAGTTTGGTGCGGGTCTCCTTGGCCTTAACGTGTAGGTTATGAACATAAAATATAGTTTAAAAATATTATCTGATTCATAAATGGGGTGGCAACAGGGGTGGCAAGACTTTGTCCCAGGGGTGGCAGCTGCCACCCTTTGCCACCCCGTAGATCCGCCCCTGCCGGGACACGTGTGTTTTTTTAAACAAGTGAAAGAGAATTGTACTTGCCCAACAGGACAAATGCCCTGATTAAAACAATTTTCAATATCAAAAAAATAACATAAAAATAACTAGAGAATTCCTGAAAACGCAAGGATGAATATGATATTATTTAATTTAATGTAAGTGGCGATTGATAGCCTATAGTTAATAATATAGTAACAAAGTTGCGCTGTTGAGGCTCGTAGTTATTTATAACATATATTATACAGTTAAGAAACATCACATGACCAGAGTACTGTTTTCCTGAATACCATCATGATTGAAACGAGACTCTGATTTCATAACAGGTCAATAAACAAAGTTAAAATTAAGTCACTTACATTTTAGACGCAATGACTGCTTTTGTTCTGTTAGGGTTAGGGTTCAGCAGCAAAAAATAGTTCCAAACAAAGATCACAGCAGAACCATAACGCATCTCACAGGAACACTCATTACTCAATGATTTAGCGTTTTGAACGAATCGGTTGAGTCAAAGATTCAATTACACATTCATAAACTGCCTCATTCTGAATAAATCAACCCTTTGAACAAATTATTTAATTGAATGACTCAATGACTCATTCATTAAGATGGTCGCCTCCTGCCGCCACCACCGCCGGTGGTTTAGCTTCAAATAATAATTTTTTAAATGTAAATTATTTAATTTTAAAGAACTTTTATTTTAAATAAATGCCCCCGGAGCCCCCTAGAGGTACCGAGCTCCACCCACAAAAATACTGTGGGAAACACAGTAGGCTATGTCATGGTCTATGAAAAATTATTATTAAAATACATGATCAGAATTTTACCACCTCCACCTCGTTTTGAGCCAGGAAAATCCCTGCTACTAATAGACAATCAACATGGACACAGCCTATAAAAAACGATCAATTCCACATCATTTGATAATGACATACTTGAAATCAGCACCACATAACCACTGCAGAGGTGGCACTCAGCAGAGGTTTAAAACGCAAACTCTCAAAACAGCTGCAAACACTTTCCATAATCATTACTAATGTGAAAACGTGGCTTTTTCCGCCTCACTCTCACAGTCCCAAAGGGTAAAGAGGGTGGGAGAGTGGAAGTGAACTTCTGGAAGTTGTTAAAGACAGTCAAGTGGTGCTGGATGATGAGCAGGTGGGCAACATGCATCTCGCTGGAACGTGGAAGCAGGTGGTCTGGAAATACAACGTAGCTGATTCACAATCATTTGAAGAGTCAGAGAGCCAAAAACCACATCTGATCCAAATCAATGACTTCAGCAAAAACTGGCAACAAGGAAATCAATCCCGCTCAGCTGCGTCACTTTCAGGATTTGTGGGTGGCGTGGTCGTTCCAATGGACCAGTTTGACTTAATGGAAGAGCAAATTCAATCTGTAAACACTTTCAAAAACAAAACCTCAAAATTCCTCAAGTAATTCAGACTATTCAGATGGAGGCAAATGCTGCACATATGGTCTTGATGACTGAAAGATGGATCTAACTGTGTGGCAGCTGGCAAGGAAGAATGTTAAGTTGCTTAACCAGCACTATTCCATAAAAAGCCACACTTAAATTCTTCTTCCAGCTTCATTACATCATGTATTTGCCCATTGAGCAGGGCTGTGTGGATACAATCTTTGGGTCTTATTAATAAAACACGAGCAATAATGAATAAGTAAATCGTTCATGAATCCATTTAGCATGTAAAGTATCATTTAATTCAATCCATACAAATGTATTTATATACAATTTACAAACTCTCTCTGCTCATATTTTATAAATAAGACCTATTGATCTTTAGCCTATATTGTGATTCTATTTCTTAACCCATACATTTTATCCTTGTATACATTTTATGTATTTATAACCTTTTCTAAAGCACAATTAACGAACAAGAATGTCAACTAACAGTTTTTTATTGCTAGAGTTTAGGTAACTGCAATTTAAAGGCGAGATGATGCTACTTAAGTTATGGTTCTCACATCTTGTTTTCTACTGGCAACTAGATCCAGTGATACCTTTTTGTGATTTTAGTAGCCCAGTACCTGTGTGACTCGTCATAGACAGAGAAGTAGCACCAGCTACACTGTTCTTTCCGCAAGACGTATGCAGTTCTGTTAATTAACCGCTAGATCGCCAAAAGTTACGGACTGCAGCTTTAGTGACTCTAAAAAACTATGTGTGGTTACATCACGAAAAAAAAATGCCCTGCATACATTGGAGTCATTATTTTATATTATTATTACTTTATATTTTTTTAACAAAAGTGTTTTGGGTGTAGCACCATATAACATTTTACAACAACATTTCTAGTCATAAATGGTCAAATTATCAGAGACTTATTAACCTTTTGTAAATAAATAAATCATTAAAAAAATACAACCTAATAAATGCAAATGTTCAAATCCAAATCACCAATCAGGCACACAAGAAGCAAATTTCCTAGTGTGACCCCAAATCGGTTGCTTCAATGACAAGTAAGAGTTATCGACAGTGAGAATGGCAATCAATGCGACTCAAACATGTAGAGAGAACGCTGCAAAGTTGGCGTAAGATTACAAGGAAAATCTCAGGCAACTGAATAATGAATGATGTGGGTTTATGCAGGCAAGCGGCCTGTAGAGCAGTCGCACACACATGAATACATTCCAGACACACGTACGGTGCCGTGTACTGTGCTGCACATATTTTACTGGAATATTCAATATGCAGGAAAGACAAAAGCAGAAGAGGCAGGCTTTCTTTCGCACAAAGAGAAGGGGGCACAGACAGGCGTAGGGGCGTCTTGCCATCCTTTGCATCCGCAGCCTCTTTGTTCTATGGGCCTGCCGAGATTTACTCTCCACTTCTTTTATTCCCTCCTTTGCTGTTCTTCGCTAGAAATGAATGGGTGTACTTGCACATTCACTGTGGAGCTATGGCCTGCAAAAAACCCACAACAAACTCAAGACGCCTAACATGAAAGCTCTCTGAGTGGTTTCAGCTTTCCTGCTCCGCCACCTCAGACTAAAAAGACTACCTAGAGCTTCTGAGGGAAGCAAAGGTCTGGATAAAGCTTTACGATGGAGATGAGGATGCTGGCGGTTTATAATAAGTATGATGGAGAGGGAACGAAAGCGCCAGCTAAGAGATGAAAAGCGTGATACCCGGACAAGGGAAAGTTAGTGAAAGAAGTCCCAAGAGATGTGAATTATGGAGACGGGTGATTCGGAGTTGAGGCTACCACTGGATTCTTCACTCAACAGCAAACAAATAAATATAGAAATAAAGCTCAGCGGAAGCTAGTTGAACAAACTTTAAGATTCAGAGTAGGTTTAGACCAAACCAAACAAATCCAAGCCGGTTTAGATCAGGGGCCTGTTTCAGAAAGGAGGTTAAGTGAAAACTCTGAGTATGTTAACCCTGAAATGAGGGAAACTCTGGGTTTTCCGTTTCAGAAAGGGAGGTAAGTCAAACCTGAGAAAGCAGAGTAAGTCAAGCCCGTTTCTGAAAGAGAGGTAACTTATACTCAGAGTCAGTTACCATGGTAACTTACTCTGTGAACCTAACCTGGTCAGGAGCAGGTTTTCTTCTGTAAACCCAGAGTTTCTTGCGGTCTCCTCCCCTTTTTTAAAGAGGAAGTGGTGTTTAAACACCAACAATAATACTAAAATGTATTTAAACATTATTTAAGGAATATATATTGTTTGTCCTTGGTTTAATTGACTAAATCTGTTTTGCAGCAGTTTGCCAAAAAATAAAAGGATTAAAACGTTTGCTAAACTTTTATTTGATTACCACCGTTTTTGATCATATATTTGTATTAAATCATTTTAAAAAAAAAAAATCGGAATAAAAAACATTTCATAGAACTCAATTATTTTTTAAACATAATATAATAATTATTAATGATAAAAATAAGATGTTAATCTAATTCATAATCAATTATTGAAATTAGTTGATTAGATTTGTTTTATTGAACAAATGGTTAATTTATTTTACTGTCATTTTAACTGATGATAATAATAACAACCGTAATTTAATAATGCAGTTTATATATTTAATAATTGTTTAATACCATAAACCGTGATATTTTCTGAGACGGTTATCATACTGTGAAACTCTCGTATGTTACAACCCTACATGGGAGAGTCCCCCACCCCCACCCCACCCCCGCTGTTAAAAAAGTAACTCAGCAACTTTTACTCACATTTTAAATGAGCTACTTTTTACTTTTACTTGAGTAGATTTTTAGACTGGTATTTTTACTTGTACTTCAGTAAAAATGTATCAAAGTAATAGTAGCCTACTTTAGGTTGAATAACATTCTTCCAGTTTCACCTCTTATATTATAACAGTAAGTTACTCTAAAATAGTTATAGTTACTACAAATGACATCTTCAACAGTGTAATTAGATTAATGTAATAATTACTATCTTTATAAATATTGGTCTACATATATTACTAAATTCTATATCAACCTCAACCACTTGAACAATACAAGGAGAGACAAGAAACTGAACTTTTAATGCTTTCAAATTAACAATATAGAATTGCATGAATTATTCTTGAATTGATCAAAGTGTGTAGAGGGAGAAGGTTACATAAAAAATATACCTTTTAAAAATGTATGTTAAATCCACTATTGTTTTATACTGAATTGGTCTATAGTCTATGCAGTAGCCTATTTAATGTAATTGCATCATATTTATTTAAATTACAGAAGAATTAAGAGTAATCCCTTTAATTAAATTACAATATTTGGATTACTTGGTAATTAATTACACCCAAGACCTTTTTTTGTCTGCCGCTGTTACCATGGTGACTCATAATATCTGCGCTCCATTGATAATGGCTTTTTATAGTTGTGGTGCACGCGCTTAACTCAGAGTGAGTCAACTCAGAGTTGATTGAACCAACTCATTTCAGCTGTTCTGTAACCGAAAACTCAGAGTTTCCCATCTCAGGGTAAGTCAACTCAGAGTTCAAGTTTTAACTCAGAGTTGGTTGAACCTCCTTATTGAAACAGGCCCCAGGTTCACGACGCTTGCTATGAACGTTCTCGGTCAACTCAGGGTTTGATCTGCAGAGAACACCCAATGACAATAAATATTCACTTCTCTGCTGATTAAGAGATGGCATGAACTGAAACAATGCAGGAAAAAAACACTGGCTTCCATAAATGTTTTTAAGCCCCGTTCACACCGCCAGCAACACGCAGCGACAAGATCCCATTCATTTCATTGCTGGCGACAGTGACCGTTGGCGTGTCAAGCGACATGAGACACGTGACAAAAGTTCAGAAATTTAAACTTTATGCAAATGAAAGCGATTTTCGAAGACTTTCAGTGGAGCTCACGTCACCATCTCGAGTGCAGGCAAGACAGAAGATTTTGAGGGCGATTTCACAGTTTCATATGATTTGAATGACCACATTCATGGATATAATAAAATGATGCATGGAAAAGAAACTGTCGACAGTCTCAGTGAGTTTAATACATTTATATTTCGAATGTTGTAACTGTATGATGCAAGTTTAGCACTGCTGCAGTTCATTTTACAGTTTCCCCTGCATTATGTTGACCATTAGGGACAAGAAAATTGTTTATTTGTCAAATTCAAATGACGAGTGGGATTAATTTGTTGATTGATCGATCGTTAATCTAGTAAATTATTTAATCCACTGAACACTGTGGTAATATAAAAACACTCTACCAACAGCTAGGGCTGGGCGATAAATCGATTTTATCGATTAACTCGAATGTGTAGCTTACGCGAGTTTACGCCGATTTTTTTGAATGAAAATCGGTTTTCTCTTTAACAACCGCCGACGCGCCCATATGGGCTCCCGTAGTTCCGACCGCGCTCAGCGCTTGCCATGATAGAGATACACAAACAACATGGCAAATGAACAAGACCGCGGCAGCAGAAGCACACCCGCCGAAAACATTTACAAACTGAATCTGCAGGGCCGCCAACTCTCACGAGTTCACTGAGAGACACGCAATTGTCACTTTTTACACGCTCTCACACACACATCCATTTCCTCACGCAGAGAAACATCGCGAAGCAAAGAGGACACTGACACCGACATACAAGACAGAGCAGGTTACTGTTGATATGAAACAGATTCTCGGCTCTCAGATTCTGTTAATTTTATTACGAAATTCAAACAATAAACACCGTTTTGGCGCTTGTAAATGTGACGTGAAAGATCGCTGACAGATCTCAGTTCAAGCGGCACATGAACCGATCATCTGTTACTCTTCACTACTAACTTACCCAAATGTAGCTAATAAAATCAATCCATCAGTGTTTTTCAACCGCGGAAAGATGTCCATAAAACAGCTGGAGAACAACATGTGTCACGTAACGTTACATTTACCTCAGGATGCCTTTTAATGACCCATAGCACGCATGTTAGTTGGACTTAAAATAATTGCTATAGAGAGGAGTATTTGGCTAAATATGATAACTATATTACACATTTATTATATTTTACCTATATCATTAAAATATTATAACATTGTTTGTTATTATAAAAAACGCATTATGTTTACTTTGAGTTAGTTTTAACCTTTAATAATACCAGCTGACAGGGCTCTCTGTTTACAGCATTAGGTGATTTATTTTTGGAGAACAATTAACATAACACATTAGCATATCTACTGTACCTAATATTTATCCAAAGGAATTGATATTGAATCAATATCAGAATCAAAAATCACATGAATTGAATTGAAATTGTGAAATTTGTGTTAAGCAATAATAAAAACAGTAGCATACCAGTCTTTATGCATGTAAACATTGTGTTTACATAGTTAATAAACTTGATAAAATGATGTTTAGTTACCAAATAATTTGACAATCACAATAAACTTCTTGTGATGCAAGTTTTTTTTTCTTTACACATCCCCCCCAATCCACCCATTTTATGTTATGTTACATTTACACTAGGCTATTTACAATGACAGGACCCTCTGGTCTTTTTGGGTTGTTGTTTCTGATGCACTTTAATCCAGATAATATCCCAGAAGGGAATATCAAAACAAAATAAAGTAAAAACTTGTTTTGAACAATTTCTTTGTCATCTGAGGATTGATTTTAAGTAGGGAGAGAAAAAAATCGATTTAAATCGTAAATCGGATTTTTTGTCAAAAAATCGGGGATTTTTTTTTTAGGACATATCGCCCAGCCCTACCAACAGCATACTGTTACTTTTAATTCTTTTGAGCCTAATCCAAGTCAAATTAAAATGATTTAGTTGTATATATATAACTTGTGATGGTATTTTTATATAGATATGGCCAGACTTGCAGTCTACCAAAAACATAAGAGCGACAGCACTACGAACGGTACAGTACAGAGACTAGCGGCATAAAAAGTCGCTGGCGGTGTGAACGGGGCTTTATAAGACAGCTGAAGGAAAATATCTGACTATTTTAATGCAAGTCATTCAACTGAACTTATAATTAACCATTTATATGGGTTCACAAAGCTTTAAAATTTGCTTTATATATAAAGCTTTTATTTGTGCATGCATTTAATTTAATTTAAATTAAAAGTTGAATATTCAAAATATAATTGCTTTTGTGTAATGCATTATATTATCTAAAATACTTTCA
Source organism: Chrosomus eos (assembly GCA_036326025.1). Taxonomy (NCBI): domain Eukaryota; kingdom Metazoa; phylum Chordata; class Actinopteri; order Cypriniformes; family Leuciscidae; genus Chrosomus; species Chrosomus eos. Next base: position 26,928,029 of record CM070834.1, read on the forward strand.
CTGTGAACTGAAGTGATTTAACTCGCAGGCTTTGACATCTGAGACATTCTAATTGAAATTGTAAAGTTAGCCTATTTAATGAAAATAAAATAAAAATAGCTGATGATGATGATGATACATTGTGATTGGTCTCAAATATTTACAATACCTTATTTGACCAAATTGGTTAATATCATAAAGTGAGACTATTTGTTGATCAATCTCACTTATAATTCCATGGAATTTTCCAGCAGCTTTTGATTATGAACTAAAAGTTTCCAGTGACAGTCACATCAATGAAGAATATTTTAGTATTCAGAACACATTTAAAGCAGACAAGCTGGACATTCAGACATTCACATTCTGACTCTAAAAAAACATTGAAAGCAATCAATGTTATTCTCACATAACCTGACATCTGATCTACCTACAAGCTATTTCAAAATCACATTCAAAATTAGTAGAATAGTTATATTATTAAAAGTTACACAAAAATACAAAACCATATGTGATGATGAAATATACTGGGCAATTGCAAATAAGAAACCAATCTCACACCTTTGGCTTAACTTTAACTTTCCTGGAAGAGCTAATGCTGACATTAAATTGAAGATTACTTCTATAAACAATCTTGTTAAAATTCAACAGAGGCAGAGCAAATTACTTTAAAATAGGATTTGGACAAAGTCCTTTCTCAACAAGCAGAATGGTTTCCACTATAGCGCGTGCCAGGCACAAACCGCAAGCTTGTTGCCTGTTTAGGTGTCAGCTAACTCTAACTTCTTAGACAGCGCAGTGAACACAATATAAGAACAACAAAGTTGGAATAATCATATATTTTAATTACTATTGTGATATCTAATCATGTAATGTACTGCAGTTATCATAATCAAGTCCATGCAGTGTGTCGTGACTTGGCATGTAAAAGGAAAATTAACATGGCATTTCACTCTTTCTGATGGAAATATGCTGGACAATTTAGTTTGGGTGGATTTAAACCTAATATATGATATCATCTGTAAGTTGTTGAAATGTTGGTGGATTACCAAAACAAGCCATTGAGGTTATGCATCACTCCAAAACCATCTCCAAGCAGCCAAACAACGGATCATCTCCATTTTGCCAAAAATATTTAAAAACAAAATTCAATCTCTGGAGTCCCATAACAGAGCGATACAAAGGGACTCCCTACGCAACATGTACATACCATGCACCTTAAGGCTGACATACACTGCACGACTGAAAATCGGAAGAGATTTTAAATCATTAGACATTGGCCGATAGAGATGCACTGATCGACCGACCAGGGACCAGAATCGGACATTTTTCAGCATGATCAGTAACCGGACGGTCAGTCTCTCGTCTCCCCAATTCATGGACGGTCCGTTTTGTTGCCAGCGGCACAGGCAACAACGTCAGCTGCGCGTTCTTACTCGCTTCTCTCCAACGGCGAAGTGACACACACCCGCCTCCTCTCACTCACTCATCTCATTCGCTCCGGTTAAACAGCCTTGGGCTCAGTATCAAGCAGCTTGTGAGTCACAAGTACCAAATACGTTCAAATACACACAAAATTGTCAAAATGCCAGTTTTGGTGAGTATACTATTCAGTTAAACAGTTCGTTTTGGAACCTTATTAGTTGAGAAATATAAGTTTTTGTGTAATAGTATATTGGATCCGTATATAAACTCTTAAAGTGACAGCAGCCTAATATTCCTGATGTTGTCTGTCATGTTAATCAAAGAACAAAAGACAGAGAAAATCACTCTCCACTCTTGACTTCATAGATTTAACTAATTGTAAGCATTAATCTGCATATCATTTTTACAATAAAAAAACTATCCAGTGTTATTTTACATTTGATTGCTTTAATTTTTGTAGTATTTCTTACCTGAATATACAGTATAACCACCTGAAAAAAATTAAAGCTGTTTATTTCATCTCTCTCCTCTATTGCATTTATTTGTGCTGTTGCTTAAAATTTGTTTACTGTAGCATTTTTCAAAAATATTGCCTTCGAATATTCGGGCTCATACAAATCGAATAACTGACTGTAAACGAGCTCAGGGTTTGAAAGTAACACCTGCAAGCCAACCAACCAAATGCGGGTGAAAAATCAATCTTGGTAACAGAGTGTTAAATGCATAAATGTAAACATCTCTGAGGACATTTGTTTTCTTGTTTCAACCTCGTCTTTCTTACAAAAAGGGCCGTTTATCATTTTTATAGATTCTACATGATCTTATACATTTATTTTGTAACCATTTCAAGTGTAACCATTATTGATGCACAAAAAGAAAAAAATCCGGGCCTAAAGACTTTAATGTTCTTTTTTTTAATAAGTTGTATGAATATTAAACTTTTTAATAAATTTCACAAACAATTGCAGCAATGCTGAGAATTGAATGTGTACTTGTGTCAGACTGTAATTGATAAAAACACATTTAAAGGTGCCCTAGAATGTGAAATTGAATTTATGTTGGCATAGTTAAATAACAAGAGTTCAGTACATGGACATGGCATACAGTGAGTTTCAAACACCATTGTTTTCTCCTCATTTAAATCTAGTTTTTAAAAAACACCCCTGAAAAACAGGCGAATCTCCACATAATACCGACTATGACGCAATAGTCGGGATCATTAATATGTACGCCTCCGAAGATTTGCATATGCCAGCCCTCAAAGCCAGGCAATGCGCAGCCGAACCATCGGCACAAGCGAGGATCAGAGGGAAAATGGCAGATCATGGAAATAAATGCTATGTTCCAGGCTGTGCAGGGAATGTGAGGACTTTTCATACCCTTCCCACAGAAAAGAAATGTCAACAGGCGTGGTTGTTGATGTTTATATATAATCGGATACCGCAACAGTTTAATTCGAAGTTGTTCGTTTGCTCTGCCCATTTCACCACGGACTTATTTTCGAACCTGGGACAATATCAAGCTTCTCTCAGCATCTCAAACTAAAGAAGGGGGTAATTCCAACTATATTCCCGTAGGGCTGTCAACTTTAGTCATTTAGTCGACTAATCGGTCGATGCCGTCTTGGTCGACTGACATTCTCATTGGTCGACCAGTTGAATTTTTATTTTTTTTTTACCAATAGAAAGATATTTTCATTGATTTACTCCTTGATATTTAATCCTTTATAAGCAGTTATATATTGCTGTATTCTAAATATAATTAGACAATGTTTTATCCCCAACTCTAAATGCTTTGGGCTATTTTGTAACAGTTTAGCGCACCACGTGGAACACTCGGGAACCGCACCTGCGGCTGGCTCTACTGCTGCTTCGCGCTCAGTAAGGAATATAGGTAGTTTTGCTGTATTCATTTAGTTAGAACACTACTTGTTTTGGCATTAGGGCCTGTTCACATATCGCGTCTTTTGCGCGCTCAAGTTCGTTATGCCAAATGTAGGCGCGCGGCATGCGCGCTCAAAATGAAAGCGACGCACTCGTTTTTTTTCCAAGCGCGTCCACGCCGCATCGAGATAAAAATCTCAACTTCTGAGAATGCCGCAAGTGTTTTCCTTGCTGTAACGGAGAGCGCCCAAGAACCCAAGAATGTGGACGTGTTAGTGTTTTTGGCCCACAACATAAAAAAGGTGGACTAGGCCTGCAGATCTGTAAGTAGCCTTAACGGCTTTATTATGCTGACTCAATAGATAGTTTTCTCATGATTTTGTTTTTATTTGTACACTTGACGCGTTTGAAAATAGCCTAAATAATGTAACAAAACGAAAATAAACCTATATGCCTTCCTACTATAGGCTACAGCCTATTATTATTAGGATTGTTTTTTAGGCTATTTGGGTTTTTTCTGTGTTTGTTTTAAAACGCCTAGATCGGCTGGTCAAAATTTAACCCATAGCTTTGAAAGTAAAGAAGAATATACAGCCTGTAGAAACGAGAGCTTTTGTTAGGATTTTTCATTATTTGGCAGTAGCAGTTATATTTTTTGTAGCGTGTGATGTGGTCAGGTGCGCGATTGTGACTGTCACTATAGAGGACGTACAGAGCTCCTCACTTTGCAGTTAAAAAATCACTTAATTTTCATAGAATTGTATTATTATTATTATAGTTTTATGTAGCCTATTATTGATGTTTTTTCGTTGTTGTTTTATAAATGCTCTATGACAATTGTTTAATAAATGTTCAATCAAAATGCAAAACATCGCGTCTTTTTTTTATAATTTTTTTTTTTTTAGTGGACTAATCGTTGCGCAGGACAGGACTTTGGTCGACTGAGGATTTCTTTGGTTGACTACAGCCCTATATTCCCGCAACCGGTAAGTAGTGATTTTATTAACGATAATTTACACTGTGTTAGATCCAGCGCAAGATCCTAGTACAGTAACAAATAGCAAACTCCAAGTAACGAGCATACATAACTAACGTTAAATAATTCTCAGTGAATAAACTATACAGAAAGCGGTCAAAGAACAATCCACTCAGCGCGAGTTTATCTGGACTCTTGCCAAACTCGTTATGAAATCAATGACGCTGTTAAGGCCTGTTCACACCGGGACGAATTTCGCACACGTTATTCGCCGACGTTTAACGCCTCGTGACTAAACAAAGGGGGCCAATGTGAGTGTTCACACCGACGCGTAAAACGCCGCGCGTAAAAGCGTCATTTTTAAAAAAAACGCCTCGGGTTCGTTTTTTCAGTTTGACGCGCCGCGTCAAAAACTATCCGACCAATGAGATTGGCGCTTTTGCTCACGTGTCTGGAGCTTCTGAAGTTACAGTAAAACACAACTTGGGGGCGCTCAAACACAAAACGGTCTTGCCGAGCACACATACGTAATGGCGAAGAAGATATACAGCGTCCGTCTACTACACTCTGCCGGGAAGAAATAAGACAAGGAAGACGAGACGAGATCTTGTTGTTGTCTATATAAAGAGACACCAACGAGAATAAAGAACTGTGTGACAAACGCGACAAACTTGCTCTCTTCTTCTGAGTGACAAGCGAGTGTCAGAAGCACTTTGTGGACCGGGGTATTTCTGTACATTAAGCGTCATCTAAAGTCAGGGAATGAATTTGCATGTTCACTCGGCTCATCGTCAGCGAAAAACGCTTGGGTGTGAACACAAAAAACGCGTTGAAAAACGCTGACGAATAACGCGAGCCGATATTCGTCCCGGTGTGTAAGAGCCTTTACACTGCACAACGAAGCTCTTACTGTATGTAAGTTACATCATCGTGTTTGCATTAGTGAAAGCATTAGAGAGAGTGCAGAAACTGCGTTGTCTCGCGATCAACACTGTCATCTGCTCAATGCTAATCACAGCAACATTTTATGTGATGGAAATAGATTTAAATACTTTAAAAACATCTCAAGGTTCGTTAATCTCGATAGCTGTAATAGTTAAAACGTATATAACAGCTGTAGTAAAAGTATTCGAGACAGTTTCACATGTAATACGTAGCTATTTCATATGCAAGCAGGTCAGCCAATCACAGCAGTGACCGGTTCTCACAGCAGACATGCCCCTTCAAACAGAGTGTTCAAATCAGAGACTAAATTCAGGCTAGGAAAAATGCCTTTTATTTCTAAATTATGACTATTTTTGATATAAAAAACATACTAACATTATAAGGGCAACACAGGAAACATTATAAAATAATAAAATAACCCCATTCTATGGCACCTTTAAGAATGAATTTCCAGTCCAGTGGAGTTAGAGTAGGCCCTATATCCAAAAGCTTTTAGAGTAAAAGAAAAGTAAACTGTTGATTAGCTAGCAGCACATTCCATTTATCCAGCTATAAAAAAGAAGAAAAACATCACTATGCTAAACCGCAACATTATGTTGTTTCGCCACAAACAATTACACACAATTTAAAGGGTCATGAAACCCCCCTCTTTCAGCTTAAGTCTAGCTCACAATCTTTTTGAAAAATGCAACTTAAATGGGCGTAGATGGCTGTGAGAAGGGAGGGAGTGGGTGTGGTATGGTATCCAATCACTGTCATCACCAGTGTCCCATGCACATCGACTGTCACTAAAAATCAGTGGTAAAACGTGAGGAAATGCTAAAAAATGTTTATAGCTGGCAAAGTTAAAGTCTTATGAAATACACTGACACTTTATTATTGTCCTTTCACAAGTAACTGAATGCCCTGCTACATATATTAGCCTACAGTAATCGTAATTCTATTTAAAACACATTAATGTAGGCTATAATTATAATGTCATTATAAAATATATAGTTGTTTATATACACACTATAAATGCATATATTTGAAAATAATAAATTTTCCGCTTTAAAAAAAATCGCTCTGTGCATAGCCTAGATCTACGCGTAATACCCCCATAATAAAGACGGCTCTGTGGAGGTGGATGACTTCTCATTTTAGACACACACACACACACACACACACACACACACACACACACACACACACACACACACACCTCTGAAGGGATAGAAAAGTCCCACTGCTGGTACTGCATCACTCGCAAGACGCAACCTGCATTGATTGTCAACAAGGCGAAGTCCATTCTCCAGTTCTCGAAGCTCTCTCTCGTGTGTGTTGTTGGCACCGCACAAAAATGTTCGCGCCGCGACACACACTACTGTTTAGATGTGTCCGTGGTTGTCTAGCCGTGCCCTGACAGCATCGCGGGGAAACATATTCAACCCACTTGGACTTTTGCACGACGAAAACTAACACTTTTGTGTCCCATGATTGCCTCTCTCATCTAGGTACTACGCGATATCACAGTTTGATGTCTGTCATAGGAAAGATCCAAGTGGTGTCATGAATAATTAAGAGACAGTGTCTTCTCATAGGATATGAAAACTCAGTTCATTAATAATTATGAGACACCGATGAGTCATCAACGCACTCACAGTGCTCTGCCACGTAACAGCCTGTGACGTGGACACGATGAAGATTTTAAACCCGGAAGACGAAAAAACCCTCAAATTTAATCATTTTAACCCTACTATTAAATCTAACAGATGCTAACATTGTCTTCAATGGTGTTCAACACACATACCTCTGTTAAAATCTCAGAAAATTTGGTTTGGGGTTTCATGACCCTTTAACAAAAGGTGCCTGCACCTGTACCAATTTATTTATCAATGTGGTACCACTGCAAGGACATACAAAGAAGTCAAACCCAGCATTACACAATGAATGGCAATGAAAAGGCCAACTATATCAATATCCACCTCCTTTCAGCTGAATTCATGCATGCTTAAAAGATCCCTTCAGCTCTGGCATCCATTACATTACAGAAACTTGACTGAAGGGCCTGTTTGTGCAAGACACCCAGAAGAACAGGGAGTCAGAAAAATGATGAGTAGGATAACATTTAAAGGGATACTCCACCCAAAAATGAAAATTCTGTCATCATTTACTCACCCTCAAGTTGTTGCAAACCTGTATGAGTTTCTTTCTTCTGCTGAACACAAAGAAAGATATTTTGAAGAACGATTGGAACCAAACAGTTGTTTGGCACCATTGAACCAAACAGTTGTTTGGCACCATTGACTTCCATAGTAGAAAAAAAAAATACTATAGAAGTCAATGGTGCCAAAGTTCCAATCGTTCTTCAAAATATCTTCCTTTGTGTTCAGCAGAAGAAAGAAACTCATACAGGTTTGCAACAACTTGAGGGTGAGTCAATTATGACAGAATTTTCATTTTTGGGTGGAGTATCCAGATCTTACAGAAAGCAAAGAGAAGCACCGATGTATCGGACGCAATTTTTTTTATCAATTTATAAACAGCAATGCTCATTGCTCAACTTAATGGGGGCAAACTGACAATAAAAAAACCCAGTAAGTTCTACAGTTAAAATGTTCCTTGATACCTTGGATTAGGAAATGTATTCTTAAATGTAATGCCCATGGGTTAGTTTTCACCAACTATTGCAGTTTTACCTTTGGACTTAAAGGCACAATATGGAACTTTTCGGCTTTCAAAATAGCAAAAATAACTGTATCTATGTTATATATTTCTTTTAGTTGTGTACTAACATTATCCCAAAAGTTCCCACCAACTTTCAAATCCGGAGAAATTTATATTTTAATTTGAAGACACGGGCCGTGTCTTTATTTCCGTTTCGTCGCCCGTCTATGACGTCATATAACCTTTGACTCTAGTTTCTCTAACTTCGTGCGGATCCCGGCGAAAAACCGCCAAACGCAAATGTAAACACCGGACGCACGTCACAAAAAAAAGAAGACGATAAAGAATCAATAGTTGGATATCAATAATGGACCATGATTATGCTTTGCCTGCACGTTCTGCTGCTGGAGGCAGATCCGTGAAGCGGAAACGCACGGGTGAAAGAAATGACTCGAGAAGGGTTTGGGACAGGAGAAGAGACATGACTCGCGTTAACATTGGAGTTGCATTTCCACGAGCTTCGTGAGTGACAAGCTGGAACTACAGAGAGATGCCGATCTCGCTTGCATTCTAATAAACAAGTAAGCACCCATTCAGCTAACTATATCTATCCGTAACTTATATGTTGTGAAACGATGATGGCATGTGTAAAACGCAGACGGACTAGCTCTCATGTACAGTATAATGTAAATTCACATTTGTTGTAGATATAGCTGCAGAAAGAAGCTTCATATGCAGTTCACCATCTTTTTCAATATCATAGTATAAACGTAATTATAATTATTAACGAAAGGTGACCGTGTTTTTTAACATCTATTAATACTAGCTAGATGGAATATTGATTCAATAGCCCTGATAATTCATATATCTCTCCGTTCGAAGAGACGTGATTTTAAAAACACTAAGTTTGAATGAGTGAGGAATGTGGAGAGCGACAGAGCGCGCGTGTTCATTACAATGGCATTACATAAAGTTAATAGCCGTAACTAAACGTAACAAGAATAGAGATATAATATAAATAACAACACATTACCTCGTCAGTGAACATGTTATCTGCTGGAGATGCTAGATAGCTGGGGAATGACAGATCGCGCGTGTCCCAATGAACATCATATAGCTGGTTGGCGCGCGCACTCCCTCTCTCTCTCTCTCTCTCTCTCTCTCTCTCTCTCTCGACAACGACAACAACTCCCATGAGCACACGCTCTTTCACGACGTCATCAGAATACGTCTTTTGCTATTATTTTGATTGAGTGACCCCTGGTGGCCAAAAGTTACATACTGTACGTTTAATACAATCAAATCATTGTTTTTTGGGTAGGTCATGGGAATGTCACAAAGAAAATTGAGATAGATTTTTCGGAGACAATTTGTGTCTGTTTTTTTCAACTTATTTTGAGATCTCCACAGCAATTCACCAAAAAGCCATGTTAATAAAAACAGTATGGAACTTTAAGATACAGCTGTTGTTTGGTATTTGAATGATATAATGATGCTACCTGCAGATAAATAGTCATTTCTGTTGAGTCATTTAGGAAAAATGTACACCAGTGTTTTGAGATTATCACATTGGTAGCTATTTTGCAGAGTAAGTAGGCCTAAAGCATCCTTTTGCTGGTTGGTTAGTCAAGCAACAGGATGCTTTATATATAACATTATTGTTGGAAACTTTATATTATGTTATACAGACAAACCATTTCTGTCAGTCAGTCTAGTTTTAGTTGTGACCATCAATAAAGCACATGCATGCACTAACTTTTTGAAAACTTGAGAAAAGCCATGCAGTTTTTCATTGGGTTTAGCTGGGCTAATATTGAATAATTATAATGCCTCTCATACATTTGCACCATAAAGAGTGACCATCACTTGCAGAGTAAATCATCCGAAAGATTGAATTGAAACTCTCAAATTTTCAGGTGAAGAGCACTGACGGATCAAAACAAGGCCCACAGGTAACGTTACTACTAAGGTCATTCGGCGTTGTATTTTAGGGTTGACAGCTGAATCGTTAAGTTTGTAATTTAAAATACAACAACAAAAAAATATATATATTAAAGTGTGTTGTGATGTTAAGGTTTAGCGATACCGTTATCCATTCACCACATGAAATTAGCATGGTGCCTTTAGCTAAGCTAATAGGCTAATTAGCTAGCATGTATAACGGGCCTGCGAACCGTTTAATGTATAACGTTTAAAAACACAAACTCCATAATTATACACACAAATAAAACAGACATGACAGTTGGACAAATGCCGTCAGAGACCGTTCAAGCTCATTTGAAGCTAACGTTAACTAAAGAGATGTTTTAGCGGTAACGTTATAACGTTACCACTGACGGCAAGAAAAATGTACAGATAAGAATGTATCTGATAAAGTAGTGGACTGTCTACCTAGTCAACATTTTAAAGCGTTATATGAAGGTAAAACGCGCCTATTGTGCTCCAAAATGCTGCACGCTCCTGTCATGCCCAAAGAGGATGCCTAATGCCTAAGTAACGTTAGGCAGCTCACTAGGGTTTGAAACAAGAGGGAAAGACAAGTGTGTGGATTGTGTAGATTTAATAGAACACGCTTCAACGGGAAGGGATCATAAATTGGTTTAAAATTGAGAAATAAGAGAGATCATACTGTTATATTAACCGTGTAGTGCTCTTGATCAGCTGAGAGTGTGACGTCACGGGATCCGCACCTTCATAAATAACGGGCCTCTGCATCGACACACAAGATCTTTAGAAAGCAAAAGCCCGGGCATACTCACGCTTTATCCACCAGCTCCCTGACTTTCCACATATTCAGCATCTCGGCGCTTTAGCAGGGGCTCTCCGCCTCGATATCTCGTCGTCCAGTCCGCACTAAAACACAGGTGGACTCGGATATCTGTTACCGATAATAACAGAATCCCTCCTCAGCCCCTTCCGCCTCTCCAGCGCTAATCGACACACAGCAGCAGGCAGCAGCACAGCGGAGCGGACAGTTACTACGGTGACGCGTCAGGATGGAGAGGACGCGGCCATGACGTCGTATGTGGTCATCATGGGAAATGTAGTTTTTCGAGAAACGTTAACGAGCCAAGTAGCTACTACTACAACGCAAAGCACTAAAGGGGTCTTGAAATGCAGTTTTTGATTTTTATACTAGGTTTCTCCAGGACAGGTTAGTTTATATACATTTTGCAGAAACAGATCAGGCATATTCTTTATTTCTTAAGACTTTAAAGATTTTAAATCGAACTAACCAGGTTAGCTTGGTTACACTTTATAGTGGTTACAAGGTAACCCAACCGAATTATAGGCTATATATATTACATTTATTTATTTAGAAATATATGGATCATTCTCGCTATGCAGTGCATTTTGAGATCTGTACACTGTAAAAATTATATGATCAATAAGTTATGACAACATGTTTTTACATTGATTTAACTACCTTAAAAAAGCATATATTATATCAGAAGAAGAAATATGTCACATTTTCTGTCACTCATCAGCGTTTGAAAACCTAGACTAAGCTATGCCTAATATGGTTTATAAATTGTACGTTTATTATTGTCAAATAAATACAGGGTTTCTCCACATAAGAATACTTTAATTGTCTTTCTAAGTTAATAATACCATTTTATAATATACACATACCATTTCAAACCAAACCATACGGTTTTGCTAATACACTGTTGACAAACTTAAACAGTGTAAATGGTGCATCTAAAATAAAAGAAGATTAATAATATAGTCGTCATGGCTATATAATAAAAGTGGCAATCATCAGGGTCCAAGCACCAATGGCTCATGATGTGATGTGGTTTTAAGTCCATCTTGAATGAATATTCTGAAAGATAGCGTTTGATCAAAATATGTGTGGTGTATGTGTGGACTCATATTTAAGTTTAGATGAAATGCATGGACGGGACAATTTCAAATAAATGTGAAGATTTTCAGCTCATTTGCTGCTCCAAACATTAATCTGAAATATTTATCTCAAGGCCCTTTTCATTTTTATTATATTTTTCTATTGTATGTATTGCCTTCTAACCTTATGCTTGCAGTTTATTTTATAATTCATACCACAACAAAAAAGAATGATCTTTATAGATTAAAAATATCTATATTATAGTGAAAAAAAAACCCATAAAATTGTCTCTTTATTTTAAGTGAAGAACTGTATTTTGAATCATGTCTGGCAACTTGAAAATGTGTTTTATTTTTTTATTTATTTTTAAATTGTTGGCCCCCCCAAAAAAGAAAGGGGTCTAAAAAACTGGAACATTTAAGGATCTGTAAGAGTTTCACAAATTTACATTTACACTAATAATATAAAACTAGTCTGTCAGTACATCATATTATACAAATGTTCTAGATCTATTTCCATTCAAAGGGATGGAAACTGATAAAAAAAAAAAACCATTAGGCTTAAAACAAGATTCCTTATTCTGTGGCTTCCTCTAGTGGACAACTTTATCATGACAGCCTTTATCTTTCAGTTGAAATTGCTGAATTTGAGCATCATAAATTCATGAAAATATAGGTAGATTTGCTCAGAATTACTTCTCAGTATGTAAAAAGTTGTGAGAAGTTATAAGACATTTAGACATACTAGTCATAATGGGCCATACCGGACACATATAAAAAAAATTAATCCCCTAAACAGTTAAATAGATCAAATCCTTTGATAAGTTTTGTCAGAATGGTCTAGAGCTGGAGCTAGAGTTTGGTGAAGGTCTGACAAGACAAACGGCCTAGGAGGAGGTACCATTTTTTTTATATTGTTTTTATACAAATTAGAATGGAAGATTATGATTTTAGATCTTATTAACGATTGTTCTGGCTTCAAGCGAAGGATTCAGAAAAAATAAGAATTTTGATTCTGTCGCACGGTTGCTGAGTTATTAGCTAAAATGGTTATTATATTGGTTATTATAGCACCACCTTGTGGATGATTTTCACAAAATTAGGTACACATCAATTTTCACAAGATGTACAAATATATATATTTTTGTAACTGTTGGCCATTCAGATTTTGTGTTAATAGCTGCAGAAATTAGATTTTTTGAAAGCATCCAAGTCATAATAGACTAGAGAATAATAAGACGTCCAGCAAAGAAGATGCATGTCAATTTTCAACTTTATGGATCATACGTTTGAGGAGTTTTAATGTTTTTTTAGTTGTAGTGCCCCCAATTGGTGGAATTTTACATAAGCCTTGTGTCATCGTCCTCAGAATGTCCTGTTGTCTTTGTGTGTTAAGTTTTATTAAGCTTGAAGATTGTGTTCAGCAGCTATAGGTCAACTACTTAATGGCTGTTGCCTGAGCAACTAATTAACTTAATCAAAATTTACATTATTTTGATAACTTTTTGCCAGCACCATCCCTAGCTACGGTGTACCTATTTTGGTAAAAATTAGACCGACAGCCTATAGGAATTCGAAAAAGTAGGCTTTCAGGAAATTTTTAAATGGTGGAAAAATGTTATAGGTGGAAATGAAATCAGAGATATTCATTTTGTAGTGCTTGACTCAAGGATATTGTTCCAAAGTTATGATAAAAAAAATGCAAATTCTTTTATTTTAGAGCCACTTAGAGTCAGGCGGTTGTGTGTCTGTGCTCCACAGTGCACGATTAGGAACATCTTGCCAATTTGATGGTCTCTTTGATTTACAGTCTCGGACGCCCATACAGTTTTAGGACAGAAAGATAAGGAAGAAGGCCTTCTAGCGGTGCTGCATTTTGTGGACGAACATTGTTTTGGTTGTGCTTTGGCTCTGTGTTAGCCTAGAGGTAGAGTTGTGACGGTTTCGCGTGATTTCCATAGGCGATTTGCTTGCTATTTGAAAACAAAGAAGATGCTGCTGGTGAACAGCGGTCTTTCAAATCGCTTTGGCCGCGACTCTGGATGACCACCGTTTTTTGAAATAGGGCTTATTCACTTTCTTTCCTTCATTTAGATAGGTGTGCAAATGCATTTTTGTCTCAGAGCATGCATTGTTTTAGTTTGACAGGGTCGGTGCTAGCTTAGCTTAGCACAATGAATGGAATCCTTTGTTGCCAGCTAGCATGTCCTGAGTAAAAGTGATTAAAAAAAATAAACAAACCCATGTAATTACTTTTTGTGGCCTGCGTATTCACAACAAGTACAAATAGTGATGCAAATTAAAACTAGGCGATTTTCTAGGCAGATATTGACTTGGGACTATATTAGGGGGAAGCACAGGCGAAGCACTGCTGCTTAGGCGAAGCACTGCTACTGTGGGATTTCATGTGTTGCGTGATATCTCTGCGCCCAAGTAGCAGTGCTTCGCCTAAGCAGCAGTGCTTCGCCTGTGCTTCCCCTAATATAGTTCCAAGTCAATATCTGCCTAGGAAATCGCCTAGTGTTAATTTGCAGCGCTATTTGTACTCGTTGTGAATATGCAGGCCACAAGAAGTAATTATGTGGGTTTGTTTATTTTATTTAATCACTTTTACTCATGACATGCTAGCTGGCAACAAAGGATTCCATTCATTGTGCTAAGCTAAGCTAGCGCCGACCCTGTCAACCTAAAACAATGCATGCACTGAGACAAAAATGCATTTGCACACATATCTAAATGTAGGAAAGAATGTGAATAAGCCATATTTCAAAAAACGGCGGAGTGTTCCTTTAAGTCATTCCTAAAAAAGGAAGATGTGTTCGGAGTTTTGACGACCGGATTTTGATACGGCAAAAGTTTAATATATCAACTAGCTCTGCTGGTGGGAAACGCATGGGACTCACTCAGCCACAGCCGTTCGTTGCTCTGGTTGGTTGTAGCGCTGTCCTATTGCGTGCAGAGGGAATTTGAAAGACAAACATTTATCCCGCCCCTCGGATTGAGGTATGCCAATTGTGAGTTCCCAGCCCTAACTTCTTGAAGTAGGTCTGGCTTGCCAGGCTAGCTCTGCGTATTTGTGTGGATGAATATGGTTTCTCCTACTGCTCATAAAACATTCACTACTAGGCTTAAAGGAGAACTCCGGTCAATTTTAACATTGAACTATTTTTTTTGTACATTTGGAGTGCTGTCAGTACAGAGAACAACGACAAATATCGGTGTTTCCTACACCGTGTTATCCTCTTTTTAAAATTTACACCATGTTGACTTAAACAGGGCAAGTTTTAAACCTGCTTTTAGCCTCTTAACATCCTTGAGGTGTCATTAAAAGTGCACAGCCAAGAGGCCGAATTTTAAAAAGAGGATAACACGGTGTAGGCAACACCGATTTTTGTCATTGTTCTCTGTACTGACAGCACTCCAAATGTACAAAAAAATTAGCTCAATGTTAAAATTGACCAGAGTTCTCCTTTAAGAGATATAACCAGTTTAAATGGAAATGATCTCAAACTGACTACAGCTGAAGACGTTATGGTAGCTTTACCCAGCATAGCGTTACTTTCTTGAAAAGTACTGTGATAACGTTCGAGGTTGTGGGCAGGAAGAAGACAAGGAATCGGCTGTCTGGGACTCAGACTCTTTATTAAAAGTGCGCTAAGCGATGTCGGGTGACGTCACTTCTTGTTGACGTTTAAAGTATTGTCAAACAAAACGGAGGCTAGCTAGACCTCCCCTCCTCCTCATCCGCGCACTAACCCCTCAAACCCTTCCTGTCGGCTATTGGCTGGAACGTTTCGTGGTGCGGGTTAGCCCAGTTTGTTTTTGTTGCCGTTTGTGGAGCCTGGGGTGTCTGCAGAGACCACGTTTTTTTACAGCGTGTTCAGGGGACAGGCAGCTAGTGGATAGTGAGGAGATGTTTGCTGTATGTGACAAAAAAATGTTGGCCTAAAAAACACGTGACATCGCTTAGAGCATCTTTAACTTCAGTCTAAGCACAAAGTAAAGGGCAGAGCTTTTAACACACCCAAAATAAACAAACTCTTGTTGTCGGTTTCGTCATGCAGGGGCCTATACCATGAAGCCAGTTTAGGTGGCAAGCCAGCTATGTTTCAGTGTAGTTTGCGCCAACCCTGGGTTTTAGGCACCATGAAAGTGGTTTGGTTTTTAGCAGTGTTCATCGCCATAGTAACTCACACTCCACGGCTAACCTGGGCTGCGTTCAGCGCCGACAAAACGTTGCAGAACGTTTTTTAAACAGAAACGGTGACCCGTTGAACGCACTGTTGTGATGACGCAAGAGTTCCAACTACGGCAGCTGAGAAGGCTTTTTGTGTTCTTTGTGAAGAATTTTCGGAGCATGATGAAGTCAGATAAAATATGTGGTTAATACAAAATATGCCGATGTTACAGCTTCTGCACTTGCCGCCCAGAACACAAGAAAACATCCCAATCGAGTGAAGGGATTTGTGGAAACTGAAATGGAAGCACATCTTACCTAATAAAGACTAAAACACATCCATTTAGCCTCACATACTGACTTTATTTGTTGTTCATACTGTTTTATTAATAACCTGTATTTTCTTTCTCATTTTTAGGAAAAGCACTTTACATGCATTGTTTATTTTTATACAAAATGTCATACACTTGCAATGAAACTTAAAATATGAACAACTACATCATTATGTTGATATCCTATATTTTTACAATAAAACTTACGACAAACATGTCTTCTAATATCCTCAGTTGTTGCGTATCGAACACATTTGTAAATTACTTCCATTGTGCGCGTTCACTTTAATCCCGCTTGCTGTATATACATGTTGCTGCTGATTGGACTGCAGTTCTGACACGCCCACCAAACAAGAGAAAACGCATCTCAAACCCCGTTGCACAACGGTGCAAGCCGTTTCCAGGAAACATGACGTTCAACACAGAAACCGTAGCAAAACGTTGCGCACCGTTGTGATCTTGAACATGCCCCTGGTCCGGGGCAGGTTATGTTCCAGGTAAGAGATCTTAAACTGAACTTGGACCAATCAGATAGGATATGTCTGATAGGATAAAGTCACTGCACCTGTTTCTATTCCAAATTAAGGTCACTACATGGCAAATGATTATTGAAGACAAAATTGTCTGGCTTTTACTAATACTTATTTAGAATAAAAATGTTGTATGATTTAGATATTATTTATGTAACTATTATAACCTTAATCGATCACCCATGTACAATTTTAGTTAAAGAATCTTTATTATGCACAGTTTAAATTAATAAATATATAAAGGTAATATAAATATGCTTTAGAATCAATAGATAAACTATACAATGACGAGAAATTAATTTCAATGAGTTTTAAATGAGTTTCACTCTTTCCCAGCATGTGATTGGCTGTTTGCTACTGATGTCACATCTAAACTCAGGATCAAAGCCTGAGTTGACAGAGAGAAGTTGATGATCAGCATAATGGTACCAACAAAGCCTGGTTGGATTGTTTTGTTTTGTTTTGTTTTGTCAACTCAAAACTAATCCTGTAACCCGGAGTTCATTCAACTACCATCATGGTACAGCCCCCAGTGCTTCTATGTGTGCTCCGAATCCCAGCATGGGAAGATCTCTCCCTGTCACTGCTTCCTGCTGGCTTATATCCTCTCCCTCCACCCAATTACTGAAACAAGAGACAGGTGTTATCACTTGAACTTGATCCACTTACTCGTCCTCTCGCTCTTTCTCCCATCACAGACTTCGCTAAACCACGCCCCCTTGCCACAAGTAGCCTTATGGCCTTTCTCACCTGTTTACTGTTGAGTAATAAAAACGCCACGGAGTTGTCAATTAGAATATTCCAGATTCATTAACACTAGAACAAGGTCAAGAAAACAATTAATGTGTGATCGCACTTGTGAATTAGGCAGAAACTTTTTTTTTTGGAACAAACACGAAATGATCCACACAATTATTAGAGAATGAGATAAATTGTCAGTGGGATTGTCCAAAGTGTACAAAACATAAGTATTTTGTGTAAGTAGGTTATGCAAGTATATTATTTTCTTATGAATTTAAAACAGAATTCACAAAAGCATACATAATTTGGAAAAAAGTAAACAAGGTCCAACTCTAACCCCACTCCTAAACATACAATATGAATTAGCCATCAATTTGCCAAGTAGTTATGAATTGCCATGAAATTGTGTTGAACTCTGTTTGTTTCTTTACTTATTTACATATTTTTCCATATTGTCCTGCGGCCTCACGTCTACGGCCAAATCCACATACAGCCATCCACACTTTTGCATGATAATTGCTTTAATAGATTAATAGATATATTTGATATTAATCACAGAGTTTGTGAATTGTGCCAAAATCAGTTCAAAATCAAAGTTTTAAGTTGCAGATAGTAGGGTGGAACGGTACACATAAGTCACGGTTCGGTTCATACCTCGGTTCAGACGTCACGGTTCGGTACGATTTCGGTACAATGGAGTGAAAAGCAAAACAAAAATGCAGAAGGCATTTTTATAAATGTCTTAAGCCTTGTATTTTTTAAATAAGTTTTATTAATAAAGGCATAGAACCAGTTTATTTGTAGTGCACTGACAGGAGTTTTATATAATTAGTTTATTAATTAAATTATTAAAAAGATGAAAAGACCTTGAGATATGTTTGGTAATTGTACCTGAATGAATTTAAAATTAATTTGCTCTTTCAGATCAATATATTTGTTTTCCTTCATTTTAGGTAACCCTAACTTTATTCTCATCTGAATTATAAATAATTTATTTCCGTATAAAATAATACTAGGCTACCTTTAAAAACTTTTGTTAACATTTGTAGGTTACAGTTTGACAAGAGTTTAGAGTGTAACAAAAGCACAATGTTGTGTTTTATTGCAAGTGTACACAAAAATATAAGTAAACATTAAACACTTTGCCGTTTTAATGATGTCCTGTATGAAAAAATGACGGAGTATGTTTCCACTGTTTGATCGCGCACGAGAGATCTCTCTCGCACGCGCGCAAACACACACACACACACACACACACACACACACACACACACACACATGACTGTTCATCGCGCCTCTCTCTCGCACACGCGCGCGCAGACACACACAGTGGGCGCCTCTCTCTCTCTCTCCTCTCTCTCTCTCTCTCTCTTCTCTCCTCTCTCTCTCCTCTCCTCTCTCTCTCTCTCTCTCTCTCTCTCTCTCTCTCTCTCGCGTGCGCGCCGTTTTTGTACCGTGTATTCTACGTGCAAATTCGTGCACCGAACCGTGACGCCCGTACCGTTTCGGTTCGATACGAATACATGTACCGTTCCACCCCTAGCAGATAGTAATACATGTTGCTCTGTCTTTCAACTTCTGACTCTGGAAAGTGGAACAAAGCTCACCAAATATCTCTGTCAAAACTAATGGACATTTCCAGTATACCCTTCAACAAGAGGACGCCTAACAACAGCAGTCAAAAACAACATCAACGCATTCAGAAAACACTGTGATCCTTCATAGCCCAAATATAAAATGGCAGAAAGGAGCCATCCTTGAAAGTCTGTTAATCCTGCAGCACTTTGGCATCCTGATTCCATCATGCTCATCTTTGTGATGGACAGCGGACATCTGCGAAGGTTAGGCCACCCGTTTCCTGATGTCATCTCCAATTCAGGGTCCATTTCTCAAGAGTCTGCGTCATATTGCCTCCATGTGTGAATTCCGGTGAAATGCTGAGATTTTAAAGATGGCCTTAGATGGAGATAAAAAAGGCAACCTTTCACATAAACACATGGCATAAATAAATCATTAACCTGATGACAATCAAACAAGCAAGAAACATCGATTGTCTAGAGTGACAACAGACACAAGACGGCACTTAATGTCCTCAAAGTCTAGCACTCGAGGGAGCTGAGAGACCATTGTTGGCAGGCAGATTTGAAGTCTAGATGAGGATGTCAGGACACTCAGGAACCATTTGATCAGATTAACTAAAAGGAGTGGCAGAGATTGACAGCTGAGGCTGTTTTGTGGCTGCCGATAAAGTATTCAGTAGTCATGTGGCCATCGGGAGGGGTAAAGTGGTAAACAATGTCCATGGTAGGCACTTAGACGTGGACCCACCGACTGAGAAAGTGCTGTGGCATGTAAAAGCTGTGATGAGGTGTGAGGTATATAGTTGGCAATTTACTCAATCGCCTCTTTGAACGTTTACCTCTAGGTCTTGAGTTTTAGCACAGAATTGCAACTTAATTTCTCTGTTAGCGGGTTGGAATCTGTGGACTAGGTATTTACTCTGCTGATTTGAAATGGATTTAATCGTTGAAATGTTTTAAACGGAGCTGAGAGTACTTTAATCTTAGCTGATTACTCTTATCAAAACTGCACGATGGGTGTCAAATATTTTGTGGAAATTTGCTTTGCCTTCTGCAAAGTTCTCTCTCTCTCTCTCTCTCTCTCTCTCTCTCTCTCTCCTCTCTCCTCTCTCTCTCTCTCTCTCTCTCTCTCTCTCTCTCTCTCTCTCTCTCTCTCTCTCTCTCTCTCTCTCCTCTCTCTCTCTCTCTCTCTCTGTGTTTGTGAGTGTGAAGAACACACACTCCTCCGTCGGCTCTAGGTGAACCAAAAGCAACTGATACCATCTCTCAGTGATATGTGTCGGGTCCCCACTTTGATAACAGTAACTTTCCCAAATGTTTACAGAAGAAGGGGAACCCAGTGTGCCAGTATCTTTCTCCATTTCTGTTCTTTTACATTATAGAAAGTCGTCTTTTCAAGCCGTATAGCAAACCCAACTAATCTGGTGCCCATTACACGTCAAACTAAGATTGCTGTTGGGACAAAATGTAAGACTGTTAAGTCATCACGTTTAAACATCCGATCACTTAAAAATAAATAATTTCTAGTCAATGACTTAATAACCACAAACAACCTGGATTTTATGTTTCTAAATTAAACATGGTAGACAGCTGCAGTGCAACAGTCCTGAATGAAACAGCCCCTCCTAACTTTACTTTTATGAGTGTCTGCAGAGCGGTAGGAGAAGTGGTGGTGTAGCTGCTCTATATAAAGATGTCGATCAATGTAAGCAAATATCATTTGGGAATTACCCTTTACCTTTCAAATATCTGGGTATTGTGTTAAAAGGTTTTCCACGCATTCTACTTATCATTATTTACAGGCCTCTATAATACTATACAGTATTACAGGACTATTAAACTGTTATCAACAATTACCTCAGAGTTTGATTGTTGTGCCATTGCTGGAGATTTTAATATTCACATAGATATGCAGAAACCAATATGGTAAAATAAATCAAAACTGTTTTAAAAAGTCATAGATGTTCATGGACCCACACACAATTGTAGACACACTCTAGATTTTATTAAATTAAGATCTAAAACATTTAATCGATTGTTATTAAGGATGTAGCACTGTCTGATCATTTCTGTATTTTCTTTGATATATTGATCTCTCCTGCCATTAAAGCTAGATCTGTGTTTGCCAAAAAGAGATGCTTAAATGAGAACGCTAGTGTACTATTTATGAAGGCTATATCTTTAACATCAAGCATATCTGCTGACTCTGTTGACTGTCCTTGATTCTTTTAACTCAAAAGTTAAAATGTACTTGATGATATTGCTCCTGTGAAAGTCAGGAAGAAGAGTGGCAGGCAAAAAGCACCTTGGAGAAACTCAACAGCTGTGCAAAATATGAAAAGACAATGCAGAAGAGCAGAGCGCATGTGGCGGAAGACAAAAATTGATGTCCATTACAATATATAATAAAGACAGCATTCATGCTTTCAATATGGAACTAGGCAAAGCTAGACAGACTTTCTTTTCTAATATTATAAATAGCAACTTAAACAACACGCATACACTTTTCTGCTACTGTAGAGAGACTGACAAACCACCCAAGTGCCCAATGCTCTCAGAAAGCAAATGCAGTGAGTTTGCTTTCTTATTCTCTGAGAAAATCAGTAATATCAGAAAGGTGATCAGCACATCCTTGAGTTGCTGTGGGGTCAAACAGATCAGACCACAACCTGAGAAAGTAGTTACTATATGTCTGATTTTGAAGAAATTGCAACATTTTGGAAGAAACCGTACAGCACCTTAAAACATTAACCTCTTGACACACTTCCCACATCTTTTTTCAAAATTGTGTTAAACTGTTTAGAAGCAGACCTTAGAAGTGGTAAACACCTCACTTCTCTCTGGGAGTTTTCCAAACTCCCTGAAAACTGCAAACCTCCTGAAAAAGAGCAATCTGGATAACATATATAATATAAAATATATAAAATAATTCAATCAGCTGAACAAATACTTATGTTCGAATGGATACTTTGACCATTTTCAATCTGGTTTCTGGTTCTTCACAGCACAGAGACAGCACTCATAAAGATAATAAACGATATTCGCTTAAATACTGATACAGGCAAATTATCAGTACTGGTACTACTCGACCTCAGTGCTGCATTTGACACTGTCGATCACAACATACTTCTTGACAGGCTGGAAAACTGGGTCGGGCTTTCTGGGATAGTCCTAAAATGGTTCAGGTCATACTTAGGAGGGAGAGGTTATGTGAGTATTGGAGACCAAGTCTGAGTGGACGTTCATAACATGCGGAGTCCCTTAAGGCTCAATTCTTGCACCACTCCTATTCAACCTGTATATGCTCCCGACTGAGCGAAATAATGAGAAAGAACCGAATCTCTTACCACAGCTATGCAGACGATGCACAAATCTACTTAGCCCTATCGCCTAACGACTAGAGCCCCATTGACTCCCTGTGCCAATGCATTGATGAAGTCAACAGTTGGATATGCCAACACTTTCTTCAGTTAAACAAAGACAAAACTGAAGTCATTGCATTTGGAAACAAAAATGAAGTTCTCAAGTGAACGCATACCTTCACGCTAGGGGTCAAACAACTAAATATCAAGTCAGGAATCTCGGTGTGATCGCGGAGTCAGACCTTTGTTTCAGTAGTCATGTCAAAGCAATAACTAAAGCAGCATACTATCTGAAAATTATTGCAAGAATTAGATGCTTTGTTTCCAGTCAAGACTTAGAGAAACTTGTGCATGTTTTCATCACCAGCAGGGTGGATTACTGTAATGGACTCCTCACTGGCCTTCTCAAAAAGACCATAAGACAGTTGCAGCTCATACAGAACGCTGCTGCCAGGATTCTGAGCAGAACCAGAAAATATGAACACACCAGTCCTCAGGTCTTTACACTGGCTCCCAGTTACATTTAGGATTGATGTTAAAGGATTATTAGTGGTTTTTAAATCACTCAATGGTCTAGGACCTCAATACATAGCAGATATGCTCACTGAATATAAACCTTACAGATCACTCAGATCATTAGGATCATATCAGCAAGAAATACCAAGGGTTTACTCAAAGCATATTCTTCTTTTAGCTACTATGCCAGCCGCAGCTGGAACCACCTTCCAGAGGAGATCAGATGTGCTCCTACAATAGTTACATTCAAATCCAGGCTCAAAACACATCTGTTTTGCTGTGCATTTACTGAATGAGCTTTGTCATCATCTACATCGAAAACATTCCAATCTACTCCTGGAATCTAGCCGTCCATCGCCATCACGTGAAGCAGGTCCTTCAGAAATTGCATGAGTACCATCTCTACCTGAAGCTCGAGAAGTGCGAGTTCCACCGTGACACCATTCACTTCCTCAGATATGTCATCAACAAGCGAGGTTTCAAGTTGGACCTGAGGAAAGTACAAGCAGTTAAGAACTGGCCACAACCATCATCTTTCAAAGATCTTCAACGCTTTCTGGGATTTGAGGTAATCACAGACCACAGGAATCTGGAATGTTGAATAGAGCTTGAATACCCGACAAGAGATTGAAGATTTTGAATACACGACAAACCCGCTGGGCCTTCTTTTTCATCCATTTTAACTTCACTGTATCCTACAGACCTGGTCACAAGAACTATATGAAGCTGACACACTGTCCCGTATTAATAACCCAGAACCCACCTCAGCTCTTCCAGAGCCCATCCTCCATCCAGCCATCATCATCATCAGTCTCATTCAATGGTCCCTTGATGATCATATCACTGAAGCCAGGTGTTCAGAGCCAGCTTCGCCGGGAGATCCTAAGGGAAGGATATATGAAACAACTGCCCTTCGACTATCCCTCATGGACTCAGTTTATACATCTCCAGGCTCTGCACCCCAGCAGCCAGTAGACCCTCTCGCTCATATGCAATCGCTACTGATGGCTCAAGATGACCCAGAATGTCTCCCGTTATGTCAGAGGATGCTTAGTCTGTGCCATCTGCAAGGTTCCTCGACAGTACCTGAAGGCACTCTTACCAATCCCACGATGACCCTGGTCACACTTCGGAATCTATTTCCTCACCGACTTACTACCTTCTGATTCCAACACCTGTGTCCTAGTGGTGGTCGATGGTTTCTTTAAGGCCTGCAAGCTGATCCTGATCACTCAAAGTTTACCTACAGCCCTAAACACTGCCGAAACACTTCCAGTATGTATTTTACCACTTTAGAATCCCAGAAGACATTGTATCCGACGAGGTCCACAAATCATCTCCAGAGTGTGGCGTCCCTCCTTCCAGTTATTTTGGGTTACATTAAGTCTTTCTTCAGGAAAACATACTTCAGTCCTACAGCCAAAAGTTGTGGTAGATCCAGGAGATTGGGAGATACCTGCGGTCATATTCGCACGGTTCACAATCGCCAACATAGCTGGAACCGTTACATCCCTTGGGCCGAGTATGCTCAGAACTCTCTGCGTCAAGCCACCACTGAATTAATCAGTGCATACTTGGTTACTAACCACCCCTGTTTCCCTGGTCAGGTTAGCCTTCAGACGTTCCAGGTGTCAACCATTGGTTCCAAGAGAACGAGAGGGTCTGGGACTCAGCTCACATCCATCTGCAGTGGGCAGTTCGGAGACAAAAGAGCCAGGCCGACACAAGAAGAACTGCTACCCCAGTACCACCAGGGACAGAAGGTCTGGCTCTCCACCAGGGACATCCATCTTCGACTGCCCTGTTGCAAGCTGAGTCCCAGCTATGTTGGTCCATTCACCATCCAAAGGCAAATCAATGAAGTCACCTACCATTTGAACCTTCCACCTCACTACCGTATTTCACCTTCATTCCGTGTATCTCTACTCAAACCTTTCACTAATCCTCTGGTTCCTTCTTCCCTAGGGTCTGGAGCCGATGACATACTCCTTTCTCTTCCAGATGCAGATGAGGAACACATATATAAAGTCAACATCATTCTGGACTCCAGACGATGGGGCGACTCACTATGTAAGCAGTCACTCCACAGTTCACATTTGTCAAGTCTTGTGGTTCCAACCTGCTATAGCAGGTAGGTATTATAGGTACATGCTATAGGTGTTTTGCTAACTCCTATAGGTATAAATGAATGCATTTAATTTAATATTAAATAATACTTCAAACTTATAATTCAACCAATTAATTTAGATATTAACATTTTTAGGTTACCATTTATTTCAATGTAGTGTAAGGGTTTTAACTCAATTGAAAGTAAGTATCATGGTTTCACTTAGTTTTAGTCTTAGGTTTTCCACTTGGTCTTAGTTTTATACTTTAGCATTCTAA
The DNA here is from genome assembly GCA_036326025.1 of Chrosomus eos. Taxonomy (NCBI): domain Eukaryota; kingdom Metazoa; phylum Chordata; class Actinopteri; order Cypriniformes; family Leuciscidae; genus Chrosomus; species Chrosomus eos. Next base: position 26,953,349 of record CM070834.1, read on the forward strand.
AAATGGACAATAACCGTGAATCACATGCATTGTGAAAAATGATCTTCCATTAAAGGGCTGCTTAATGCTTTCATTCAACTCATTCAAAGTGGGAAAACGCATGTATTTAGTTGCTGAATGACTAAAACCAACATAATTAAAACAATCAACACATTTCCAAATTCCATTTGACTCCGTATGTTCAGTTTTCTTTAATTTATCATTAATTTAATCAAATTCCCTTGATATGATTTTTGATTTGAATTTATCAACTCATGCAATTTTCTGGTTTCTGCTGTGAGGTCTGACTGAAGTGTTCTAACTGAGGGGTTATACAGTGTTCCCCAACAGAGGGCACTATTACACCTCAAAATACACAATATATGAGTCATATAGACTTCCAGTTCCTGTTATCCAGTTAAACATAATAAAAAATATGACTCATGACACAAAAATAATTGGCATCCGTATTTGGTCCCCTTACAAAAAAGATACTATTGCAGTAGCATACATTGATGGTGCTTTTAGATGCTCTTAGGAACACATTCAGTGCAATAATTCATTTGATTAATATGTATTATAGTAAAGTAATGACATAATAAAACTGTATTTGTTTAGAATTAACAGAGATAAAGTAGCAAAAAAACATTTTAGAATAATAGTATGGACGTGGATGTACAAATTGCATACTTGGAAACAAACAAAACTTCATTTATGGTCAGAAATGAACCAAAGAAAACCATCTTTGAATAAAAGTGTGAAAAGAACAATGACAAATCTGCCAATGAAGGGCACAGCAGTACCATGGCATAGTTTTGAACTCTACAAGACAAAGATATTTGCATTGCATTTTTTAAGAACACACACACACACCACACACAACACACACACACACACACACACACACACACACACACACACACAACACACACACACACACACACACACACACACACACACACACACACCACACACACACACACACACACACACACACACACACACACACACACACACACACACACACACACACACACCATATTCACTGTATTTAAGACAATTGTTTCATATGGCATACACATGCAAGAACAATGGAAAATATGCATTGTTTTATGTTTTTTTTTTTTTTGGTTAGCTTTGTTTTGCTATAGTAGAGAGCAAAAGAAAATACAGCCCCATGTCCGTGACCGTGCACAGTGATTCGGACTGCATTTGCCATGGGAAACTCAGCTGAGTAAACAAGCTCTGTCCATTATCGTTCATAAAACCTGACAAATAGTTCTTGATCGCCAATTATGTCCCAGCTTCAGGTCTGTAACCTTTTCAAAACCCACAGCCCAAGTCATTTCCAACAAAAAAGCAGTTTCTCAAAATAAAAAATATATATAACTTGTCTATATCACCACAGTTTACTGTGTTCAACCTTTATTCATATAGGCCTGGCCAATTATAAAAGTGGAAACAGTAATGTGTAATTTAAGCTATACATTTAATTGAAATTTTAAATTATTTTATTAATTTGTGCTTACTTGTTATGGTACTTGTGATGGTACTTACTCTGAAAAAGTACCAAAAAAGGCTATTGTTCACTAATGTTCCAAGGAGAACTGTACTTGAAGATGATAGAGTATTAATAAAATAAAGGGCTGCTTAAGTGTACTTAAAGTCAATAAACTTTCATGACTATTTTTCTTAAAACACTTAGGTACATTTTAAAATGATTATTTTGAGAATTATGTTAATTAGGTTAAGTTAATATATTTCAAATGTACTTAATTGCAACTTAAGTACTTAAGTCCTACTTAAGTTGGTCACAAAAACACTGTAAAATTCAGCTAATTGGATTTAAAATATTATACATATTAACTATTACATACATTTTCATTTAATTGCAATGAACATGCAATTAAGTGTCCAAAAACATTACCATACATTTCACTCTTAAGAATATTATTTTAAAACAAGTATAACAGGTACCATAGCAGGTACATTTATGCATTTGCATTTATGCATTTATGCAGGTTCTCTTTTAAAAAAATATGCTGAAGTGTACTTTTCATATTTTGAAGTAACTCTTTCACATTCAAAATATTTGAGGGTTTAAAATCAGTGCAAATATGAAAAGCTTTAACAAATATCACACCAAATCACATTTTTCACAGTCATTAGTCTTGTGCTTTGTGCAACAAACAATATAATTATTATATATACATAATGAAATACTGATAAAGTTATTTTATATCCCTGTTTTATATCATCATCAGTAAGTCATTGGATCACATAGAACAATTGGTTACTCTTTAGTTTAGGGTCCAATTCTCACCATGAACTAGTTGCTTATTAGCATGGATATTAGGATATTGGGTTTATTAGTAGCTAGTTATAAATTACATATTAATGCCTTATTCTGCATGAACTTATTCTACATTTCTATTCCTACCCAATTCCTACCCAATACCTAAACCCAACAACTACCTTACTAACTATTAATAAGCAGTAAGTATGAGTTTATTGAGGCAAAAGTCATAGTTATTTATAGTGAGAATTGGACCCTAATCTAAAGTGTGACTGAAATATTTAACTGTTGCCTTAGAATGACCCTGACAAAAGAAAAAAGTTTCTAAAAACCCTTTACCGTCTGGTAAAATCACAATCAGAAAATCAGCACGGTTGTGGTTCATTCAAGTATGTTGTGGCGCTCTAGGGCAAACTGCCCACTGGACCACTATAGCAGCCCGTGCGTGGCATCATGCCAGAGTTTTGTTACAGTACCTACAAGCTGGAAACAATCGACACTGTTATGGACTGTTTGTGCTGAATTACAATTGCTGTAATGTTCCTTAGCCTATACCCAGATCCTTTGTCTGAACAGCTGCCCGCAGTTTAGCCTGTCACATAAAAAGCTGGCAGTGTTTTAGAGGCTGGGTGTTCTCTTTTACTTCTCATTTTCTCTTAACACTTCTCAAGTTTGACTGATAAACAGACAAAGATACAATAAAAAAGACAATAAACTCTACTTAACTGCTTTAAAAACAACATTTTTTTTTTGCTGCAGTGTCTGAACATTTCTCCTTTCTCTTAAAGTTAAGTTCAGCAAACCATTTTTTCATCACCTTCACATTTTTCCAAACCTGTATGACGTTTTCTTCAGCGGAACACAAAACAAGTCATTATGAAGAACTGTTTTTGTCCATACAGTCAAAGTCAGGATCAACAACAACACCTTATACTGTATGTATGAACAAACAAACAAGACATTTTTCAAAATACCTTCTTTTGTGTTTCACTGAAGAAAGAAAGTAATACAGGTTTGGAACAACATGAGTAAATGATGACAGAATTTTCATTTTTGGGTGAACTAGAGGGAGGCTCCTTTTTTATTAAGTGTAGCAGCATTTACCAAGATACAAAGGGGTTTTATTTCAGGCACAACCAACAAGAGGGAATGCATTCCAGAGCTGTTACCAAAATAAACTGGCTAGTAACTCAAATATGAGCACTTTTTAAGTCACATCGCTAATCTGGGGTGTACAGGGACCTGTGCCCATGGGATAAGAAAACTCTTGAATTTACAGACTTGCTCCTTTTATCAATCTTTTAAGGAAGTGTAAACTTTGTTTATGCGGTTTGAGGAATCTTATAAGAGAACACATCTTTTAAGTTAGCTTGTTAGCTCGTGCTTTTACACCGTACCTTAACCTATTGTTTAGCAAAACTGCTCGACTATCGGGACCTTTGTTGTCATTTCTCTAGATGTATCTGTCATGATTTGCTCAGGGAACAAGAGAAAAATCTTTACAATATTCCAAAAAAACAGTGTTGGACTGGTCTTTTCTGTTCTTTTTTGGCCTTTTTGTCTAAAGAACACACAAACTGGTGCTCAAAAGCATCTGTTGGTTAATGGCCATGACTGAATTAACTGAATTAATTTAGTTACATCTTCGCTCGTTAAAAGTTTTGAGTTAGGCCTAATTACACAGTTGTAACGATGATGTTTAGCACTTTAGTACATTTAAAATATCTTAACTTTAATATCAAATCACACTAAAGTTAAAATTATAATCAATAATTATCAAAATGAGTATGCAACTAATAAAACGTTATGATTTAAATGTACTTCAAAGTAAAACTTTTAATTTGATATAATTACAAAGTTGGCCTTTTATTTCATTCATTATATTATTTGCAAGCACATTAAAAAAATTCAATACAATTAAGCACAATTCTTTTTAATAAGGGACGTAATACTGATATATGCAAAATATACACCTTTATTTCCTGTATGTTGCCACATTTTTTATAATTGATACAAATTTTGAAAACAATTTGATTAAAGCTTTAGCTTTGAAAAGTATGTTTTCAACCTAAATTTAAAATGGCAGAAGATCTCTGATAGAATTTTTTACTCAGTATGAACCGAGAAATGAGAGGAAACCTCTAATTTTGTTTCCAGACAAATTTTACTTCTAGACCAAATGGTTCAAAAGTAATTTGCCAAATCATGAACATTTGAACTTTTAGAGGTGCTAGAGGACTCCAAACTTGGCACAAGGAATATATTGTTACCTTCTCCAATCAGGCTGCCAAATTTTCACAACTTTTTGTTTTATATGGTTATATGAGATGCCTTGACTCCCACTGTGCAAAAAGAAAATTAAGAAAACCTACATACAATAGATGCCTGCCTGCCATCAGTGCTTGGTTTTAGAGAATGTTCCTCAAATTTTGCCTGCTATGCTGTTCGACTTTAGACATAAAACTGTCAAAATAATGATATCATTGTATCGCTAATACTTTTGACAGTTTACACCGGTCTACGTATGGCTTGCATTTTGAATATCATCATGCGAAACTTCAGAGGTGCCAACATAAGCTCCTCAGACAGTGGACCTTAAAAACCCAATTCCTATCTGATCTAGTTGTAAAACGGTTCATTTGCTGCATAAATATTGACAGTTGGACATTTGTTTCACACAGGCTAATTCAAAGGCACTGACGGGAAACATTAAACTTGTTGCAAAACTTGCGAGGGTGAGGTCATTGCAAAAGTATTCCTCAATGTCATAAATATATCACCCGCTAGTCAGTATGAAAAGTCTGCCTTTTTTTTTTCTTCCCTACTAGATTAACATCAAAAAACATAGGCAGTGTAGGCTACACTGGACTAAAATTCTCATCCGAACTGGGCAGTTGGAGAGTTTAAGTTCTTAAAACAACACCAGACTGTCAAAGCTGTTCTCTCACTGTTCTTAAAGAGTGCTGAAATCTCTGTTTTAAAACAGTAAACTCTTAGTGGGCTGACGTGACCCGTAGGCATAAACAAATATTATGTCTTCGCCAGCCGGAGGTAGAGTCAGCTGCGTCTGAGAAAAGGTGTTAATTGTTTTCAGGCTGTCATCTTTAAGAGCTGTTGAGATCAGTTAAAGTCATCTCAGAAACAACCCAGCTTGAGTATGCAGTGTCTGGTATGCGAGCAGCAGATATAGATTAACCGTGTGAAAACCAGCAGTGAGAGACCGCTTCAGGAGGAATGTCCAACTTAATTCGTTTCTCAGCTTGAGTGAGAGTCAATAAAAAAAGTTTATTGAAATATGTTAAGCAAAGCACGAAAGAGTAATAATTTACCCTATTTTCACCCCAATAAGAAACCTCTCTCATCATTTACTCTCGCTCTTGTGTTGTTACAAACCCATATGAATTTCTTTCTTCTGTGGAACACAAAAGAAGAGACGTTAAGCAGATTTTCCTGTGAATCTTTTCCATATAAGGTATATAGTGACTGGGAGCTGTCAAGTTCCAAAAAGACAAAGATTTGACAGCAAGTCCACATATTTCAACTTGAATGAGTTGCAAGTGATAAGACTGACTAAAGGCCATTGCACACTGAGTCTGAAATTTTCGTATGCGTTTTTTCGTATTCGGGATTCGGTGACTCTGAATTGTTAAAACACCGTTCAAACACCATTCAAACTGCTTGCTACGGATGCGAAAAACGCAGATAATCGAACCCGATCCGATTTGTTTTATGATGGACGAAAGTTTCGGAGGCAGTGTGCAAGTGTGATTGACATAACGTGAGGTCGCATTTATTTTTTAACGTGCGAAAACTTCGGATGCGAATTTCGGACTACGTGTGCAATGGCCTTAAGGGTGTGTTCACATTTGTAGTTCTGTTCTCTTGGTTCTCGTGGTCCGGACAAAAAAAGAAAGAAAATACATTAGTCTTGGTTTACTTGGTTTAAGACTGAACCAAAAAGGAAGAAGATAGCGGGAACTGGTGGACATTAAACAAAACTTTAAAATCGAAATAAACAAACATCAAAATGAAAGCGGTAGCCCCTCAAGGACGACTGGCGCATATAAATATAATAAAAACACAACATAAATGTCCCAGGCCTGGTCCTCTCTCATCCTTCACTGTCGTCGTCGTCATTCCTCTTTATCCTTCCGGAGAAACTCGAGGCTGGTGTGGCGCACAGGTGATGCTCATTAACATTCACGTCACCGGATTTGCTCCATTTCCACAGCTCTGGGCCCAGCCCTGCTTGCCACAGACATGTATGTAGGCTGAACAATGATGACTCCTATTGAGTTATAGGCTATGACGCAAGATAGTATAGAACAATAAAACGTCATCTGCATGCGCTATTGGTAAACTAATAGAACAAGATGAATCTCACTTTGGCAATTGTGTTTTTTGTGTGTGCTGAAAAAAAGAAAAGGAAACGAAAGAGGAGAATATGGATTCAGTCATGGCTAGGGAAAGGAGGCCAACTTGTCATGCTAATCTTGCAAATGGAGCTTGAGGTAAGTAGTTTTAAGTTTTAGTGCTACGTCTTTAGTTTAGTTTGTCGTATTTATCAATACGCCATTTCATGTTGCATTTTTATTGGCTAGTCAGTGGACGTAAATCATAGCAGCAAACGCACTTTGCTCTCACACTTTGAACCTCTCTCACTGTACAACGTAGGACTACCGTTTAGGAGCCATGACCACAGAAATCACCACGACCGGTCATCTTTCGTCTGGGACAGCCCAAAAGCATAAAATGTGTACCAAACCTGCCAAGTGTGAACACACAACTGCCTTAAAGGGGACATATCATGCTAAATCTACTTTTTTAGCCCTTAAATGCCTTTTGTTGTATATTTGGAGTGTTTATAAGTACAGAAAAGTTGAAATCAGTCTCTTCGGGAACTTCGTTGATATCTTTATATTCCGTTTTGGTCACATTTTTCAACCGGTTTAGATTTTTCTATAATCTATGACGTTTTGTGAACTATTACGTCAAAGTATTTGCAGCGGAACTGCCAAATAAGGACATCGACTTCCGGCCAAACACTTTGAGCAATCCGCCATTTTTATTTCTCGCTGCAATTTTGTAGTCCAATATGCAGAAGTTACGAGAGGGTACGTCAACATGTTCGGTTGTTGGATGTAGCAACCCACATGCTTCATTACACCGTCTGCCAGCATCAGAACCTCTTCGAAGTGCCTGTTTGAGTTTTATTTTTCACGGAAATGTCCCCACATCTGTGAGTAAAGTCATGTTTGTGTGCGCAAAGCACTTCATGGATAACCAACGTCACTTCAGCAACCTCCGCCAGTATAAAGAAGGATTTGCCGATAGACTTCGTCTGATTGAGGGGTCAGTTCCTTCTATCTTTGGAGACGACGAACAAAGCACTTCGGTAAGCTGTAAATACGTAACTTACTACTCTTCTTAAAACACACGGTGGTCATGGTTTAGCAGTTGTCTTGTTAGTGTGCTTGTTTTAAGAGAAATAATCGACTTTTCTTTAATTGTTTATAATATAACTTATATTTTGTTTTGTGAGTATTAAATAGTCATTGTAAATCATGCAGTATTGTAGTAGTGGGCATGGATGGAGAACTTACTGTAAATACAGTAACACACCATTGCGATACATCCATATGAAGACGTTGTTCTGCAGGTTCGTCGTCTTTATTTTCATCTCGCTCCGACTGTGGCTCGAACATGTTAGGCTTGATGGACAAGTCTTCCGTTGTTGACATTTTGTTAATAACATGTGAATAAAAAGTTTCTGTTCCGCTAGGCTAGATAATCGCATCTCTATAAAACTACAAAAATTGCCGAACGGGGTGGAGCTGAACCGAGTGTCACCTCTGCTAGCTTGAGAGGGGGCGGGGTATGAAGTGTCGCATTTGGAATAGAGACCGCACCAAAACGAGTTGATCTCAGACGCACATCAGAAAAGCGGTAGAAAAGTGGCCTGTGGAGCTATAATAATGAGGAATTCAGACCCAAGCATTGCAGTTCTGCTTTATATAGACCACAAATATATGATTTATATGTAAAAAGGAACGATTTAAAAGCATGATATGTACCCTTTAATTCTACGTGGCATTGATTCAACAAGGTGCTGAAAGAATCCTTTCGAAATGTTGACACATTGATAGGATAGCATCTTGCAGTTGATGGAGATTTGTGGGATGCACATCCAGGGCACGAAGCTCCCGTTCCACCACATCCTAAAGATGCTCTAATGGGTTGAGATCTGGTGAGATTGAGACTGTGGGGGCCATTTTAGTACAGTGAACTCATTGTCATGTTCAAGAAACCAATTTGAAATGATTCGAGCTTTGTGACATGGTGCATTATCCTGCTGGAAGTAGCCATCAGAGGATGGGTCATGGTGGCCATAAAGGGATGGACATGGTCAGAAACAATACTCAGGTAGGCCGTGGCATTTAAACGATGCCCAATTGGCACTAAGGGGCCTAAAGTGTGCCAAGAAAACATCCCCCACACCATTACACCACCACCACCAGCCTGCACAGTGGTAACATCGCATGATGGATCCATGTTCTCAATCTGTTTATGCCAAATTCTGACTCTACCATCTGAATGTCTCAACAGAAATCAAGACTCATCAGACCAGGCAACATTTTTCCAGTCTTCAACTGTCCAATTTTGGTGAGCTCTTGCAAATTGGAGCCTCTTTTTCCTATTTGTAGTGGAGATGAGTGGTACCCGGTGGGGTCTTCTGCTGTTGTAGCCCATCCGCCTCAAGGTTGAGCGTGTTGTGGCTTCACAAATGATTTGCTGCAAACCTCGGTTGTAACGAGTGGTTATTTCAGTCAAAGTTGCTCTTCTATCAGCTTGAATCAGTCGGCCCATTCTCCTCTGACCTCTAGCATCAACAAGGCAATTTTCGCCCACAGGACTGCCGCATACTGGATGTTTTTCCCGTTTCACACCATTCTTTGTAAACCCTAGAAATGGTTGTGCGTGAAAATCCCAGTAACTGAGCATATTGTGAAATACTCAGACCGGCCCGTCTTGCACCAACAACCATGCCACGCTCAAAATTGCTTAAATCACCTTTCTTTCCCATCCTGACATTCAGTTTGGAGTTCAGGAGATTTTCTTGACCAGGACCACACTCCTAAATGCATTGAAGCAACTGCCATGTGATTGGTTGATTAGATAATTGCATTAATGAGAAATTGAACAGGTGTTCCTAATAATCCTTTAGGTGAGTGTATATTAATACTCAATTCAAGCATGTAGAAATGAAAGCGTAAATATCAACGTTATAAAATTAAGTAAAATGACTTAACTTTTCTGATACTGATGCACTGGTAATTAATGAGGTTGATTTTTCACTGTTTTCCAGCTGTATTTACACTGTTGTATCATTGCATTGTGTATTGTCTACAAAGTATTGAGGTCTCTGCGTTCACGAGGCGAAACTTTTGATATGTAGATATGGTGTCTATTGTATGAATTACTTAGATGTTTCTAAGTAAAGCATATACTTTAAAAGTGTGGTTTAATTCAATGTTATATTGTTTGAGTGAAATGTATTTGCAAAGTAAACTTCAACTAAATAGATATTACTCAACCTTTTACTAGACAAGTCAAAATTGCTTATTTTCTTCGTTACTTTCACTTAACTTAGTTAAGTAGAGTTTACTCAATTCCATGTGAAATTTACTTAAAAAATATGCGTGCAAAAACTTGCCAAAGTAAATTTAAGTAAATTAAAATTAAGTAAATTTTAATTATTGTTTTTTTCAGTGCAGTCAAGGTCTGTTTTGGTTTAGCTTTCATTGTTCCATGTAACTGTTTTCATGAATAAGTTTAGAAATAAGTTCTAAAAATGTTATTATTTTTTAAATAAAACTAAAAAAAATGCTAAAAATGAAGATGTGTGCATTTTTTTCATTTTTAATTAATTACTTTTTATCAAACAGCACACAGATATTAAAACCGTATAAAAATTAATCACAGTTAATTGTTTTAATTGATTGAAACTCCAAGTGTCTTTAAATTAAAAAGTTGAAGACAAGTTTCTTTTTGCTTATTACAGCAAAAGTATCAAAAAGATTAAGTTTCATATAGGATACATATGTTATTATACCAATTTGGATTGACATGAGGGTAAATATGACAGAATATGACTTTCTTTGTTCTGTTGAACACAAAAGAAGATATTTTGAAGAATGTTGGTTATCAAACAGTTGATGGGGGTCAATCAATTGTTTGGTTACCTTTATTGTTCAAAATATCTTTTTGTGTGTTCAGCAAGAAACCCATACAGGTTTGAAACAACTTGAGGGTGAGTAAATGATGCCATCTCTTTAAGGGTACACTACTGCAATTAACAACCAAACTGGGCAAGGCACATTTTAGTTCATTTAAACATCTTGATGGAGAAAGTCCCTAAAAGCCAACATATTTAAAAGATTGAAACTCTAGATACCCAGGAGAGAGGGTAATTGCTGGCAGTAAAGTCTGAATTCCCCTTCATACACACCCTTTTTTTCTGAGCAATGTCAACAGACCCCCCCAACTTTAGTTCTCAAACTCTATATTACTGATGCTGACCGTTGTAGAACTGGGAAATGTGGTAAAGGGATTGACAAAGGCAATAAGAAACCGTGAGTTGTTGGATAAATGCCCCAAGGCCTACCTTTTTGGCTCGTCCACCTGTCGGTCTGAATAAATGTTGGGATACTCTGTCTAGGGTGGTGAAAAGGACATATGGAGCGTATTTTGCAAAAGGAATGAAATATGGTAGTAGGCGTAGATTGACCCGAGGTGTGTGTGATTTGTGATGTGCTGTTTAACCATGCAACATAATATGAAATAGGTTGAAGTGTCACTCTTAGACACTTTTAAAGTCTACGTCCATCACATGCAGATTATATCGGAATGACATATTAACTCAAATAAAAGGTTGATTATAATCTTGATTAAATAAAAGATTATAGATTATATTCTATCTATGTGACAACATCCTTTATTTAAACCATTCACAGATGCTGCAAGTACCTTGGGGCTATAATTTAATTTTGGGGGTTTAATAATTTAATAATTCCAATTTAATAATGATTTATGTATATATAAATGATTGCATGCTCACTTCACTCCTTCCCCAACTATTTCGTTAGTTAATTGTGGGAACTTGTATCTTCAAACAGTCTCATGCCGGAACCCCTTAATTAAGAGCCATTAATTACTTAATTACTGAACAATATCCTGTCAATAATTGCACATTTCTAGCAGAAATCTCTCTCTGAAATTTGCATTATGCATTTGGGTTTCATAAGTTTGTTTCCTCCCGCTTATAGGCCAAAGATATAATGTCACACTGAGGGACTTGTTTAGAGAGCTTAAAACACATTCACAAAATTTTGTTTTCACTATACAACAATGAGGGATATTTATACCATTACTGTGTTAGGTTTGGGTAGATATTCACTTGGAGCCATCAGTAGAAGTTTCAACATCCCAAACCACAGTGCATACATTTTTCATGTCATATTTGCATGTGCTGTCCTGACCAATCAAACTCCTCCTTCATTATGTTGCATGATGAGCGTGGCTTTCTCACAGGAGGAGGAGCCATGTCCTGCCCCATCAACATTAATTGTAAGCAATCAGCTGAGAGAAAACTATTATCACTAATGCCGATGGGTGCAGATGGGTGTTTGCTCCCTCTCCAACTATGTGATGAATCCTGAGAGACGTTTCTACTGTAGATTAATGCTGTCAGTCACAAACCAACACAGCTTGTGCTCCTCCCCTTGTAGCATTTATAATCAGTTGGTTTGGAGGTCATTTTTCATGGATGAAATACTCGGATATTTTACCTGGATCAAGATTACCTTGACTTTAATGATGGAAAAACAGCATAGCATTTATAATAAATATAAATTAAAACGCATTAAATAACAGAGTAAATAATAAAATAAATGTCCTCTAAATTGTTAATACGGATTACTTCTGTAACTAATAATGTAAAATTGACTCTGTATCAGCAATTCACCTTTACAGATTTGGAGTTACAAGCAACTAATCAGAATATTGGGGTGATGTGTATCCCTATGGTGCCCTAATTGTTTTGGTGGTTATGGCCCTGATAATATGGCCTTGAGGTCCTATAGTGTTCCTGTAGTGTACATAGATAAATAAATAAAAAATTCATCAAGGTCATGACTTTGATTCCCATTGGAATGCATGAACTGATCATATATACACCTTGAATACAAATTAAGGATAAGAGTGCTTGCAAAAGAGAAAATAGTGCTTCTTGAAATTTCTTGATAACAAACACAAATGGAAACGCTCCCTTAAAACGACCCTCATGAAAATCTTCAGAAGAACCAAATTTGTCACGCTTGGTGTGTTAATCAACACTCGTTCAAAAGTCTTTAATAAATAAACCAGATCGCAGGAGATTGCTGGAGTATAGGAGATGTTACACGACGCCGTTTTCAACTAAAAACTGAAAACTTTTTTATGCGTTTTAGCCATTCATTTACACGACAACAGCATTTTGGGGTCCTGAAAATGGAGACTTTTAAAAAGCGAGTTTCAAAGTGCAAGCTTTTGAAAATGATAGATCATATACGTGTAAACTACAAAAACGTGAATTTGTGAAAGCGGTGACGTCATGCGAATTACTATTAAGTGTTCAGTCTATAGGCGCTTAGTGTTTCTTTACTAAATGACCTCACCAACTACTGGCCTGGCAGATCCTTGTGAACGGGTAGTTTTAAAAATGTTGTTGTCTGTATGTGAAAAACGTGAAGAAAAAAGTTTCCGTTTTTAGGACAGATTTGTTGTGCATATTAATTAGTATCTAGATCAACTAACAAGGGGTCATCAAGAACTAAACTGAATGGAAACACAACACACAGGAACAAAAAGACAACTAAACTAAGGCCATGTCCACACTAATCATTTTTCATTTAAAAACTCATCTTTTTCTCTCCGTTTTGGCCTTCCGTCCACATAAGACGGTGGTTTTATTAATGAAAACAAAGCTTTTTGAAAATGCTCTCCAAAGTGGATCAATTTGAAAACGCCATTTCCATGTTGTAGTGTGGACTGTCAAAACGGCGGAATTTAAAAACGATGACGTAAGTTTAGTCATGTGACGCATATTGTACCAATAGATATTCATGTTTATAACAGTATTGAGCTGTTATGTGCTATTCACTTTCACACTGTTGCTAAAATGTTACTTTGCACAGTCTTCATATCACAGTCCTGGAAAGATTTACTCACATTTGCTGCGTTTTAGACCAAACATATGGTGTCTGATTGCGAGCTGGACACATCAGTGAGATATTTTGCTAAATAAAATGATCCTGCCAGAAGAATTGGTCGATAACTTAATTATTTATTTCCGTCTGTATCATCTCAGTGAGCTTCTGTGAGGTTTTACGCATGCGCAGTAAGCATAATTTAGCGTTTTCATGCATTTTCCAAAAGCCTTTTTGGCTTTGGAGAGCGTTTTTTAAACGAAAACGGCATTTTCAAATGTAACCGTATTAATGTAGACGTATCCTAAACATAACCCGACAAAATTAAATTATTACGCCTTAGTAAGAAAATAATTTTCGAGATTGTATGAGTCAGTTTCTGGAAGACTTGGGAAAAAAAAAGGACTTTGATTGCGGGATGGTTGGTATTGGTAGTGATATATCAACGCTATCTCACGACCAATTCGTACGAATTTGTACGAGTGATTAAAAGGTGGCTAATTCGTAAGAATTCGTACGACCTCACTTGTACGATTTGTCTAAACCCACGTGATGGGTAGGTTTAGGGGCGGGGTCAGAGGTCATTCGTACGAATTCATACTAATTGGGCAACTCGTAAAATATGTACGATTTAGCAAAATTCGTACTAATTCGTACGAGTGAGGTCGTACGAATTCTTACGAAATAGCCACCTTTTAATCACTCGTACAAATTCGTACGAATTGGTCGTGAGATAGCGTTGATATATCACTACCAATACCACGAATGCCACAATACGTACGAATTGTTATAAATTAGCCACCTCGTAAAATTTGTACGAATTTCCGTGAGATCGGGTTGGATTATTGTGTTTAATATTCCATATGCATAATATCTTCTTTATTTAATTTAAACTTTTTTTTTATCTGATGGTTGAATGTCACATTTTAGGAGTTGATGATTTATGGCCTGATAAAACCATAGAATTTAACAAGGGTCTGTTTTCTTTTTCAACTGACTGTGTATATTTGTTTGCCTGCACTCAAAAGTCTGGCCCCATGAGAAGTGAACCCTGTCAGCTCTTGTATGTAGCGAAGACATGAATTGAGGCGGCACTCTTTCCATAGACTCTCTCTCCTTTCTCTCTGTCTCACCCCAGGGGAAGGAGCAGCTGTCAGCCCTCAGCACAAGAGGGACCCTCCGGGGCACCTGGGGACCACCGCCAAGGCCATCAGGGCCTGCTGGATCCGGTCTGTCAGTGAGTAGCCACCCTCAGGGAGCCCTGAAACAGCGGTTCCCTCCTCCCACCTTCCATGCCTCTTTTCAGAGTCTCTTTCTTCCCTCTGTGACAGATGAGCCAGGACAGTGTGAAGATGTGCACCTGTCTATACAGCGAATGTGCATTACTGTAAGAGCTGTCTGTCACACACGGGGTCTGATCTTCTGTCAGCCCAAAGAGTCCCGTTCACGTTTACTGACACAGGACATATGTCTAGATGAATATGGGAGTGTGCTTGCATGTTTGTGACTGTAATGGGACATGCAATTCAGAATGTGTCCCTTTTCATTTCATGAGTTGGAATTTGAATCTCCACAAGTATATTCAATTCACAATTTGTCTTTGTTCTTCTGGATATTTTGAAGAATGCTATTTCTATGGAAATACAATGAATTGGTAAAGAAACTTTAACCCTTAATACCTTAATACCTCGGGTCTTTAGTGACCCGGGACGTCATTCACTACCCACCTCCTCATTCCTTTTTTAAAGTTAGACATCAACCTTCTTAGTATTCCTCAATCAATTCATTATAAACAATATAACAGGAAAAAGTTACACACGAGGTGTGTAACAATAATATAACAATAATAGAATATTTTATGATTGATTAAGTGCAATTCACCTTTATTCCACAAGATCTCAATGTCTGATAAACAATGATGAAGTGACGTTTCACTCATAGTCACCACAGGCAGAAAACAAAAGAATAGGAAGTATCATCAGCAAAACTTGAAATGCCACAGTGATTTACTGCAAAGCAAAAACTGAACGCAATCAAATGTTAGTGTCACTGTCACTTGATGGTGAATCTGATGAAAAAGTTGTTGGTGATCAAAATATTGATTTTGAAGATGTTAAAAATGATAGTTTTGAGAATATGTTGGCGAATATGAGCCATATGCTGAGAAATGAGCTCTGATGAGGACAGTGATGATGGTGTAAAACATCTGCTCAAACTGAACCCTTACAAGCTGCAAAAGGTAACAAAATATGCTTTATTTTATTCTTCTGTAATTGTTAACAGGTAGAGATCCATCCGTGTTAGATATAGATCCGGGTCGCTAAACACCCGAATATCAACGCATTCTCACCCCAAGGCGTCATCTAACTGACAATTTTGACCATGCTTCAATATTCGACGCTAAAGGTACCCTTTAGCGTCAGTTAGTTGACGCGATCCCAGGGCGTCATCTAACTGACGCTAAGGGTAACGCGTCAGTTAGATGACGCGGGTAGGTTTAGGTCTGGGTAGAAGGGCGTCATCTAACTGACGCTAAGGGTAACGCGTCAGTTAGATGACGCCCTGGGATCGCGTCAACTAACTGACACTAAAGGGTACCTTTAACGTCGAATATTGAAGCATGGTCAAACTGATTCCCAAGGCGTCAGTTAGATGACGCCTTGGGGTGAGAATGGGCTGCGAATATGTGATAATGATTGGAACATTAACGCATTTAAGGGTAAAATGTTTAAAAAGTCATTATATAAGTATCATAAAAGTGGTCCATTGGACTCATACTCTATGTTGATATTTAAAGTAGCCTGAAGCCATTGAAAAAGTGAAAAACAGATCAAAACGTAAATCATTTTTGGCAGCTTAATGTTTTATGAAGAATTTGGGTAAATCAAAAATCTTTTAAAATTTCTGTTCATTAAAGATTCCTGGAGAAAAAAAAAAACTTCATGGCTGCCACAACAATGTAAAGCGGGTTTGAACATTGATAAAAAATAAGAAATGTTTCTTGAGCAGCAAATTAGCATATTAGACTGATTTCTGAAGGATCATGTGACACTGAACACTGAAGTATTATACATATAGAACAATATACCATATATCATTACATAACATTTCTTTAATTAACTTTCAGAAATTGTATATACATTTAAAAGTCATTATGGAACACAACAGCTGTTAGGTCATTGGGATATCCGAATGTTTTGATCATATTTTATGATCACAGCACAGACCAGACCCACAAATCTCTACATATCAACACCAACATTTAGCATAACACATCCTGTCCCTTTATTCTCTCACGGGAGTGCAGAGAAAAGGATCTTCACTTCCTGTTCCAGCAGCATGACCTCATAATGCCATTACGCCAACTCTTACAGGCTGGAAAACATGAGCGTGCTGTGGGAATACCAGCACTCTTAAGCGGGTGCGGTTGGAGAGATCCGTGGGTGTGTGTAAGTGTTCCCTAAAGTTTTGGCAGGTGAAAACACAATGTTAATTTGTTCTCACATCACACTATATCCTATTTAAAGTCCCATTAAATCTGACATCATCCAATTATTCTGCATATTGTTTATCAGAATAGAGTTGCAAAAAATCATCAGCACAATTTTTTTTTTATCAGCAGATTTATTTCTGCCAATAATTACAATTGTAGAATTAAACAGAGCTTACTACAAATACTTAATGATTTGAACTATTCATCACCCAGCATTTCAAAATAGTGCATCTTAAATAGTTTTTTTCGAAGAAAATACTTTTTCAGTACTCCACTTCGACTTTTCACATTTAATTTAATGTTACTTGCTATTTATTTGTAATTATTTGTGAAATTTACCAGCAATTTGGTAAAAATATAAAGTAAACAAATTTCAAAGTCCATTTTTGCACCATTTTTTCCAGTGTAAATCATAGCAGAATAAACTTTTCATTAAAAAAAATGTGTATGCATGCTAAATCCTACAAGCATGTTTTATTGAATGACTTTAAACATTTAGACCAGTTCAACCCATTCTAACATTTAACGATTAACATTAAGCATTAGATCTGGGTTCATTAAAATACCTCTCAAAGCCATTGTGTGCATCTTGGATTTCTCGTGTGTTAGTCACTTTGGCCGTCAGTGATTTTGCTTCATGTGTGTGTGTGCGTGTGCATATGTGTCAGTGTGTGTGAGCCAGTCTCAAGGTCAGGCAGGAAATGCCTGTACAGATGTTGGCTTCATGTAGATGGTTATGAGAATATCCCAGCTCACACAGGAAACGGGTGCGCTTTGTAGCTTACTGCAGTGTTGAGTTCTCTTTGCGCTCGTATGAAATAAAACACTGTAAGAGTTGAGTTGTTGACAAGAGACAAATTGTTTTGCATGATCACTATGATGAATAACTGCTGTTCAAAAAGCCATTTTCATTTATTATAAACATTATATTTCTGATGGTAAAAGATACATACCTTAAGGTGATGTATAAGTGATGATTTGGACTTTACACAATATTTTACAATTTCAACCAGAATCAAAATTGATACATATTTACATTTTATGATTTCATATGATTTTACACCTTTGCCAATTGCATTAACATTGTTTAGATTTTTTTATTATGCCAAGTGATATTTTGCTTATACATGTAGCCTTATATTTCATTTCACAATAGAGATCCCTAATATCAGATTTTGCTTCTTGATTTAAAGATACTTTTATCTTGAAAAAGAGCAAAATAAAGTTTAATTTGTATAGATATAATGTTTTACTAAATATTTAGATAAACAACCAACATTCTATGTCAGTTTTGAATTAATATGTTTAATATAATAAATAATATATAATAAATATTTAAATGAGTAAAGTCACAATATAACGCCTTATTGTTTTATGGGAATCATTATCATGGCAACATTACATTTGATTATAGAAAAAGAAAAAATGGCCTTTTTGACTATAACCCATTGATATGATTTCTAAAAACTGCTGCCATAGACGGCGCTCTTCAACCAAAAAAATAAATAAAAAAATTGTGGAGTAAGGTTACTCACTTGACCTCTTTCACCCTTATCTCTTCTCCCTTCCTTCCTTCCTCTCTCTCTCTCTCTCTCTCTCTCTCTCTCTCTCTCTCTCTCTCTCTCTCTCTCTCTCTCTCTCTTCTCTCCTCTCTCACCACACCACACACACACACACACACACACACACACACACACACACACACACACACACACACACACACACACACACACACACACACACACACACACACACACACACACACACACACACACACACACACACACACACACACACACACACACACACACACACACACACACACACACACTGTCCTCAGGGAGTAGTATGTTTTTTTTCTTCCATTTCTAAGCTCGGAGTTTCTTTTTGTGGACGTGTGATCGGTGCACATTTGGGAGTTTGAGAAAATCCCTGGCATCTTGCCACGCTTTCCATTCATTTAAACATGAACCTCTGCACATGTCAATGTACTTTCATATTTTGGAGTGAACAATCAAAGGATTGCTCCATTATTGAAAACAAATCTGTGGTCTAAGCCATGCACATGTAAATGAAAGTGAAATATAATCAGTGTCGATAGTCAAGTTACCCGTGAATTATATTGGCTTTTTCTGTTGAAAACTTAATTTAATCTCTAGATATAAGTAGATTACAATAAACATCTACATCTATAAGTCAGAAATAAAAGCAGCACAGGCTAAATCATTATGTTAACCTCTGTATTTCATGTTGCGCTTTTCCATAAAATATATGGGAAGAATACTGAAGAGCTCCAAAAATGACAAAAAATGTTAGAAAATTAGAACTTGAGAAGCATAATTAATATTTAATTATATTATTAATGTTATTACAGTTTTTCTGAATTGCTAAAACACATTTCTTGAAACCATCACTCACTTTCTCAAAACCTTAAACACAAAACCAAATTTTCAAACCACATTGACAGAACCCCTGACTCTTCTGGCAAAATCAAACAATTGCCTCAAAACCATTTTATCTGTGCTCAAAATCAAACAATGCTTTCAGATCATACATGAGTCAATATTATAAACACACAATAACAAACAATTTTCTTTTTGCTATTTTTGTTTAGCACCACCCAATTTTATTTATGAAAGCTTAACAGCTGGAAAAGCTTTAACATTCTTCAGAACATATCCTTTTATGTTCCACGGAAAGAATGAAAGAATGAAAAAACAAACAAACTAAAACAAACAAATATATAAAATTACATTATTTTGTGGTGAAGGTGAACTCTACCTTTAAAGAGGCTGAAAAATTAAAGAGGAACATTATTGGCTTACATTTTACTTCAAAAGTATTTGTCTAGTTAAGAACGAAGGTATACTGGAGAAAATCCACAAAGACGCAGTAATGACTTTTCTAAATTAATTTCCTATGGCAAACATAAACATTTAGATGATGAAATTATGCTTATGTTTAACATTAAAATGTAAAATTATAATCACTACAACATCCTCAAATTTTCATTCATCAATAGGAATAGTAAAAAACTATTTTACCCAGTTTTTTTTATTCCTGAGTTGAGAATGAAGCCTGGAGATGCAAATTCAAGAGCATCAAATGTGTTATTTCTAACAGAATATGTCTATCAAACACAACATGAAAAAGCCCTGGCAGTGGCACTGAATTCAGGTGTGCGTGTGTGCGTGTGTGTGTGTGTGTGTGTGTGTGTGTGTGTGTGTGTGTGTGTGTGTGTGTGTGTGTGTGTGTGTGTGTGTGTGTGTGTGTGTGTGTGTGTGTGTAAGAATAGTTTGAATCTAGATTGTGAATGTGTTTCTGTCTTTGTGTTTCTGGAAGTTTGCATATTTTCCCATGACGTGTGTATGTTGCAGTGATGTATGTCTTGAGTGTATGTGTGAAAGACTTGGGCTTCGTCAAAAGCCAGAGAAGACAAAGCAGACCGATCTCCCCTGTGTTCTACAGATGACTAATTCATGAGTTGTGAACTCAGAGACCACCTATAGAGAGAGACAAAGAGTGAGATTGACCACCTTCATGCCCTTCCAACTCTAAGACAAATAAAACAGTTTTGTCATTAACAATTTGTAACTATTTTATGTTGGTGGCAAATCGGTGACAAATTCTTATAAATTTGTGTGATCTCTTTATTACGTTTTCATATAATCTGCATGCTTGATGGTTATGGCTGTGCAGAGGTGCACTGTAAACCCGAATAAGTTGGCAAAACTCAACATTTTTGAGTTAATTGGTTTAGTAGGCAGAACTGGCAGATTTCTATTTTGTTCTACTCACACATTTGAATTAACTTGAAATATTTAAGTAAGCGAATTCAAACATTAAACATCAAGCGTATAGCGTTAGTTCTGGCAGGTCAAGTTAGTCAAGCTTGCATCAGCTGACTCTCAGCTGATCCACACATACAACGCCTATCACCATATACATAAGCTCCTTCAGTATTATCAGCAGCTATCGCGTTTCTCAGAAGCTAATTACCCTCCTCCATCCCCAGCTCCTCCTCTCATCCAGTCAGGATTTGGCATTCTGAATCAGAATAAATTCTCGAATTATGTTGTACTTTTAAAATCTTGAATGAAATATATTTGCATACATTCATGTTGGTTCTGTTCTGTTTACCCCCAGGGGGGTTATTGCTGCTCTTATCCATGCTAGGCTGCATGGATGCTCAGGGAGTTCTCACCCAGAACGGAACAATACCGCCAATCCAAACTGTATTGTCAATCAAATTTGACGATAGTGGTCCTGACAGAATTAAAATTATCATGCAATCTCATCTTAAATATTTTTAGTAGTGGAATCTTGGCTAGCTTTAACCAGCTAATTCAGTAAATTCTATAACTTGCTAATTGGTAATAAAACGTTTTGATAGTATTATCATAGCTGAATGAGTGTGTCAATATAGAAAATGTTACATATCTGTTCTCAAAACAAGTTCATTCGTCACCACGATGGTAAACCTCCAAAAAAAACCAACATAACAGAAACTCTTCTAAATTAGCAAAACATTAAATACTACTAAATCTCCTATTAACATTAATCTTGCAAATCTCCCTTTCGAGTGTCACGGCAAAGCATGCTGGGAAATAGAAATCTCAGCCTAGTTTCAGTTAAATTTAAATTTGTCTAAAATAAAAGAAACAAGTTCATAAAACTCAGATTACTTAAAATGTGTCAGTTTTGTGAACTCAAAAGAAAAAGAAAGTAAATACTCTTTGATTGATTTTTAAATTGGACTGAACTAATTTTAAATCATTTAGGTTTACTCTAATCAAACCAGTTAAGTATTTTGAGCATTAGGGTTTACAGTGACCGTCAAGCTTCATTCTTCAAGCTTCATTTGTGCGAAATTGCAAAATCTGGATCAAATGAATCATTGAGTGAAAATACACTGTAAAAAATATTTTAGCAATTTAGTTATTTCAACTTATTTTTTTAACTAGATTGTCCAGACAACAAAAAATTTTAAGTTTTCTTGTCCTGAACTTATCGAAATAAGTTAGTTAAACTAAAAAAAACCCATGCAAAAAGATAACTCAAAATATTGAGTTAACTTTTTTTTACAGTGTACTTAATAGAAACGATTTGTTCACAAACCAGTTATCTGTAAATGCTAACGTCTTTTTCTCACACAAAGCTAGATCGGAAGACTTCAGAAGATTCAAATAGTGCACGTCGCATGGACTACTTGTATGAGCCTTTTATGGTGTTTTTTACTTTATGAAGTTCCTATTCAGTTTCATTTTCTGATAAAGAGCAGGCACGATGTTCTTCAAATTATATTGAATTTCTAAAATGATTGTTTGTGTGCAGAGGAAGAAAGAAAGTCATATGGGTTTGGAATAAAATGAGGGTGAGTAATATGATGACAGATTTTTTATTTTGGAGTGGACGATCTCTTTAATCCTACATGTGGCAAAAGTGTCTACATAATCATTTCAATGAAACACATGCCCTCCAGCCACTTGCTATGGTTCTCATATGATCATCTTGAAATGTTTCAGTACTTGGCAATCTTAGACAGTTCTAGAATGACTGTCTAATGGCAACGAGAGAGCAGAAGAAGCTTTTGCTTGTGCTTCACCTTTGAGAAGTGAAGATTTGAAGTGCCAAGCACAAGAACAGCTCTAGAAACCCACAAGACTCATACTGGCATATGTACACACTATTAATAGTGCTATTAATCTGGATCTCACATCCAGTTTAAGGGGATAGTTCACCCAAAAATGAAAATTATGTCATTAATTACTCATCTTCAAGTTGTTCCAAACCTGTATAAGTTTTGAAGAAGGTATTTGAAAAATGTGTTTAACCAAACAGCTGATGATCTCCATTGACTTCCATGAAAAATAATTCCTATGGAAGTCAATGGAGCCCAACAACTGTTTGGTTTTGGTTTTGGTCAGTTTTGGTTTTTGACAGAACAAAGAAAGTCATACAAGTTCACTTTAACTTATCAATATTATCAAATTTATATGTACAGACAAAAAAAAACCAAAAAGAATAAATAAATGCACAGATAGTTTTATGATTACCAACAGCATGCGGTCCAACTTCACAGCAAGTGAAACAAAACCATCGAAGAAAAGCATAAGCTATAAGCTCTGTCTTCTTTTTTTTGATTGACAGGAAGACAGACAGGTTATCGGGACGTTTTTGATAACGCCGACTTCATTTCCCTTCAATGTTTCGGTGTGTGTCTGTGTTGCAAGTTGCATTCTTACCGTCGCACTCTCTTCGTCTTCTGGACCTCATATGCATGTGCAGGCCACGTGGGACGGCATTTGCATTAGAAAGCGGGATACAATCACTTTAATTTTTAACAAGACATTTGGAATGTGTCACAAAGGCAGATTCTCGGCAACTGACGGAGCCCACGAAAGGAAAGAAAAAAAGAATTATTATGCAGGGAATTAAAGGAAAGCTGGAGTTGATGCGGCACAGACATCAATCAAGTGTTGCGAGTGTCGGGGAGAGGGGGAAAATGCACTGCATCCATGTTTCCAATAAAAATAACATTAAAGTAAATCTGCCATTAATCTTGCATATTGATCAAGGTCGGTGTTAAGGAATTAATCATGAGTAGCACGCTATACATCAAACAGTCATAAATAAATAAGCAGCTCAAACAATGTAGTGCTGTCTGGGCCGAGGTCAATACCTCATTAGCAGGGGTGTCTGCGCACACTTATTTTGAACAATGAAATTGACTGTGGACTAAAGGTTATTACTATTAGGATTATGTACGATTGTCACAGGTTGTGGTGAAATGTCTTCGCACTTTATGGGAAGTGAAAGGAGGGGAGTTTCTTGTAAAAGCACTGGAGCTTCATCAGTCCAAACTCTACTTGATGAACTGTGACCTGCAAATATACCTAGTGCTGAAAGACAGATGTAAGAGCTTTCAAACCTTTCGACTGCAAAACTTGAAGACAAAGAAAAACAGTGGGTGATATCTCTAAATGCAATCTTAAGCGGACTATATTTACACTGCAAAAATGCCTTAACAGAGTTGTAAATTCATCCTTTTGGGCTTGTTTTTCAGTACTGAAAAATCCTTAAAACAACATAAATCTATTTACGAAGCGAGATTGCATAAAATATTAAGACGTGTTTTCAGTGTAGAGTGTATCTTGTATATAAATGTATTTTGTTTTACTCGTTTAATGTTTATACTTAAAACAAATGAAAAACATCTGCCAAAATACACTTTTATTCAATATATATTCTCTGAAAACAAGTCTTAATACCTTATGGAGTGGTAAATCGTGGTGGTATCTCAAGTAAATTGATATATATATATAATATATATATATATTATATATATTATATATATATATATATATAATATATAATATATATAATATAGCCTATATATATATATATATATATATATATATTATATATATATTATATATATATATATATATATATATATATATATATATATATATATATTATTGTAAACTATTTCCGAAGAAAGATGAGGATAGGGTGTTGTGGATGGTTGCTATGTCGTTTGTAGCTGGATGGGATGTTCTGGATAGTTGGGGGTTGGTATCTGGCTCATGTAAAAAAAGCCCACTCCCTCTTTTTGATATTCTACTCTCTAGATATGCCATGGGACCCTCTTTTAATCTCCATGGGTTTTTGAAACGATTTATCATGAATCAAAACAAGTGCTTTTCTAAAGCAGAATGCCCAAGTTAAAATGTCTATATCCTCGGCTGGGCGGTATGACGATATATATCGTTACCACTGTGTAAAATATCTATTGTTAGATCTTGTATATCCTGGTATGTACAAAGTACAATTTACACTTCAGCGGTTAAATGCATGAATGCGAATAAAAAGAGTGGGACGTTCTTGATGTTATAAGAGTTATACGCACATATATCCTGAAAAGGAACACCGAAAGCTGCCTCTCTCTGAAGGCGATCGCAAATTTGGGACGTGCTCGATGTTAAAAAGTGTTATTAAGCACAATAATCAGTAAGAAAGAACTAATTGTGGTATGTGTCAGTCAGCGTGTACACAGAAAACTGCGTCTCTCAACACGCAATCGCAAATTCAGTTCTCTTTCATGTCTTATAGCGCTTGAATGGTCTTGCAGTTGTGTCAAAATACCCATCATGTGGAGTGTTCATGTTCATAGCTGGTTATATCTCAAGTGAAAGTAAACAGTTAGGTGTAAAGCAGATGTGTATGAGTATAATGGAGTGCTTTTGGTCTTTAAGTGACAGCAGCATAATAAACCTACCCGCCTGTCATTAAGTGAATCAAACAAAAGAGAAAATAACTTTATTTTAATAGCTTTAATAAGAGTACATTTATATTTAATTCATACAGTGAAGACTATGCAATATGTTATTTTTACATTTAATTATTACATTTCTGTAGCCTACTAATTCTAACTACATGTTAAATAAACCTCAGACACACTCTCAGAAAAAAAGTACAAAAGCTGTCACTGGAACAAAACCCTTCAAAAGGGTTGTAGTACCATTTAGGTACTAATATGTACACTTTTGGTACTAATATGTACACTTTTGGTACCAATATGTTCCTTTGAGGGACTAATATGCACTCTTTAGGTACAAATATGTACCTTTTGAAAAGGTACCGCCACAGAGTTGTACCTGAAAAAATTGTTTAACTCATATTTTTGTTATGTTGTATTTGTCCTGTTCTTTGTAATTTGCTTCTATTTTCAAAATTTTAATAGCAGAACTGAGATAAAACAACACAGAACAGCTATATTGTGATATATATGGTTATGGTTAAAATGTCTTATATTGTGAAATAAGGATTTGGTCATGTCGCACATCCCTAATCCACTGTATGTTCTAGATGCCATCATACAAATCTAGCGGCCTACAATAATTACGTTTTGATAAGTGCTTGCATTTCACACTCCTGGAGCATGGGTAAAACAAGATGACAGCCCCGTGGCAGGTCTCTGTGGGAAACTCTCAATTTTCGCTCTTAACATGGTGATCTAGAAACTTAATTGGTTCCATTTCCCTCCCTCTCCATCTTTTTCCTTTGCTGAGGGCACTCGCGTCCTAACCTGCCATTGTGTTTAGTGCCACTCGTGACGGGCATAGCTGATGCCCACTGGGCTTTAGAAGGGGGTTCTCTGAACAGCAAGTGCTTTGGGATCTGTCATATACGGCTGCCATGTTTTACACTTTTATCAATGGTTTAAAAGTGGCAGACTTTCTATTGAATGTTTATGGACCTGAACCTCCGCCAACGCCCAGGCATCCGGGTTAAGAGTTTAGTAAGGAAATTAATCGGGGCTAATTCTCTAGTGGTGGAATGAATCTGAATTCTTATGAGGTAAATACTTTGTAATTTTCCGATCAGAGCGCTTCATTAGTCTGTGGAACAAGGTTTCAGAAGGCAATGGGGAAAAGAGAAAAGCTGCCTAATGTGGTGCCGCATTGACATCTGCCGCAGTCTTCGGAGATTATCTTTCTGTGGTGATAATTTGTGAGCCAGGTGTCACCAACAATTACACCCACCTCATCCTGTCTCAACAGGCCTGTGTATCAAACAATAGCTCCACCCTTCCCTCATTCCTCCTCTTTTCATCCCCCATCCGGCTTTTGTCATCTCACCTTCAGAAACTCAATCAAGATGCCCCTCTTTAGGGAGTTTATTAACACTTAGCATGTGAAAAACAGGTGATTGGCATCTCTGCATGACTAACCACTAAAATTAAGCTTTAATGATGAGAATCTTCTGAATCTCTTCTTGTTAATTACTTTTGAGATCAATGGAAATCTTGGAGTGTTTCATTTTTTAGTATAAGGATTATGTCAGGAATGTAACCATGGGAAGAAATCATCTGTAATTTTTTTTTTTCAAATGTACAAATATTTAATAGTTTCCCAAAAATAGTTTTTTTTCCCCGTGCTACACAAAAGGTGGAATTTTGAAGAATATCCTGGCTGTTTTTTTTTTCTCAATAAAAAAATGATTTTATCGTGGTGTCATTGGCCCTCATTTATCAAAAGTGCGTACACCAAATTTCGAGCGTACACCTGGCGTACACCCTAAACCACGGTGACTTTGAGATTTATCAATATGGACGTTGGCGTACGGCATGCTCAAATCCCACGCCAGCTCAGGAGGTGGTGTACGCACGTTTGAGTTAGTGCGGAAACGCGCAGAAACACAATTCCTAACACCACAAAATGCGCTGACAAACTAAAACATATGACAAAAAAACAACAACAACAACATAGGCTAATTATAAACTTCAGTGTAAAAATCTGTCACAAAGAACCGGCAAAAGTAATGATTATGAATATGTAAAATATAGCAAGGAGATATTTTAATTGTTTATTAATAAAGAAGTGTTTTCTTTGTGTCGGCTGCAAAGATGAAGTTGAGATGCTGGCTCGCGATCTTCGCAGTAGTGAACGCGCCAGAGAGAAATGCACATTTCAGATTACATAAGCAGAGAGCAGTCTGCAGTCTGTTTTCTTTCGTTTTGAATTGTTCTGTTTAAAAGTAGACATGTCTGAGGCACCACGCTGAGTTTCGGTTTATTTATGAGATGAGCTCAGTTCACGCGTCCTCCGTTTCATATCATCTGCTATTTAATTTCCTATTTGTTAAATCCAGGTAGGCCTAATTGGTTGACGAAACATTGTTTAAAATTAAGATACAATTAATACAAAACGAAATTCAGTTTAAAGAAAGGTTTTGTGCTTTATGTTTGATGTCTCTGTGAAAGTTTTAAAATATATTTTAGTGCCGCTTTTAGAGCGCTCATGTCCGTATCATTGTTTTTTCCTCATAAATGCGAACACGAATAATAATAAGAATAAGAATATTACAAATGGACATGCAATTATTAATGTGAATGAATGGTAGGCTACTCCACATCACATCATCATCACTATTGTACATGATACGATATTAAATGCTAATTGTTTCAAAACACGTGCTGTAAAATAATGCATTGTGATAGGTCATTTGATCTCCACGTCGGAGAAGTTTCTCTTCTTTGCCGTCTTCCGTGTGTCCATGGCGTAAAATGAGGGTGTGGGGGAAGCGGAGACTTGAATATTTAGAGGCGTGTTATTCTAATGACGATCGTTTTCAGCCGCTGCATTTATCAAGGAGAGGTATTGCGTACACCAGGATTTCAAAGGTACGCACAGCTTCATACATCAGGCGGTGAGAGGAGTGTAAGCATAATCTTACGCCAACATATACGCCCGTTTCTACGCAAGAATGATAAATGAGGGCCATTGTCACCACTGTGTTCATGGACTTTTCAGTTAGTTGTCATTTGTCACATGAGAACGTATACCACCAAAGAACGTATATTTACAAGAAGTGAAAGCCAATAGAACGTTCCATTGCAACACCAGCGCCCAGCACAGCAGCGCTACGCTTCCGCCATTTTGGTGTGAAAGCCACGGCAGTCATATATTATACATGTATTTAGTCCAGTGCAGAGGTCATTTTTAGGTTTAAATAATTAGGTAAAAAGAAAAAGAAGTTGCTAAACAGGCTTTTCCCCCCACATAACTTGAGACAGTGAAGTTCAAGGATTTCATTTATTATATTAGGCTAAGGCTACTCTACATTAAGTTGTTAACGCATGCGCTGAAGGGGTGCTAGATCATTGACAGGGGGAGCTGCGCAGTTATATAAATACTATTATTAAATGAGCAAAACTTCAATATTTAATATTCAATAATTTTAATTATCACAACTAAAGTTTTAATTTTGATTTTTTTGTATTTTGTATTTTCACTTTCATTTTAATTATCTTTATTGTTCTTTTTTTCTTTTTTAAAATGTAATTTTTTCCTAACCAGCTAAGACCGTGGTGAGCAAAATTTTGTTGCCTTAAGACATCAGTATACACTCTCATGTAAAATATAGTACAAATCAAGGTTGCGTTTGTTTCAATGGTTTTGGATTGTGGTTTGTAAAGTGGTTTACCATTTAGCAACGGCATTTCGAGCATTTTCCTATAAAACCAGGCAGATGGAAACCATATAAACTGTGACCATTTTGGACGAACGGAAATGGCCTCTTTATGGTAGGCCTATGGTATTAAGCAACTTTCTTTGCTAAAACGAAGTATGTACCCCCAAAACCTCAGATGGCGTAAAGGATGATGTTGGCACCAAATGAGGTTATAAGCAGTATAAGAAAGTGAGGTGGGGCACAGTTATACCCTTTACTGTTTCTTACCCGTTTCACTTCCTCTATTCCATCTGGCCACACTTCCTTCATATAGCTTTCAAGTCGTAGTAATATTAGAACTAGATTTTCACACTTTTTTTAAAGACACATATATGTAAATTTCGTCGCTAGAGGTCACTGTTCAAAACAATAACAAAAGCGTAGCTTGATGATGCCGTGAATGAGTGTGGAATCATGGGAGTCGTCATTTTCACCTCCAGAGCCAATGGAAAGCAATCTGACGGGTGTTCACTAAAAAAATTGCTTGGTGGTTCCTAGATTGTTGCTTACTGGCTCAAGTCAAAAGATCCCAGTCTGAATCTCTTTGATATTGATGTATGGCTCTACAGGATAAAACATACAGCATTTTTCTCAACAAGCGCAAAAACAAGTATTTCGGTAGTCCAATTTAGACATTTTACTTACTATAAGTAACTTTGCAACTACATGCCATCTAGTTGATTATTAATGAGAGTTAGTTGAGGTATAGTTGCATTAATGAGAGTTGGTTGACATGTAGTTGCATTAATGTGATTTCGTTGGCATAGTTGCGTTAATGAGAGTTAGTTGAGGTAGTTAT
Source organism: Chrosomus eos (assembly GCA_036326025.1). Classification (NCBI taxonomy): domain Eukaryota; kingdom Metazoa; phylum Chordata; class Actinopteri; order Cypriniformes; family Leuciscidae; genus Chrosomus; species Chrosomus eos. The sequence goes on from CM070834.1 coordinate 26,983,180, forward strand.
AATAATGAGTTAGTTGACATGTAGTTGCATTAATGAGAGTTAGTTGACATGTAGTTACATTAATGAGAGTTAGTTGATGCGTAGTTACATTAATGATAGTTGACATGTAGTTACATTAATGATAGTTAGTTGACATGTAGTTACAGTAATGAGAGTTAGTTGACCTGTAGTTGCATTAATGAGAGTTAGTCTACATGTAGTTGCATTAATGACAGTTAGTTGACATGTAGTTACATTAATGAGAGTTAGTTGAGGTAGTTATTATAATGAGAGTTAGTTGACATGTAGTTACATTAATGAGAGTTAGTTGACATGTCGTTGCATTAATGAGAGTTAGTTGAGGTAGTTATTATAATGAGAGTTAGTTGACATGTAGTTACATTAATGAGAGTTAGTTGAGGTAGTTATTATAATTAGAGTTAGTTGACATGTAGTTGCGTTGATGAGAGTTAGTTAACATGTAGTTGAATTAATGAGAGTTAGTTGACATGTAGTTGCGTTGATGAGAGTTAGTTGACATGTAGTTACATTAATGATAGTTAGTTGACATCTAGTTGCATTAATGAGAATTAATTGACATGTAGTTACATTAATGAGAGTTAGTTGACATGTAGTTGCATTATTAGTTAGTTGACATGTAGTTGCATTAATGAGAGTTAGTTGAGGTAGTTATAATAATGAGAGTTAGTTGATGTGTAGTTACAGTAATGAGAGTTAGTTGACATGTAGTTACATTAATGATATTTAGTTGACATGTAGTTACAGTAATGAGAGTTAGTTGACATGTAGTTGCATTAATGATAGTTAGTTGACATGTAGTTACATTAATGAGAGTTAGTTGATGCGTAGTTACATTAATGATAGTTGACATGTAGTTACATTAATGAGAGTTAGTTGACATGTAGTTACATTAATGAGTTAGTTGACATTTAGTTACATTAATGAGAGTTAGTTGAGGTAGTTATTATAATGAGAGTTAGTTGACATGTAGTTACATTAATGAGAGTTAGTTGACATGTTGTTGCATTAAAGAGAGTTAGTTGACATGTAGTTACATTAATGAGAGTTTGTTGACATGTAGTTGCATTAAAGAGAGTTAGTTGACATGTAGTTACATTAATGAGAGTTAGTTGACATGTAGTTGCATTAAAGAGAGTTAGTTGACATGTAGTTACATTAATGAGAGTTAGTTGACATGTAGTTACATTAATGAGAGTTAGTTGACATGTAGTTACATTAATGAGAGTTAGTTGACATGTAGTTGCATAAATGAGAGTTAGTTGACAAGTCGTTGCGTTAATGAGAGTTAGTTGACATGTAGTTGCATTAAAGAGAGTTAGTTGACATGTAGTTACATTAGTGAGAGTTAGTTGACATGTAGTTACATTAATGAGAGTTAGTTGACATGTAGTTGCATAAATGAGAGTTAGTTGACATGTCGTTGCGTTAATGAGAGTTAGTTGACATGTAGTTGCATAAATGAGAGTTAGTTGACATGTCGTTGCGTTATTGAGAGTTAGTTGACATATAGTTACATTAATCATTTTACATTAAAATTAGCTGACATGTACGTAGTTGCAAAGTTACTTCTAGTTAGTAGACTGTTAGTAGACTATCAAAATAAAGATTTATCAAAAGGTTTTTACAAATATTAATAACATTTTTATTAGCTGATTATTTTTTACTTGAACCTCCAGAAAATTACACCATTTAGACATTTTTCAAGACCCCCAAAAATTTGTGTTCTTTATAGAAGAGGTGAATACAAGTAATTTTTCTCATTAATTGCATTTTTAATTCATGTTTGAATAATAAATTGACATGAAGCAATGCTCTTGTGCTCCATGGCATATAAATGAAACAATTTTTTGGACCATTTAAAATTCAGTTCGTATCTATAGGCAGCTAATGCCTCTTTTGTTTTCTTTCATCACTAGACACTTGGGTTTTGCTAAACGCTATCACTAGCAAACAACGGAGCAGGATTAGCAAGCATCCATTCTGTCCGTGCTCCTAGGTGACTAACAGACTCCTAGTGGCATCAGAAAGACCCATAATGCCGAGCAGCTGCTAAGGACATCTGGACACAGGTGAGGATGATGCTCGCCCTGGACCGCAGGGCTGACGGCTTCCAGTATCACTGCATTATGGAGGTCAAAAGATCATCTCTACTAGCAACAAAGGGCTGAGGATTAGTTTTGTAACATAGGAGGCCCTTTTCGTCTATGGTTAATGCAAATGATGCAAACAAAAGCGATTGGGAGGTGATGGTCTGTCAGATTAGGGTGTCTGGACGCACACTTTGGATGCTGCCAATGAATCGCTCCACTTTTCTGTAGAGCAGATGGCATTGTGACGTTTCACAGTTACTATTAAACTACATAATAGGTTCTTTAAGGCACTCTTAAGCTGCATACCCCCCTTTTTGGAATAGCTTGGAGTAGCTCAGACTACCTTTTTTTTTTGAGTGACTTTTGACCCAAAGGTATGATCCTTTAGGACCAAAAGAGGGCAGCATAGTTCTGTTTGATACAAACATAACTATGCTGATTGAAGATTGGTCACCCATATTTAAAAAGATGAGCCAAAACCATTTGTCAATCTTTGAAAATGTTGAACACTATTTTTAGATTTAATTAAAATAATAAATAATATATTCAATAAATGTCAATAAAAACAAGATTTTTAATTTGATTAGAAATAAGAATGAGATTTCTAACACAAAACGTATTCACAATAGTCAAGGAAACACATTTGCTTTAATACATTTACTTTATTTTCATACACACATGTTTATGGATGCCAGATCTCCCAGCTGTCTTTTATGTTCCCCCCCATGGGAGTTAGATTGACGCTAATGTTATTACAAAAGAATGTATATTTGTTTTCATAGTTGCAGTCATGTTTAATAAGTATTTATGTGAATATTGCTGAGCTGACTGTAAATATGATGAAAGAAAATAGTCACAATGAATTTTAATTCATTGAAAAAGTGCTGTGTGTTTTTCAACTGTGAAATTGCAGATTAGACATCCTTTTTTACTTGTTAGATGGCTAAAATATATCGTGCTTTGTAATGAAAATATATAGGTAAACTTCGAATGCATTTGATTAAACAACAGGCAGTAAAAAATCATGACTATTTATATTCTGTTGCACTGGTCTTTTTCAAACATAACGTTTCATGATCCACACTGCATCAGTCAATTGTCAGTCTGCTGAACTGAGTATTGTAATTTATTAGTCTGATAATTAAAAACCTATACCAAGGGTCTAATTCTATACTGCAATTTCTCATGCAATGCGTTATGTTAAAGTTGTGTTGTCATTTCAAAGTTATTGATACATCACATGCCACAGCACAATAAACTTTGAGCAGAGTAGATGCTATACAAATGTCAAATAGTTCTTAGACTTTTCTCCTGAAAAAAAAGAGATCCTTTACAGTGTCTTCAACTGTCCCTCATTTGTGTCTATGTTTGGTGGATCTGGATGTCGAGAAGTTATCCGATTAACAATATGTGTCACATATTTCCATTGGACAACACACTTCGGATATCACAGTTTGCGAAAAGTAAACATAACCTAATGGTCTATGACAGCAGGCCTACGACATATTGAACGCACTCTCATAGGCCCTATTTTCCGTCAAATTAAATATGCATTCAACTTTGACTGAAGGTAATAGCTAGCTACCAAATTCTGAAATCAAAGGTCAGAGATCCTAATATGAACTCATATAAATTCAGCCAAAAAGAAATGACCAGAGCTATGAAATCTCTTTTTATAGCTCTATATTCGTATTGTATTATGTCTCATCAGTGTCTATTTCTAGATTTTTTTTTTTTTTTTTTTTTTTTGCAATTTCATTCACTGTAATGATTGCCCTGTATAACTGGATGTCGAGATGTTACCTGATCGACATTAAATATGTATTTATCAAGTATTACTTTGGACAAAACACTTCAGATAGAAGATAAAATCTGCTATGGGGTGATAATGAAAAAAGTGTTTTTTCTCCTATTATTTACAACAGGATCTGCATTTTCATTGGTTAAATTAAAAGATTTTGGTTAAAAGAGACATTAAAAACAGCTTTATACATCGAAACCACTCCTTTCCTGGTAAAAAATTAACTTAATTTTCAAAAGTTAACGAATTCGCGACAGCAGAGTGTGACATTTTTGACAAGCCAAACATGTCAGTCTCTGAGTAACATGTAATTTATTTAAGCCACGAAATAACTTAATTCCCTAAAATAAGTATAATGAACACAAAAAAGCACGTCCCCATGTCATGATTACCCAAAAATCAAACATAGTTCAGCCCTTACGCACATTATTACGTCTGTCAAAAAACGTGCACAATACACTGTTGTCAGGGTTTGTGCAGGTGCTGAAGACGAGGACACGAAAGCTTCAATATAAATGTTTTAATAAACAAAATGAAAACTTTCCAAACTTAAACAGGAACAATAACTCCAGGAAATCAGAAACACAACCACACATGGACGACGATCGACAAACACTCAGGGAAAACACAGGGCTTAAATACACTGAACCAAATGAGATAATTAACAGAACACAGGTGAGAAAACTGAACACTAACGAGGAGCGGGAAAACTTAACAGGACTAAACCAAAAACCACAAAGACAGGGGAAACCAAGATACAAAACAGAACTCAAACACATCAAAACGTGACACTACCTCCCTCCCAACTCCTCCCACCGAAGGCGCTGTCCTCGCGCCGATATACATCCAAAGGGGTGGGAGGGTGGGCGCCCTGAGGCTGACGAGGGCATGGTGCAGGTCCAGGAAGCCTCCAGGGCGGAGCAGGCTGTGGGCGTGGCCACGGCGGTGCAGGCTGTGGGCGTGGCCACGACGGTGCAGGCTGTGGGCGTGGCCACGACGGTGCAGGCTGTGGGCGTGGCCAAGGCGGAGCAGGCTGTGGGCGTGGCCAAGGCGGAGCAGGCTGTGGGCGTGGCCATGGTGGAGCTGTGGGACCCTCGGGCGTCCAGGGTGGAGCTGTGGGACCCTCGGGCGTCCAGGGCGGAGCTGTGGGACCCTCGGGCGTCCAGGGCGGAGCTGTGGGACCCTCGGGCGTCCAGGGCGGAGCTGTGGGACCCTCGGGCGTCCAGGGCGGAGCTGTGGGACCCTCGGGCGTCCAAGGCGGTGCAGGCTCTTCAGGTGGCCACGGCGGTGCAGGCTCTTCAGGTGGCCACGGCGGTGAAGACCCTTCAGGTGGCCACGGCGGTGCAGACCCTTCAGGTGGCCATGGCGGTGCAGACCCTTCAGGTGGCCATGGCGGTGCAGACCCTTCAGGTGGCCACGGCGGTGAAGACCCTTCAGGTGGCCACGGCGGTGCAGACCCTTCAGGTGGCCATGGCGGTGCAGACCCTTCAGGTGGCCATGGCGGTGCAGACCCTTCAGGTGGCCACGGCGGTGAAGACCCTTCAGGTGGCCATGGCGGTATAGACCCTTCAGGTGACCATGGCGGTGTTATCTTTTCGGGTCTCCGTGGATCTTTGGCCGGCCACGGCGAAGGCGTATGGCGCCCCCCCAAAATTTTCTTGGGGAGGACAGGCTCATGATCGGGAACTGACTTGACATCAACGGGCGCTGGGTCAACGGGTTCTGGGTCAACGGGCTCTGGGTCTGGGTCAACGGGCTCTGGGTCTGGGTCAACGGGCTCTGGGTCTGGCGCTGGGTCAACGGGCTCTGGCTCTGGCGCTGGGTCAACGGGCTCTGGCTCTGGCGCGGGGTCAACGGGCTCTGGCGCTGGGTCAACGGGCTCTGGCTCTGGCGCTGGGTCAACGGGCTCTGGCTCTGGCGCTGGGTCAACGGGCTCTGGCTCTGGCGCTGGGTCAACGGGCTCTGGCTCTGGCGCTGGGTCAACGGGCTCTGGCTCTGGCGCTGGGTCAACGGGCTCTGGCTCTGGCGCTGGGTCAACGGGCTCCGTGCTGGATTGGACCAGCATATCAGGAAACTCGGGGCTGGACGGGACCAGCATATCAGGAAACTCGGGGCTGGACGGGACCAGCATATCAGGAAACTCGGGGCTGGACGGGACCAGCATATCAGGAAACTCGGGGCTGGACGGGACCAGCATATCAGGAAACTCGGAGCTGGACGGGGCCAGCACATCAGGAAGCTTGGGGCTGGGATCAGGCTCTGGCGGGTAGGTGACAGGCTCAGGCTCTGGCGGGCAGGCGACGGGCTCAGGCTCTGGCTGGATGTGGCTGACTTGAACCCCAGCCTCGGCAGCCTTCTTTTGGGCCAGTCGCACCGATATCAGTGGGAGATCAGTCATACCGGATATCAGCCGGGGAAGTCCAGGGACCGATCTGGCGGCAGGGCTGATGCGGTATGCAGGCTCTGGTGGGCAGACGATGGGCTCTGGTGGGAGCGTGCAGGTGATGGGCTCAGGCGTTGGCGTGCAGGTGATGGGCTCTTGCTCTGGCTGGCCGTGGAGATCGGGCTGGATGTCTCCCACGGTGAGTGAGGAACCACACACCCACAGTGTACGGGCAATGAACTTAACTAAAGGGAGGTGGAGATCTCCCACCAACAGTATCTGAGCGAGGGTATCATCCATCCCACTCCAAAACTCGTGCGTAAGGGACTCCTCGTCCCAATTAAAGTCCCGGAGAAGATGGAGATATATCTCCGCATATTCCCCCAGAGACCGGCCATCTTGTGGGACACAAAGTTCGTAGTTCATCCCTTTTTTTTTTTGTTAAGGTCGATCGTTCTGTCAGGGTTTGTGCAGGTGCTGAAGACGAGGACACGAAAGCTTCAATATAAATGTTTTAATAAACAAAATGAAAACTTTCCAAACTTAAACAGGAACAATAACTCCAGGAAATCAGAAACACAACCACACATGGACGACGATCGACAAACACTCAGGGAAAACACAGGGCTTAAATACACTGAACCAAATGAGATAATTAACAGAACACAGGTGAGAAAACTGAACACTAACGAGGAGCGGGAAAACTTAACAGGACTAAACCAAAAACCACAAAGACAGGGGAAACCAAGATACAAAACAGAACTCAAACACATCAAAACGTGACAACTGTAGTATTTACAAGAAGCAGAGGTCCAGCGAGTCATGCATTTCCTGGAAAACCCACGACACCTTCTGTGTTGACTACGCCATTGCTTTCCGAGAACAGGGAGAAAATAGCGGCCTGGGCGGTTTAACAGGTTGTCTGTCAGAGTCCATAATGTATGCAATACATAACGCGTATGATTATAAAATTGTTCTTCACTCACTGAAATCAAATCGGAACTGAGTGAAATACTTCACCGGGTTAGTGAACATCGTTTAACATGTTTGACGTTATCAACATGACGGACATTTTTTTTATGCACGAACTACACATTCTGATTTTCACATTCCTGATTTGAATATTTTCAATAAATCGATCATTATAAACTATGATGCACGCGATAGCAGGCCTACGGCATATTGAACGCACACTCACGCTCAGACAGGCCCATTTTGGCAATACGGAGTCAACTTTCACTGAAGCAAATAGCTATTAGCTAGACGTCTGACCAGTGTGCTGTTGTTTTCCATGTCCTCACACTTAACTCAGGCATGCCTCCATGTTGCCAGCGGGAAAGCGCACTGATTCGGCACGCGGCAGATGTGGCACAGTGGCGTCTGCCGCTTCTGACTGCAGCTCCCTGTGTGATGTGACTGAAGAGATGAAAGGCGAGGTTGTTGCTGTGGCGGTAATTACCGCGGATACAAACGGGAACAAAAAGCTGCTTTGTTTGCCATTCTGTCACCCAATCAGTGGGGTGCGCAAGTCTTTCTGATATGTCTGTCAGATTCATCTGAAACTTTTCTTTACCCTCTGTCTTAATAAACAAATGGTAAGTAATAAGTGTGATGTTACATAGGGGTTCAATTGGCACTCGGTGACTAATATTCAACTTCATGAGCGTGAAATGAGAATGTTTCTTCTCCCAACTCCTACTTGAGTTGTTTGTTGTTGTTTAATGAAAGCAAGCAATTAAATGGTGAGAGCAACAAGTCAACAAATACCTTATTAGTTAGTTGGGACCAACCTCGTCTAGTCAAGTATGCTCAATAAATAAATCAAATCTCCATTTTTTTCTGTTCTTATTTGAAGTCTGGATGGAAGTGGCCTACACCCGACTTAATGACTTAGTGAGAGGTGTCATGTAACATTGAATGATTGATTGACAGTGAGGCAGGATGAACTCATGAGCTTCTGTCTTTTAAATAGCTGCCTTATTTAGGATGATCATTAGCTGGTGTCAGTTTTGAGATGTTCAGAACCTGATGCAATCAGGAGCAACTACTAATTGCAAGCTGTCGTAAGTGGAAGCTTGCTAAAACGTCTGTTCAAGTAGTTTGGAAGGCAGTGTAATGAACTGGCAGTTTTTTTATTGGGCTTCTCTTTTACTCTATAATGACTATAATGAGTTTTTTGGTATCACTTCACAATAGTTTCAATTTGTTAACAATACTTTTACAGCATTTGTTAATCTACAATAACATTCTTTTCTATATATATTTCCTGGTATATAGTTATACACATAGTTATATAAATTAACAGTAGTTAGTGTGCAATGAACATGAATTCTCAAAGAACAATATCATTTATATTTATTAATCAACATTAACTAAGATTATTAAACAACTATGTTGTTTAGTGTTAGTTCATGATACCCGACACATTAAAGGATAATTCTGGTAATTAGCACTTTGAGTCTATTTTCTAGTTTGTTTTGGATAAACTAGAGTGGTGGACACAGAAATTTTGACGATGGGTCCTGTCTCGACTTTTTGACTCTTTTAGAATCGCCTCTGAGCGCTTCAGAGTGGCTATCTTTGGGCATGCACAAACATGTCCTTAAAACAACCCTTAAAGTTCGTTTTCAAAACTGTGCAACTCACCGAGTGGTTAGTGGTGTTCGTTGATGATTAAAAACAAATATATCAGCACAATGTATGATTTCAATCCGTGTTATTTGCTACAGGTAAACTATTTTTTCAGATACCTCAGTCAACGCAGTCTGAAGCGTTAACAGAAATCAATGCGATTTTACAAAATGGCAAATAAAACACGACAGAAAGTGTATTTCGCTACGCTACTTGTTTTGGAACGTCAACGAACACCACTAACCACTCGGTGAGTTGCACAGTTTTGAAAACGAACGTTAAGGGTTGTTTTAAGGACATGTTTGTGCATGCCCATAGACAGCCACTCTGAAGCAGTCAGAGGCGATTCTAAGAGTCAAAAAGCCGAGACAGGACCCATCGTCAAAATTTCTTTGTCCACCACTCTAGTTCATCCAAAACAAACTAGAAAATAGACTCAAAGTGCTAAATACCGGAATTCTCATTTAACTAATGTTAATGAATTGCACCTTATTGAACAGTGTTACCTGTTATTTTACATCATGGAAATGAAGTATACGCAATATAGAAAATTTCTACCATTGTGTGATACATGGGTAATTTTACATCTGTGTCACCCAATGAAATATGTGTAAAACAATGACCTTGCTGTATTAGCAAATATGTACATTTTGATGAAAACAAAATGTATGTAGAAAAAAAGCGTGTCGTTTTTACATTTTAGTGCATTGATGTCATGCATCAACTCTGTTACCATCATATTTTTTTACTATTCATCATCACAAAAACACGTTTCATAATGATATTATCATCCTCTCTCCATAGACACGATAAAATCTCTTTCAACTCTGTTACCATGATTTTGTTCAGTAAGAAACAAAGTAATTGAAAATTGCAGTAGAAAAAACACATTGAATTCTCTTTCAAAGAAGCTATTTAGAATTTGTGACTGAGCAAAAGGTTTGTATTGCCAAACTAAATTGTAAAATAGTCAACCCTGTTACCCTAATATATTAATTCATCGACTGTGATTGCACAATCTAACAAACAAATTACAGACCTAACACAATGTTTTAAAAAGCACAAGAATGTACCTCATGTACACAATTTCCACCCTAAATTATGTTTCTAAGAAGCATTTAATAGTTTCATGACTTTGAGCACAAATTTAACTGTAAATTGTCAACTCTGTTACTGTAACGGTGTGCACAGACAACAGTGCAGAATGAACAATCAGAAATAATAATAAACACAGAGATATGAACAGAAGGTTTAAAAACACAGGGGAAGATCACGTATTAACGTAACAGAAAAAAGGTGAGAACGAATTAGAAACGATGGCAATTAATGAATGAACAAGAACACAGGCAAAACAAGCAACAATGAAATCTTTGGAAACAGAACAGAACAAGACATAACCGTGACCGTTACCTTAATTAAGGAATTTAGCCTGATATTGTACAATTTTATAAACACATTACTGTCAGGGTTGCTGCAGGTAGCTGAAGACGAGGACACGGGAGCTTCAATATAATAGATTTATTTAACAAAATGAAACTTTCCAAAACTAAACAGGAACAAAATAACAGACTCCAGGACTTCAGGGGAAACACAACCATACATAGACGACGATCGACAAACACTGAGGGAAAACACAGGGTTTAAATGAACTGAACCAAACGAGATAATTAACTGAAAACAGGTGAAGAGAATTGGACACAAACGAGGAGCGGGAAAACTAACAGGACTAAACCAAAAACCACAAAGACAGGGGGAAACAAGATCTCAAAACATAACTAAATACATCAAAACGTGACAGTACCTCCCCCCTCCCCGAAGGCGCGTCCTCGCGCCGTATAACATCCAAAGGGGTGGGAGGGTGGGCGCCCTGGAGGCTGACGAGGGCATGGTGCAGGTCCGGGAAGCCTCCAGGGCGGAGCAGGCTGTGGGCATGGCCACGGCGGAGCAGGCTGTGGGCGTGGCCAGGGCGGAGCAGGCTGTGGGCGTGGCCACGGCGGAGCAGGCTGTGGGCGTGGCCACGACGGTGCAGGCTGCGGGCGTGGCCAGGGCGGAGCAGGCTGCGGGCGTGGCCACGACGGTGCAGGCTGCGGGCGTGGCCACGACGGTGCAGGCTGTGGGCGTGGCCACGGCGGTGCAGGCTGTGGGCGTGGCCACGGCGGTGCAGGCTGTGGGTGTGGCCACGGCGGTACAGGCTGTGGGCGTGGCCACGGCGGTGAAGACCCTTCAGGTGGCCACGGCGGTGAAGACCCTTCAGGTGGCCGTGCTGGTGAGGACCCTTCAGGTGGCCACGGCGGTGAAGACCCTTCAGGTGGCCACGGCGGTGAAGACCCTTCGGGTGGCCGTGGTGGTGAAGACCCTTCGGGTGGTCGTGGTGGTGCAGGCTCTTCAGGTGGCCACGGCGGTAAAGACCTTTCAGGTGGCCACGGCGGTGAAGACCCTTCAGGTGGCCACGGCGGTGAAGACCCTTCAGGTGGCCGTGCTGGTGAGGACCCTTCAGGTGGCCACGGTGGTGCTATTTTTTCAGGCCTCCATGGATCTTTGGCCGGCCACGGCGAAGGCGTATAGCGCCCCCCCCAAAATTTTCTTGGGGAGGACAGGCTCAGGATCGGGAACTGACTTGACATCAACGGGCGCTGGGTCAACGGGGTCTGGGTCAACGGGCTCTGGCGCTGGGTCAACGGGCTCTGGCGCTGGGTCAACGGGCTCTGGCGCTGGGTCAACGGGCTCTGGCGCTGGGTCAACGGGCTCTGGTTCTGGCGCTGGGTCAACGGGTTCTGGCTCTGGCGCTGGGTCAACGGGTTCTGGCTCTGGCGCTGGGTCAACGGGCTCTGGCTCTGGGTCAACGGGCTCTGGCTCTGGCGCTGGGTCAACGGGCTCTGGCTCTGGCGCCGGGTCAACGGGCTCTGGCTCTGGCGCCGGGTCAACGGGCTCTGGCTCTGGCGCTGGGTCAACGGGCTCTGGCGCATCATGGGACTCGGAACTGGACGGGGCCAGCACATCAGGGGACTCGGAACTGGACGGGGCCAGCACATCAGGGGACTCGGAACTGGACGGGGCCAGCACATCAGGGGACTCGGAACTGGACGGGGCCAGCACATCAGGGGACTCGGAACTGGACGGGGCCAGCACATCAGGGGACTCGGAACTGGACGGGGCCAGCACATCAGGGAGCTTGGGGCTGGATTTATGCTCTGGCGGGCAGGCGACGGTCTCTGGCTGGACGGTCTCTGGCTGGACGGTCTCTGGCTGGACGGTCTCTGGCTGGACGGTCTCTGGCTGGATGTGGCTGACGTGAACCCCAGCCTCGGCAGCCATCTTTTTGGCTAATCGTACTGATATCAGCGGGGGATCAGTCATACAGGATATCAGCCGGGGAAGTCCAGGGACCGATCTGGCGGCAGGGCTGATGCGGTGTGCAGGCTCTGGCGGGCAGGCGATGGGCTCAGGCTCTGGCGGGCATGCGATGGGCTCAGGCTCTGGCGGGCAGACGATGGGCTCTGGCGTTAGCGTGCAGGTGATGGGCTCAGGCGCTGGCGTGCAGGTGATGGGCTCAGGGGCTGGCGTGCAGGTGATGGGCTCAGGGGCTGGCGGGCTTGGCACTGGCTGGAGTGGGAGATCTTCCACGAGGTATGTGGAATCACACGCCCACAGTGTGTGATCCACAAACTCCAAAAAGGACATATTGAGGTCCTTCACCAGAATTAACTGGGCTAGCGGGTCCTTCAGACCACCCCAGAAACTCTTAGTCAGCTCTTTTTCTTCCAGCGTCACATCATCATAGAGTTCTAAATAGGGCCCCGCATACTCTTCGAGTGAGCGCTCCTCTTGGAAGAGGATTGGGTTTTCAAAGGGGCTCATCTCTTTGTTTTTCCTCCTTCGGCCCATTAATACGATTTTTAAAGGTCGATCGTTCTGTCAGGGTTGCTGCCGGTAGCTGAAGACGAGGACACGGGAGCTTCAATATAATAGATTTATTTAACAAAATGAAACTTTCCAAAACTAAACAGGAACAAAATAACAGACTCCAGGACTTCAGGGGAAACACAACCATACATAGACGACGATCGACAAACACTGAGGGAAAACACAGGGTTTAAATGAACTGAACCAAACGAGATAATTAACTGAAAACAGGTGAAGAGAATTGGACACAAACGAGGAGCGGGAAAACTAACAGGACTAAACCAAAAACCACAAAGACAGGGGGAAACAAGATCTCAAAACATAACTAAATACATCAAAACGTGACAATTACAGACCTGACATTATATTTAAAAGATGTCTATAAGCTTCTTGTCGAATTTGAGACTTAGAGCACAAGGCTTCTAATGCCAAACTAAACTGGAAAAGTCAACCCTGTTACCATTGATTTATCGACTGAGATTACACAATCTAATCTAACAAACACATTACAGACCTGACAGAATGTATAAATGGCACAAGAATGTACATCATGTCCACAATCTCCACATATAATTCTCTTTCTAAGCATTTCATATAGTTTAAAAGACTTGTAAAGGAAAATTCAGCTGAAAAAAAAACCTTGCGGAAACATAGATGCCAATAAAGAACCTTTATTTTTAAGAGTTTAATTTAGCCTGACAATTGCACAATTTAACAATGAAACACATTATAGACCAGACAGACTGTTTAAAAATAGCATAAAAACATACTTCAACCGAACAGAAAAGGGCATAGAATGACCCAAATAAACAGTGTTATTCACAGAATCATGACAGTTCCTGCCAGAAACAAAGATGTCCGCTTTTCAAAAATAGCCTCCTCTGCAGCTGCCGCCCATTCTCTCTCAGTAACCCTTCAATCAAGAGTCCAGTCCTGGGTGGGCTGCCCTACTTCCAGCCCCCAGGAACCAGTGCTGGAGGCAAGCCAGCTCTTCCCCCTCAACACAACCAGGCGTCCCGAAGGTTAATGCAGGCCCGGTCTCCACTCGATCAGCTCTCATTACTAATGTTCAGGGGTATGGGTTACCAAATTGCTCCCAATTGGGCTCATGGAGCGAGACTTTGTGCCCAAAGCAAGACGTTCAGTGGAAATAATTATCAGCGGTTGGCCGGCAGGTCACTACCACATGTTCGCACATACTGAAGGACAAGCAGGAACAAGGTCACGGCTATGGGTTCAAGACAGATGATAATGCTTTAAGTACCGGTAGGCTCTTTTTTTTATTGTTGCTCCAGTCATTGTCAAAGCATGCCTTGTGCTCGCTAAATGCTGTGTGACAGCGATATTAGATATTTAGATTGGGTTTGTTTAATGGTTCGCCAAGATAAGCTGACTACACATGCTGTGGGGCAGGGTGGGTTGAGTGATGAAAACAGGTTATGATTCAACAAAATCCACCTCGAAGCAACAAGTAAACACACACAAAGGCACAAGAGCAAACGTAGTGCACACTACACCCTACAGCATGTTCCAATTGGGTAATTTGGGTTGTTTAGAAGGGGGTGAAAATGGACTTATTGAAATGGGCTCTCATTACAAGCCTCATTATAATAGCAATAAAATGACCTTAAGATAAGAAGTGAAAGTCTGAGGACCTGACATGGAAACCAAGATAAAGATCACATCTATTAGGAGGTTTCCCTACTGATTGGAGCCAAAATACTTGTCATTAAACATCTATGTTAAATTGCGGACTATTTGGGATTTTCTACACAAGGGGGGTCATGACAACACTCTCTTTTTGTTTCTGTCCAAAGTGTGTATAATTGTGCATACTACCAGTCAAATGTTTGGAATAATTAAGATTTTTAAGTGTTTTTCAAAGAAGTTCTTATGCTCACCAAGACTGCGTTTCATACAAATACAGGAAAACTGTAATATTATGACAAACTGTTTTTTATTTCAGTGTTTAATATATTTTTATTTGAGTATATTCAATATATTTTTATTTTAGTATATTTAAAACTGTAATTAATTTATTTATAGCATCACACGATCCTTCAGAAATAAGAATACAATTTGTATTATTATCAATAATAATACTGCAAATAATTTTACTGCGTGATGCACTACCAATCATGTGACACTGAAGACTTGAGTAATGGCTGCTGAAAATTCAGCTTAACCATCACAGGAATAAATTACATTTTTACTGTATTTTAAATAAATAAATGCAGCCTTGGAAAATTCCTTTCATAAACATAAAAAAAAAATCCCAATTATTCCAAACTTTTGACTGGTATCGTAAATAGTTGTTTGAGAAACTGGTACAGCTTTTCACTCTAGCTGCGATTCATTCATTTTAACTGTGTAATCTTGAAACAGAATGAGATTAGGCATTATGATCAGCCTTCCGCCTTGTAGCCCACCTACCTACAACTTTTTTTCATTAAATAAGACTTTAACACACATGCATTCCAAACCAAGGAGTGAAAAAAGGTGAAAATACACATCACATCCTTTTAACAAACCTTCCTCACCTTGGTACGACAAAGCACTTCTCTAAAGCTGTTAAAAACACATTTCATTTCCAGGTGAAATTGCATAAATTGGGCCCATGGGTTTTCGCAACACTACAGTGCTGTATACGGTTTTTATATCTACAAAATTCTTGTATTTTATGTGTGTTTAATGTGCAGTCGTATCTGTATTAATTACTTTATATTAACTTAAATTGAAAATGGTAATCTGTTTTTTTAAAATAAACGTATTTTAAGAAAAATCAGCAAACTGTCCATGCACCATTTAACACCTTTCAATCCTTTTAGAAGTGTTGCTAATACTAGGCGTTGGTTGTAGAAAATACATAAATGTAATATGGCCCAAATCATATATCATGAGATATGATACATTTTATATCATGTTAAAAGTACTGTTGTTTTTCTTTCTTTCTGGGAAATAATTAGTTTATAATAATAATAATAATAATAATAATAATGTTCTATATTATAACTTTTTTTGTAAATATTTTACTCATCTCATTTGATTATTTTCTCTTTTGAATATTCATAACAAATGGCAAAAGAATAAATAAATAAATTATTAAATTAATAAAAAGAATTATAAAAAATATTGATTGAATAAGCCTCATTTGCTATTGTAAAGATCATTTCATGTCATATCATACAGTTTAACTAACCACAATGATAAAAATTGCAGTGTATGCTCAGATCCACACCACAAATCTTCAGTAACCATCCCCCAGTTAGCCTTTCACTCAGCTGCAGTTTAATCTTAGCTAGTTAGAAACGACTCTATCTGGATAATTGAAACCTCACTCTGTCCTCCCAGTTGCTGGAGCAGATGCCATGCTTTACTGAATTTCTCGGCATCGTTGCATTGTGCTCACCTGTCATTCTCGTATTTAACAGCATCCACCCGTTGTTAGCACCTGTCACACTCCCCACCCTGGTCCAGCTCAAGCCAAGAGAGATCCCAGTAAAACAGAATGATACAGGGGAGGATCTGTGCCACATGTGTCCTGGTGCTACTGACAAGACTCAAGCTAGTGTTGACAGACACCCACCACCACTGACAAGCCTATTAACCCGTCTGGATTGTCCATAGAGCTGACTGCATGACATAGACTAAAGGCCAACGTACACATGTACTTCCTTTAGCTAAGGAAGTTTGCCCTGTTGGATATTTCATGATAGCTTGTAGAATATAACACTGCAGAGCATATAGAAGCCCCTTAGATAAAAATAATCAGCTTAAAACAATTGTCATTCATTTAAAGGCACTACATAACTTTTTTAAATTCAAAATTAACTCATTAATTTAAATAAATTACTCATTAATTCACATAAAATTAAATCATCCGTACTATCAGACTTGGCTATGCAATTCAGTTCGCCTGGCATCCCAGCTTTCAGGGGCATTCTGTTCACCCGTTTTCTGGCGGACAATGCTGTGCTCAGGGCAGAGATCGCAGTCCTACTGGCGAAAGACGCGATCGAGCCGGTCCCCCCAGCCGATATAAAGACCGGCTTCTACTGCCCGTACTTGTACCCAAGAAAGGCAGTGGGTAACGACCAATCTTGGACTTGCGTGTCCTGAATCTGTCCCGTCACAGGCTGCCGTTCAAAATGCTTAAGCAGATGCATTTTCAAGTGGATCCGTCCCCAAGATTGGTTTGCAGCGATCGACCTGAAGGACGGGTACTGTCTTGATTCTCCCTCGACACAGACCGTTTTTTCGCTTTGCGTTCAAGGGGCAGGCATATCAGTACAAAGTCTTACCCTTTGGGCTGGCCCTGTCGCCCTGGCCCTGGCCCGGCCATTGCTCCCATGTGCTCATTATCCTCAACTACCTTGTGTATTCTCCACATGTTATCTCCCTTGGAGCAGGATGTGGATTCCGCAGCGTTCCTCTCCCCTGGAAAGGCACACTTTCCCAGTGTTATCCAAAGAGTTCCACTGTGTGGGGTAACGGAAGAGCAGTTTGAACTTCCGCCCCAGCCAGTTGGGGGTCTGAGAGTCTTGCGTAGGGCGCTGGATGTGGCAGCAACTGTGCCGTCTTCCATAGGGAACCCAATTACGTCGACACGTCGACTTTACATCGGAAATGAGCGACTGATAGGGAATGTCTCGGTTACTAATGTAACCCTCGTTCCCTGAAGGAGGGAACAGGAAATGTAATGTTCTGTTGCCGCCGTTGCTGACCATTGCTGTATAGCGGCCGTCACTATCTCGGCTCCTTCAGGGAACGAGGGTTACATTAGTAACCGGGACGTTTTTATTGCTCAATATAGGTCAGTAAGGTTTTTTATTGAACAGATAACTTTTCATTGTAAAGCATTATCTATTGTGAAGGGTCATTTCATTATGGTTGTTGTAGCACTTTGCTGGAAGGAAGGAATTTTCAAGGAAGCAATGTGTCTATTAATGGGTAAAACTACAGCAATGTCTTCAGCTAATCAGCTTGAGTTCCTTTCCATCTAAACTGCTTATATCTCTTATGCCCAATAGTGAACATTTTATAAGCAGTAGGATAACCATATTCCATCTGCACATTCACGCAAAGTCGAAGAACAACCAAATTAATGTTCTTCTGCAAAATGCATGATTTACTTACCTTTAGATAATCGATTTAATTTTTTATACAATTTATTTAACACACACTTTCCCAGCAAAACAAACGAACACGATGAGACACAAAATTTAACTAATCTAGACAAAACAAAACATTAAATCATAAAAACATGGTTAATTTATGCTGTGTGAGAAAAATATGTTACTGTACTGAAGCCACAACACATTATTAAAATATCTAATCTACATATTATCTTTTATCAACTATTTGACAGCATTGTTTTTTAGAGTAATGTTTTCAAGAGAAAAATTTCATCTCAATTCAGATTTGTAAATCGCTTTTCACAATACATTTTGTTCCAAATAAGCTAGTTAAGAAATTTCTTTAAACATTTGATGCATTTCTGGTTTAACACGATTCTTATAATACTGTAGCATTAAACAACCCCATAAACAAATATGTGTATGAAGTTGGCAAAAAAGATTTTTGCTGATCTAACAAGTTATTTCCATTCTCCCTCATGGAGAAGAAGTAACTTCAGCTGAATTGAGTCTCTCTGGATTAAAATTGCTTCAGTAACCACTATCTTTTTTCAGAGGACTGCTCCGACTAAGTGTGCTGACAGACTGAAGGAGTGTGTCATATAACATTCCAAAATGCTTCCTGGGAAAAAAAGGAATTTGCAAGCGTTTGCTTGATGAACCCAATGAGGTCTTGTGCATAAATGACTTTTTATTTTAGGTGTGCTGGGTGAATTGACGTTTAACCTGAGTGTGATGATCATGCATGTGTGCTATGTGCTTCCATTATAGTCACAGGGGACTATTGCTTCAGTGTTACCAATGTCTACAACTTTGTTAAGATTAAAATCACATGTGACTTTGCATTAACTGAAAAGCAATGTTGTAAAAGAAATATTAGAAGAAAAATCTAGGGCTGTCAAAGTTGAAGTGTTAACTGTGCGAACCTCAATTGGTTTATAAGCTGTTTTCCTCATGGGGACCAAAAAGTGTCTCCACAAGAACAAGGATTTCAAATATTGCCATCTTTGTGGGGACATTTTATCCCCATAACGTAGGGTATACCAGTACCAGGACCAGGACCACACACACACAAACGCACATGCACAGCCATGCAGAATCAGTAAATACAGAAAGACCCTCTTTACTGATCATTTATTTATAAATCCAACCCAGATATGACATTTAACCAAAGTGAAATAATTTTAAATCTTCGTATGGTGAAATTTAATCATCATCAAACTCAATAAGTGATCACCCAAGAGGCAAACAATGCTATAGCAGCAGAGGACCACAGGCATCTTTGCACATGTTATATTATGTCCATAAAGTGAGGGGAAAGTTATATAATTTATTTATAGCAGATTTGCCTTTAAAAACCTGTAGGATTTGCCATACGTTACTGCCTTCAGATCTTCTCGCTGTCAGATGTTCATCTCCATGTGGAATGTTCCAGAGCTCCATCGTTTCCATTTTGGATTCTGATCATTGCTCAAACGTCCCAGAGCCAAGCTCATCAGCGTTTTTGTTGACAGGTGTCCAGTCTGTCTTTGTGCATCTCAATGGTGCAGTTCCACTGGGAGTCCCAAGTTTCCATTGCTGGAGAGTTTGAAAAGGTTGCCAGTTTAACATTAAGTCAAATGATCAGAGGTACTGATCAGAGTCAATGTAATTTGGAAGTAATGCAATGTCAAGTGTGTCTAATTGTGCTGCACTTATAGGGCCAATTAGAGTTAAGCAATTGGCTTTCATGGCTGAGCGGACTGTGGTGCCACGACCCCTTGTTGATTTGACCTGAACTTGACCATGGTCTTGTTGGAGTTCCTGATAGC
This sequence comes from Chrosomus eos, assembly GCA_036326025.1. Lineage (NCBI taxonomy): Eukaryota > Metazoa > Chordata > Actinopteri > Cypriniformes > Leuciscidae > Chrosomus > Chrosomus eos. The sequence goes on from CM070834.1 coordinate 27,002,955, forward strand.
TGGAGGGTTACCCGTGCTTAGTGGATTATTTGAATGACACCATTATTTTCTGCCTTAAATTTCTTCCATTTTCAAAGTAACTTGAAGTAGGGCATATTTGTATTGATAATAAAATGGATATGAGTCCCATTATTTTTATTGAGTAGATGCTTAAGATCGTTTTTACAGGGAACTATAATGTCAGAGATTAACTAATTAATATTTAATCAACATCAATCAAAAAAAAATTATTCAAACATGACAGTGGTTCCACATGGAAACGTGTTATTACTACTCAAATGCTTCTTGTAGCATGAACTTGATTGAATCAAGTTATTTGGACAAATTCAAAAAGTTTAGTTCATACATGTTTCCATCAAGTGGAACCACTGTCCATGAGTGAATCATGTTCAAAAAAAGAGTTAATCAGCTTTTAGTCAGCTTTACACATGTGCTGGGAGAAAAAAAAAAAAAACGATTCACCTAGCTATCGTGATATTTTTTTAACGATTCTAAATTTTTTTTTATTATTCCAGAATCGATATTAATTCAAATTCAATTTTATTTTTGTCCTTGCTTATAGATGAGGTTGACAGAAGTTAGCCACTTTCGTTCCAAGAGGATGAAATGTGCAGTTGTCTATGAGTGTTGAGTGACGTAATATCCCAAGTGGACGCGTGGAAGCGACGTGAGACTGAAAGCACTGAATAGCCCTCACACTACTCATATTGAGAGAGAGAGATAAGACAATAGAGCTGCCGGATTCATCTTTAAAAGACTGTGATCTCAATTCAAACACCCACGCGATTTTCAATTCGTCTGTCTATTAAACTTTGACAAAATCATATCGCAACATTCAAAGCTGTGTGCACTGCCGTTGACCTGGAGAGAGTGCATGAAACAGCTTCACAAACAACCTCAAATCGGATCGCAATACTGAAAAAAATCGCAATACATATCGTATCGGCACCCAAGTATTGTGATAATATCGAATCGGAAGTGTATCGTCCCAGCCCTAATCAGGTCCTCAATCCAAGCACACACTCTACACTTCACCACAATGGAAAACTTGGATCGGATCAGTGGGGTCTAAAACGTTTTGAGCTTGTCCACTTTCAACCACTTGCAGAGGTAGTCGAAAACACATTCAACCGGATTGCATTCGCAGTGTAGACGCTCATGTAGTCGAATGCTCTTGAACAGCCAGCAAAAGATCTGTCTTCGCCTACTGACCTAATGCGCAAATATTATGGAAAGCGTGCTAGCCAGATGGGATTTCTTTGTCGGCTAGAAACCCAAGTTTGGTTTTAAGATGAAAAACGTACCAAGCACCATTCCTGATAATATTCCATTCCTGATTTCTAACACACACTCACTGCATTTGTCGTGGTCTTGTGGCTGTCAGAGCAAAAACGAAAGCTGTTGCTCTCCATATGTTTTCCGTCATCTTTTGTCATGTTCATATGTAAATTTCCCGAGCTCATTTTGTCCATTAGATTGAAAGACCAGAAAAAAAAATCACATTTACCCAGCCATAGACCCTCCCCTTAAAGAAATCAGGACAGAAGTGATAGAAAGTGGACAGAAGAGACGGATTTAAACACCATGTGTAAACGGGTAGGCCTATACAGTCTCCTTCGTACTTTGATCCGATCTACCAAAATGCATCTTAATAGCAGGTGTAACTGTAAACAACATTAAAACATTGGGTTACGCCAAAGAGTAACTGTTCACTTAAATGAGAAACATGATACAATGGTATTAAATTAAAATGAATTATTTCAATAAAGTGAACCAGATCAATGAATCATTTATGAGTGTATTTAGGATAAAGTTAAACACTGAAAAGAGTTTGCTTTCCTATTTTTGTCACAACAAAGAGATAAAAAAATAGTTTGAAGCTGTGGTGCAATGGTTAACGCTCATGTTATCATATGGATTGTGCAATTTCAAATTCAGTGATGCAAATAATTTAAAGCAACACAAAAAATCTATCTGGCTAGTTGGCACCAGACATTTGGCTTGTTTTAGTGCCAATCATGTAATAAGAGCCATCTACACAAGAGAAGTGAATCTGACTGCGCTAGACACCAGGAGTTCTCCACACGGGCCTCTGGGGAAACATATGAGTCAACTCTACACAATACAATCAAGAACAAAACAAATCCACCACACCTGTGGGATTTCTTATTTCCAGGTTCAACTGGTGACAAATAAAGAGAGAACCGCTCATATTTTTGTAATACAGTCCAATTCAAATACATGTGAATCTCATATATTGTCAAGAGAAAAAATAAAACCTTTTTAAATATTTTAAGTATACCTTTATTTTAATGACATTAAACATTGATTTTAAACCCAAATTCCTCCTACTTTATTAATAATAATAATATGTAATATTTAAATAATAATAAAAATTAAAATGTTGAAAATGTCTGGATACAATTATAATTCTTTTTAATTATTAAACCGAGTTGTGTATTTATACTTTAATTTTTTTTTTTTTTTTTTTGCAGTGAAATTAAAAACGGCTAAAACTAAAATAAAGTAAAATATGACCAGGACATTTATTTTTGTGAGATTTTCCAAATGTAGACTATATATGAAGTGCTGTTTGAAGTGCAGTTTTGTTCTCATTGCATTTTTTCCAGAAGCTATCTCTTTGTTTTTGTAGGGTGTACATGAACCCTTTTGCCTGCAGGTATCATAAAGTAATCCACTACAAAACAACCTCGAACCCCCCCCCCCCCCCCCCCCCCCCCCCCCAAAAAAAAACCAGCACACAAGACAACAGAAGAACAGACAGAAAAGTCCAGGACCAGTGTGAGGAATCACCAGATAAACACAACCAGGGATCGTTTCATCTTCACACTGAACAAATGCAGTGCCCCACAATGATTGGCACCCCGAATCCATTGCTCTGGTTCTCCACGGCTTGTTACCTCTGACAACTCAGTTTCAGGTGTGTTGTTTTTTTGTGTGTGTCTGGGGGGTGGGGTGGGGGGGGGGGGGGGGGGGGGGAGTTGCACTGTACTTGAGAGCATGTTCCATTTGCAAGTGGGGGCCAGTAAGGCAAACACTACACCGTTTGTTAATAATGATGTGCCTTGCCATCGCAGCTAACTCCGCCTTTGTAAAGCGAGACTCCGTGACAGCTTTTGCGCGGCAAACTAAAAGGCCATTTTACAGCTGTCAGGAGCTGACAGCCATTACCCCTGCTTACACACCACTCTCAGTATGCACTGTCAGGCACACGGGAGACGCCGCTACTCCATACCTGTGTCAGTCGCACCAGCTATCATTTCCACTCTAATTAGCTACACTGCTCTCCGTCGCGCAAAACAAAGAGACTTGCTATTTTTGTCCTGATATATATTCTGATGTCTTTGTGTCTCCTCCGCATGTTTTCTCCCTTTCTTCCTCCCCTCCTTCCGCTTTCATCCCTTTCTTCTCTCCCTCTTTCTCTTTGTTTGTTTGTCGGCAGAGCGGCGTATTTCATCACCTACTTCCTCGGCGGAACGCGTGATTCCGACAGTCGTTAAACGAGACTTAAATTAATACAGACAACGGGGAAACTTTTTTTTCCTGGCGCCCGGATTCTTTTTCATTTGTGGCGATTGTTATGCAGGGCTACACGAGGGTGAATGTTTCCTCTGTCAATGAAGGCCCTCTTCATTAAGCAAAATGGCAAATAATAATGATTCGAGCCAACCTGGATTGCAATCTTGTCGGGTTAAAATCAAGTGCTCCTCTGCCTCCAAACCTTCCTAATTAGCATTTAAACCTGGTTTTAACTGCAGCATGTTGCATCAATGTAGCATCAACAATGCAATAACCTGTCACGGCTGATTAGCATTAAATATCACCTGATGGAATGTAATGAAGGCAATATTCATCTGTTCATTGGCTGCAATAACTTGTAATGATCATAGCATCATTATCCTGTAACTACCTTCTGAAATTTCTACTTTAATCCCCGTTATTTTTCAAAGCTCCAAATCTTAATATGTAGTTTTTGTTTCTTAGCATACTCCAAATAAAAAAAATAAAAAAACAAAAGACTAATGATGGCCTAAAAACATCTCAACACCTTATTAGTAATAGTTGAAGCAGCACTGCCATCTTCTTGTTGCGATGTGTGATTTCTTTATTTTTATCCTTTTTGGCTCATAAAATTACATAATTGGCCTTTTTATCGGAAAAATATGCTTGGTTTTTGTGTGTGTGTGTGTGTGTGTGTGTGTCTGTGTGCTGCTACAAAATGGCAGCATGCATTTAAGTCCAAATTTTGTATGCCCTTCCCCCGCTAACTTCCCTCCGTCATGTTCCCTCGGATATGCGTCAGTAGCCCCTTTCACACAGCAATCCCGGTATAGTACTGTAAAATTTCCAGAATTACTTTACGGTACAAATATGCTGTTCACACAAGCAACGGCGTTCTGGCTTCAAAATACCGGTAAATTCTGTGATGTCAGTCATCGGAAGTGATCTTTAAATGCAGCACCGTTGTCTTCATCCACCCGCATCAGAAGAAGTGCTTTAATTTCACTATTAGTTCAGGCATCAGGGAATGATCAAATAGAAAGCGTTTTTGCTCTCAAAAACACGAGACGGGCATAATAGTAACCAAATGCAGAGCCGCAACGCTGATGAATGGAAAAGGCTGGGTTTGCATTCCTGGGACTCGAGCACGACACGTTGAAAAAGCTGTGAGACATGGCGCAACGGCCAAAGATGATCATCTTGCGCATATTTACACAGAAAAAAACTATTAAAATTTAACTGTAAACATGCTGAGTAATCATAGCCTGACTCCGCCCTCCTTCGTAATTCCGCTGAATTTTGATTTTCCTTCATACTATGTCTGGGATTCTGCAGTAGACTTTGGTTTTCTCCGATCAATTTTTTACCGGGCCAATCAACGAACAGAGGGAGTGGATGAGAACGATGACATTGAAGTCGACTCGTGCGTTATTTTGAGTTGTAGTTCAGTAATGGCAGGCAGTGGAGAAAGATGCGAGCGAAGCCAAATCTAGAAATCTAGAAGTTAAAGCCGGAGCAAGAACAATCTTTGCTTAGTTTTGTTGGTGGCCATCCTCCCCACTGGGTTCAGGAAAATACATATGTCACGACCAAACGTTAGTGATTGGTTATGGCAGATAGAGTGACTCTGGGCAGATCCAATAGTTTTAGACTTCAATAGACCACCCGCCTACAAGGAAGTTAACGCTTGTCAATGGAGCGGTGCCAGACTCTATGTACAAATGAAATGTACGAGAGTCTGGTGGGACCAAGCTAGAGTAATCACGCCATCTCCATAAGAACTTTATGTTTGGCCCAAAGCAGACTTCTTACGTCAACACGTTCTGACCTCGTACGTGATCATACAGGTCTTCATTCAGCGTTCACACAGAGCACATTACTGGAACCATGTATCTATCTTGCCGAACCAATTTACCAGTATTTTTGAAAAGGTCCTGTTTACACATGATCTCTTACCGATAATTTACCAGTAAAGACTGTACAGTCTGAAAGGGGCTAATGTTTACATTGCATGAGTGCTCATTACTGATGGAACCCTTGCAATGTGTTTAAATGGAATTTCCTAAGCCCTTGATCACTTGAAATCCACAATCAAGCTAATTTATTATTTACAGATTTTTCCCTCATGAATTTGTTTTACGCACCATTCTATAGGCCTGTATGTAGAGTTTGCTTGGGCTGTTGGATAAAAAAATATGAACAAATTACACAAATGAAAATTATAACAATATAAGAATTATGCGAAAAATGTAAAAATAACTTCATTATCAATTAATTTAAGTTGTGAGGGTACATATAAGTAGACTCACTCCCTCTGCCAAAATTAAGGGGTCGAGGGTCTGTCCGAATATACAATTTTCTTGCCAACGAAGTTGAATGCACATCAAAATGGCGGAGGGGATTCCTCCTTCAAATGCTGCCTCCAAAGGCATCTTTCTTTTCCCTTGAAATGAAGGATACAACAGATGGTTCCTTCACACGGCCTTGCCTACACTAGAATTCAATGTGAGCCAGTGACGACAGGATTTTTTTTTAGAGAAATTGACGAATTACACTTTGAAATGTAAGTATTGGGTTCAACTTTGGTTCAAATGTTAACTCATATCCTACTAAGATGCAATTATTTATAGTTTATACTCTTTATTATATATAGAAATGGATCATGGGAACATATTTAGACAGTTTGTGAACCCTGTTTTGTTTCGGACAGATAACTTTCCAAACGTTACTGTCACGCATCAATGGAAGCTGTTACAGTTGCTAGGCACCAAGAACAATCATCCGTAGGGTAGACCGTTCCATTTAACAACATTCAGTCCGACCTTCGCAGCCTTCGAAGACGTGGCCTTGGAAATCCGAGTCCTTCGAAGGATGCAGCCTCTGAATTGGGACATGTGCCTGGAAGTGGCTGCACTAACCGGCGAATCCAGCAAAAGTCACAGGTAGTCCATCACTTCCAAGTCAAAGAAGAAGAGGAAAACAGCAATAAAACAACAGAAAATGAAGGTGGAATCAGCAAAAATGGATATGCAAAAGTCAGAAGGAACCTATATTTGTATCCAGCTAAAGTTAAAAAGACTATTAAGATTTTAAATGGAGGAAAACTGAGCATTTGCCATGCTTTAGGGCTTGGATGAATGAGTACTGTGAGTGAAGGCAAGCACTCTCTCATTGTCTTTCAGCATTTTTGCTTGTGTTCAGATGAGAAGGAGATATAGTTACTATACCACATAACAATTAACAAGTCCCTCGTCAAGTAAGCATGAAAACCATAGAGAGCTAATTTTGGACTTGTTTTCTCAGACTAGGTTGCTTATGTTTCTAGAGAGATCTGGCAACATGGAGTTCAAACTAAAAGGTCATAATTTGCTAATCCCCATGTTGTTCCTGTATGAAAGCGTGTCGTAGCTAAAAGTACAAAAGGAAAGAATGCCATTCGTTTCAGTTTGTGGTACTTTAAGCATGGTGCACTGATAAAATCAAAAAATTGAGAGCTATGATGAAAGGAAGAGTTTCAGTGGTCGCTCCTCATGACTGGTCAGAACATTCTGCTAAACTTCCTCCATTGTGTTCACACAGAATAAAGTATGATGTGGGTCAGCAATTGAAATAAAAAATAACAGAAATGTATTAAAAAAATACATAAGTACATGACTTGAATACAGAGCTTTTATGATGAGAATGTTTATAATTAATTTTTTTAAATATATAAAATTATGTATTTGAATAAATATTTACATCAAATATATCAACTTTAATTTTGGAAGCATTAATTTAAAAATGCCATGGTGGTATAACAGTTTTTTTTTCACTGCTTCTAAATATTTGAAAACCGTTCAACTGCCAATCAAACTCATGTGTTCCAACCAACATGACAGTGTTAAAAATTTTTTGACTTTTTTATAACAAGGCAAGGTTTAGTTGTAAAATGTCAAGAGATGTGACTCCCAAAAAGCTTGATATTAAACGATAAATTCATGATAGTTGTAAAACATAATTAAAAAAGCTTTTAACTTTGAAAAAAACTTTTTGACAATGATTAAGATGTGTTAAATTACATGTATTCAAGGTGTAAGGAAAACATGCAATTACATGACAACGGCTGATCAGCGATTAGAAGAGGATCTTGTCAGTTGAATTAAACGCAATGCAACATTCTATCCACATTGTGCGTTCGCATTTGCCAGCAAGTCTCTATGGGAGAAAGAGCGGCACGTCTGCTCTGACGGAGGGGGGGAATATAAACACATAAAAGTGGTGTTGCAATTTTTGCCTTTACAATCACCAGCTTCCTTTGATCCAGCCAAAAAAACGTTTCTCTGTCTCTCCCTCTTGTTTCGATGAGATAACAAGATTACGGTTCTCCCTAAATTCCTCCATTGCATAAACACTCTCGCGCAGGGAGGGAAAATAACACGCAGGCAACAAACCGCGGGCACTTGAACCAGACTGCTGTGAAAATAAACTGTGTTCCCCTGTTTGCTCTGCTCCGTGTGCCAGCTTCTAACACAGTCAGACGGCAGGGTTGCACTGTCATGGCAAGCTTGAGAAAGAAATAAACAAGACCCAGAAAGGCGATGAGTGTTTGTGGGTTGGCTGGACAGAAGTACATAGGTTTTTGTATTATTATTATTCTGGGCCAGTACATGAAGTGTTGATGCCAAGTGGTGTGAAGCAGCGATGATGTAACTGATATGCTGCTAGCATGATTTCATGAGCTAAACTTGTACAGATCATCAAAACTATGATAAAAGGAATCAAACTTCAAATTGGTTGAACAGCATATATTTATGACGTTAGCACAATGGTGCTGTCAAGCTTAACTTTCCACAAAAAAATACTTTCATATTTAACAAAACTAAAACATTTATTCTTTTAGGATTCTGAAACATTATTCCTTTGTCACAATTCACTTTGATTACTGCAACTTACTTCTTTTAGGCCTTTCAGCTAAATACATCAAACAATACAATATTTTCAAAACTCTCCAGCCCATTTGATCGCTCTCACAAGAAAGAATGAGCACATTACTCCAATACTTCTTCACCATCACTGGCTTACAGCTCTTCATAACTTTGCCCTTTATCTGATTGACTCCAACCTCATGCCTGTTCATTTCTTAAGATCTTCAAGTGTGGGATTGTAAATGTCTGCTACATTTAGTTTGGTCACTATGGGTGCGAGCCAGGTCTAGGCTTTAGTGTTGTGACATCCATCAAGCATCCTTCCTTTTAAAGGGCACCTATTATGGAATTTTGGAAATTACCTTTCATGTAGTGTGTAACATAGATCTAAGTGAACAAAAACATCCTGCAAAGTTTTAAATATGAAAGTTCACCGTACAAAGTTATTGTCTCTCAAAAGTAAGAGAGTCGCTGATATGAATCGATAGACGAACGATGCTTTTTCTCTGTCTAGTTGGCGTCAACTTGACAAGTTATTTGAATAAGATACGGCCACTTATTGCGCACGTCAGACACCAGTGAAACTTGAAAACATCATGTCGACGAGACGCTGTTCTGAAGTGCGAATCAAAAGCGAACTTTTTTTTCACTGCCCAGGGATGAGCATGTGAAGAATCTGTGGCTAGAGTTTATATTTACAACTATACCACACAAGTATAGCCGAACCTTGAGCTGTGTTCGCGTCATTTTAATGACGATTCCTTTACAAACAAATGCTTTTAAGTGTGGATTCGCGAGTCGGCTGATACTGAAGGAAGGTTCAGTACCAAGTTTATTTGGATCGGCTTCCTCCTCCGAATCACAACCTGTAAGTACTATTAATAATTGTTGCCTTTATGGGTTTTGTAGCATGCTTAATAAGTATGTGTGTGTGTGGGGTGTGTGTGGTGTGTGTGTGTGTGTGTGTGTGTGTGTGTGTGTGTGTGTGTGTGTGTGTGTGTGTGTGTGTGTGTGTGTGTGTGTGTGTGTGTCAGTTACGCTCAGCGCAGCTTAGGTCTCCAATGTCATTTTTTTTTATGTAAAATGTTTGTCGTTGTTATTGGAGTTGTCATAAAGAATAGAGCGTATTGTAGTACTGCAGTGCTTTATCAATATGTTTAAGCTTTGGGTTAACGCGAAAAATAACTGACTGGGTCGTCTGACCAATCACCGCAGATTAGCGTCACGCAAAGGAGGGGTTTGAAAAATGAGTCGTCAAACGAATCATTAGGGAATCGGTGAGCAAATCAGGTAAAAATAAATGCATATTATAAGACAAAAAAGTGTTTTTTGTCATTGCATGCATGTAAAACTGTTGTTGGGGACTCCCAGAACAACATTAGGAACATTTTAAATGCCATAATAGGTGCCCTTTAAAGACCTCTTAAAAACATTTTTCCCCCTCTCAATATTACTCTTCAGCTATTGTTTTCTGGTTTGGTTTCCAAACACACACACACACACACACACACACACACACACACAACACACACACACACACACACACACACACACACACACACACACACACACACACACACACACACACACACACACACACACACACACACACACACACACACACACACACACACACCACACACACACACACACACACAACACCACACACACAGCAACATAGTCCAGATCCGGCCCACATCTGGTACACGTGGATTCAACACGTACCAGATGTGGACTGAATCTAGGAGGATACTATGTTGCTGTCTGGGTACAGTAAATACAGTATATATAATAATATTATGAACTAAATTATCTATATATATACTTTTATGATTAATCGTGATGAATCGATTTGACAGTACTATATATTTAAACTTTCCTTAACTAACAAAAGTTGTAGTGAAGTAGTGAAGGTTTTTATCCATCCATCCATCCATCATAGATCTATTATATATACTTTTATGATTAATCGTGATGAATCGATTTGACAGTACTATATTTAAACTTTCCTTTAACTAACAAAAGTTGGTAGTGAAGTAGTGAAGGTTTTTATCCATCCATCCATCCATCCATCCATCCATCCATCCTCATCCATCCATCCATCCATCCATCCATCCATCACCATCCATCCATCCATCCATCATCCATCCATCACCATCCATCTCATCTATCTATCTATCTATCATCATCTATCTATCTATCTATCTATCTATCTATCTATCTATCTATCTATCTATCTATCTATCTATCTATCTATCTATTCTATCTATCTATCTATCTATCTTACCACCATCCATCTACCTGTTTACTCATCCATCCTCCACCCAGTAATTTTCTCTCTCTGGTCGTCTCTGTGCTGGTGGGGCCCCTGAGGTCTGAGCGGAGCAGCTGTTTCGCTCTAACAGTATTATTCTGCCTGGGGCTCCTCGGGGACCCCGGCAGTCTCGTTAATCAAAGCCTCTGTGAGCTTTACCCAGCGCTGGTGCATCTTCCCCTGCCCCATCCATCATAAACCCCAGCACCGCTACGCGTGTGCGCACTCTTCCTGTTTTGAGAAATAAATTGAGACACTACAAGAAGAAAGCAATTAAGGGAGGTCTTTGGTCTATCATTCACAGGCTAATGGACCACCTATTCCTCTTATTTATTTATCTGTAGCTATAGTGGAAATGGCAATACTGGTGAGTATTGTGAAGTCTGATGTTCCTCATCTTTTAAGGTGTCTCTCAAAAGAAATAAATGAGGGTCCAAACTGGACACAAGGCCAAGGGGAATTCATCACAGCCAATGTGTGGAATTATGAGCAGAGGCGGATGGACGGTCAGTGTGAAGGTGAGAGAGCCTGAACTGAACTGGGCTCTGTTTGAGGTGTTGTGTTTGTATTGAGCTCATGATAATGTCAGAAGCAGTCGTGGTCACTTATGACTTTACTGAGTGACTCACAGACACTCTTCCTTCACTCAACAAACATTTCTACTAGCTTTTAAAACAAACCTTGTTCCAAACCCTTTCCCATGGAACATGTAGCAGAAATCTTTTCAAAGTCTTTATGTGGCTCTTTCCATCCAACTTTCTTTAAAAAAGAGAACAAAATTCAAGTTGGAGTCACTAAAATCTTACCCTCGCTGCAGATCTCAAATCTCATTCCTGCTGGTGTTTAATAAAATAAAATAAATAAAAAAAGTTGATAAAATTATAATTAAAAAAAAGAATGAATAAATAGTACTACAGTAGATATGTTGCACATTGGTCACCATGATATTGCCAAGACATGTTCCTGGATCCGTTTGTTGATCCTGGAACAACATTCCTGTCCAAAAATCTAGACCTAACTTTATCCCCACCATTAAACCTAACCCTACCCATAACTTAACCCTGAAATCAGAGGGACATGACAGGTGAATAACACTGATGTAGAAGCACCTAACCCTGGTTGTAAGCCTAAACTTGACATAAACTGTAAACTTGTACCTCAAATCTGATTGGTTGATTAAAATGTTGTTCCAGAATCAACAAAGATTTTGAAACAGAAAACATGATGTACTGTGTGAAATTACATTCACGTAACACATTATACATATTTTAAAAATAAATATTGCTTTATTTAGCTGATAAAGACTTAAAGAGAAATGTACAACATAATGAAATGCCAACACCAATCTACTTTGACCACCAATAGCTCTAATTAAACAGAGAGTAGCATATGAGGAAATTGTTAAGTTATTATTTTCTAAATATATAGAAATGTTTGAATGCACTCTAAAGCCCAAAGAATACTTCAGCCATCCGCTTTCCGAGATGGTGGATCTGGAAGGTCCACGGACGTCCATGTGCAACACAAAACCTGTTAGTTACTGTTGCTATCTCGAACAAACAAACGAGTTGCTAACTTACAATGAACGCTGTTGGTGTGAAAACCTTGATCCAAGATGTTTTTGATACATTTTGGACACAGAAGGACCACCTCTTACCGTGGAGCATTCAAGCGGGACTTAAATATGCCACTGTGTGCACATTTTTTTAAATGAATATGGTAGGTAACGAGTTGAATTTGTAAGCGAGGGTTTACAGTTCACAATGCAAGCAGGAGAAGCCTCATGTTACGGTCATCACGATCGCAAATGGCTGTTTTTGAGCCATTGGGAGTTTTTGACCTACACTGTACATGACGTAAGAACAGTTAGCTATTTAGTTATTTGTACGTTAGCATGGACTCATTAACTTTAATTGTAACTTAATGAAAATATGACAACCAGAAAATGAACATCCTTCACAGGATTGGGGTTGTAACTTTAGGGAACCAGATGATTGCGCTCACATTTTTGATATTTATAAATAAACCGGGCTTCAGTCATATTGCACAGATCTTATCACACTTTTGAAACGCGCTGGTGAACGTATGCACAGTATGGTAATTCAATACATAAATACCCATGCCAATCATCTCAGGATACCTGGAATCGGTGTTACAAGAACCCCAGGCAAATCGCTTTTACCATTTTTTGTAGCATACACACCATAAAACCGTTGATACCATTGCATTTCCAATGCTTCTTCATGGTGTTGAAACCTAAAGATGTCTGAGTTCCGGTCCCTTGCAATGAATACTCAACTGCCATTGGCTTATCTGCGATCAAGGGGAGGGTCTTACCTATAGGTCAATTGTTTGTGTCATCACCGACAGTGCCCATACAACAGCGCCTGTGCAAGTGACTTGAGCATTTAAAAACAGTCCACTCGATAGTGCGCAAGCACCGAACGCGTCTTTCCGTACTCATGGCCCAAAAAGTATACTTTGAAAGGCTTGCATTCTCAGCTGTGTGCGAGGCGGAGCGGAAAGTGGAAAATGAAGTACAGTATACCAGGGCCTTAAAGGATGCTTTCATCGATTCCCAATAATCAACTTGATTACATGAGTTTATTAATTTTACTCATCAGTCAAATTCAAATTGGTCAAAAAATGGGTTTCACTAACATTACACCTACTAACTCTCATTAGAGTGTTAGTAAAGTATTAGTAGACTGGTAGGGTTAAGGTTAGAATAAGTTGACATGTAGTTGCAAAGATACTAAGTCAGAAGAATGTCTGTTGGCGGACCATCAAAATAAAGAGTTAGCAGATATTAACCAGACAGTCTAATACTCTAATGACTGCTAGTTGACTTGTCATTGCAAATTTATTCATAGTCATCAGAATGTTCAAAAGGACCATCAAAATGAAGTGTTACTGAAAATGCAATGGGTTTAAATCTGCAATTTGTTATTTTGCACCACTGTTTACTTTAAGCATAAGGTAGCAATTAAATTAAATTATTTTATTTTTCACAGGATGCAATAAAAATGCAAAAAAACTAACTGAACCACTTTAGATACCAGTTCCAGGTCGGTTGGCTTTGATCTGGCCTATATGAATTTGAATCTGATAGACATTTGTGTGTGATAGACTTTATATGATACTATGATAATATGTATGTCGATAGATTATCATCACAGATTATCATTATGTTTTGTTCATTAAAAATGTATCTGAAAATTGCAAAGATTCCTTTCACCAGTAAAGCACTATAATTCAGGGCCTGAAATTCTGAACCTGAGAGAGATAAATTTCTCTTTAATAACCTGTACTACCAGGGACAGTAATGTTATTTTGACTGCAGCTCCAGTAATGTATTCTGACTTCACATTGCACGGTTGAGGGGAGAGAGGAGAAAGAAATGGCTGCCATTGTAATGGAAACCCCATTATAGCCCAGTTTAAGGGTAGGAGTAAGTGGGTGGTATGGTATAATTACCTGTCTCCATTAAATCTCAGGTCAAAGGGTTATACTGCAATTGCATCAAATTGACCGCATTTGGGGGTACTTGGGCAATTGCAATGCAGATAGCTCTTCCTGGCAATCTCAAGGTCTGGATTTCTATTTGAATAATAGAAATAAGACAGAGCCTGCTTTGGTTGGGAGAGGAAAGTCATGAGTTTCCATTCAAGTGTTTGTTGCGTAGCTTTCAATGGAGGGACAGAAAACTTATATTTCATCAAAAAGATCTTCATATGTGATCCGAAGATGACCGAAAGGGTTTGGAACGACATGAAGGTGAGTAATTAATTACAGAATTCTCATTTTTGGGTGAACTTTGGGTGATTTTTTTTTTCAGTGCAGGTAATATAAGGTCATCCCTCCCTCTATCCCTACTAGATCTGCATGGATATATACTGCAAGTAATATTTCTTGCCTAACCCTGCCAAAAGAACTACGTATCTATGTTGCTTATTCCAAACTTTGGTGTAACTCAAAGTGACGTAAAATGTTTTGGTGGGTTCAAAGAAAGTGCATCCACTGCATTTGCATGAGAGCGTGTTGCATGTTCATTAAAACAGGAAATCTCCATCACACTATTTTGACAAACTTTTAATGGTCTTCCATTGCATCAATTTGCATCACTTTGCTTCGAAACAGGCCCCTGTGCGCCATGGTAACGGCACCGGTCAAGACGGCAGAGCAAATGGAAAGCAGGACTTTCTGGTAATACGGATACAATTACAGGAGATTACTGGGTAATGGTTACCACATGGACACAATGAGAACCTGATAATTCCCCCCCACCCTCCTTCACTTCCTCATGTACATCTAGGTGTTTTCCTCTCACTTGCCACTGAGAGAGAGAGAGAGACAGTCAAAGAATAAGAAACAGTGTGTGACACCGAGAATGGGAAACAGCCCAGAAAAAAAAATGAAGGCTGGTGGATATTTGTATCCTTTCCCAGGTTTTCATTCTTTCTAATTTCCTGTTCAGCTTTTACATGGTGTCAGAGCAGGGGGAGGCTGTCAAGCTTGGCTCCTTCACATGGCTGAGTCTCATTCGGCACTTGACTTTATCTGATAGGAATGGAGACAAGAATCCTACTGCCTGGAAGGTGACATTGCTTGGGGTCTGGATCATCTCCCTGGAAGCAAATCAATCTGCGGGGTGCTCCGTAAACACAGAGGTTGTTACAAGGGTTTGTCAGGTCTCTGTAGAAAGGTTAGAGATGCAAACCGCTGGCTTTATCAATTAGATTACAAGTTTCTGAGAATAATCAGTGTATTAGCGTTGAATCTGCCCTCAAAAAGACCAATCCGCTCACTTCAAGGAATTAATACAAATCTTATGTTCACTTCAAAGGCGAAGTGCGGAATTTCTCAGCTAGCAACAAAAGCACAAACAGAAAGCAAAATAACAAACTTTTTATTTTTCTGATGAAATTTTGACTGGTATTTGTAAGTGAAAGAAAAAATGGAATTAAGGCCCCAATATACTATAGTTTGAAATATCTGCGCAATGGTAGAACCTACTGTTGATTGGATTGAAAACACTTAACACTTGATCGGATTGAAAACCCAAACTGAAAAGTTCTGCGCATGTGCAATGACGTATGACGTAATTACGTATGACGCATGAAACGAGCTGTTGTTGTTGAATGAAGCATCATAAATGATTGACGTGCCATTCTAAAGTTCTCCTCCAGCTTATCGTCTGAAGTGGAGTAGGACAATGTCCCAACCTTGTTTCTGACTCTCATGTTTTGGGTGTGGGAATGGTGCGTTTTTAAGCAGAACGGCACAAAACTTCATATACTTGTCGTTTTTTAAATTAGGAACCCTTGCGCAAACTGTGGGAAACTCTATATTCGTGCAGTATTAGCATGTCAAAAATAAATTCTGATTTTAAGCTTGTGACAAATGCGCACATCAACTCGACCACTTTATTTAGCATTCATGTAAACACTATGTTGGGATTCATCAATTGGAATGAATTTATTCTGATTGAAACCAAATGTGTTCATGTAAACGTAGCAAGTGATAAAAGAGCAGTTAAGGAAAGACACTATAGGCAAAACCATTTTTTTTATGCACTGGTCAATTTTGAGATGTTCCACTATACAGTGAAAAGTAAACCTCCAAAATATTTTATTTTGTAATTTTACAATATATACATAATACATACATAACATTTTATGGTTCACATGTATTTATTGAATTGATAAAAAGAGATAAACTGGACAGGAGTGGGAAACCAATTCTGTAAAACCTTTCACTTAATATGTCAACAAAATAAAAAAATATTAGGCAGTTTTAATATTCACTTTTTTTTTATTAACGCAACAGTTTTGAACAAGAAAAGTATATATGTATATAAAGAGTCCGAAAGAGAGATTCAAGGCTTTTCAAAAATGTCATACTCTTTTTGTCTTTGTTTTTGTCAGTGCACTAAAATAATGATATCTATGAGGTTTACTAACTGTTTGCTAAGAGTGCCGAAGTCAAAAGAGTCCATCCCTTAAAACTGGAGCAAATGGATGGACTAATCACAAAGTAAACAACTAAAATAACACATCTTGCAGCCACATCCAAATGTCCTGCATTACTGTAGCTCAAACAGTCGAGCAGTACCAAAGTCAGTGGGTCAGTTCCCAGGGATGCTTTGTGACCATTAGTGGTGTTGACGTTTTTAAGCAAAATCAAGATTTTGAGTGCTGTAGATTGTTTAAATTCAAAGTATTACATTAATTCAGTTGGATAACAACAATCCAAAAGTATCTGCTGAGAGAGAGGCCCATGAAATGGTGTTCTGTGTTGAGTTGTTTCCTTCAAAAGCAGCTGTAGGGTAAAAGAGGGTCAGCAGCAGGCATCAGCTGAGAGTTAAGGTGCATATGGTCCTGCCCGATCCGCTCGCTGATTGATTAGCTCAAGCCCTAAAGGAAGGAACTGAGCCACGGGCTCTCAACATGTTCATCCATCTCACGGTCACCAGCACGCTGGGTGTAGACAGATGAGCTGTCGAACCTTCAGAAAGTGAGAGGGTCTGCTAAACCCATGGTACATCCAGGGGTGGAATTTCAAGATCAGTAGTTGGATGGATCGCGGTGGTATTTTGAGCTAATAAACGTGCCAACGGTTCTTAAGTCTGCAGCTGATGTTTCGAAGAACTTATTATAGAATCAAAATGTCACTTTTTTCTGATTACTGTAACTTGGTGAATCAAAAAATTGTATACGCAAAACATCTCAAATTCATCAAAAACCTCTGTGAGAAACTTTTTTTTTTCTCAAATCATTCTGACCAGCAATGTTCTGTGGGTCTTTCCCTCCAGGAAACAATTCCAACATGAAATTTCTCCAATATGTTCTCAAGGCAAAAAAGGCCTTTGCCAATGTTTTCAATGTACTAAAATATCACAGCAAACCAAAACAAATGCTGTGGTGGCAACCACAAGCAAAGGAAGGTTTAGGGTTTTATTCTTTGCGGCATAATTCACCTCCATTTCCCTCATTTTTTTTGCAGATACACAATGGTAAATGTTATGATTTGCTTGTCAACAACCCAGTGTTGGCCAGACGAGCACTTCACTGCAAGTATGTGAACGTCTTTTGCGAGCATCATCTGGTTCTATTTATGGATGAAGAGCAAGCTAAAAAGACCATTATGGAGTATTTTACTTAGTTTTGAGTTATGGTGAGGGAGCTGTTTAAGGGATCATCCGAGTATGCTAACATAGCTGAAGAAGCTTATGGGAGTTATGTGATGTGTGCCCTCTTTAAACAGATATACAAATTTCTTTAAAATGCAATGGGATGATGTTCAGTGCGTATATGAGAAAAAAGCTGGTCTATTTATCATTCCTGCTAAAATGATTATACAATCTTAATTTACACTTCCTAATGCCATAGACTGTAAAAAAAAGATGGACAATGCGTCTCCGCTTCCTTCAAAGTATAAAAATGAAATATCTCCCAAACTGTCGTTGCCAATTACGTCATTTGGAGCCCGGGTCTTCACAGTAGTGGTCCTGAGGTGGAACCATGATATCAAGGTCCCGTCGACACTCAACGGCAAGCACAGCTGTCAGTCATGATGTTACACCCTGTTTTTGTAGCATCAAATAACTAACTAAAACCAAACTTATTGGAAAAGCAAACACTTGAACATATGTCTGTGTGATAACTCCTTAAATGACGGAAACCATCCTGGCAAGACATTATTTGAAGTGTAATTGGATTTTTTTATAGTTTAGCTCATGTCCCATTTGATTAATGGAGAGGGTGGGGTTTATGACCAAATTTAATATGAGAGTCAGAGTCAGAGCCAAACTGTCGCCAGATCAGGTCTCCCTCTTTACACTGAAAAGCCATACATGTGGGGTTGTTGTTTAAATGTGACAATGTAGTATTTGTTTACAAATCATGCAATATGGTAAAAGAGTTTAGAGGTCAAAAGGTGAGCAAGGAATATCTCGAGAACAAGTTGTTATTAATTGATAATCTGCTCATTAGTGTATGTGAAAGACACAAATGGAAACTGCAGTGAAAATGTATGTTTTGGAGTTCTGAAAAAAGTAGGTAAAGGCATGTTTTTTCCAATAAGTTAATATAAAGTTTTTCTGATTTACTATTTACCTAATATTAAACCAGATGTGCCCCATCAGCTTAAAGGTTCTGACAAATGGTACTTTATATCAGTTTCAGGTGAGTTGCAAAAAAAGTAGATAAGAAAAATATATGTGAATGCTTCAAATGCTGTCTCAAGTCTTCTGTGTGGTTCTCAATATCATACTTGTGAACGACCAGAAGGATACAAAACAGGGAACTTCCAAAACAGGATGTTTATTAGGAATGAACATAACAGGAAACAAGCAATGCAAGCAGGTAAGTCTTTTGTAAATAGAACGGTCTCAAAACTTAGTTGAGAATAACTGTATTTATTTGTGCGGGTGCTGGACTGATGCAAGCTGGCTGGCTGAAGAGGATTTTGGTGAGTATCACAGGCGAGAGTATCACAATCACAAGTAGCTCGGTAGGAACAAGACCAGACAAAGTGAACTGAGAAGTGACTGCTTAAGTAGTGAGGCTGTGATGAGTAAGTTCAGATGATTCAGGTGATCAGAATAGATTGCGAATGAGTGGGTGGAGCGGAGAGGTCTAGTTCTTTAATTTTGGTCTAGCTGATAAATTATGATTTGCTGCATCAGAAAATCATATGAAATCAGAGAACCATATGCAATACCATGCAATCAAATGGTTATTTAAACCGATTTAAAAAAAATATGCCCTACTCTATAGGACCTGCTAGGTGAACGTGATTTCACCAAGTACCACATGATCCAGGATCAACATCTTTCTTGATCCTGGATCAACTTTCCAATCAACCAATCATATTTGAGGGACAAGTTTACTGTTTATGTCAGGTTTAGGCTTAGAACCAGGATGAAGTACTTAAACATCAGTGTTATTCACCTTTCATCACCCTCTGATTTTAGGGAAAAGTTATGGGTAGGGTTAGGTTTGGGGGTAGGAATTGGGTAAGGAATACATTTTGGGACAGGAATGTTGATCCAGGACCATGTCTTACTTGGTAAAATCACGGTGACCATAGAGGTGACTGCAAGATTTTTTTTTCTCCAACAAATAACCAAAAGTTAGAAACTTTTATTTTAAACTATTATAAATCATTATTTTTTGTACCACAGATAAGATAGCATTCTCTGCCATTTTATGAAATACCATTGTGAAAGCTTTGAGGCCAGTAATCAAACTCTGGCCTAAAAACAAAAAAAACCCCACCCTTCATCCATACTAAACAACTTACACAACACACATCAAGAACACAGTTTAATCTGAACTTGATCAGTTTTCAAAACAAAAAAATGTGTGTAGAGGAGAGTCGAGTAAGCTGTCACTGGTTGAATGTTGTCCCCTTTAATCTAAAAAAGATTAGGCTATAAAGGACTGATCATATAATCTGCACATAAGAGATATTTTTGTTTTGTTGAAATGTATACATTGCAGATACAATTCATTTTATGTCAAAACAAATTTGTGTAAATTTAAATATACAAGTCATACATATATAACTCTATAATATGTTGGTAAATTGCCAGTGTATAAAACCACATCAATTATTTGTCAAAAGACTATCCATGAGTTATTCAATTTAAAACCT
Source organism: Chrosomus eos (assembly GCA_036326025.1). Taxonomy (NCBI): domain Eukaryota; kingdom Metazoa; phylum Chordata; class Actinopteri; order Cypriniformes; family Leuciscidae; genus Chrosomus; species Chrosomus eos. Next base: position 27,023,355 of record CM070834.1, read on the forward strand.
GATAAAGTGTGTTACAATACTTTTCAGCATTGATTACTCTTGTTTACAGTAATGTGTATTTCTACACATACTAACACATTCTTTAACTTTTCATTTTATTACAACTTGTATAAGATAACTTTTTTTTGTGTGAGAAATCACATTTATATGACCTTATGTTATAACCCCCCCCCCCCCCCCCCCAAAAAAAGCCTCTGATTTCTATGTGCCTAAAGGACGACCTAAGTTGAAAAGTGGAACAGCTTACCCCACTCGCCCACCTTTGCTGTAATGCAATATTTTTTATTTTCCTCAGTTTGTTTAGTGAGGATCACGCATCAACAGAAAGACCCTCTTTTCCCCCACCCATCCAATCCTGGATGATTGTTTCATTACAGCATTCTGGGTGCGATCAGTTGACGCCCCAGTGAAGCAGAAGACGCCGCACCCTTCTCTTCAACGTCCAATCACTCTCTGTCTTGCATAACCAGTTGGCAGTGCAGATTTGACTTTTTCTTGCCAGTCCACTCTGATGTCATATTTTGTTGTGACATTATGAAATAAGGTTACATTTTAAATATTACTGTCAAATCTATTAGTTCTGTTCTATTCCTCCATGTTTCCAGAATTATCACAATGATAGAAGAATATTGACATAATGATTATTGTTGTTTCAGTTTTTTTCAATTGTTTACACGCAATTTTGAAAACCGGGTTCTTTTTTTCAAAATATAATCACAATTATCCAAACACCACACTCAGTTTGCATAATTCCTAGATTGTTTGCAAAATGACACACTTCTGTCAAAACATACACACTTCAGTCAAAAGATATACACATATTTGTAAAAATGCTATTAGTTTTCATTTAACCAACAGCAACACAGTCCTCAATGATCAGACACTGTTGCAGCCAGTTTCACACTGCTGTGATAAATAAAAAACACATTTGTAAAACAACTATTTTTAGGAAATAGCATTTGCTAGATTTTTGGCCAGACATTGTTATGTAAGGGATAATTTAGATGAAAAAAAAAAATAGTGACGAACCCACAAAATCTTCATGATTAGTTTGAGATATAGGGACAATGTACACAAATAGGCCTACTATAAACTTAGCACTGCACTGCACAACTCTGATTTCTGCAGACTCATATTTCAAGTATTTATTTCAATACATACAGTATTTTTTACCATAATCAGTTACAGTAATCAAAAAACAATGAAATCAATGAAAAAAATAAAATTTGTAGACAAATAAAAATTACTGCTTGAAGTACATACAGTTTGACTCTGAAGAAAAACTACTGTAAAAGCAACAAGAATACTGTAACTATTCAGTTACAGTATCAACCAGAGATTTGGTTGATCTCATTGTCCAGCTTCCATCAGTGTCAGTCCATGGTTGATAACATGGTTACTGTAATAAGTGTTGCACGGATTTCTTGAGTCAAATTTGGTCCTCGTCTTCTTTGTTCAGGTTCTATCAACTCTTCAAGTCCTTCTCTACCTCTTCCTCTACCTAGGCCTCATCCTCTATCTCCTTCTCCTCTTCCTCTACCTCCTTCTTCTCCTCTTCCTCTATCTCCTTCTTCTCCTCTTCCTCTACCTGGGCCTCCTCCTCTACCTCCTTCTTCTCCTCTTCCTCTACCTCCTTCATCTCCCTCTCTTGATCTCCCCCTCTTACTTCTCTCTCTCTCTTCTTCTTCTTCTTCTTCTTCTTCTTCTTCTTCTTTCTTCTTCTTCTCTTCTTCTTCTTCTTCTTCTTCTCTCTTCCTCTACCTGGGCCTCCTCCTCTACCTCCTTCTCCTCTTCCTCTACCTCCTTCATCTCCTCTTTGAGTTCCCCCTCTTATTCTCACTCTTCTTCTTCTTCTTCTTCTTCTAGCTCCTTCCATTTTTGTTGAAGACAGGTGAACTCACCTGCTGCCTTTTATAGCACACCTGAGTGCTGCGTTTTCAAATTAGCACATGTGTGCTTCCACACCTGGTGGATGTGCATGTCCAATTCACTCATTAGTGTGGTCAATGGCGAACCGGGGCTTTGTAATGACAAGGAAGTAACCTCACAATCCTTATCTGTGTCTAAGGTGTGAAAATGTGTGTAGAGTTTTACAAATCACTGTGTGTAATGTTTTGCAAAAAGGGTGAAGCTGACAATGTGCTTACAATTGTGCAAATCTAGGCTGGTGTTTTGCTCCTTGAGTGTAAGGTTTTGCTAATAGTGGGAAAGATTTAATTTTAGTGTGTAAGCAATTGAAAAAAACTGTAAAATCAGTTCCCTATCAGTCAGTCACGTTCGGCGTTACGTCAGAATGACTGATGAATTGGGATCTCACCTAAGAGTGGTAACAGTACAAGCCAATGCACATTGGTGAATGAGATTTGCATCGCAAGATGCTCCCCCGCTTCCGGTTGGGGTGTCAATTGGGTATGGCAGGGTATGGTGACTGGTCAAGTCAATAAAACTAATATCTCTTTATTCATTGCATGCTGGATAAATGGAGATATATTACTATAACATATCAGTTACATTGTTAAAACATAAAAGTAAGTAAATTAAAGTGATCTGATTGTTATATACCTGGTAGACCATCACAGGTATTTTCTGCTGACCAATCAGGTGTTAAAGTTAACAGCAGTGAGAATCCGCTCAGTAGCTTTCAAAACACTTAATACATTTATATTTAGCAAGTGTAAGTTTTGCATGTGCACAAATCCTCTCATTATAACAAACAAAGTGGAGACATGATGTAAATAAAGAATTCATTGTGCAGTTTTGAAAGATTTATTGATTAAAACAGGATTTTTCTTGCTGCAAAAGATTGAAATAGACTATTGTGGTGAAACAGAAATAGCAACAGATCTTATTCCATATTGCAATGAACATCTCAATGAAACATTATGGAAAAAGAATATAGGGCGGGGACTTGGTTCTAATTATCGGTTGTTGATTGGGTGAGGGCAGATATGAATGCGAGAGTGCAAGAAAGTGCTGGGTTTAAGTAACCTAAACCAGTCTGGCATATGTCTCCAGAGAGAAGTCTGTTGTTTGATCAGAAGTGTAGATATTTTGATTAAAGGGTACCTATTATGGCATTTAAAATGTTCCTAATATTGTTCTGGGAGTCCCCAACAACAGATTTACGAGCATGCAATGACAAAAAAACACTTTTGTTGTCTAATAATATGCATTTATTTTTACTTGATTCGCTCACCGACTCCCATATGAATCGTTTAGCGAGTCATTTTTCCAAACCCCGCCTTTGCGTGACGCTAATCGGGTGGTGATATGTTAGCTACCATCGCCCAAAGTTTAGTGGTTAAAGCACATTCAGTCTTTATTTGCGTTAGCCCAACGCATAAACATATTGATAATGCAGTACTAAGAGGTAACGTTATAGCTAAATTCTTTATGACAACTCCATTAACAACGACAAACACTTCACATATTTCAATACAACTGACGACCTATGCGCTGTGCGTACACAACACACACTTATTGAGCATGATACATAAAACATAAAAGCAACAATTAATATTAATAATACTTACAGTTTGTGATTCGAAGAAGGAAGCTGATCCAAATAAACTCGGTACTGAACCTTCCTTCAGTATCAGATGGCTCGCGAATCCATACTTTATAGCATTTAGGTTTGTGAAGCAATCATCTTCAAAATTACGCGAACACAGAACAAGGCTATACTTCTGTGGTATAGTTGTATATATGAACTGTAGCCACTTAGTCTTCAAATGCTCCTCACTGGGCAGATGAAAAAAGTTTGCTTTTGCGTCACACTTCAAATCAGCATCTCGACATGATGTTTTCCCTGGCGTCTCCGACAGGGTTGCCAGGTCTGCACAACAAAACCAGTCCAATTGCTCATCAAAACTAACCCAATCACGGCCAAAAATAGTCAAATAGCGTTCCCGGGTGTTTTCCCCAATAACAATAATGTTCCAGTGGGTAAAACAATCGCGTCAACCCGTGCACTACACAAACAACCCGCGGAAACAGTGCAGGCATATACGGACCTGGCAACACTGGTCTCCGAACGCAACAAGAGGGCGTATCTTATTCAAATAACTTGTCAAGTTGACGTCAACTAGACAAAGGAAAAGCATCGTTCGTCGAACGATTCATATCAGCGACTCAGAGTCGACTCTTACTTTTGAGAGACAATAACTTTGTATACGGTGAACTCTCATGTTTAAAACTTTGCAGGATGTTTTTGTTCACTTAGATCTATGTTACACACTACATGAAGGGCAATTTTCAAAAATCCATAATAGGTACCCTTTAAAGGGTAAGGCATTCAGTGAAACACTCAGTTTCACTCAATCTCATGTTCAGTGGTGGAAGAAGTACTGAATCTCAGTACTTAAGTAAAAGTACAAATCACCAGAGACATATTTACTTTAGTAAAAGTCGAAGTACCACAATGACAATCCTACTTAAGTAAAAAGTAAAAAGTACCTGATTTTAAATGTACTTTAAGTATTAACCGTTTAATCCCACCGGTCACAATTGTGACCGAAACTTTTTTCTTATTTCTGGAAGCTCTAAAAATGTTGTTATTGGCTTTGGGCATGAAATTCAACTTTTATATGAAAAAATAGATCATCTTGATTTAAAATCCATTAATATCATGTGACTAGTGTGAAAGGTCACATGACCAGATCAGTTTACTTCTTGCTTGCACATCTGGAAGAAGATGTCTTCCTCTGACTACTACAAAAAGTAGTATATAAAACATCTTAATTAAAAGATAGAACTATCATATTTTGTACATATATTCTTTAAAGGGTCTACTACTGATATGTTTTGAGAATTATACTCCTGCATATATATTTTGTTCGTAAGATGTGTAAATTTGTTAACGGTCACAATTGTGACCGGTAGTATAACACAGTAACAGTACTTCAATTGAAAACACAGGTTTTGGCTTTTAATCCTTCACTGAACGAATGCCACACCTGTAAGGTGGATGGATTATCTCTTCAAAGGAGAAGTGCTCACTAACACTTGTTTAGACAGATTTGTGAACAATACTTTTGAGAAATAGGCATTTTGTGTACATAGAAAAAGTCTTAGATCTTTGAGTTCAGCTCATGAAAAATGAGGGCAAAAACAAAAGTGTTGCGTTTATAATTTTCTTCAGTGTATCAGTATCCCAGAAACTATCAATGTGTTGGACCTTCTAGAGATATGTGACAAACAACCCCCCCCCCCCCCCCCCCCCCCAGATAGGGAGTACCAGGGTGAAATGGCCCATTTGACAGGTATTGAATGGCGATGCAGAGGTGAAATATTTGGAGGATTAGGCAGATGTTCATGAGAACCAATTGTTGTGCCCCACACATGACCCCAAACAACCCAACAACCCTTTCTACAACGTACGGCCCATCTTCAGTGCACTGAATGAACATGCATCTCCCTGAAACTGGCCTAGGACAGGGCCCAAGTGTAGTCATGGTCTAGCCCATACGGGTCTAGCCAAACAAGCAGAAGTTCCTCCAGGGTGTAACGTTGTACATGACAACCTTCTCACCTCACTAAGCCTCCTTCATGAAATGAAAAAATGAGTTATTGGATGTCTTGGAATGTATTGTGTAAATAGGTCTAATTGAAGAATTTGTATGAATTCTGACTATGGTGTTTCCCACCGGTCACTATTGTGACCGAGTATAAAACCTATTTTTTCACTAACTTAACCAACATAAAATCAAAAAGGGCATAATGTTTGAGTGTTAGGGAGGTCTAAGGAGTAAAATGCATGTACTCAAATTGCAAGAAAAAATTTGGGATTAAACGGGTTAAAAGTAAAAGTACTTGCATACATTTTTTTTCTCTTAATGTATATTCTAATGATTAATAAAACAGTTAATTCTAACTCATTCAACCTAATAGCCTACTCCTATAATGATGTTCAATAATGATGGATTTATTTTTTAAGTTTTTGTCACCATTTCTGAACAAGCTTGCAATTAGGCAATACACAATCAAGCTGGCGTTTGGCTGTAAACGCGATTAATATATGGCATAATTCTGAACCTCTTGGCTTGCCATACTAATCCTAACCAAACGTATAGTACACACACACCCCCACACCACTACTAAACCTACCCACCATATGCACGTAAAAAAAAAACAATTTTCGCCTATAAATTGCACGATAAACACTGCGTGCTATAGAGACGCATTTAGTGTGACCGGGTTGATATGGCAACCAAACTTCACTGACTGGTGAGACGTCAGGATGACGTTTTGGCAGGAAAAACTGTTCAGAAAATGTAACGAATATTGTAGAAATGTAATGGAGTAGAAAGTATAATAATTTCTGCAAAATGTAACGAAGTAAAAGTAAAAAGTATACACTATTGATTCTACTTAAGTAAAGTACAGATACGTGAAAAATGTACTTAAGTTAAGTAACGAAGTATTTTTACTTCGTTACATTCCACCACTGCTCATGTTAATCTTGAGTACCTATAGAGTAGTATTGCATCCTTCATATCTCCAAAAAGTCTTTAGTTTTATTATATTTATAAAAGAAAGATAGGCTGTACAGAGTCTTTCCGGAAAAACCCGAGCGGGTGGAGGCGTGCCGTGTGGGCGGGAGCGCGCGAAGCTTTTGCGTGTGTTGTAAACAGACAGACTCGTGGTTTATGAAGACATGATTTATTTTTACAATAAACAAACTGACACCTACAGTGGCCAGCTAAACAAATGTATTTAAACACACACACACACACACACACACACCATACATCGCATGCTCCATCGATACATTAACTGTACGCATAGGCGCCGATACCGTGGGTGCTCCGGGGCTCGAGCACCCACGGAAAATACTGAGCACCCACGGAAAATACCGAGCACCCACGTGCTAGACTGCTAGTAGGCTACACTCATTTAAAATCAAACATTGCAGTTGGTGCTATGTTAAGCATCTGTCACTGTGATTGGTTATGTCGATGTCAGTCTCGCCTGCTCCATATCCTATCCACCAATCACAGGCAGCGTTTCTCGGATGAAAGCGCCTCTGATCGCGGTTACGTACGTGTCTACACTTTTGATCTCCAATCCTGTCTGTATTTGTGAGAAGTGGTGCTGTCCTGAGTTGAAAGAGAGCCTACGACGTTACGGCTTTATTATCAAGTAGGTGTGTGTGTGTGCAGGGTCGGCGCCAGGACATACGGAATGAGGGGGCCTCGATGCGTCACTGGGGGGGCCTACTTATAATTAATTTTTTTTTTTTTTTTTATGATTTGATTTGTTTAGATCTAGTGAAGTCGTTGCATCAGGGGCATAATTTGCGGGTTTTTCTCAGGATCGATATATTGTCCTCCACCAGTTTTTGAAACATTGCACGGATGCACCAAATACAAATACATAAAACATCTCCAGTTAACTAGCAGAGCATTAATTTAGTTCGCTATTAAATAAGAGATCTAGCGCTAAAATGTTTTGTTTTTGAACTCAAGCTGCGCGCTGGTTGCCGCTGCTATCAGAAGGCGCGTTTCCATTACAGATTTGCGCAAAACTTTTGCGATTTTTTTCTAAATGTCGATAAAAAATTATTGCGAAATGACGCGTTTCCATTATGTTATACGATACAACGTCCCTTTTTTCCTCTCGCGATAAGTCAAAAACATCATGGCAACGGGTAGGTTTATAGTCTATCAGCCACCACCACATTAGACATTATTATTATTAATGGAATGAGACGTGTTATCCAAGCATTAATGGCAGGGAAAGACCCTTATACTGCGAACGGCATAAGGAGTTTCTGGTGTTTCTCTCTCATTTCTGCTCCGAGGTCTTGATTGTGGCATTTCTTTGAGGTTTAGAATCCAGTATTCCTGTAGCCTAATTATTGTTTCTTTTATGAATTTAATAAAGAACTCTGTCCAAACGGTCAGTGTACATTTTGTGTCCATTCGTTTTTCCTTATTTAACCCGTAATTGCAAAACGAAAAATGAACGGTGGTTGTTTTTTTAAAATGCAAAGCATTTTGAACACCAATTTTTTTTTATTTGAACTGTACACAAATGCTGCGCAAAAATATTAATATATCGACTAAATTTCAGATGTTTGTTTATGACTTTTTGCCCCTTTATTAAACATTTAAAATATTCCCAACTTAATATGAAAAAAAAGTCGATTTTAATGGTTTTCTAAGGCCAAATTAGAACCTGGAAATTATATTTTTCCCACAGTGCTGAATGAGAAGAGCCATATTTATGTCTCTGGAACCACAGCCTACAGAAAGGTGATTTAGGTGAGTATAGGTGAGCTAATGATAATAAATGTGTCTGAAAAAATAACGAGGCATTTTAATTGTTGTTAAAGTGGACACTTCAAGCTTTAGCCTACATAGGCTATACTTTGTTTCAGCTCTCGCGCTCCAGTTCACGGAGATCATGAAAGCGCGCATGAATGTTTTACTTTACTTTACAAAAGCACAACGTTTTCTTGTTATTGTGAGTTTACACAAATAAAATCATAGTTGCAAATAATGTATTATTATTTTCTGTATGACCAGAAATTATAGAGTAGGCCTATTTTAAGTTGTTTCTACTGTTGATAGGAAAAAGCAAGTGTTCGCGGCCGTGCCTCCATGCCATGCGCGCTCAGCAAACACTTTTTTTTTGCGATAAATGGGAGTTTTTGCGAAATTGACCTGTTTCCATTGAGCGTAATTTCAATTCGCAATTTCAATTTGCGCAATTTGAAGGGTAATGGAAACGCGGCTAAAGTCATGGATAGTGTTCTCTTGTGACTCGCGCACTCGGACACGCACTTCAATCTATCGCAGTAGCGGAGACTCTATTCATTCGGTGAGATCAGAAAATAAAATGGAAACAAACGTGTCCCTGCTTGATAAAAACTGTAACCAATGATGAACATATTCGGTTTTTGATGAGACAGAACAACAACTATTCGAGTGCGGATTAGAACCCGCAACCTCTGACACGCTTGGCAAATAATCTACAATTTGACCATTGAAGAACTCAAACAAAATCAGCGGATCGATGTATTTATTTACGGGTTGCAAAGCTGATTTAATCATGGTAAAACTAAATTAATTTACAAATAGTTATATATATATATATATATATATATATATAGTTATAGTTAAAATATAAAATATATATGTAGTTAAGTTAATTATAATATGTCAGGAATAAAAGGGCACAGTGGTAGCGTGCCTGTTGCCGAGTCTCAGTGGCTGAAATCGCGTTCTGAGGCAGGGTGGTGCGCGGACTAGAGGTGAGGGGGCACAGTGACCCAGGTGGCCGGGCCAGGCCCCCTGGGGCCCCCTCGTAGCGCCGACCCTGTGTGTGTGTGTTCGTGTCGACCGCTGTCCATTTCCTAAAAGGGGTCGCATGAACACATATTCTCTATGAGCGTAATTTACACACACCGGCGGCGCCATTCGACGTCTATCCGCGGCGTCCAGCAACGGCTCAGGACCTTGTTCAAAATCCTGTCGTGCCACAGAGCGCGCCGTGATTTACATAGTTTTATATTAAATTTACATTTATTTGTCTCAAATCGTCATTAATGTATACTGACTTCACCCTGTGCTGCAATATACATTTAGTTTTACATTCATTTACAGAAATCAGCTGGTTGAATGAAAATTGCTAATGTTAACGAATTTTAAGGTGATATTCTCAATTCATTCAGTTAAGGGACTGTAAAGTGTTAAGACTGCAGACTTAGCAAGGGTTGCATTTAATTGTACATCATAACATAACATAGTACAGACATTATCTGAATTCCATAATATCCTTAACATAACATTAAAATATTGCTTGTGTAACTGCGTGTCCAGTGTGCGATACCTGGAGGCTCGAGTTGTGACGCGGGCACGCGGCGCATTGTCTACTATATTTGCTTGCTTATTTATTAATCCAGGCAATTTGTTGATAAAACATTTATTAAAATGAAGATACAATTTATACAAAACGAAATTCACTTTCAGCAGTAGAACTGATAAGAGTAAGGTTCTGAAATGCAAAATGTTTTTGACTAGACCTTTTTTTTTTTTTTTTTTTTAAAGGGCCAGCGCCCATGAGCACCGGAGTAAAACATAAATCGGCGCCTATGACTGTACGTGATCATGTTGTTTACTTGCTGTGCTTACACGCCGATAGTTAACAACTCACAGACATTTGAAGCAGTTTTACTCACCGCCTGCGGTTCCAACGCACGATCGTGAACCTTTATCGTTGGGACTGCTCCATCTTTAAGTATTAGGCGATCTGCAAATCCGACGTCGAACTGGGCCTTGTTTATAAAACTATTACCGTCGAAATGAAGGGAACAAACAAGAACACTTGCACAACTCCGTCGCTGCTCTGGAAAAACAAAATCCATCCACAGGAACCACGCTGGGTTCTTTGGAAATTTGTTCAGTGTTGTCTTGCCCTGGCAACCAAAAACACACTTTTTTTTGCAGCCGAGCCCAGCAGAGTACTCTCGCACGCACTAGGCTACAGCTGCGCGCACGCCCTTCCGGGAGAAGTGCCCTTAAGACCCGTATAAGGAAATTCCGACGCCTCTGACGTAACACACGCCCGTATTTGAATAAAACTTTCCGAAACTTGTGACAAACCGGAAGGAGTATTTTTGGAACAGAAATACTCCATCAAACTTACAACTTCATTTTTGAAACTTTGTCCACGTTTAGCATGGGAATCCAACTCTTTAACAGTGAAAAAAACTCACTATGCATGAAACAGCATTTCACCCCCCCTTTAATAGATACGGTTGGGTGAATTTTCTTTTTATGCTGACTTTAAATTGTAAAATGTGTATATAAGAAGAACTGGACGGATGAATTTAAAGCAAACAAAGTTCTGATAGCGCCATAGAGCTTCAGTATTGTTCAACTGGTGTATGAGAAACTTTTGTTGCAACAAAAAAGTATGCAGTTTAGATTGAACAAACTTTCAACAGTGCACCAAAGAACACATTTATAACTTAGATAGTTGTAAAACAATTACACAACTGACCATAGACAAGCTTGCAGTCCCATTAATTTAGTTATCAACCCAATGACCACATCTTAAAGCGACTGTACCCAGAACAGAAAAACACAAAATGTTTACTCAGATTAGATGGTCATCTCTGATAATCACATTCCAGAAAGGAGAAATCCCTGGCCGCTCTGCCAGTGTTTGAAGACCAGAGTCAGTTTTCAACAGAGAGTCTAGGCCAGAAAGACTAGTTAAAAATAGAAGATTGAAAAAAAGTTGCCTGGTCAGATGAGTCTCGGTTTCAGATGGTAGGGTCAGAATTTGGTGTAAACAACATGAAAGTATGTATCCATCCTGCCTAGTATCAAGGTTTCAGGCTGCTTATGGTGTTATAATGGTGAGGGGGATATTATCTTTGCTCAATTGGTACTAAGGGACCCAAAGTGTGCCTTGTTTAAACAACACCACAGCCTACCTGAGTATTGTTACTGACCATGTCCATCCCATTATGACTAGTGTACACATCTGATGGCTACTTCCACAAAGCTCAAATCCTCTCAAACTTCTTGAACATGGCAATGAGTTCTCAATACTCAAATAGCCTCCATAGTCACCAGATCTCAATCCAATAGAGCATCTTTGGGATGTGGTGGAACGGCAGATTTGCATCATGGATGTGAAGCAGAAAAATCTGCAGTAACTCTGTGATGCTATCATGATAGTATAGAGAAACAAATCTCCCAGGAATGTTTCCAGCACCTAGGGATTGATCATAGTATGTGTAGTGTATTCAACATTTACATTTAGATGAAATGTGTGTCATCACAGGACAATTTCAAATGAATGTAATGATTTAATTTGTAGCTCAAAAAATGTATTGTTTTTCTATTTATCTTAAGGTCCTTAAGATAATTTTTCTATACGTGTTGCCTCCTAACCTTTTTTTTTTTTTTACAGTTTAACACAGTGTTTGTTTAATTATTTACCACAACAATAAATGTTTTTATATTAATCTAAAAAATCTATTTTTGTGGCAAAATCTATTTTATTGGGATCTAAAAAAAAGTTAAACATTTAATGATCTATGAGCATTTCACAGATTTCTATGTACACTAATTACCCAAAACTATACTGTCAGTAAACCATAGTTATTGAAATGAACTATATCAATGCATTTATTCCATTAAAATGGATGGAAACAGACAGAAAACAATTAAAATATTCCTTATCCTGTGGCTACCTCTACAACATTAATATCCTAGCCTCCATCTTTCAGTTGAAACGGCTGATAGTTTAAAATTTGCTGTTAGTCTTCCGAGCTTCATTTATGAAACTAAGCGTTATAAACAACATATATAAACAAGTGTTTGTAACAAATGTCTTTACTGTCACTTTTGATCAATTTAATGCATTCTGGCTGAATAAATTAATTTCTTTAAAAGAAAAAAATCCTTACTGACCCCAAGAATATAATGTTACAAAGGTTAATCAGTGTCAGCTTGCTGCATTTTAAAATTAAAAGATGTCCCAACACAGAGCCTTGCACTCTAGGTGTTAGTTTGCTGGATGGTTCAATTTGTACATGGCAACCTGATTCTGCTTACTAATCTTAAAGATAACTCATATCACAAACCAGAGAGCACAAACCCTACAAATGGAGAGGTAAAGATGAGTCACCGTGTCAAGCACCAAGCAAAAACCCAAAAAGGATAAGAACACAGAAAGCTACTTCAGTTTTGAGGGCTCTCATCAAAGCCAGAAGTGCTTTCTTAGTAGAATTAGCGGCTTTGACAAAAAGAGTGATCCAAGAGTGATTCTTTGGTTCTAAAGCAGTAGAGCAGTGAGCCATCTTGAAATCAGACAGAATGAATTGACCCTCTTGTGTGCTTAACTCTCAAGGTCAAGTGCATTACATCTTACTCCTTCATTAGTTTTTCATGTCTTTGACATTTCACCGAATGTCAATTTTACACTTTTCAGTTGAATTAACTGGTTGCAGGTTACATATTTCTGGTCAAATATGCAATATAGCAGCAATTAAAGTTGTATAAACTTTCAGTGCATTTATTTAATTTCAAACCTATGTCTGTGTATTTTGGACTTAAATACTAAGTAAATGAAAACTAAGGTGAACCACTTATGATTCACCAGTATTTACTCTTGTCTTTGTTTCTTGGCTTTTGTCCCTTTTCTAACGTCATGGGGAAATGCAGAAAAAAAGTTTTCCTCTTTGAATACATATAAAAATGATGACATCCTTTAGGGATGACTAGATCACACGAAGGTTAAACTGTGGCAAGATCCATCCAGTTCATAGTTCAAAGGATCATGGAAAAGTCATCCAAACACAAAACATTCCCAACAACTTATTGTAATCGCCTTACATTATTGTAAATATCACATGTTTCTGATAGATTAATTATCAAGATGTTGCTGGAAGGTTTCTCTGTTCTCCAACCCCCAGAATTAACTACCATACTCTCATTGCTTTGACATGTTGTGTAATTTTCGTCCAGTTCAGTGTTTCGAATCTGTGAAATTATGTGGAGAAAAAAATGGAGTGGAGGCCAAGAAAAACACAACATACTTTTGGCCCTAAGGCGCTTTGAGATTTCCTTTCACATCCTGAGCTCAAATGTGATCTCTGTGCCTCCTGTGAAGGGAGAGATCGGCAAAGGCACACTTTTAAAAGCCACATCTGACTATATGCTGTCTTAGAAAATTATATAAGCACAATAGTCTTACTGAAGATGTTTGTTTATCTTTATTAATATTTCTATATGCTTTTTCTTTCTTTCAAACTAGCGTTATCAATCATGGATATGAGATTACTGTATTCGCTTTTGGAAAGATGATGTGCAGTAACTCCATATAAAACTATTAGCATTTTTCTAGTTCTTTTATATAACTAATGAAGCTTTTATCACCTTATACTACTTAAGAGACAACATACAATACTCATACGCGTACAATACTCATACGCAGTTTACCTGGAATATTTTTTCTCAGTCCTGATATACAACACACAAACAAGAATTCTCTTTGAATGAGTTACTCTTACTGGCAAATGGGACAAACAGGAGCATGAAACATAAATTGAGTAAAGAATTAAATAAGAAAATAATATAAAACAGTAAACTGAATTAATTTGTTAATTCGTTATATTTATATAGCGCTTTTTCTGGGACCTCAAAGCGCTTTACACATGAGTTGGGGTGAACATATACCGTATATATAAAAGCAATAATTACTATAAAGATTAAATAAGATTATCAGAATGTCAAAATAAACCTACCTTTCCCATGTGGTTACAAGGCAAAAGGGAAGAGGAGGAGACAAACCCATGACATCACAACGATTAAAGAGGAAAGCACTCACATTTCAATTAGGCGGCTACATCGGGTATATGAATGAACAATTTTGTGTGAATTCTTCTTAACAATACATTCTTAATAGTATAGTCTTGTTACCTGTTACACTGACTTGGTACAGCATGTCTCTGTGTAGGATGTATAGTAAAGTTTGGTGTTTCCATAATGTTTTTATTTACAATAACATCCTTCTGCTTGAATGATAATGCACAAATAGGGGTGTGAGACATGGCAAAAGATCTCGATTATGAGCCCAGTTTTGTGATTATGTTTACATCTTTCACAGTAATTTTACAGTCAGTTTACCATAGCTTGCTCAGTTTATTAAAGGTTTTTATTAGAGGTGAAGAGACAATCTTTCAAATTAATGTACGTGAGAGGTTCACCAGATGTTTATAAACCATAATTTTGAAAAACAGCACTTACACTTGCAGGATGTCACGTTTTACGCACACCACACAAGAAGAAAAGTGACTATAATAACAACCAGATGAGAATTTCTCATGGTATTTTTTCTTTTTTTTAATTTTCACTTAGACTAATCATTTTGGAATGTGAAAACTTTCCAAGTTTCATTTTAAAACATGCTGTAATTTTTCAGGTCTTCCTTCTTTTTAGTTTTCCATGTTTTCTGTAAAAACAAACAATTGCAGGTAAAACAAATATATATTACCTGAGACATACAATTCATACATATTAAATATAGAGTGCTTTCAATTAAATATTATAGCTTGCATGCTTTGTACATTTTATGATGTTTTCTCAAATTTGAGAATATTGAGAATGTTTTCTTTATTGGACTGCACTTTCCTGGACTAAAGTTTCTTTAAAAAAAAGATTATACCGGTAATGTGAAAATCATCTCACAAGGCTGAAAAGTCACAGAAATATGTGGAGGAACTTGCATAATACTTCAAACAATGGAATGATAGCCTGAAAATGTGTAAGCAATGGAGGAAAACGGGGAAAAAAGAAAGTAGACCTTGAAATTAGGAAGCACTGTCGTGGAAATTCACATTTTTGAGGTGTTGACACTCTTGGGGAGTCATTGGGCAGGAATGAGAGTTTCTAGCTGAGGGTTTGAGGAGGTAATTCCATAATTCCCAGAGCTTGAGTTGATCCTGGAACATGTTACTCCCAATCTCCTGGTTTTGGCTACATCAAGACCAGCTGTACAAGGGCGGAGGAGAGGGGAATAAGTTAAATATCTTCAGATGTTAAAGATCCCCCCAAGTATCATGTCATATTTCAGTTCTATTCAGTTGTCATTCTTGAAGCAAAACAAAGGCCAATCAAACTTTTGCATAGTTCATACTGTATATCTAAAATCTTCATTAATAATGGTAATGATATCTTTAAATGACTGTATATGGCTTGAAGTCAGTAGTAATCACCACAACTTCCTCTTTACTTCCATTGATTCGAATGAAGTCATTCTCAAACCATTTTCCTTCTTTATTGTGACATTTCTGAGTGAACTGGATATGACATGAGAAAAAAAGGACTATGGTATTTGATTGAGATTGTGGATTGTGAAAAGCAGGTGTTACAAGAATGCTAGGAATATGCAAAGAATACATAGATAATTTTGGATGGCCATCAATGGAGAAAAATGCTTTTTGGGTCCAGATTGTGTAGTTAACAGCAAGGGCTAATGGGTCTATACTAACTATGCAGCTAAACATTGAACCTTTATCCTATATGGTGACAGCTGAATAGGACAGTAATTTCAGAGGTGATTTTTTTCTAATAATAATATGCACTAACAAATCGTTCATAATATAATCAAGAACATGTAGAAAAGTAAGGTCATTTTTGATTTAATACTGTCTTAAAATCACATTTATAATTTTGTCTCATACTATAGCATATGGAAAGAGAGTGCATACAAACAAGATACACACCATCTTGACGCATGAATAACTCGATCCTTCAGAATGAGTATAGGTTCCAAACCAGACATGCTGCTGAAACTGTCTCCACTTGAGCTCAATCAATCTTGTTTATTATCTGATATGTGGATTCCGGGTGGTAAACATGTCAAATTAGTGCTAATGAATGGTTTGGTCTGCAATGGTGAGAGCTAAAAGCTTGAGTTCAACCAACTATTAAGAAGAATTATTTCTCTTCTCCAGCTTGCGTGGATACTTGTTACCCGACAGCATCTGGCCTGAGGTCAATTTTAAGAGTGCTGGTTTAGGTGGAGATCAGATTTTAGGATATGTTTTGTTTCACCATGGTAAAAAGGCATCAAATGAGATCTTAGCTGTGAAGGGTCTAAGTGGAATTTGTTGTAGACAAATTGTAGACAAAATTGTAGACAAAAGACTCGGGAGAATAATACTGTAACAATTAACCATTTATTAACATCCCACCAAGCAATATTATGATATAAAGTTCTTTGGCGTAGGCCCCGTCCGTAGCTCGCAATCTGAGAGTACGGACTCTGGATTTCCTGCCTGAAGACAAAGGCCAGGGCGCAGCCGACCCCCTGGAAGGTGGTGGGGAGGATGGAGGGGAAGGGACCTTCTCGGTGGAGGTGGGGAGGATGGAGGGGAAGGGACCATCCTGGTGGTGGTGGGGAGGATGGAGGGGAAGGGACCTTCTCGGTGGAGGTGGGGAGGATGGAGGGGAAGGGACCATCCTGGTGGTGGTGGGGAGGATGGAGGGGAAGGGACCATCCTGGTGGTGGTGGGGAGGATGGAGGGGAAGGGACCTTCTCGGTGGAGGTGGGGAGGATGGAGGGCAAGGGACCATCCTGGTGGTTGTGGGGAGGATGGAGGGGAAGGGACCATCCTGGTGGTGGTGGGGAGGATGGAGGGGAAGGGACCTTCTCGGTGGTGGTGGGGAGGATGGAGGGCAAGGGACCATCCTGGTGGTGGGGGGGAGGATGGAGGGGAAGGGACCATCCTGGTGGTGGTGGAGAGGATGGAGGGGAAGGGACCTTCTCGTGGTGGTGGGGAGGATGGAGGGCAAGGGACCATCCTGGTGGTGGTGGGGAGGATGGAGGGGAAGGGACCATCTCGGTGGTGGTGGGGAAGATGGAGGGGAAGGGACCATCCTGGTGGTGGTGGGGAGGATGGAGGGCAAGGGACCATCCTGGTGGTGGTGGGGAGGATGGAGGGGAAGGGACCTTCTCGGTGGTGGTGGGGAGGATGGAGGGCAAGGGACCATCCTGGTGGTGGTGGGGAGGATGGAGGGGAAGGGACCTTCTCGGTGGTGGTGGGGAAGATGGAGGGGAAGGGACCATCCTGGTGGAGGTGGGGAGGATGGAGGTAAATGGAAGTGTCAGTATCTGCGAACTCAGACATGTGTAAGTACCTATCTTTTATACCACAAGTATTAGAACGCGATTGGATAGAAGGTAATGAGTGAAGTAACAATTGAGTCTTCCCGGCAGAACTTATGCTAGAGCTTCATTTCAGAAATGAAATGTTTACTAAAAGCTTAATGCTCTATCACGTTTGTAAATAAAATCCCATCATCACTAAATTCCACCATGGCCTACACCTAATCGATAGCGTTAACAAAAGCAAATGTGAGGTAAAAAACACATTTCCTAGAAGGAACCAAAAAGCAAGTCTTTCAGCTCTTTTTTTTGTGTCGTGACTCGTTTTCCCAGGACTCCCACCTGAGCGTTCTGCATCACAACAACAACGCTGTAGCAGATAAGCTACCCAAAAAGCTTACTATGTAAAAAAAAAAAAAAGTCCTTCAATATTAGCTATTAATGACGGACCGTTATTTTAAAATGTTACCGGAGCTGGTTATATTATAAAAACATGAAAGTGTCTTTGTTTACAAACCATGCAGGGGTGCATTTCCCAAAAGTATCGCTGACCAACTATGGTCACAAAATTTGTCATGTGTGGGTATCTGCAGGGTTGAAGTAATGGGCATGACGAAAGGTAAGGGTGTGCTGAAAGGCCTATTGGTTTAATTGGTTAGTTTCTGTTGTAGCAATTTCACCTTTCAGCATGCCCCTGCCTTTCGGCCATTACTCTGACCTGCAGCTACCCCAGTCTCAGATTCATTGATACCAACATAGTTGAACGATTCAGCATTTCCCGAAACCATAGTTCCAGAGTACATCCGCAAACATTGTCACAAATGTATGTGGTTGGAACTACTGCTCTCAAGCTGTGGTTTGCAGGGGTGCTGTAATGTGGGGAAGATCAGGATGATTCGGGCCCTGTTCCCTGTTCGGCACCATCGGGGGGACTGCTTGGTCAACATAGTATTGTGCAAAGAACAGTGTGAAAATAAGTACTTATTAATTGCTAATCTGCCCCTATAATCATAATTTGTGTGAAACGGAAAAAGCTGTTAGTGTTTTACTCCCACTAGTGCTCATTTCAGCCGGAAACTTCAGTAAATTATATGTATATGAATACTTTTGGAGTCTATTGTTGCCAGTATATAAAGTGGTTAAGAAAACACAATGCTTGCAAGGCTAGGCCTTAATAGCCAAAATCAAGCTTCTAATAACTTTAGATGCAAACTGTTCTCAGATGAAATTCAGTTGCTAAGCTAATACCTAGCAGGGATGCTACTGCACACATAGCTGTGAGTCTGAGTTCAAATAGAGGATTACACTTTTTCCTATATTTCCTATACACCTACAATATCATAAATCATATTCACTTGGTCTACATTTCTGTACCCCTTCTCTAACTGTGCACATGCTGAACAAACAAATACGTTTTCAACAAGCTATTCAAAGCATCTAATGACAAAAACATACATTACACAAATACGTGACCAAAAACATCTGGTAAATTTCTAACCTTCACCAGCATTTGTCATGTGAGAGTTCTCAGATGACCAGCACAGGTTTGTAACAGTGAAACCAAGACAAAGTTTCCCAGTCGAGTCTGTTTATGGTTTTGGTCAGATAGACAGACCTGATTATAGATAAAGCAATTGCATCCAGGACTCCAGCCAGCAACCATTTACAGTCACTTCTAATCATTCAGAGGCGGTGGTGTACTTTGTAGCTATTTTTGAAAAAATTACTGACAACACTTTTCAGGCATTTTTCAATAGAGATTGTCACTTTTATGTCACATTGTTGATATTTATTTAAATTTTAAATAAACTGCATTGGGAAATATGTACTATCTATGCCTTCATTATTTATTTTTTCTGCTTTAAAATGCCTTTAGATTGCCAAAAGAACTTTCTTTTTTGTTCAGTCTTAAAATGTTATTGAATTTGATCTTATATTTGATCTATAATACATATGAATTATTACTTGTAAAACTACAATGATGCAATTCTAAACAAAGAGTGAAATTATCTTAAATAATTGTTTTAAACAAATTACAACTGTTTTTGATGTCATTCCCACCTTGACCCAGAATTTGATCCTCGTATAAAGGTTAGTCAGTAAACTGCTTGAAATGAAATATGATGTGAAATATGATTTAAGATAATTAGGAGAAAGCAAGGTAAATATCTCTTTTTTGTGTGTGCGTGTAGCTTCCAATCAATAGCAATTTAGTCAAGTTATCCAAAATGTGTGAGAATATTATTAAATTGTGTGTATTTAGGATACATATCTTAAGATGATTGCCCCCCAAATAATGTCCTGTCATGAATGTCTATCCATTGTTGGACATTGTTAGTGGACAAAATAAACATGGTGAGAGTTTGAAAAAAAGAAACTATTAATATTGTCCACAGCGTAGTTGAAGAAACGGTCTTATATTGACTCTATCTGACATGCACTGGGTGAAGATGGGCCTCGGTCTCACTGTTAGCCCTGTGCACCCCTCATTGAGCCAGATGTTACTGGGCTGGAGCTGGGGGGGCTGCCAAAAGAATGTTGAATGATTATGGGAGAGAGCCTCGCATGTGTTTTAAGTGTTTTCATTATGATGAATGGCTCATGAAATCTCAATGCTGATCCCAGACCCCTCTCAGAGAGAGAGAGAGAGAAAGAGAGAGAGAGAGAGAGAGAGAGAGAGAGAGAGAGGAGAGAGAGAGAGAGAGAGAGGAGAGAGAGAGAGGAGAGAGAGAGAGAGAGAGAGAGAGAGATACATGATGGATCGCAAGAACCACCTTGCTTTCTTAACCGTGACATTAAGAAGGTTATGATGATGTAATCAAGTTTACCAAGTTGGAATATGCATATGTGTAAATGAGAATTCAGTGCTACTTTGGGAAAATGAAAAGGATTTGGAATGGCTCATAGGACGAATAAATAAAGACACTATTTCGTCAATTTTCACTTTTGTATAAACAATTTTTTTGTACAAATCTTTCATATGCCTTTTGAAAACTTGGACTATTGTGTATAGGGTACTTTTTGTCCTTTTTGGAGATTGACTTGGAGATTTGATTCATGCTATGGAAAAAAAACAGCTTTGACATTCTGCTAAATGTCCGCCCTTGTGCTAAGAAAGAAAATTAAATGAGTTTGGAACAACAAAACGGAGCAGTTAATACTCTTAAAAATATGCGATATTTTTATCGCATTATTTATCCTCCTTATATCCAACAGAATTACGTTACTTAAAGAGTTGTGTCTGTAATGATTAATCTTGCAAATATAGTTGTAAGTTCACTGAAAACGCTATTTAAAAAAGTCAATAAACACAGCACCACTAAACACTTGGTTAATGCCAGAACCTCATATTGAAGACATTATGACTTTGACCTCAGACATTTTTGAAACAGAGTCAAATGTATTACTAATATTATCGCAGGAGCTCCTGGACCGTAAACCTCTGCACAGCTATCAAGGGTCAAAAATCCTCAGTGAATTGTGTTGGTCAACTGCATGTTTTGTCTGTACGTGTAAATTAATGTTAGAAAGTGAGGATTGGAGTGAAAGGCCTTTATGTATTCAGAATCATGCTCTGAATCAGCATTATATCTTGCACAACCATCAGCTTACTCAACTTACCAACATTTACAGGCCAAAACCCCAGCTCATGTTACTATTGGCTTGTGCTCACTGAGAGTTTCCAAATATTGAGAAAGTGTGGTATTTTGCCTCTAGGAGAGGTATGTTGGCACTCTTTATACTGGCGGTTGGTCAGCGTTGGGCAACTGTAGTCTTTGACCCATTGGAGAGAAAGGACACAAAACAGATTTATAGATGAGAGGTGAGGACTGAGAAAATCACGGAATCTTTGAAACACAAAATAGGACAGAGATAAAATTCCCAAAAGATTTCAACAGTAAGATAGGGGGAAAATATTGTGGTTTTCAACAATTTATCACATATCAAATTAAGAGAACTAGTCCTCCCACAGTGTCAATGCATCAAATCGACTGTGACAGTTACAATACAATTTGTGAATGTCAAAAATTCAACACTTTCTACAATAAGAATACAGAATAGGGCCTAAAAATGCTTAAAAGTGAACTCTTACATTGCTGAATATGCCTAAATACTATTTAAAATCCCAATTTGAGTTTTTTGCGTTTTTTTGGTTAATTTTTGACTTTTTTCAAAAAATTGTGTAATATAAAGTTGTGTGTAATGCAACTTTTTTCATCAGAATTCTGATTCTAACTTATTTGCATTTGCGCAATTATATTGCAATATACTCGCAATTCGATTTTTCCTCAGAATTGGACTTTATAACTTGCAATAGAAAGATTATATGTCACATTACTGAGTAAAGATATAAACTTGCATTTGTGAGAAAAAAAAGTACAAATTGAGAGATATAAACTCGCAATTTCAAGAAAAATTCAGAATTGTGAGATATAAACATTGCGAGTTTATATCTTACGATTCTGAAATAATTTGTGATTGCAAGTTCATGAAGTTGCAATGATCTTTTAATTTGTTTTATTCCGTGGCGGAAACAAGCTTTTTCTTGTCCTCAAGTTATCGAAATAAGTTAGTTAAACTAAAAAAAAACCATGCAAAAAGATAACTCAAAATAATGAGTTAAGTTTTTTACAGTGTATGTATTTCTTTCTGGCACTTCTCCTTTGGACGAATCTCTTGTTGTACTCCTCATTTGTAAGTTGCTTAGGATAAAAGCTTTTTCTAAAAGAATAAATGCAAATGAATAAATGTAAATACAACAGTAAGACACCTTATATGTGGAAAGTGCCTTATTCCTATATTCTGTACCTTCTCTAAAAGGGGACAAAAGAAGGTGTAAAGACAATAGATTTATTATTCTGTACTATGGGGTCCCCAGGCTCTTACTGCAGGTTTTTATAATGGCTCTAAAGTCTCTGGCAGGCCCGTGTGACCCATAGGATGTGCTTTGTCAAATATTTAAGGGACTTAAGGTGACATCATGGATTGTAATTATCTCAATTATTTAGTGTGCAGGGGCCATCGGCTCCCATGACATCACCAAGGCCCATCTCTGTCGTTATGCTGTTCATTTGGAAAATGCTGATAATTTGGCCACAGATGAGCATTGTCTTACAGCTAGAATAAACATGTGGTGTGCATTCAACAGTAGCCAACAGTGATGAAATATTAATGATAAATTAAAGCTCACTCACTCTGAACTGATATCAAGGTAAATGTGGAACAAGAAAAAAGGAATACAGTTGTTGAGAATAAATAGAATAGATTTTTTTTTTAAATGATCAAGTAACATAACATATTATAATATTAAATAGAAAATATATTGAAAAGTATAATTTTCAAGCTAAACTTGTAAGGTGTGGTTCTTATTTGGTTTAGTTTCATGGTGTTTTAGTTTTTTCCCTGTTCCTGCGTGCATGTGTTCCCTGTCATTGTTAAAGCAACACTATGTAACATTTTTTACCTTAAAAAAATGTTTCCAAAATCTTATCAGTGGTTCATCAAGTCGTAACAGGGTGAAAGGCACTTCTGCCATAGCCTGACGGGGTCTGTATCGCTTTTACTGACACTATGTAATTTCGGGGTTCGGGTAGTAACCAGACCACAAAAAGAACTACAAAATTTGACTGTTTTACGTCAAGCACAACAATAGTCATTTTTTTTTTCCCCCTCATTTCTGATGTCGCAATACATCATCCTTTCATGAAATCATGTAACATACTCTACCTTATCTGTGGACATCGTTCATTCTAAAGCCGGTGCTGGATAAACAGCGAGCGTGCGTGCGACGGAATAGACTAAATTATTTACGACAGCGGCAATGGACAATTTCGTTTCCAACCAGTAGGGCGACCGAAGAGGAAAAGTTCCGTTGCTTTAATTGACCTAGTTTCCTAGGACGCGTCCGAAAACTGAAAAAGGCTACAAGATGAAGATACCTTCATCTGATCAATTTTTGAAGGCAGCATAGACTGCCTCCGATATTCCCATGATCCTGTGCTTTCCATTCCGTGACAGTTGAGCTAAAAAATAAATATTGCTTTTGGTGGTCAGTTTGTGTGCATTTTTGACCAACATTTTCCACTTTTGATGTAATTTCTAGTGAGAAATTACTATTGTAACAATTAAATATTTGCTTAGTTATCACCAAAGCTCTCTCTATTTTGTTGTAGATAATTAAAGCGTTTCGCTTAGACCTGACGTGCCTCACCGCCTCACTACCTTTCCTGACCATTCACTGTGTGTTTTCTGTCTCGCCAGAATCAACAACTTTTGGTCCTCGGGGGAATTTTGTGGAGTGGGTGCTGGTGAATAATGGACTGACGTTCACCGTCTTCCCCGCAGAGGACATCACCAGCCCCACTCCGGATCCAGAGCCCATGTCAGCCATCACCATGATGCACGAATAGGATGCCAGAGCCCACCTTGTGGTGTGATCTATAATATTGTTACACTGCCAGGGCACCAGGGGGCAGTAAGGGGCGATGACAGGGTTGAGTCGGAGAGTGTTTGAGCTGTAAATAATAAAGAGTCTATGTGAATCGATCCAGCTATGTATTTATTCTTATCATAAGAACCCAACACAACATGGTGTCAGAAGTAGAGCTACAGTAAGTGAAAGGATAGTGGACATTATATGAGAAGAGGAGGAAGGAAACAGGGAAGTGGAGAAGTTAAAGTTAAGCAAGGTTAGCAAGCATGTCGCACTCGCAACGAGGACAGCAAGCGGTCGGGGCTGAACAGGACGATCCTCCACAGCCTCCTGCGAAAACATGTGCAACGTTCTCAATAAACCCGCCGGAATCCTTCGACTTTTCAAAGCCACATGACTGGGAAAAACGGTTCGAGCGCTTCAGAGTGGCTAGCGACCTGGATAAGTCAACAGATGGTAACCAGGTGAACACGCTAATATATTGCATGGGAGACGAGGCAGATGACGTATTAAAAGGGCTGACTTTAACCGCCGATCAGAAAGAGGTGTACAGCTCTGTCAGAGACGGCTTCACAAACTTTTTCGTGCCGAAGAAAAATGTGATTTACCAAAGGGCTAAATTTAACCAGCGAGTTCAGGGGCCGTCCGAATCTGCAGACTCATTTATTACTGCTTTATATGCACTGGCTGAAGATTGTGAGTACGGGGCATTGCGCGATGAACTGTTGAGGGACAGGATCGTAGTAGGCATCAGAGACATTGTGCTTTCACAGAAAATGCAGATGGAGAGCAGGTTGGATCTGGCAAAAGCCATTAATATGGTTAAACAAGCAGAGGACATTAAACGCCAACAAACAGATATGAGAGGAGATGCTACACATGCTATTAAAACTACAGTGGACGCTGTCCACACAAGGAAAACAAAGCAGCAAGCATGGAAAAATAAAAGACAGCCAGCTAAAGAGTACAAAGACAAGCACGAAGGACAATCAGGAGCTGAGCATAAGTCATGTCCCAAATGTGGAAATCTGCATGCTAAGTTCCAGTGCCCAGCAAAGAATGCAGACTTTCTTACCACAACTGTGGTAAGAGAGGGCATTATGGCAAAGTGTGCAAGTCTACTAAAAGTGTGAGTGCTGTTGCGGAAGATGGCGACATATTCCTGGGAACCATTGATGCAGGAGAAGATGCATGGACTGTAGACTTACAAGTAAGGCATACTAATGTGAGATTTAAGATTGATACAGGAGCCGACGTTACTGTCATACCGGAGCAGGTGTACAGACAGATATGCAGTGACACCGCATACAACCTCACCCCAGGTAATAAAGCACTGTTTGGGCCAGGCCGTGTACCTCTCTCGGTAGTGGGTGTAGCCAGAGAAATACTCAAAAGTGGAGATAAACGCACCACAGAGGACATTTATGTAGTGAAGCACTTGAACACAGCTCTGCTGAGTAGACCCGCCTCAGTTAACCTCAGACTTGTAGCCAGAATGGATAGCATCGACTTGGACTCTGTAAAACAACAATACCCAAAACTGTGCGGTGGGTTAGGGTTAGTACAACAGCAGTACACAATTAAGCTTAGACCAGATGCCAAGCCTGTGTCTTTGAAAGTGCCTCGTCGTGTCCCACTGCCCTTGATGGGGAAAGTAAAGCAGGAACTCCAGCGCATGGAGCAGCTAGGAGTCATCAGCCGGATTGAGCAGCCGACAGAGTGGTGCTCTGGCATGGTGGTCGCACCAAAGAAATCTAAGGATGAAATCCGGATCTGTGTTGATCTCTCTCCCCTCAACGAAGCAGTGTGCAGGGAAAAGTTTATCCTCCCGTCTGTGGACCAGACGTTTGGCATGCTGTCTGGAGCAAAGATATTCACTAAACTGGACGCCAACATGGGGTTTTGGCAGATCCCATTATCAAAAGACTGTGCCCATTACACCACTTTTATCACCCCATTCGGGCGCTTTTTCTTCAACCGCTTACCATTTGGAATGGGCTCTATGCACGGCGGTATTTCCGGTGAAGGGTTAAGGATGCTCGATAACTTCCGCCGATCGTAGAGTCCAATGCAATACCAAGACTTTATATTGAATTTTATACTCCATGGTTACACTAAAGAAACGTTAGTCACAAAAACAGACAAAACAGACACCCCTCGTTGTGTTAATGCTTCTTTTTAAAATTATATGAAATAAACATAACTATATATAAAATTACATCTAAACATATGAAAGTTTCGTTTCAAAGACGGGAGGACAGTACATTTTGAAGACTCTGCCATAATCCCGTTTTTCTCGGTTTTCCTCCGCTTTAACCTGCCCAACCGGAAACGGAAGAGCATCCTTGCGTCAAATGCGGAACTTATGCGTGCATATAGCCTATTGCCTCTGCTCCAGAACATTTTCAAAACCGGATGGTAACGGAAGTGACAGAAGGCTTGGAAGGGGTCGTCTGCCACATGGACGATGTCCTTATCTGGGGTTCCACACAAGCAGAGCATGACACACGGGTGCATGCGGTGCTGCCGAGGGCACAGGCGGCGGGCATCACACTGAATACAGCCAAGTGTGAGTTCAGCAAAACCAAGGTGAAGTTTCTCGGATACATCATCTCAGCTTATGGGATAAGCCCAGACCCAGAAAAGACACGTGCGGTACGTGAGATGGATCCGCCACACAACATCAGCGAGCTCAGGAGCTTTCTGGGCATGGTGAATCAACTATGCAAGTTTGTGCCCAACCTGGCCGAAAAGGACAAAGCTCTCAGAGACCTGCTGTCAAAAAAGAACCTTTGGTATTGGGGGCCAGAACAGCAGAAGGCATTCACCAGCCTCAAGCAAGAGTTAGCGTCCACTCCGGTCCTGCAGTTATATGACCCAAACAAAGAACTGAAAATATCAGCCGATGTCTCGTCATATGGGCTAGGCAGTGTACTTATGCAGAAATGCAAGGGGACCTGGGCGCCTGTGGCTTATGCGTCCAGGGCGCTCACAAGCACGGAGCAGCGCTATGCTCAGGTGGAGAAGGAAGCACTGGCCCTGACATGGGCATGTGAAAGATTCAGCGACTTCATCATCTGTCTCCATTTTGAGCTGGAAACGGACCACAAGCCCCTGGTGAGCCTGCTGGGAGGACAAGCGCTGGATTCTCTCCCACCTAGAATACAGAGATTCAGGATGAGACTCATGAGGTGCAGATACACAATCATGCACGTCCCAGGGAAAAGCCTTACTACAGCAGACACACTCTCACGGGCGCCGCTGAAGAATGGCGTGGCTGATGTAGATGGCTTAATGGAGGAAACTAACATATATGTGGACTCCGTGATGGAACACTTACCAGCAAGCGAGGCTTACCTGTCCGAGCTGCGGAAACAGCTGAGTGCAGACAGCGTGTGCGCGGAAGTGATGAAGTACTGCATCGAGGGCTGGCCAGATCGCAGCAGATTGGACGTGATAGTAAGACCCTACTGGACTGATAGGGCTGTTCTCAGCACTCACAATGGACTGTTATTGCGGGGCACTAGACTAATTATCCCCTCAGTAATGAGGAATAGTGTGCTAGAGAAAATTCATGAAGGACACCAGGGAATAGTTGTTTACTTTGAAAAACAAAGACTACTTGCTTGTTGTGGACTATTTTATCAGGTACGTGGAGGTGGCCCAGCTGAGCCCGACAAGGAGAGTGGATGTGGTGATGCACCTCAAGTCAATTTTCGCCAGGCACGGCATACCAGAGATTCTAGTCACAGACAACGGGCCTCAGTTCGCGGGGGCTCACATGTCGGCCTTTGCCACAGAGTATGAATTTCAGCATGTAACGAGCAGCCCAAGGTACCCCCAAAGCAACGGCGAGGCCGAGCGTGCTGTCCAAACTATCAAAAACCTGCTGAAAAAAGCTATTGACCCTTACTGTGCACTGCTGGCTTACAGGAGCACTCCTTTGAACAATGGCTTCAGTCCAGCTCAGCTGCTTATGGGGCGGCGCCTGCGCACCACTGTGCCAGCTTTCCCGGCAGTGTTGGAGCCAGCCATTCCAGACCTTCGGTCGGTGCAGTGCAAAGAAAGTAAGAGGAGATGGATGGAGGCAAGCAACTACGACCGCAGACACAGGGTAAGAAATCTCTCTGACCTGTCACCAGGAGATCAAGTGTGGATCCCAGATACAAGATCTACAGGTACTGTGACAGCCGCACATGAAACACCTAGATCTTACCTGGTCAGTGGACCACAGGGCACTTTGAGGAGGAATCGCCGCCACCTCATGCCCATGTCGGCAGACAACAGCAGTAACATACAAGAGCATGCTGCAGGGGTTGACCTGCAGGACACTTCCACAGACACTGGACAGGTGTCTCCGGAGGGGTCTAGGAACACTCCCCAACCTGTGAGAACCAGATCTGGCAGGGTTATCACAAAGCCAGACTGAATCTGTGAAAAAAAAGAAGAAAAGAAAGTATGCTGGTAACGCTTTATTTTACGACCCGCAAACAACTGCGTAAGTAAACCGAAATTACGGTGTACGTTTCTGTAATTATAGCGTACTTCCTTGTAGGTATAGGGGAACAATATGTTAAGTTTGGGGTAATAAAGGGGTAACAAGCAGATAGTATACAACCTGCAAATAACTTCATAAGTAAACTGAAATTACGGTGTACGTTTCTGTAAATATAGTGTACCTCCGTGTAGGTATAAGGTAATAAAGGGGTAACAAGCTCTGCAAGCAAATTATTTTAACAGGTACCTTTTATGTTAATATATTCCAGGCAAAAATTGTACGTCTGTTGTATATAAAAGTTATCATCACATTTCTGGCAAAATATGTTCTTGTGCAATTTTACATTTAATTTTGGCATCTGTGGGTTGATTTAACATTAATTAATCTGGTAAGAAAAGCCAATAAATTCATTTTTTATCATACTGTGCTTACATACAGCCATACACGTTTCATTTTCAACCCACAGATGTCAAAATTACCCTGTAAAATTGCACAAGAACATATTTTGCCAGAAATGTGATGATAACTTTTATATACAACAGCACAATATTTGCCTGGAATATATTAACATAATAGGTACCTGTTAGTTTTAAAATAATTACATTATAAATAATTTGCTTGTATATCTGCTTGTTACCCCTTTATTAGCCTGCCCAAAACTTAACATATTGTTCCCTTATACCTACACGGAGGTACACTATAATTACAGAAACGTACACCGTAATTTCGATTTAATTACGAAGTTATTTACAGGTTGTATATCTGCTTGTTACCCCTTTATTACCCAAAACTTAACATATTGTTCCCTTATACCTACACGAAAGTACGCTATAATTACAGAAACGTACACCGTAATTTTGGTTTACTTACGCAGTTGTTTGCGGGTCGTAAAATAAAGTGTTACCAGTATGCTTAATGTACTAAACAGGAAGGTTTAGTCAGTTAAGTGTTATAAGAGTTTAATAAGATGTTGAATCCTGTTTGGTGTTAACAGTCTAGGGTGTCTACTGTGTGTTCATGTGTAGCTTATAGAGGCCTCAAAGAATTCATATTTTTTTTAGTGTAATTTGGTCTCACTAAGAGTTTAGAGGAAAGACGAACGTTAAATAAGTACTGTAAAGAAATGTGTCATAGTTGAGCTATGTTTCACAAAGATACACAAGTGAGTGTAAGAGTTTTATAGTTTTAGGCAATCTGCTGAAAACTGCATAGGTCACAGTCTATTGCTTTTCAGAAAGGGAGATGTGGTGTGATCTATAATATTGTTACACTGCCAGGGCACCAGGGGGCAGTAAGGGGCGATGACAGGGTTGAGTCGGAGAGTGTTTGAGCTGTAAATAATAAAGAGTCTATGTGAATCGATCCAGCTATGTCTTTATTCTTATCATAAGAACCCAACACAACACAGAGGGGGAGCTCGAATCTGCCACAATGCATGAGTCAGCACTAGAGAGAAGGACTGAGCCAACCATTGCCTTGGAGCCCGAGCCCCACACTGAGTCTGACCAGGTGCGTGAGCCGAAAACACTGTGTGATGCCGTGGGAGTATTTGTGGAATTTGAGGGAATGGATGTAGACCACGCTCCCAGCTCTCTAATTGTTATTTTGAGGTTATTCTTCTGTCCCCGCCCAGCTCCAAGTTTCTTGTGTTTCTGCTGGTTCCACCCAGCTCAAAGTCTCCTCTGTCTCCAGAGTTCCCACCTAGCCTCCCTCTCCTGCCTCCTCTTCCTATAACAGCCAGTTCCTGAGCACCGCTTCCACTGGTTCCCTTCAGCCCTTTGGCTCCTCCTCTGACACTTCTCCAATGTGTGGATTTACTTCGAGTCTTCCGGTCTCCAGTAAAGAGGATCCCCCGGCTCCGCCTCCAGCCGCTGATACTGTCACTCCAACCTGGCCTGTTGACCTTTCGGCTCTACCTTGGCTCCTCCCTTCCTCGGCTCCACCAGATACCATCGCCCTAATGGTTCCACTGGGCTCCCTCATCCTTCCTGATCCGCCTTGGTCAGACATTGCTTTGCCTGCACCACGGACTACCGAGCCGTCCGCTGCGCTTCGTCTCTCCACCCCTTCGGCTCCACCTTGGCACTCAGTCCCACCAGCTTAACCCTCTGGCACTCTGGGTTCACCTCGGAAGATGTCATTGTGGCTCCGCCTCGGCCTCCAGGACCTTCGGTGTTGCACGGTCCAGGGCTCCACTTCCATCGGCTACATCTCCATCTTCACCATAGCTCCTCCCTCCCTCAAATCCACCATGGGCCATTGTCTTGACTGTGTTCTTGGTCCCCGCCAAGCTTCTCCTGTTCCTGACTCCTCCCACCGTCAATGCCACTCTGGTTTCTCCAGAGCCCCCACCCTCCCTCCTCAGTTGAACTGTTACGGTGTGAGAACGCACCTTCCAGTAGAGGGAAATAATGTAATGTGTAGTTCTGTTTTGATTAAGTTTCATGGTGTTTTAGCTTGGTTTTCCCTGTTCATATTTGCCGGTATTCCCTGTCATTGTTAATCGACCTATCCTAGTGTGTGCCAGTTTTTTACTGATAATCGCCACCTATCTGTTATGTGAAGATCGGCGGATGAACCCAGACGCAAACAGAGTACACTTAACACACGATTTATTGGCAAAAATGGGAAAACAAAACCCACGAGGGGGCAAAACAGACGAAACAAGGGATATAGGACTGACAAGACGAGATAATAACTGAACGAGTAACACTACGTAGAATACTGACTAAGACTACTGACAAAGACTACAAACAAGGACTTTCTATGACAAGATTTGCAGCGAATACTCACAGTAAACATTCGGCAATGAACTGACACAAGACAGAGAGAACACGGGGATTAAATAGGAGACTAAACAAGACATAACAGGTGAAACTAACAAGACACTAATGACGAGACGAGGATAACAAGGGGGCGGGGTTACGAGACAAGACAACACAAGCACATGGCCCAAACAGGCCATGCGCTTGTACACAAAACATGGATCTGTCATGGTCCTGCCAAAATACTCAGAAAATACTCAGACAAAAAGGCAGAACCATGACAGAATCCCCTCCCTAAGGAGCGGCTACCAGACGCTCCCCAGGGAGACCACAAAACAAGACAAGACCGACAAGGACATAGACAAGAACCAGCTAAGCACAACAAATAACATCAAGCATGGGACAAGACGGACTGAGACAGGGACAAGAACCAGCAAAACATGACAAATAACACCAAAGGCATACAAGAATACACAACGACAGGGTTAGGGTGGAACATCAAAAATAATAAACAAGGAAGGGGAGGCGGAGGACAACAAAGTCTTTAGGGGGTAGTCCAGGGTGAACGGGAACACGGGGGTTCTTCGGTCCAAGGGATGAGGGCTGAGGACGGGGAATCCGGGGGGACTTGGTTGGGGGCACATGAGGCGAGGGCTTAGGCGAAACAGTCCGGGGTTTAATGGTGCCAGGGGAAACAGTCCGGGGACAAGTGGAGACAGGAGCGAACGGAGAAACAGTCCGGGGACTCGTGGAGACAGGGACAAAGGGTGAAACAGTTCGGGGACTAGTGGAGACGGGGGAGACCGGGAAAACAGATGGGGATGCTGCATCAGGGGAAGCAGCAACAGGCACAGACATTGAGGACACAGAGGACGAGGAAACAGGACTTCTGACGGGGGACATGGCTGGAGACAAGACAGGACTGGGTGTAGCGCTCACGGTGAGAGGGGCGGGTGCAGCGCTCTCGGCGGCAGGCGCGGGTGCAGCGCTCTCGGCAGCAGGCGCGGGTGCAGCGCTCTCGGCGGCAGGCGCGGGTGCAGCGCTCTCGGCAGCAGGCGCGGGTGCAGCGCTCTCGGTAGCGGGCTCTGGAACAGAGGGCGATGGGGGACAAGACGCTCCCTTCCTCCTCCTCCTCTTTCT
Organism: Chrosomus eos; assembly: GCA_036326025.1. Lineage (NCBI taxonomy): Eukaryota > Metazoa > Chordata > Actinopteri > Cypriniformes > Leuciscidae > Chrosomus > Chrosomus eos. Next base: position 27,055,822 of record CM070834.1, read on the forward strand.
CCTTGACCGTGAGGCAACGGTCACTACAGGGCTCGCAAAAGGCTGACAGGGCTCAACAGTAGACAAGACGGGTACAGGGAAGACAACTTCAGGTTGGGTGAGCTCGGAAGACGAGGACTCCGAGGGGGAATCCCAAGAGACCCGTCTCCCTCGTTTACCTCGGAGGTCAGCAGATGTCACAGGGGCCGAGGTGGAGCTGACCTGGTCCCCAAGCGTCACAACTCCAATCATGCGACCCTCCGGGATTACTGGCAGAAAGGACGAGGGTGGAGAGCCCGAGGAAGAGGTGTGTGGATTCTCTCGGGAAAAAAGATCCCAGAGGCGGGCATATTCCCTCATAGTCCGCTCGCCCTGGGACGGGACTGGACTGTTGATCCGCTCTCCGTCGGAGGGCACAGGCGACCACCATCGCTCACGGAAGTCGGGTGGGTGCAGGGAAGGCATATTGTCTGCTGGGTTCTTTGTTGGTCGGTTCATTCTGTTATGTGAAGATCGGCGGATGAACCCAGACGCAGACAGAGTACACTTAACACACGATTTGATGGCAAAAATGGGAAAACAAAACCCACGAGGGGGCAAAACAGACGAAACAAGGGATATAGGACTGACAAGACGAGATAATAACTGAACGAGTAACACTACGTAGAATACTGACTAAGACTACTGACAAAGACTACAAACAAGGACTTTCTATGACAAGATTTGCAGCGAATACTCACAGTAAACATTCGGCAATGAACTGACACAAGACAGAGAGAACACGGGGATTAAATAGGAGACTAAACAAGACATAACAGGTGAAACTAACAAGACACTAATGACGAGACGAGGATAACAAGGGGGCGGGGTTACGAGACAAGACAACACAAGCACATCGCTTGTACACAAAACATGGATCTGTCATGGTCCTGCCAAAATACTCAGAAAATACTCAGACAAAAAGGCAGAACCATGACACTATGTCAAATTGAGTTCTCTTGTTACCTCTTGTGTATTTACCCCTTGTTCTGTTCAGTTTTTTGTCAGTTCTCATTTATGTTGAAGTTGTTGTGCTATTCTGTTTTTCAAGTGATCTCCTGTGTGTTACGATTTTTGGATTTATTCATTAAAGTGTGTGCTTTACTACAGCCAGCTCATAACATTACTGTGGTGGATGATTTCTAGGGCATTGTTAGGGGTTTTGGGTGGCAGGGATATGATATCCATATTTTCTAATTGTCAGGATGAACTATGTAAGAACCAGGACTTAGAAACTGTTAACATACAACAATGCAAAAAATCCTTTGTGAAACTTGATTTATACCTTTGCCCTTTCCTTCTCTATGACTAAACATTATAATGTGCAAGCGCAGAGCTCCAGCAAAGTGTGTGTCCAGCAGAAATAAGACTTTTATAAATGCCCATTTGACTGCAGTGTCAGTTCACTGCGATTCAAAGTAGGCACACTTCCATCTGAGACCTTCTTTTATGAGGTACTTATGTCAGCTCAAACACATTTAGCTGAATATCTGCACACATCTTGTTCTTATTACTTTTTTGTTTTAAAGGCCTGAAGTGCCTTGAAACACGCAGCATTATTAAATGCGTTGACTTAATTTCCACTTAAACAGGAAGACAGGGCGGGACATATCGAGCAGCTCCACCCCTTTTCGAAATCTGACGAGAAGCTGAAGTGCAGAGTGATGTCATCAAAATCATTGATCCATATTGGCAGAAGTGAGAGACTAAGTTTTGAGTGCTTATATCTTCTAAATGGGAATCTGGTCATTGATTTGGAGCACACTAGCTTATAGATAACAGTAAGGCTAACATATTCATACTAAAAGCCAACAAGCACTATGTAAAATCCACCTATGTTGCTTCAGTTGCTGTTTGTAGTTCAAATAGTACATGTCACAACGTGTAGAAAAATAACCCAAAAGCGAAGGCTGGTTACTGACATTATTTGACTGGCAAAAATATGATGGATCAATGTCAATCCAAAGGGAACCCTTCAACCCCCAAACAGATATTTAATCGTGGAGCGATTGTTGCACTTAATATTCCCGCATCCCATACTTACATTAGTCCCTCCCTACGTACAGAATAAAACTCAGAATCTTCCCACTCATTAACTCTACGAACATCCCAAACCTTGCGCTGGTCTGCGATGATTTTAACAACCCTGCTGTCAGTCAGGATAAATAGCTCTCCATCCCTGATTGTTAAATTATGCCCTCTATTATTCATCAATCTGTTCAGTGGCTGCATTAGAGGAGTGGGTAGGTATGACAGACAGACAGAGGGAGAGATGGGGGCAGCCCACAGGGGTTAAATGCAGGAGGGAAGTGGCAAGACACACTCACACTGATCCATTAGCTAATGGAAGCCTAAAGCACTGTCACTTAACCCCCTGTGTACCCATCATTGTCACACACACCTCCCAGCTGTGTGTGTGTGTGTGTGTGTGTGTGTGTGTGTGTGTGTGTGTGGTGTGTGTGTGTGTGTGTGTGTGTTGTGTGTGTGTGTGTGTGTGTGTGTGTGTGTGTGTGTGTGTGTGTGTGTGTGAATGTGGTGTGTGCACAGCACAGTTGAAGGTAATAAAAAGAAGATCAAGAGTAGTATTCGTGTTTAAAGACCTTTTGAAAATGATTGTCTCTCTACAAAAACATCCATGCGCACAGCACTGGAGCTAACACGGAGCAAGGAATATTTAACTCTAACTCAAAGTTAAGTTACATTGTTGCATTACGTTACATTGATACGCCAGTTGATGACAAGTGACAAGAGGCTGTCTTTATGAGTGAGTCATTTGAATCTTCACTCAACAATCTGTTCAAATACACTGATTTATCCAGGAAGAAAAACAAGTGTTTTTTTTTATGAACTAATTTATTAACTCACTTAACTGATTATTTCTAAAAAAGAGATGCATTCAGTATCTACAATTTAACTGCAGAGTGAGTAATTGAGTCATCCAGTCCACTGATTCAACTGAAAAACATTGATTCATTCAGAAACGTTTACACTGTGTTGCTTTGCAAAAGTCTTTAATTCTAACATGGCATCTTAAAACACTGTTTACCATAAGCGCTGATTTATGTTTCAGTCATGGAAATGAGAATCCAGAGAATTTAAACATAGAAGTTTAAATGTTCCCAGACAATCAGCTCAAATGAAAGGAAAAGACTATAGAAAAAAGATAATTGTGGGAACATGTAATACCGTCACTGTATTTCCACAGAGCTCAAACTGCTGTACAGTAAATGTACTGTGTGGTCAGTAGACCGACATTTTTCAAGCCAGTCAAATCAGTTCAGTTTATATATGTGAATATATCCGCTGATGACTGTAAATGTAAATGATGAATCAATTAAGTGCCAAATGCATTTTAATTTAAAAAAGAACCAGAGCCATCATTAATATGTTTAAGCGACAGTGGACATATTTTTTATGCCAGAAGGATATAATATATTAATGAACTAGAGTCATTAAAATGGTCCATATTACTAATAAGGGGCACTTAATTTCTGATGTGAATATAAATTGACTTCTACTCTTATTGCAGATGACAGGCGTGGTGTGATCATGTGAAATGCAGTAGTCTGAACCCCTGACCTACAACAATCTTTATTCATATGTAATAATTGCTTTATTACAATGTCGTAAACATTTTTTTGAAAACAGCAGCATCTAAATGCTTAGTTTTATCTCGTATTTTGATAATTTGCTTGGTCTTATTTAAGATTTGATTTTTGAAATTGAAAAAAAAAACCACAAAGAATGAAGAGTCACAGACAAGAGGAAACTTTAATTAAATATTGTGAAAGTCAAAAAGTTATTTTACAGTTCAAAGGTAATTAAAAAATGATCATCTTTACAGTAGTTTCTTTTTATATTTTTCACCAGTAAGAACTGCCCACTGAAAGTCCAGTCTACAACAAGTATGCAATCAACAGGAAAAATAGTAGCAGACTTCTTTTCAGTTTGGATGTGTGGCATAACATTCAAATAAACCAAATGATAACTTTGCATTTGATACCCACTAAAATAATGGGGGAAAGCCACGTAAGCTGGGCATAGTTGTTTAAAAATCCCAGAAATTGAAAACGCAGGGACTTGTAAAGTTTTGTGATGTGATGCACTGAAACAAGGATGGGATGAAACTCATTAAGACGTGAAAGTGGAGAGGAGTGTCATGGAATGACATGAACGAGCGAATAACTGTATAGACTCTTGTGCTGTTACTCCATAGTTTACCTTTTTTACTACCCAAAGATATCTAAATAAATTCTTTTAAAAATAAATAAATAATGTAAAAAAGAGAAATCTGCATTAAGACATTTGATTGTTGGTACACTTCCATGAGAAAACAAGCACTGTAGAATTATTGACAAGTGAGATAAAGGAAAAGATATGTGTATCATTTTCCTTTTGAAAAAAAAATGGGGTTGTTCCAAAGGAAAAATATAAAAAAGTAGGGAGATATTACTGTATATTTGCTGAGCATCAAAACAATAACTATCATTTTCTCTGGACCAAGTTCCAGGAGGCAAAATTAAAAGATTATTATATTGTTTACTTGGTGAATATATTCTCAAACTTCATTGCATTAAAAGTACATATTATTTAACAAATTCTGAAGCAAAATGGTATAACAACACATTTTCATAAAGAAAAAAACCCGAATGGACTAAAAAACGCGGTTGTTCTTTGACATACGAAATTACTATACACGTAAAATTCCAAAATCACATTTATGGACACAGATTGGCAGATGACAAAATAAAAACAGATCATCGCCAAACGATGAGCGAAAAACACACAAACATGAAGACAGTTTGAAGCATGTACAATTTCAAGCGATACATACAATATTCTTATGGATATCATACATATATCCCTTCGTGATCATTGAAACCTCAGAGCTAAAGTCAATGAGATCTGCTAAGTATGTCGTAAACATTATATCAGTGACACTAGGTTGTATAAAGCTGCCTTATGACTCCATTCTGATGTATAAATATATTTAAAACAATGACTTTGGCAAAATAAAAGAGAATTACAAAATCCAACATATTTATCAGTCTGTACAAAGCATACGTGCTTAAACCTAAATAATGTCGTCTTCTAGATCTTTGATCATTCGTGAGAGGGGTGAGGAGCTTTCACAGTGCCGACTATCCCGTAACATCCAAACCCCTCATGTCCCGACCATATGATCAGACTGATCTACATCTCAAAAACGGGCGACGGGTCTGTTCTGATGGGGTCACAAAAATGTTAAATGATTAATCATTTAATGTGCATAGTTATAATTTAATGGTCATTTTAATCAGCTTCAGCATGATTTTGAAGACTTCTGCATGATCATTTCCGAGCTGTGTTGTTAAATCCGCTTGAATCCAATAAGCGAGTTGAGAATCACTAATCTACAAGAAAAGCAAAACGGCTCCAACATGCATTAAATACTTAATCGTTTCCCTCTCGATCGTTCAGCCTGCCTACTGGAGGAAGTCCATCGCAAACTAAATGATAAAACAAATTTTGTTTTTTAAATGGCATAAAATAGACTGATAATTTGCGTACTCCACAAATACAAATCCTCCATAGAGTAGATATACTGTAAAAAGGAGGCAGCAATCGCTTTAGAACATTTGGGTATTGAGCGCCTTGTCTCTATATAATGTCTACTTGTCTTGTCTAATTTGTCTTACTATGGGTACGTGTTTGGTCTATACATTTTGTTGTTACACAATGAAAAAACTGGGTAGAGATGAGAATGAAATGTCAAATGTTGCCTTCAAGTCATGTCTGAATTATGATCATATTTGCCACAACATTCTTTCCGATGAGAAACTTTAGCTTCTTTTCTTTAAGCCTTTAAGTCTTTCCAAGTTAGAGTTGTGTTAATTAAAAATCACTGCGGAAACAAATTGGTATTGATCTTAATAACTGTGAAAATTGACTGTGAATGTTTTGGATGCATTTTGTGTGCTCAAAAATAGCAATCAAGCTAAACCGACAACAAAACGATATAAAAAAACATAAAGCATCAGGTACATGACTTACAAGCACCCTCGCTTTTATTTTTGTTGCATTGGTAGTACAAAGTCTCACCATGGAAGCTTGTTTCCGACAGGAAATGAACAATAAAAAAGATAATTGTTCATTTATGTCTTGAAATACAGACTTTATAAAAGTCAGAATTGCGAGATATAAACTCACAATTGCAAGTTTATCATTCAGAGTCCCCACTTTTCATTAAATCGCAATTGCGAGATACAATTGTTAGAAAAAAATTGACTGACTGTCTGACTGTGCAACTCGCAATTCTGACTTTATAACTCGCAATTGTGTTTATATCTAGCAATTCTGACTTTATAACCTCAACATTTTCTTTATATCTTGCAATTCTGATTTTATAACTCACAATTTTGTTTATATCTCGCAATTCTGACTTTATAACTCGCAATTCTATCTTTATAACTCACAATTATGTTTATATCTCGCAATTCTGACTTTATAACTCGCAATTGTGTTTATATCTCGCAATTCTGACTTTATAACTCGCAATTGTGTTTATATCTGCAATTCTGACTTTATAACTCACAATTGTGTTTATATCTCGTAATTCTGACTTTATAACTCGCAATTGTGTTTATATCTCGCAATTCTGACATTTTAACTCGCAATTGTGTTTATATCTGCAATTCTGACTTTATAACTCGCAATTGTGTTTATATCTCACAATTCTGATTTTATAACTTGCAATTGTGTTTATATCTCGCAATTCTGATTTTATAACTTGCAATTGTGTTTATATCTCGCAATTCTGACTTTATAACTCGCAATTGTGTTTATATCTTGCAATTCTGACTTTATAACTGGCAATTGTGTTTATATCTCGTAATTCTGACTTTATAACTCGCAATTGTGTTTATATCTCCCAATTCTGATTTTTTAACTCGCATTTGTGTTTATATCTCACAATTCAGATTTTTTAACTCGCAATTGTGTTTATATCTCACAATTTTTTTCTCAGAATGGCAATTGAGAAAAATTGAAAAAAAAAAAATTGTGATATAAAAAGTCGCAACTACCTTTGGCGGAAACAAGCTTCCATACTTCACTGATGAAATGCCAAACATGCCCAATATCTATCATAAATCTCTTCAAAAAAATTTTTTTTACTTGAAGGCAGCATAATCTCAGCAAATGGGATATGAGTGTGAAAATCAGGACATGACAGTAACAATGCAAAGGAGCTGAGTTTCTCCTTTGGCATTTACAAATGGGTTTTTAACCATGGTAAATAAAAAATAAAAAAAGCATAAATTATATCTTCACCGCCACAGTTTAAATATAAATTCACATTGCTGGCACATTTTGTAGACGTGATTGACCAAAATTTCTTTAAATTCAAAAGCAATTTAGCAAATTCAGTGGGACATTATGCGCAAAAATCTCCTGCAATCCTTTGTTAGCCTCTAAAATCATAAATAGAAACCACTGCAATATCGTGTCAGGTATCATTTCATAAAAGGGTGGTACACACAGAAACACAAATATGATGGCAAATCAATAACTACGTTTTTTAAATAAATAGACCTCTCATGTTATAGTGTAGATGGGGCGGGTGAGCATCGTCTGTGCTGTCGCTCCTTATCTTAAAAAGTGTCTAGAAGGTGAGTACAAATTTCAACATCAAAACAGGGAGGTACAACAGTTCAGTCCAATATTCTTTTCTCCTATCGTTCTTCCTCTATATCTTTTTGTTTCAAAGCAGATTGTGTTAAAAAGGGCCTGAGTTTGTAGTTTTTCATCCTTCAGAACAGGACGCGCGAGGTCAGTCCAGCACCGGAGTTTTCTGAACACGCTCAGTGAGACCAGTGGCATGAAAGAGCACGTTTCATCTTTCTGTCTGCACACACACACACACACGCACGCACGCCACACACACACACACACGCACAAACGCAGCCTACATGGGAGGAACGATCATTCCAGGGATAACTGTGAAGAGAGAGAGAGAGAGGAGAGAGAGAGAGAGAGAGAGAGAGGAGAGAGAGAAGAGAGAGAGAGAGGGAGGAGAGAGAGAGAGGAGGAGAGAGAGAGAGAGAGAGAGAGAGAGAGTTAGTTCACTCTACTACATTAAACAACCCATCATTAAAGAGCTTTGATCACATTAATATACAGTCTTGGTGAGCACAAGAGACATGAAAAAAAAACAGCATGAAAAAACTTTATTATTATTATAATTTTGACCAGTAGTGTATGTAAGATTGTGAGTTGTACAGCAAAGCATCGCTACGAGACTGGTAGTTTAAACTCGGCAATCTGTTTTTACATCTGTGTAACAAACTGTGGCCCTTTTAGATGAGGGATAAATCCTAAACTCTTTCAGAGTCAATGCAAAATTGCAACAGACTAGACATTTGAACGGTTGATTAAACGTCTCAACCAACTCCTAATAGTTTGCAAGCAGTTAGCTTCATTGTTCTGGGCTTGTAAGGCCATGCTTGCCCTGGTGGGCACCACTTAAAAATTATGAATTCATTGTAAAGCTGAGACGGTCTAATATCAAACGTCAATTGAAATTCATTCCAGAATCGTCACTCTTTTTAATATGAGTTAGCCAACATGGACTCTTTTTTTTAACAAGAGGAAAATGCTTAGCACTGCAGATCTGACTCAACATGAGTTTAGCAACTGCTGACAAACAAGAAAAAAAAAGAAAAAAAGAGAGGTGAACTATTTTGGAAGGGTTGTGTTCTCTAGGAACTGCTGGAGGTGAAACTCAACCCCGAAGACATGCGAACAGACGCACACACATAAAATTGACACACAGTAACATCATTTTGGAAGTAACATGCTCTACACTTTTATGATAAAACAGAAAACTAGAGTTTGATATATGGGAAACATGGGATATTTAAAGGTGAAGTGTGTAATTTCTGCACATTAGCATCAACAAGCTGTTTTCAAACAGGTTTCTCAAACATTCCTCATGTCTGTCATTGGTCGGCAAACAGAGAGTCCCACCTTCATCTCACGCCATTGGTCAAAATTTAGAAGAGACTCTACATGTTAAGTATTTAAAAGTCAAAAATTGCACTTTACCTTAAGAAATAAATTTTTACTATGCAAAATCTGTTATTTTGTAGGAATGGACAACCCGATCTCACGACAATTCGTACGAATTTTACGAGGTGGCTAATTCATACGACCTCACTCGTATGAATTTAGCTAAATCGTACATATTTTACGAGTTGCCCAATTCGTATGAATTCGTACGAATGACCTACCCCTGACCCTGCACCTAAACCTACCCATCACGTGGGTTTAGACAAAATCGTACAAATTCGTACGAGTGAGGTCGTATGAATTCTTACGAATTAGCCACCTTTTCATCACTCGTCCAAATTCGTTCGAATTGGTCGTGAGATAGCGTTGGAATGGATGGATGGATGATCAGATACAGAAACATGTGAGGAGTGGGGTGAACATGGGAGGAGTAACGGATGAGTAACATACTTCAGGAGAAGGCCAGGCCCTGGAGTGCGCTGGCTGTGGAGTACTTGTTAGAGTCGACAAAAGACTGATCTGAGGGAAGTGAGAGAAGAAGAGGGGAAAGGAAAGAAGACAGAGAGAGAGAGAGAGAGAGAGAGAGAGAAGAGAGAGAGAGAGAGAGGAGAGAGAGGGAGAGAGAGAGAGAGAGGTTAATATCAGACCGAATTATGGGTGAGTATATGGAAGATTAGACATTCATGCTTCTAGTTTACGTTACAGATCCTTCCTTGACTTTAGTGATGTTACACTACCATTCAAAAGTTTGGGGTAATTAAGTTACCAGTTAAGTTAATTATATACAACAAGGAAGCATTAAATAAAATAATTAGTAAAGATTTTCTTTTTCATCATAGAATCCTGAATTTTTTTTTATCATGGTTTCCCCAAATATATTAAGCAGCACAACAGTTTTCAACACTGATAATAATAAGAAATGCTTCTTGAGAACCAAATCAGAATATTAGAATAATTTCTGAAGGAATTTCTGACCGTCACAGGAATAAATTACATTAAAAAATAAAATAATTATAATATTATTAATAATATTATAATATTACAATAATATTTCACAAGATTACTGTTTTTACTGTATTTGTGATCAAACAAATCCAGCCTTGCTGAGCAGAAGAGACTTCTTTCAAAAAATCTTACTTTATCTTACTGAATAAATAAATGCAGAATGCAAATTATAGGGGTTTTAAAGCTTCCTCTGCCCAAAGAGGTCAAAAGAAAGCGTTTGGGGGAACCATTCAACAACTTATTCAGTTTCCACTTGTTGTATTGGTGAGTTTCTAGTGAGGAACTAAGGATTTTCTATTACAATCAGTATGGTACTTCAGTATCACCAAAACAGCATTACTTTCATATTTATGACTTCATTACAGATTCACATATAAAATGCTTAGTTAAAGGGTAAGTTCACCCAAACATTAAAAAGATTATGACGTTACAAACCTGTAAAACTTTCATTCATCTTTGAAACACAAGTGAAGATATTTTTAAATAAAATTTGAGAGATTTCTGTCCCTCTATTGACAGTCCACACAACCGCCACTTTGTCACTTCAAAAAGTTCATAAAGAAATTGTAAAACTAATTCATATGAATCAAGCGGTTTTGTCAAATTTTTTAGAAGAGACTCAATCACTTTATATGATAAACAGATTCAATGTATGCTTTTATTCACATATAAATATGAATCAATTAACATTAACAGAAGATCAACCGAACCTGCTTGACGCACTAGAATGAACCTCATTGGTTCTAGCAGAAGCTCAAACGTGCTGCGTAACGCGGAGAATGAATCTCATTGGTTCTAGCAGAAGCTCAAACGTGCTGCGTAACGCGGAGAATGAATCTCATTGGTCCTTGCAGAAGCTCAAACGTGCTGCGTAACACGAGAATGAATCTCATTGGTTCTTGCAGAAGCTCAAACGTGCTGCGTAACACGAGAATGAACCTCATTGGTTCTTGCAGAAGCTCAAACGTGCTGCGTAACACGAGAATGAACCTCATTGGTTCTTGCTGAAGCTCAAACGTGCTGCGTAACACGAGAATGAACCTCATTGGTTCTTGCAGAAGCTCAAACGTGCTGCGTAACACGAGAATGAACCTCATTGGTTCTTGCTGAAGCTCAAACGTGCTGCATAACACGAGAATGAATCTCATTGGTTCTTGCAGAAGCTCAAACGTGCTGCGTACGCGAGAATGAATCTCATTGGTTCTTGCTGAAGCTCAAACGCGCTGCGTAACACGAGAATGAATCTCATTGGTTCTTGCAGAAGCTCAAACGTGCTGCGTACACGAGAATGAATCTCATTGGTTCTTGCAGAAGCTCAAACGTGCTGCGTAACGCGAGAATGAATCTCATTGGTTCTTGCAGAAGCTCAAACGTGCTGCGTACGCGAGAATGAATCTCATTGGTTCTTGCTGAAGCTCAAACGCGCTGCGTAACACGAGAATGAATCTCATTGGTTCTTGCAGAAGCTCAAACGTGCTGCGTACGCGAGAATGAATCTCATTGGTTCTTGCTGAAGCTCAAACGTGCTGCGTACGCGAGAATGAATCTCATTGGTTCTTGCTGAAGCTCAAACGTGCTGCGTAACATGAGAATGAACCTCATTGGTTCTTGCAGAAGCTCAAACGTGCTGCGTAACACGAGAATGAATCTCATTGGTTCCTGCTGAAGCTCAAACGTGCTGCGTAACATGAGAATGAACCTCATTGGTTCTTGCAGAAGCTCAAACGTGCTGCGTAACACGAGAATGAATCTCATTGGTTCCTGCTGAAGCTCAAACGTGCTGCGTAACACGAGAATGAACCTCATTGGTTCTTGCAGAAGCTCAAACGTGCTGCGTAACACGAGAATGAATCTCATTGGTTCCTGCTGAAGCTCAAACGTGCTGCGTAACACGAGAATGAACCTCATTGGTTCTTGCAGAAGCTCAAACGTGCTGCGTAACACGAGAATGAACATCATTGGTTCTTGCAGAAGCTCAAACGTGCTGCGTAACACGAGAATGAATCTCATTGGTTCTTGCTGAAGCTCAAACGTGCTGCGTAACACGAGAATGAACCTCATTGGTTCTTGCAGAAGCTCAAACGTGCTGCGTAACACGAGAATGAACCTCATTGGTTCTTGCAGAAGCTCAAACGTGCTGCGTAACACGAGAATGAACCTCATTGGTTCTTGCTGAAGCTCAAACGTGCTGCGTAACGCGAGAATGAATCTCATTGGTTCTTGCAGAAGCTCAAACGTGCTGCGTACGCGAGAATGAATCTCATTGGTTCTTGCTGAAGCTCAAACGCGCTGCGTAACACGAGAATGAATCTCATTGGTTCTTGCAGAAGCTCAAACGTGCTGCGTACACGAGAATGAATCTCATTGGTTCTTGCAGAAGCTCAAACGTGCTGCGTAACGCGAGAATGAATCTCATTGGTTCTTGCAGAAGCTCAAACGTGCTGCGTACGCGAGAATGAATCTCATTGGTTCTTGCTGAAGCTCAAACGCGCTGCGTAACACGAGAATGAATCTCATTGGTTCTTGCAGAAGCTCAAACGTGCTGCGTACGCGAGAATGAATCTCATTGGTTCTTGCTGAAGCTCAAACGCGCTGCGTAACACGAGAATGAATCTCATTGGTTCTTGCAGAAGCTCAAACGTGCTGCGTACGCGAGAATGAATCTCATTGGTTCTTGCAGAAGCTCAAACGTGCTGCGTACGCGAGAATGAATCTCATTGGTTTTTGCTGAAGCTCAAACGTGCTGCGTAACATGAGAATGAACCTCATTGGTTCTTGCAGAAGCTCAAACGTGCTGCGTAACATGAGAATGAACCTCATTGGTTCTTGCAGAAGCTCAAACGTGCTGCGTAACACGAGAATGAATCTCATTGGTTCCTGCTGAAGCTCAAACGTGCTGCGTAACACGAGAATGAACCTCATTGGTTCTTGCAGAAGCTCAAACGTGCTGCGTAACATGAGAATGAACCTCATTGGTTCTTGCTAAAGCTCAAACGTGCTGCGTAACACGAGAATGAATCTCATTGGTCCTTGCTGAAGCTCAAACGTGCTGCGTAACACGAGAATGAACCTCATTGGTCCTTGCTGAAGCTCAAACGTGCTGCGTAACACGAGAATGAACCTCATTGGTTCTTGCTGAAGCTCAAACGTGCTGCGTAACACGAGAATGAATCTCATTGGTTCTTGCTGAAGCTCAAACGTGCTGCGTAACACGAGAATGAACCTCATTGGTTCTTGCAGAAGCTCAAACGTGCTGCGTAACACGAGAATGAACCTCATTGGTTCTTGCAGAAGCTCAAACGTGCTGCGTAACACGAGAATGAACCTCATTGGTTCTTGCTGAAGCTCAAACGTGCTGCGTAACGCGGAGAATGAATCTCATTGGTTCTTGCAGAAGCTCAAACGTGCTGCGTACGCGAGAATGAATCTCATTGGTTCTTGCTGAAGCTCAAACGCGCTGCGTAACACGAGAATGAATCTCATTGGTTCTTGCAGAAGCTCAAACGTGCTGCGTACACGAGAATGAATCTCATTGGTTCTAGTGTTGCTTTCGTCAACGAAAATTATGACGAAATATCGTCGTCAACGAACCTTTTTCACGTGACGAAAACGAGACGAGACGCAACGTAAATGCTGGTCATGTGACGATGACTATAATTAAATGTATAATGTAATATCGTTGACGAATAAAAACGAGACTAAATGTGGTTTACAAAATAAAAACTAAGCTAAAATGTCTCTTCATTTTCGTTGACCAAAACGAGACGAGACGAAATGTTATTTAACGTTATTTCGTCTCGTTTACTTGCGTTATTACCGGTATGCAGCATTTCTGTTTCCTGTGTTTCACTTCAGGGGCTGCATCAGATCGCACTGCGCAGACGCAGGCGACATCACATCCTCAAGCCCCACTCGCGGCATTATTTAGAAGATGCAGCTGCGTGAGTTACGATTGTTTCACACATACTCCGTGTGTAGTGCGTATGCGGTGCGGTGTGTATGCAGGAGCAGCTCGAGCTATTGTGTTTTCACATGTGCTGCGTTTGCAGTGCGCAGCTGATCTACGGCTGTAATACCACAATCACAACATTTATTCTCTATTTTTTATTTCAAATCAATATTTCTAGCCTACATCCGTTATGTCGCGTTGTTGAGGTAGGCTACTGTGTAGATCTCTGCTCTGCTGTTATGCACGCACCGCTCCCGCGTGCGGTGTGAGCGCTCTAACCTAACATGGGTGCGGGAAAAAATACACACCGCAAACGGAGTATGTGTGAAACAGGCGTTAGCATAAACGACAACAAACGCAGTTAAGTCTGACACAGAGAAAGGGATTCGTCTTTGGGAGAAAAAGAAGAAATGACATTTGGAAAAACTTTAATGTCATCGTGTGTAGGCAACATGTTTGGTTGGTAAAATAAAAATGTTCTAAATTCATATCAGAGCGTCTTCTGTGTCTGGAATAGCATTCTTGAGTCTATAAGGTAACAATAATATAATAAGATAGACTAACAATAATAAGATAAGATTTTTTGAAATGGGTTTGGCTAAAAGAAAATGTTGGTTTCGTCTACTACTAGGTATACATATTGACTGGGTTAAATAGAATTGCATTACTAAAATGAGACTAAAATACAATTTTCATAGACTAAAACTAGACTATGTCTTTCGTCGACTAAAACTAGACTAAAATGTCATCAGTTTTCGTCGACTAAAACTAGACTAAAATGTCATCAGTTTTCGTCGACTAAAACTAGACTAGACTAAAAAGAGTATGAAAGTGACTAAAACTAATAAAAACTAAAATGACAGCTTGACACAAAGACTAGACTAAAACTAAAATTAAAACAGGCCGCCAAAAAACAACACTAATTGGTTCTTGCAGAAGCTCAAACGTGCTGCGTAACGCGAGAATGAATCTCATTGGTTCTTGCAGAAGCTCAAACGTGCTGCGTACGCGAGAATGAATCTCATTGGTTCTTGCTGAAGCTCAAACGCGCTGCGTAACACGAGAATGAATCTCATTGGTTCTTGCAGAAGCTCAAACGTGCTGCGTACGCGAGAATGAATCTCATTGGTTCTTGCTGAAGCTCAAACGCGCTGCGTAACACGAGAATGAATCTCATTGGTTCTTGCAGAAGCTCAAACGTGCTGCGTACGCGAGAATGAATCTCATTGGTTCTTGCAGAAGCTCAAACGTGCTGCGTACGCGAGAATGAATCTCATTGGTTCTTGCTGAAGCTCAAACGTGCTGCGTAACATGAGAATGAACCTCATTGGTTCTTGCAGAAGCTCAAACGTGCTGCGTAACACGAGAATGAATCTCATTGGTTCCTGCTGAAGCTCAAACGTGCTGCGTAACATGAGAATGAACCTCATTGGTTCTTGCAGAAGCTCAAACGTGCTGCGTAACACGAGAATGAATCTCATTGGTTCCTGCTGAAGCTCAAACGTGCTGCGTAACACGAGAATGAACCTCATTGGTTCTTGCAGAAGCTCAAACGTGCTGCGTAACACGAGAATGAATCTCATTGGTTCCTGCTGAAGCTCAAACGTGCTGCGTAACACGAGAATGAACCTCATTGGTTCTTGCAGAAGCTCAAACGTGCTGCGTAACATGAGAATGAACCTCATTGGTTCTTGCTAAAGCTCAAACGTGCTGCGTAACACGAGAATGAATCTCATTGGTCCTTGCTGAAGCTCAAAACGTGCTGCGTAACACGAGAATGAACCTCATTGGTCCTTGCTGAAGCTCAAACGTGCTGCGTAACACGAGAATGAACCTCATTGGTTCTTGCTGAAGCTCAAACGTGCTGCGTAACACGAGAATGAATCTCATTGGTTCTTGCTGAAGCTCAAACGTGCTGCGTAACACGAGAATGAATCTCATTGGTCCTTGCTAAAGCTCAAACGTGCTGCGTAACACGAGAATGAACCTCACTGGTTCTTACAGAAGCTCAAACGTGCTGCGTAACACGAGAATGAATCTCATTGGTTCTTGCAGAAGCTCAAACGTGCTGCGTAACACGAGAATGAATCTCATTGGTTCTTGCAGAAGCTCAAACGTGCTGCGTACACGAGAATGAATCTCATTGGTTCTTGCAGAAGCTCAAACGTGCTGCGTAACACGAGAATGAATCTCATTGGTTCTTGCTGAAGCTCAACGTGCTGCGTAACACGAGAATGAATCTCATTGGTTCTTGCAGAAGCTCAAACGTGCTGCGTAACACGAGAATGAATCTCATTGGTTCTTGCAGAAGCTCAAACGTGCTGCGTAACACGAGAATGAATCTCATTGGTTCTTGCTGAAGCTCAAACGTGCTGCGTAACGCGAGAATGAATCTCATTGGTTCTTGCAGAAGCTCAAACGTGCTGCGTAACACGAGAATGAATCTCATTGGTTCTTGCAGAAGCTCAAACGTGCTGCGTACACGAGAATGAATCTCATTGGTTCTTGCAGAAGCTCAAACGTGCTGCATAACACGAGAATGAATCTCATTGGTTCTTGCTGAAGCTCAACCGTGCTGCGTAACACGAGAATGAATCTCATTGGTTCTTGCAGAAGCTCAAACGTTGCTGCGTAACACGAGAATGAATCTCATTGGTTCTTGCTGAAGCTCAAACGTGCTGCGTAACACGAGAATGAATCTCATTGGTTCTTGCTGAAGCTCAAACGTGCTGCGTACCGAGAATGAATCTCATTGGTTCTTGCAGAAGCTCAAACGTGCTGCGTAACACGAGAATGAATTCATTGGTTCTTGCAGAAGCTCAAACGTGCTGCGTAACACGAGAATGAACCTCATTGGTTCTTGCAGAAGCTCAAACGTGCTGCGTAACACGAGAATGAATCTCATTGGTTCTTGCGCAAAGCTCAAACGTGCTGCGTACGCACGAGAATGAATCTCATTGGTTCTTGCAGAAGCTCAAACGTGCTGCGTAACACGAGAATGAATCTCATTGGTTCTTGCAGAAGCTCAAACGTGCTGCGTAACACGAGAATGAATCTCATTGGTTCTTGCAGAAGCTCAAACGTGCTGCGTACGCGAGAATGAATCTCATTGGTTCTTGCTGAAGCTCAAACCTGCTGCGTAACACGAGAATGAATCTCATTGGTTCTTGCTGAAGCTCAAACGTGCTGCGTAACACGAGAATGAATCTCATTGGTTCTTGCTGAAGCTCAAACGTGCTGCGTAACACGAGAATGAATCTCATTGGTTCTTGCTGAAGCTCAACGTGCTGCGTAACACGAGAATGAACATCATCATTGGTTCTTGCTGAAGCTCAAACGTGCTGCGTAACGCGAGAATGAATCTCATTGGTTCTTGCAGAAGCTCAAACGTGCTGCGTAACACGAGAATGAATCTCATTGGTTCCTGCTGAAGCTCAAACGTGCTGCGAAACGCGAGAATGAATCTCATTGGTTCTTGCAGAAGCTCAAACGTGCTGCGTAACACGAGAATGAATCTCATTGGTTCTTGCAGAAGCTCAAACGTGCTGCGTAACACGAGAATGAATCTCATTGGTTCTTGCAGAAGCTCAAACGTGCTGCGTACGTGAGAATGGACCTCATTGGTTCTCAGTGACGTGCGGTCTGGGTAGGCAAACTAGGCACTGCCTACCCTGCCAAAATGAAAAAATAAAATGTTTATTAAATAATAAACTTGTATTTGTATTTTTATTGTTTATTCTTGTGATTTATATATGCAATATGTGTGTTATTCCAATTGTTTAGACGTTACGATGACAAATGTAGCAGTTACGCATAATCAAATAAAAAACAATCGGCTGAATAAGCAGTGCTTATGCGGTCCATTCATTGCAGACGACAAGCGAAAAAAAAATGTTGCGCATGCGCACTTCGATCCTGTATTCTTCAACATGTACGGCAAAAAGCACAACTCTGCTCTGCCTTTGGACGTAAATGTGGTATGCCCGTAATCATCTCTGTTACGTATCAGACATGGACCAATTAAAATCGAGATATCCCTGGACATTTGCGCAGCTGACCTCATTACACCACAGCTAGCCTACATGCCTATTCCCCGCCAGATTCAAAGTCAAAATGACAGCACCGCCCGTGATCACAGAGTTAAGAATTTTTTACAAGCTCGATTTTAATTCAAAATCTTAGTTAATAGCAAGAGGGAGGTCTACGCCAGCCTTAGATGGACTAGTGCAGGTGCAGCAAAAGGGCCCAAACATTGTTCGGTCGTTTCAAACAGACTGGTATGGAAGATAATATTGGCTATGTGTTGTCTTCACGAAAGAGCGGCGGATGGATTTTACGTACACAATCTACCGATTGGTGAGTCAAAAACTATTTTGGGCTTAATATTGAATTGATAATGTGGTTGAATTAATGCAAGTCATTTGGCTTCATATTCAATTGAGCAGTGTGTGATTTTACTTTTGCTGACTGACAAACATAATTGGCCGCTGTGCAATAATGATTAAGAATGGTTGCATTCTGATGCTGGAGTGGACATTAACTACCGGGTGTGTGTGTGTGTGTTGTGTGTGTGTGTGTGTGTGTGTGTGTGCGCGTGCGAGAGAGACAGAGAGAGAGAGAGAGAGAGAGAGGAGAGAGAGAGAGAGAGAGAGAGAGAGAGAGAGAGAGAGAGAGAGAGAGAGAGAGAGAGAGAGAGAGAGGAGAGAGAGAGAGAGGAGAGAGAGAGAGAGAGAGAGGGCCTAAACGATATACATCCTGATTTGTATATTTCTTGATATGCTGCGCTTGTGCGTAACGTGTACTGTTATTAGGTATTATTAGCCTAAACAATAAATCAGGTAATTTGGCTTTCATAACTCAGTGCCTAGCCTCTTTAAGACATCACCGCACGTCACTGTTGGTTCTTGCAGAAGCTCAAACGTGCTGCGTAACACGAGAATGAATCTCATTGGTTCTCACACATAAAGCGAACATACTTCAGCTTTTGTTTACCACAACAGATGTGTGCGTCGATGAGTGTTTATATGTGAATAAAAGCCGCTTAATTCATATGGATATCTTTATGAACTTTTCGAAGCGTCAAAATGGGAGTTGTGTATCTGTCAATAGAGCGACAGAAATATTTCAGATTAAAATCTTCGTTTTTGTTCAGAGGATAAACGAAAGGCTTATGGGTTTGGAACGACATGAGGGAGACTAATTATGACAGCATTTTCATTTTTGGGTGAACTATCCCTTTAACATCATTACAGGTGCCAAAAGGTGCCAAACTGAGCTGTGCAAGACTTTCCTTTTGAAAAGTCGATCCCCTGGAAGTCATTTGCACAATACAGTGGTATACAGTGTTGTCAGTGTGTTTGGGTGAACATTCATTTTTATTGCTGCAGTATTTTCATTTTTCAAGTTTTATGATGTTACTGTCATTTGAGTGTGAAGGACTTGTGCGTTACCTTGGAGACCGTTCCCATTGGTGCTGGTGCATGTCGGCGGAGGTGAGGACTGGGGCCGAACGACGGGAGCGAACGCGCTCTTCTGTTTCACAGCTGAAACCATGTTTGCCGGAGAGAAGGAGAAGATTCCAGAGGAGCTGCTGCAGTTTGAGGGCAGGCTGGTGGAGGAGGCCATGGTGGGGCTGGAGGGGACGACTGAGGGAATGCAGGAAGTGAGGTTGAAAAATACATTTCGGATTTAGCAGAAAGACAAGGAAGGAAGAGATAAATTAGGAAAGGAAATGATTAGTTGCAATTAAACTAAATCACTTCAGAAGAAGCAATTTGTTTTTTTCTTTAAATGTAAATTTGAATGTTAAAACATTCTCCTTTCCCAATTAAAATAATCTTTAGCTATTTGTTTTGGGTCAATTTTGCTATTTGCGATAGTTTCCTTTTTATATTCTTCATTTAAAAATCCAAGTTGCCACATTTGATTAGTTCAAGTGAAACCTTGTGGCAAATGCACAATCCATTAATCAAGTCTAATCAATTGATGAAAATTGAAAGCTTAACAGGGGTCTCTGGGACTGATTGGAATTGTCTGATGGAGTCAGTGAGCCTTTTATAATACTTGTTAACATTGCATTTCAAGTGTTAGCCCATCAATTACTTTATTGATTTAATTAACAGTCTTTAATTCACAGAATTTAAATTTGACAGAGGCAGTAAAACCCTGCTTTTGTTGAAAGGACCAGAGTCGTCGGAGGAAAAAGTGGGCAGGTTTGCATTGCCGAATTTTTGATTGCCTTCTTTTCTTTTGTGTGGGGTGTTTGAGTCAAAGTTGTGCGTCCTGCTGATTTCTTCTCCTTTTTGAATATTTAGGGGACATTTACACGACATAATTTAAATTATGTGTTTTGGCCATTCGTTTACACAACAACGTTTTGCAGGGCTGAAAATGCAAACGGGTTTCGAAGTGCAAATTTTTGAAAACCGTTATTGTCTCTGTGTAAACTACAGAAATGCGAATTTGTGAAAACGATTACATCATGCGCATTCGTATTATGTGTTCAGTCTATAGGCGTAGTGTTTCTTAAAAAATATGACATCGCCAACTACTGGCCTGGCAGCAGAATACAGCGTTTTTTATCGTTTTCGCGGATCTGTGTGAACGGGAAATGTTTTGACCACGTTGTCATCTGTGTGCAAAAAACCAAAGGAAAACCTTTTCCGTGTTTAATACATTGTTGTCCTGTAAACGTCAGATTCACTCGATAAGTGTCAGATTGCCCCCCAAACAAACACCCTTCACTGATCAAGTCATAATTAAGCCAAACAAACACATCACAATTCTTTTGTTTCTGGCTCGTTTTCTCGTCTCTGGTTAATTGGAAAGAGCGAGCAATTAAGAATTCGAACAATAAATAACAGCTGGAGTGAGGTGGCATTGTCAGGCGAGCGCGTCAACAGTTGAGGAGGAGAGAACTTTTAAAGGGCTGTTGAATAAAAACTGCGGAGCAGGAGGATTGTGGGAATTCTCAGTTGGGAATTGTATCAGACCTAAAGGCCCATACTGTCAGACTTCCTGCAATGATTGTGCATCAAAGACAGAAGTTTGTTTGGAAACGCAGCCTTGTTGGAGTGTGAATTAAAAACTTCAACTGTCAAATTTCACCCCTCGAATCAAAAGTTCCAAAATATTGTACTTTATACACCTTTTAAATGTATTTTAAAAGATGTCAAATCTCATTTGTATGTATTTAAAAAGCACATGAAAGCATGTCAGAGTAGGTCTTATTTTACAATAATGACATCACATTTTGTCACGTCTTACGGTGCGGTGATAGGGATCCACACATGAGGCATGAGGGTGCAAGATTCGCGTGAGATCATGTTCAAGTCTGTCACATGAATTTCCCACACTGACCAACAGATTGCTGTTCTGTTTGAAAGTGAATCCTTGTGTGAGCTATTGTGAACACGATTGACAATAGACATTTTTGCTCATGAAATTTCACAGAAGATACGCTAGTGTGACCGCAAATTGAGGCTACGTTTACACATAGCCGGGTATTTAGAGAAACGAATATTTTCCTCCCCTTCGTTTTCAATAATAACATCGTGCACACACCCGCACAAATACGCCGCGAGCGCCATCATAACTATGCCAAACCTGATGGGCGGCAGTGTAGGGAGAAGGATAAAGCCAATCAGAATCCTCAGAATCGACACGAGAGAACCTAAAACCCTGTTTCTCCCAGTTGACACGGCAACACATAACCGGCGTTTTCAGAAATCTCCACTTTGGCCGGAGTTTTTAGAAATAATCGTTTTCTGTGATAAAAACGGGGTTTTCGTGTAAACGAGAGGCCAAAACGCAGGGAAATATCTGTGTTTTCCCTTCGTGTAAACGGGGCCTTAAAGTGCAAGTCAGATTTGAGAGGACGCTTTTTTACCTGAACTAAAAGGTCAATCTGTTTCTGACATAAAGCAATCATATGGCTTCAGATAACTTTGAATATAGTGCAAGAGTCGTGGACTACACTAAGTACTTACTTTGAAACACAATTGCTAGTACATTTCACATATAAAAACAAAGAAACAGCAAACCATATTGAATTAAAGTTGAAATTTTGAAATAGAAAGACAGAAATAGTATTTTTCTATTAAACCGTAATCCAATAATCATTCATTTATTCACAACTTCGAAACTGTCGATTGTTTACAATGTGCTTTTAAGGTGAAATTTCACCATTTCACTTTTATTGTATGGAAAAGAGCAGCTTGGACATTCTGCTAAACATCTCCTTTTGTGTTTATGGACGCAATATATAGAATATATCACATCTTGGAAACTCACTTGCGTAGGGCGAGTTGGTGGCTGAGCCGTTCAGGAAGCTCGGGGAGCCAGTCAGGTTGGTCATGCCGCCGTTGCCGTAGCCATTCATGCTGGTGGATACCGTACTGTAACTGCCCTGCTGAGGGGTGGAACTGGGCACATAGCCGTGCGGCGATACGCTACTCGTGTTACGACTGAAACCTGCAGCCAGACACACAGAAAACTTAGTCAACTCACCTTTACGCCAAAGGTGTGTGTACACAGCTATGATGAACTTTATCCTACACATCAATAGAGCACACTTGTGCAAGTTTGTGTGAGGAGAGAAAAAGAGAGAGAAACAATATCTCACCCTGGTTCCCACCCTGAGACGACTCTGAGACGTTTACGGCGAGCTGTCCAGTGAAAGAGTTCACTCCCATCATGCTCGCATGGACGGAGCTGTTGGTGAGGCCGGTGAGCTGGTTGTGGTTTCGTGGCACATTGTACAGGGCCTCAGCAATGTCCGCTGCTCGCTTTAGAATTATTTCCTAGGGAAAAATGATTCATCATCTCTCACAATTTAACACTTTCCTTTAGGACATAAATGGGTGTTCGCTTTTTACTTTGCGTTACATGAAGGTCACTTTAGAAACTGTCTTTTTCTTTCTACTTTTCATGTCTTTTTATACGTACTGAAAATGGTATTGTTTTACCCTTTATTGTGTCAGACCCAGACTTTCAATTTTAAAATATGAAAATCCATCATATATATTAACACAAAGTACGTCCCTCGTCGGATTAAGAATTCAGAGGCCCCTGGGCACAATGTCTTGTAAGCCCCCCCTTAGGCAGGCCAAATGTAGTTTGTCCAAGGACATTTTAATTTGGCATTAACAGTTTTACTGACTTAAAAGGAACTTTGTTGTACTTAGCTGGAGTAAAGTTCATAAATGATCTTTCTTTCCCATAGGAGTTTGTAAAACTGTTGGGTGGACCTCTGTCCCTCTAGGGGGGTTCGAGGGCATGCTCCCACACAAGAACATGTTGTACATTTTAAGGTTAAATGCATCAATCTGGTGCACTTTGAGAGCTCAAAATTAAGAGCTTCAACTGTCTTCAACCCATAAAGAATTGACTTGTAACAGGACAATAAAGAGGGCTCAAACTTCTTTTTAGTTATGATATAGAGTCTCAGTCTACATTACATTATCACTGGTGTTTTAGGATGCCAAACGATTATTATAATAATATAATAATGATTTATATAATTATTCCTATGATGTCAAATCCATATAGCCTATAAATGTACTGTATAAATGAAAATGAATATTTCAAGTACCGGTATATTTTACATTACACTAGAAAACTACAATACTTTTGTCCTAATTTCTTCACTTGCAAGAAATAAACCCTTGAGCTTTTTTTCCCCATTTTTATTCGTGTGAGCAAAGTGCGCACATTTCTTTAAATCACGCAGCACAAACAGACAGTCCTGTGCTGTTTTAGTTTGTTGGCAAAATATAACGCTAGATACCTTTATGTTAGGTTAGTAATTTTACATTGCATATGTTTTGGGAAAAGGGAGAAGAAAGAGTTCGGCAAAAGGTGGATTCGAACGCGTCAAAAGCTACTTTCAAGCACCTCACGCCCTACGACCTATGTCACATTTAGTGGCGGGCGTCTTTTTGCCAAAAAGACAGGCACTTAGTGCAAATATAGGCTTCGTTATCGGAAATGTAAAAAAATAAGGATTTTTTTTTCTTCCACTCGCTTGGTCCCCATAATGCCCATTGGATTATCGGGCCCTGGGTGCCCCCCTATTGGCCGGTGCCCCGGGGCACTTGCCCAATCCCGTCTATGGATAATCCGGCCCTGCAAACAGTTTTTTTTCCTTATTCAAAGGTTAGTGTACTTGTTTATCAAGAAGACAACAGTGACAGTGAAAAGCGTGCTTTCGATACATTGTAAATTCGAAAATGTTATTTAATTGTGTGTATTTCAGATACATATAAAGGCTAGCTATATGAAAGTAGCCTTAGCAAAACAAGGTAAAAAGAAAATTTGGTAACACTTTAGTTTAGGGCATTTCTCACTATTAAACAGTTGCTTATTAGCATGCATATTACTAGGATATTGGGTGTTCATTAATACTTATATAGCAAAAATGAATGCCTTATTCTGCCTGATGATATATTCTACATTCGTTAATCCTTCCCAATATCTAAAATTAACAACCACCTTACTAACTATTAATAAATAGTAATTAGGATTTTTTTCAGGCAAAAGTCGTAGTTAATTTTAGTTAATATTGAAAATTGGACTTAATCTAGAGTATGACTGAAATTTTATCAAAAAAGTTTGAAATACCATTTTCAGCCATTGTCATTTCCATTTCAGAACGCTATTAAACCCAATACATATTTTTTACGTGGTGAAAATGTTCATGACTAAGGGAAAAAAAGATTACATAATTCTTCTGTGATGTATGTACACTGTTGGACATTGTTAATAGACAAATATTTTTCCATTTTGTTGTTTGTTTTATTTTTCTAAAAGTTTGCGGGGCCAAAAGTAGTGACAGAAACACGCATATATCTTCAAAATGTGTTCAGATTTATGCAACTGTTATGTATCAACGGTAATGTTCCTCACCTGGTTGTTGTGTGGCATTCCATAAAGTGCTTCCACCAGATCTGCTGCTCTCTTCAAAATCACTTCCTGTATGCAAAATAACACACAAACAAAGACAATATTGATGATCTAAAAGATTTAGAACCCCTTTCATCCTCAGTTCATTGTTTATGAATGTACAATCCATAACACTTATCACTTGTAACTATACAATGTGATGTTGTTCTCTTTCACAGATGAAAACAGGGTTGAATTGCCGTTTAATAACGTCAGTGATCACAGCCAAGTGGAACACATGGAGCTGATGTTTGCTCAATTGTTCTGTGTCTGTCAGGATGAAAAAGTGCAGTATTTCAGCAAACATCTGCTTTGCGTTGAGGAAGGACAATGCAATCTATGTTTCGAGTGAAGGTCACTCGGTTTCACAGTACTGGGCCATAACTCAGCAGAAAGCCAGCTCTCGTAAGAGCTCTTACGATGACGGGACATCAGAGAGGGAATCGATGCGTTCCTGCTAATGAGAAATAATTACTTTAACGTACGCTTTTCTGCGCAGTCACATGATGGGGAAGAAGGACAACGGGTGTCATGATTGTTTAAGTGCAATGGCTGGAAAGCATTAGTGACTTTTGTGTTGTTTTAATAATGTGATTATGTGGCTTGTGCAATATCTCCACATTATCAAGCTTGCATGGGATGTGTAAGCATGGGAGGATTGCAACACATGGCACAGTAAAAGTAAAAGTTCAGACACGAAATCCTGTGTTTTGAACAAATTTTCACAAACAATGAATTAATGATGAAACATTGGTCAGATCACGTAGGTTTGTCATTCGACATCTCTCATAAAAGTTACCCTTAGGGGGAAATCACATGAATTTCGCAATGTTTATGTGATTTTGAAGCATATTACCAAGGTTTTATATGCGGAAATTTAAAATCTCAAATGCTATTTTAATAAGTTTACATGATTAACCCTCTAACTGTTCGTGAGGTACTGTGCGTTATCCTCTAGTACTGTTTTACTTTTATTTTGTGTACTTTATTTTAGTTTGATAATGTTTTATTTAAAAAAAAATTTTTATGGTATTAAATGATATGCAGTAGTTAAGTAAGTAATCTATTTATTCTTAAACTGTCATACATTTTGAATGCTTTGGAGCACAGACATAAGGTTTGGTCTCTTTTTAAAGTTGGCAGTTAGCAGATTATTGCTGAAAAAGTTTTAAAAAGTGAAATTAAAAAAGTAATAGATTTTTTTTCTCATTATTTTTATTATTTATTTTTTATTTTTCTGAAAAAAACTATCAATTTTAAATGAAATATCAATTTTCCAAAACCATAAGTTAACACATTATTATAAATATGAATCACTCATAAAACTTTGCGCAACTTAATAATAACTTTTACATTATTTGTTGCATGGAAATAAATGCTGAAAGTTTGGAAAACTATTCTTCTGTTAATTGTTGCAACTGTAAATCATTTAACAAACATAAATAAACATAAGAGTTGTATTTACTGGTATGTATGAATAAAAATTGTTCTTAAAGCCATTCTATGTATATAGCCGTTATTTTAATTTGATATATGTATGCACGTCTGTATATATATATATATATATATATATATATATATATATATATATATATATATATATATTTTTACTTTTTTCGCATGTTCAAAATAAAAAATAAAAAAAGATATAAATATAATCCGTAGTACTATACGTATAAAATTTTTTGCATTGATAATAATAGTTGTTTATAAAACCATCATATAGAATTTATCACATTCATATATGAATCTTTGGTTTAAATAATACTTAATTTGTTGAATTTGCAAAAGCATTTAATGTTCCAAGCTCCCATAAGATCTTACCATCTTACATAAATAATTGCAATGTAAACGGAAATTGATCATAAACCCTTCTTAAATGGTCAAAATGATACAAATTTAAATAGTACATAAAATCATTTTGTTGATATAGGCTACATGTAAATAAAATGTATATAAACGTAAATTGATGCATGAATGTTTTAATGAGCAGTTTACAAAGATATCGTTATATTCACGAAATTAGTTTTACCTGTGAAATTCATGTATTTCCCCCCATAATAAATGTACTGTTGTTAGATGTTTAAACTGCAGGACTGTTCACACGGTCCTCAAACACAGCGTTTTCCTTCTATTTCTCCGTCCTGTATGTTGGCGTGTGGGAGAAGTTAATGCAGAAGGGCGCTGCTCCAGCTAACCGAGTGACAGGCAGAAAATTGCCCCCCCCCCCCCCATCTGGACACAACCTTCATCAGGATCTTACCCCTAAGCATGTGTGTGAGTGCTGTGTTGGAACATATTGCCTTCCAATCAGGCCTGGGGTGTGTCGCACCGCACCGCACACACACAGACACACAAACAAAACTTGATGGGGGGTCAGGCAAGCAATGAGGAGTTTTAGTGCGCTGTCCAAGGTGCTAAATTCACTCAATTATGGCCGTGCTGGCACTGTGTTAACCTCTCATTATCGTCACGGGGAGCTGTTAGAGCGATAGATCCCGCGGAGAGAGCGAGGAGGCGGAGGAGAGTCCCTCTGCGGCCCCGTGTGGGGGAGCGTGAAAGGGATCCTGGCGAGAGAAAGGGCCCGAATGAACGTGGGGCGGCCCGGAGGCAGTGAATTCCCAGTCCGTGTGAGTTTAGCCAAAACATCAATCAGATGCAGCCGAAGGTCGATGATGAATACTGTATAGCAGAAACACTGAGCTCTATACATCACGAGCGGAATAAGAAACACTCGAAAAAAATGACTTTTCAAAGTTGTAAAAGATTACTGGCGTACAGTATGGTTCAGTTTTTCTACTTTTAATATTTCACGTGTAAATCAATGTTTGGGAAATTTACTAGCAATTCTGAGGGAAATTGTTTCTATGGCAATTTGGTTTTTCGGTGATTTATCCATAAAAGTCAAACAGTGATCGGTTCAGTTCATAATCAAGCAAAACTACAGCAATTTTCACTCTGAAACTGCTAGTTCACAAACATTTACAAAGAAACGACAAATAACACTGAATACATCTTGACATTCTGAAAAACTGAAATAGTATTTTCTTGTGAAACATATTCAGATAGTCTTTATCTAGCCTCGTGAGACCATCCTGATCTCGCGAGCTTTCAAGGTTTCACTCGCAGATCAGTCTGGATACTTTCCGTTAAAGAAAATTTGGGAGCAGTTCACCAAACGAACGTCCAATCAGCGTTGGCTTTGAGGCGGGTTGAGGTGTGACGCAACGAGAAGCGCGACAGTTCAGTCTTAAGAACATGGCGGCTTCAGCGGATGAAACTAGCATCAGTGTGGCTATCGAGCAAGTTTTATCGGAATTACAGAGTTATTACGGAATTACAGAGCTAACGAGCCTTTACCTGCAGCAGCAAGAGTAACGTAGACTCACTGTATTCCGGACATCACGGTATTCCGGACACTTGACCTTTTCCGCAAATTCTATAAATACACACTTCCATCTCAAGTCATCTATATATATCCGTGTCATCTTTGCCTCCTCCTCTTTCGACTCCGACCAACCCCATGTTTCCAGAGCCAGTCGTTTCAAAGAAATCAACGTGAGTTTCTAACGTACACCAATGACTGATCAGAAAATGGCGGGGGGAGGGTTTTCGGCAGGAAAAAATGAAGAGGGGAGAAGCATACCTCCGCAGAAAACGGCTCTTAACGGCTCTTAAAACATGTTCACCCTCCAGAAAATAACAAAAAAACATTCTTATGGTCTTATTAAATAATTATGAGTTACAATTTGCAAATATTTGTACTTTGTTAAAGGGATATGAGGCTTTTTGCCCAACATGAATTTGACTGGCAGCGGCGCATCACTGCTGTCACGTTTTGATGTGTTTGAGTTCTGTTTTGTATCTTGGTTTCCCCTGTCTTTGTGGTTTTTGGTTTAGTCCTGTTAAGTTTTCCCGCTCCTCGTTAGTGTTCAGTTTTCTCACCTGTGTTCTGTTAATTATCTCATTTGGTTCAGTGTATTTAAGCCCTGTGTTTTCCCTGAGTGTTTGTCGATCGTCGTCCTTGTATGGTTGTGTGTAAACCTTTGAAGTCCTGGAATCTTGTTCTTGTTTCATTTTGAAAGTTTCAGTTTTGTTATTAAAAACCATTATTTTGAAGCTTCCGTGTCCTCGTCTTCAGCACCTGCACAAACCCTGACAGAACGATCGACCTTAACAAAAAAAAAAAGGGGATGAACTACGAACTTTGTGTCCCACAAGATGGCCGGTCTCTGGAGGAATATGCGGAGATATATCTCCATCTTCTCCGGGACTTTAATTGGGACGAGGAGTCCCTTACGCACGAGTTTTGGAGTGGGATGGATGATACCCTCGCTCAGATACTGTTATTGGGAGATCTCCACCTCCCTTTAGTTAAGTTCATTGCCCGTACACTGTGGGTGTGTGGTTCCTCACTCACCGTGGGAGACATCCAGCCCGATCTCCACGGCCAGCCAGAGCAAGAGCCCATCACCTGCACGCCAACGCCTGAGCCCATCACCTGCACGCTCCCACCAGAGCCCATCGTCTGCCCACCAGAGCCTGCATACCGCATCAGCCCTGCCGCCAGATCGGTCCCTGGACTTCCCCGGCTGATATCCGGTATGACTGATCTCCCACTGATATCGGTGCGACTGGCCCAAAAGAAGGCTGCCGAGGCTGGGGTTCAAGTCAGCCACATCCAGCCAGAGCCTGAGCCCGTCGCCTGCCCGCCAGAGCCTGAGCCTGTCACCTGCCCGCCAGAGCCTGATCCCAGCCCCAAGCTTCCTGATGTGCTGGCCCCGTCCAGTTCCGAGTTTCCTGATATGCTGGTCCCGTCCAGCCCCGAGTTTCCTGATATGCTGGTCCCGTCCAGCCCCGAGTTTCCTGATATGCTGGTCCCGTCCAGCCCCGAGTTTCCTGATATGCTGGTCCCGTCCAGCCCCGAGTTTCCTGATATGCTGGTCCAATCCAGCACGGGGCCCGTTGACCCAGCGCCAGAGCCAGAGCCCGTTGACCCAGCGCCAGAGCCAGAGCCCGTTGACCCAGCGCCAGAGCCCGTTGACCCAGCGCCAGAGCCAGAGCCCGTTGACCCAGCGCCAGAGCCAGAGCCCGTTGACCAGCGCCAGAGCCAGAGCCCGTTGACCCAGCGCCAGAGCCAGAGCCCGTTGACCCAGCGCCAGACCCAGAGCCCGTTGACCCAGACCCAGAGCCCGTTGACCCAGAACCCGTTGACCCAGCGCCCGTTGATGTCAAGTCAGTTCCCGATCATGAGCCTGTCCTCCCCAAGAAAATTTTGGGGGGGCGCCATACGCCTTCGCCGTGGCCGGCCAAAGATCCACGGAGACCCGAAAAGATAACACCGCCGTGGCCACCTGAAGGGTCCCCACCGCCATGGCCACCTGAAGGGTCTGCACCGCCATGGCCACCTGAAGGGTCTGCACCGCCATGGCCACCTGAAGGGTCTGCACCGCCATGGCCACCTGAAGGGTCTGCACCGCCATGGCCACCTGAAGGGTCTGCACCGCCATGGCCACCTGAAGGGTTTGCACCGCCATGGCCACCTGAAGGGTTTGCACCGCCATGGCCACCTGAAGGGTCTTCACCACCACGGCCACCTGAAGGGTCTTCACCACCACGGCCACCTGAAGGGTCTTCACCGCCGTGGCCACCTGAAGAGCCTGCACCGCCTTGGACGCCCGAGGGTCCCACAGCTCCGCCCTGGACACCCGAGGGTCCCACAGCTCCGCCCTGGACGCCCGAGGGTCCCACAGCTCCGCCCTGGACGCCCGAGGGTCTCACAGCTCCGCCCTGGACGCCCGAGAGTCTCACAGCACCGTCATGGCCACGCCCACAGCCTGCACCGTCGTGGCCACGCCCACAGCCTGCACCGTCGTGGCCACGCCCACAGCCTGCACCGCCGTGGCCACGCCCACAGCCTGCTCCGCCCTGGAGGCTTCCTGGACCTGCACCATGCCCTCGTCAGCCTCCAGGGCGCCCACCCTCCCACCCCTTTGGATGTTATACGGCGCGGGGACGCGCCTTCGGGGAGGGGGGAGGTACTGTCACGTTTTGATGTGTTTGAGTTCTGTTTTGTATCTTGGTTTCCCCTGTCTTTGTGGTTTTTGGTTTAGTCCTGTTAAGTTTTCCCGCTCCTCGTTAGTGTTCAGTTTTCTCACCTGTGTTCTGTTAATTATCTCATTTGGTTCAGTGTATTTAAGCCCTGTGTTTTCCCTGAGTGTTTGTCGATCGTCGTCCTTGTATGGTTGTGTGTAAACCTTTGAAGTCCTGGAATCTTGTTCTTGTTTCATTTTGAAAGTTTCAGTTTTGTTATTAAAAACCATTATTTTGAAGCTTCCGTGTCCTCGTCTTCAGCACCTGCACAAACCCTGACAACTGCACCCTCATTAAAACACCTCAAGATAAATTAAATTTAATGGTAAATGCTGTTTTAAAGGTAATTTCAACACTTCTGTGTAATTTCATTTTATCTGGTTAACGTTTGGACAGCACGCATTGTAATAACATGCAATTTAACAACATTTCAAGCCATTAAGTTGTTTAAGTTACTTATATAAGCCATAAAAGTAATAATCATAATTTCTATGACATTACGTTATTTGAGGACCCAATAAAAAATGTATCTAGACTTAATTTTATAAAAGGAACTTTTAAAAACACGAAAAATATGAACATAATATGACTGTCCGAAACACAGTGAGTAGAAATTGTCAGCTGTCCGGAACACGGTGAGTCCTCACGGTAATCCGGACACTGCGTCTCCCGGCAGTTTTTTCAAGATTTCTCCAAAATGATTAGTACAAAATGTGTCAATCAAACTTTGGAACGTGTGGAAGGCATGTCCCCAGAGACAGACGAGCCAATCAGGTTAATCTTTCCGCGGATTGATATCTTACGGGACTTTTACTGTGCAAAGTGTCCGGAATACAGTGAGTCTACGTTAGCTGGCTTGTGGTTGTGTTTTCGTCGTCGCTCTCATATGCTTCGTTGATCTGATTGGTTGATTTGGCCCGTCTATCACCAACATAGGCCAATCAGCTAACCAGTATTTTCGCCCCTTACCAAAACTACTTCAACGGAAGGTTTCCAGATGGATATGCGGAGCAAATCCATCTGGCGGAGTCAGGTTAGTCTTTATCTACAACTTTGAAAAATCTTATTTTAGAGTGTATAAGGTTAAAGACAATCCATAACTGTCCCAAATGTTTTGATCATCATTTTGATAGATGATAAAAGCCCTTTTGTTCTAAACTTTCTGCATTTTTACAGTGTTTCTTAGATCAGCATGACATCATCACATACTCTGTATATATGGTGACATCATAAACTGGTGACAACAACTCCATATGCAATGATCTCTGATTACATCTGATATCTGAAAATCATGTTTTTTATAAAGGAAACATAAGAATAACCTTTATATTGCTAGTCATAAATCTATATATCAAAATGAACACTCTCTGGACTGAAGCAGCTTAGATTTACTTGACTGTTCATACATCGTTGTTTAGAAAAATCATGTTAAAATGTGAGTGTCAAATATAATACAGGCTTTTAATCATTGTTGTATTGCATTGCATTAAATGTTTTGCCCCCACAATATAAACTACAGAGCTTTGATAATAAAACTAAGCATTTAAAAAAGGTTAATAGTAAGACATATTATTGGGAGCTATAGAGTGACAACTGATATGTATATGCATTTTATTTAAGTAGTCTATAATACTGCTATATTTCAATTAATGTCCATTACAAGTCATCAGAATATCAATCTTAGGTTTTGGCCATACCAACATCAGCAACTGCACAAAACTGCACATTTTTGGTCAGTTTGTGCACCTGAATTAATATTATTTTTCCTCCTATAGAGAACGAGCTCCATAGTCACACTATATATGAGCCATAAAAGTATGTATCAAATGTGATACTCAACAAAAAACTCAATTTTTTTTGAGTTTGGGGAATTTTGACTAAAGGTTCAATAAATGGGTCATTATTTTGTAATATAAAAAATGACTTTTGGTCTTTTCCTAACACAAATCTATCGTATGGCTGGACTTTTGGACTTTTTTTTACATGATTTTTTGAAGCTTTAAAGTTTAAATTGAATGGTTTGAACATCTTATTTGTGTTGACAGAATCAATAGTCATGGAGGACTGGAGCAACATGAGGGTGAACCATGACAGAAATACTATTCCTTTAAGAACATACATACTAAAAACGGATCAATAAACTGTTGAAAATGGGCAGGTTATGTTGGACCTCATTGTCAATGTTAATGTCCAGTAGAGCATTCACACTTCTGTTGTCCTCTCTAATCCTTTCATACGGGCTACTACACCGTCTGTCCTTCTGTGTCTCTCATGTCTGTCTGTGTTTGAACTGGGAACAACACTAAACTGAGAGGTTTAGATGTGAGAAACATTGAAAAATGAACTGAAAAGGGTCATAATGTTTATCTAATGACTGATAAAAGTGTAAAAAACAAATAAATATTTATATTGCATGCGCTGTTTAGCAAATGTTCGATTAATCCAGAAAAAAAAGATGCTTCACATTAAAAGCTGTGTGAATCTTGCTTGAAAAGCCTGCACTGAAAAAAAAATCCTTTCGTTTGTACAAAACTAAAAACAGGCTTGTGGTTGCCAGAATAATTCTGTTAAAATACAGTAAAAATGTACATGATTTGTTCTTTTTTTACTTCCAAAAATAAATGTTCATGTCACAGTTTTCCCCAAATATAGTAAATAAACTATTAATTAGTTGGCAGGTTTTTACAGTCTTTTACAATTAAAATTAAGGCCATTTTACAGGGGGTACAGTGCTTAGCATAAGTGAACACACCCATGCTAAAGTTAACTAAAAAGAGGAATTAAAAATCATCTTTTGAAAATTGATCTTAATGCCTTAATTAAAAAAATGAGGAAAAATCCAACCTTTAAGGACACCAGTTTTCTTTGTGAATGACTAATGTATCGTAAATAAAAAATGTTCTTCCTTAAAATACAGGGTGCATAAGTCAGGACACCCCTATGTTAAATTGTCATAGAGGCTGGCAGATTTTTATTTTTAAAGGCCAGTTATTTCATGGATCCAGGATAGCAATCCTAATAAAATTCCCTTGGCCTTTGGAATTAAAATAGCCTTACCTCATCACAGACTCTTCACCATATCTGGGATTTTGGGATTCTTTAAATTAAGGCATTAAGATCAATTTCCAAAAGATGATTTCTTTTTAGTCAACTTTAGCATATGTGTGTTCACTTATGCTACGCACTGTAAATAACATCCTACATATTGTGAGCATACAGTTTCAAAATAAGCAAACATATCTTGAACTTAAGTTATGATTAAGTTCTTTTTGTTTTGAGTGTTTACTTAAACCTGTTCCCACCAATTAAAATAAATTAAAAAATGATAAATTAATCAATCAATCAGTCAATCTATTTGGGGACATTCAGGTACTTCCACATCCTCAAGGGTAAAAATCCTTCATGAAGTAAATATATTTTTATTCTAAAACAGTTTGGGTTTGGTTTACCATTGTCTGTAATTACATAGTCTATAATTAGCTTTATATAAAAACAATAGAAGTCTATGGTATGCCCTTATTTAGATGGCTAGGTAAACATACGTGTGTGTTCCAGTCTCTCTCTCTCTCTCTCTCTCTCTCTCTCTCTCTCTCTCTTTTCTCTCTCTCTCTCTCTCTCTCTCTCTCTCTCTCTCTCTCTCTCTCTCTCTCTCTCTCTCTCCTCTCTCTCTCTCTCTCTCTCTCTCTCTCTCTCTCTCTCTCTCTCTCTCTCTCTCTCTCTCTCTCTCTCTCTCTCTCTCTCGTCCCTGTGTTTGGCTGGTATGATTGAGGTGAGCAGTTGAAAAGAGAGCCCCGTCAACAAACTGTTATTACCTCAATAAGGACGAGAAAATCGATGGGGCGGAGAGAGGAACAGAGCATGTGTGTGTGTGTGTGTGGCGCCACCCCTGCCAACGGGACAGCGGCCAAGACAAGAGAGATGGAGAGAGAGCGAGAGATTATGTATGATTCTCTGTTCCTCCATATGTTCGACCTCTTCATTGAGCTCAACACTGTTCTGAATGTCAGAGGTGCCAGTGTGCTGGAATAATTTCTCTTCCTCCTCTCAAGCACATACACACACAGACACACATACACACACACACGCACACACACACCCTCTGCTGTGACTCAATTACTGGTGGTGGAGCAATAATAAAGTCCGGCCAGCAGAGACTTCGATCGCTGACCTGCCGGGAGGCACCGCTGGACAGCTGACTTCACCATGATGGATCACCTCTGGGTGCCCGAGCTCTTAAACTTACCCACACACACACACACACACACACACACACACACCACAACACACACACACACACACACACACAACACACACACCACTCTTAAACATACACTCACATGTATATAGTTCATCACCATACATACACACTTGTGAAACGAACAGAATAATCTCCACAAGCTAAACAAACTCAATACTCCTCTAGGGTGAATGTTGAATGGGAACTTGTGAAGTTTCAGTGATTTTTGATCTTCCTGAATCAACATTATTGTTGGTCCTGGAACAATATTCCTATCGACCAATCAGATTTCAGGGCTAGAGAAAGGTGGATGTCTAGAGTAAGACTGTGATAGGTTGATTCTTATCAACGCATCATTTACCTCTGAGATTTACTCATAAAAAGAATGTAATATTAATGTAATAGCTCAGAAACAAGCTAATGTTTTAGTTATCGTCCTAGATGTAACCAGGCCATTTTTATTTAAATCAAAATGCCAGAATTGTGTTTTAGTAGTTTTCTGACTCCTGACCTAGTAATGGTAATACTGACTGAGTTTTGAACTGTGAATCCCAGTGATTGAACAAAACCTGTTTTATGCCATATCTCTAGAGGTCCAGCACAACAAATACAAGCCAAAAACTCATATTTGGACAATTTACACAACTAAACAACAAGATTTCAATAAGACCAAATAGTCCGACCTGAAACAGTTAAAGTCCTAAGAGCACCTGTTACACTCAGAGGACAACATTACAACAAACACAACACATGCAAAACATGCCTCGATAAACACGTCGAAGTAGAACAACACCAACAGACAGAAAGTTTTTTTTTTTTCCATGATGCAACTCTTTCTGTCCTCTTGCAACAGACTCTAATGTTCATCCAAGCAGAATGATTACCATATGAGTTTCATCACCAAGACAATGATGACATAACCATGCAGCGCGCCATCTCAGTCCTTCATAAGTGAGAATCAGTACTTTGATGTTATAGCTAATGCTGTAGCACTCTTTCTGAATCAAGAAAAGAGGATCTGGAAGCACTTAATAGTGATAGCAGAATGTCAGATGAAATGCATACGGCTGTATAATGACTCGAGCCCACCCAACATGGATTCTTGATAAACCTGTTACTTCAATGGAGTCATGCAATTAAGCCTTTAAATATGAATCAGTTATCAGTCAGTTATACATATAACACCTCATTTCAACAGCACATGATGTGTCTTTAACAATAGTGGAAATAGTGGAAACGCTACTCGTACCTTTGGCAGGCGTTCAGGATCTCCCGGATGTCGAGGTATCACCTTCTGTAACCGCTGAAAACCGTAGTCTATGGTGGGCTCGTTCAGGGCTGCAAACAAAAGCAGAGACAAATACAATCATTTTAGGTCAATTTTAGAAAAAAAATGTTTTTATTTATTCCCTATTGATACTTTACATTTAACACTAGTACATAGCTGACCGTTGTAAGGCTGCAAAGAATAAAAGGCTTTCCGTATTTTTAGGAACAAAACATGGACATTTAGTTGTAAATTAACTTTTTTTCTCTCTCTAAATATACAACCTAGAGTAATAACTCTGTAGAAAATGCAATATTAATATAAATACAGCGGTTCTAATGGAAGTCATTTGAAATTGTTGGGAATTCTTACGCCCATGTTAAGTGCAGGGAAGCGCATATAGCACGTAATCGTAGGACGTTTATGTTTTTATGTTTAGCGCAGCAATTACTTTGCATAAAGTCTTTATGCTGTCAGAAACGCGAAAAGCCTGTCACTCAGTCTGAGCGAGGGATGAGATGGAGGACAGGAGAGATATTAAGAAGCCATCTGACACCATTTGCTCCAGTAATGGACAGAAAATGGAAGTAGTAGACGAAGAAGAACTGTTTATGATGGCACTTTGTTTGTAAAGTGCCACAGTTTTACGAGCATACTTAAAAGTAGGGGACCAAACAAAAACTTCTGATGGCAGAGGCATTTCAGACAGTTCTGTTATACGTTATAACCAGCTCAGACAGACTACAATTTCTAAAGAGAAACACACACACACACACACGCATGCACGCACAGACGCACACACGCACACACACACACACACACACGCACACACACACACACACACACGCACGCACGCACATTTACAATTACTTCTGATATAATTGCATTAAATATACAGACTAGAACAATTATATATAACACAATAGACTTAAAGGGATACTTCACTTTTTTTGGAAATAGATTCATTTTACAACTCCCCAGAGTTAAACAGTTGAGTTTTACCATTTTTGAATCCATTCAGCCGATTTTCTGATATTTAGAAGAATATTAGTAACCAGACAGTTTCTGGTCTCATTGACTCCCTTAGTATATATATTTTCCTACTATGGAAGTCAATGGGACCAGAAACTGTCTGGTTACTGATATTCTTCTAAATATCAGAAAATCGGCTGAATGGATTCGAAAACGGTAAAACTCAACTGTTTAACTCTGGGGGAGTTGTAAAATGAGCCTATTTCCAAAAAAAGTGGAGTATCCCTTTAACATAAAAATGTAACATCTAATGTTAAAATATATGTTTTAAATGTAACCTTCTCCCTTTACACACTTTGGTCAGTTTGGTTTCATGTCTATCCTTGTATTGTTCAACTGGTCAATGTTGGCATTAAGAAAGTAATTAGCAATAAGTAATGCAATCTTTTTTTTTTAGATAGAGTAATTAGCACAGTAATCTAATCTAACACTATTAAAGATGTAATTAGTAGCTAGTAATTAATACTTTTTTTAGAGTAATTTGTCCATTATGTAATGTACGTATAAATTACTAATATAATATAATAAACCCACACATTTTGTAATAAATAAATTAATAAATAATAGCAAGGAAGGATGACAAGTCCTATATTATATTATATAATTAAATACTTTATAAATCTAAATCACGCAACCTCCTCCACAACATTAGATATAACTTAAAAAACACAATTTATATTTAAAAAAAATCAAAAATGACTTTTTTATTGCAAAGCATTTAATCTGAATCGTGTTTCAACAATGTTGATGAAACCATTTACAGGAGCTTAAATTCCTGTATTCATATTATATATTCATTACAGCCTGTGTTTAACAGGTGTCAAGTTATGCGCTGTCCTCTGCTTTTTGTTTGGTTTTTTTGGTTAGCATGTGGTCCAACACATAATGGGATCTAAAAATGGCATCCGATCAGAACCCAAATATGAACATCTATAGCAAAACGTTAATAAATAACATGTCCAAATGAGTGTCTGGTCCCAAGGCTGTTGAAGGATGGACGTGTGAGGAGAAAGAGAGAAAAGAGGAAGAGAGAAAGAGAGAGTGGTTTGGGCAGTTTGAGTGTTAGGGGCTGCTGGGTCATGAAACGAAGGTACTTTCCTGTCGGTTGGAGCAGATGGTTCAGATACTGTAAACTCTGTTTAAGTTATATTGAAGTTAGTAGGTGGCAATTAAGAACATATAGGTTATGCCTGTATAAGTGCCACTGTTCATAGTTATTACCATAATAAATAACCTTCTATTACAAATTTCCTTAGAAATGTTGGTTAATAATATCTAATTAATCTGAAACACCTGCCTGGATGAAGGAGAAAGAAACCGGAGTCAGGAACCGGTGTGTGCGTGTGTATTCCTGTGTGCTTGGCATCTGTTAATAAAGTGATATGGAGATGGATGAGTCAGTGTGCTAGGAAACACATTCACATGCTTGTGTGTGTCAGGAGTACTTCACTCTTCTCTTATTGCCATTGATTTCTACATTGTATCCAATCCTCTCACTCAGCCTGGGGAAAACATTCACTTACCGAGAGACCCAGAGGTCGACAGAGAGAGAGAGAGAGAGAGAGGAGAGAGAGAGGAGAGGAGAAGGAGGAAGGAGAGAGGAGAGGAGAGAGAGAGGAGAGAGAGGAGAGAAGAAGAGGAGATAGACAAGGTTCAAGACGTGTGGGGAAAGATAAAACACTAGAATTTTGTTTTTCCACAAAGAATCTCTCTTCTAAAAATTGACCATAATATACCCAGGTTTCACACCATGTCAATAAAATCAGCTTTAAAACATTATATTATATTATATTATATTATATTATATTATATTATATTATATTATATTATATTATATTATATTATATTATATTATATTGCTGGGCATAGCAACAATTGATCGTGATTAATCGCATCCAAAATAAAAGGTTGTGTTTACATAATATATGTGTGTGTACTGTGTATAATTAAATACACACTTATGCATGTGTATATTTAAGAAAAATGTGTTATATATTTTATATATATAATTTATATATATATATATATATATATATATTATATATATTATATATATATATATATATATATATATATATATATATATTATATATATATACACAGTATATACATGCAAATATTTCCTAAATATATACATCCATACAAAATAATTATACACAGTACACACACATATATTATGTAAACTTTTATTTTGTGCGATATGCGATTAATCGTTGCCCAGCACTAATTGTAGTATATTAAAGCTGCCGTCGGCAACATTTTTTTGATCATATTCAGTGAATTCGACACTATAATCCGACAGAACAACATAAATAAAGTAGTTTTAGAAAAAAACCCGAGTTTCTAACTCCACCTGGAGCGTGTTATTTGTTTTGCAAAAATCCACAGCTCCCTGTTCATCGGGTCCAATCAGCGCACGGGGGTGTGAGATCTGACTGTCAATCACAGATCGGGCACACGCCACCCCTCGCGCACGTTACAATCACATGCACACGCCTGAAGTTCGCGCAGTAACGAAGAGTGATGGCGGATGTATCTCGCTTTCAAAACACTAACAGATCAAGTAAGCTCATTTAGAGTATAAATGACGTTAGCAATTGCAATCTATCGGTAGATTAGCCAAGGCAGCATACCTGCA
The DNA here is from genome assembly GCA_036326025.1 of Chrosomus eos. Taxonomy (NCBI): domain Eukaryota; kingdom Metazoa; phylum Chordata; class Actinopteri; order Cypriniformes; family Leuciscidae; genus Chrosomus; species Chrosomus eos. Next base: position 27,096,050 of record CM070834.1, read on the forward strand.
AATACTCCATGGTGTTGATGGATACTGATGAGACGGGCGCGTTCACAGAAAACCCGCACACGCACTGACGAGCACGAACTCGGTGAGTCGGTGGGAGGGTATCCGTTGATAGTGGGGGAGGGGCATGAGAGTTCTAAACATTCAAAATTTTGCCTAAGTCCACTCAATCTGCCAGACTTGCCGACTGGAGCTTTAACACAACTTATTACATTACAAACATTACATTACAATTAAAGTGACTTGTGTTTCCAAATAAATGTGCAGGCCACTGTATGTCCACTGGGGAAAAAAGGACAATGACAATGACAAACTGTGTTTCTTATAAAAGAACCTTTCCTCTACTTTCAACACAGGCTGATACTGCGGGTCAATGTGTCCCTCAAGAGAATATGAGTTTCCAATTTGATATACTTTTTGATTGGGTCACCACTCACCACATCCTCTAACCCTCACTCTAAAGAACACAGAGATATTGAGGGCATAGAGACATGTAAAGTCAATTTCTATAGAGGAAATAATCCCTTAAGTTACTTCAGGGGTCTAACAAGGGACAAACCCAAGAGAATGAAGTTCTCAGAAGGAGAATGAAGCCCTTCAACTATTTAAATATCTCTACTGTACGAAATAGTTCTCGTCCCAAAATGGGGAAGTGGGATTGCTGTTGGCCTAACTTTTCACTGTAGCCAAGTGCAGTATTCACTACATGTGAAACAAGCGCTAACCACACGGTAAGTATTTATAGCTTGGCCCAACTCTTCAAACTGTTTTATTGTTTTCCTCGTATTAATACCACATGGCATCAATTTGCACAGGGATTTTGGTTTATAGTTCTCCCTTGGTAGCTCTAGTGGTTAAACAGACAAAAATAGCCTAAGTGAGAGAAGTATCTAACAGTGCTATTAGCTAATTTAGCAGCTCAAAATGTTTCAGAAGGGAGTTGTTAAAAGAATATCAGTTTGAACCATTGAATTGTGTGCTTGCATGGCAAAGGAAAGCAATCCAATTCAGCTAGTTCTGCTAATAGAGTCGATATCATATATTGACATGATCCTAGCTTTGGGATACTTCAAGGACGTGGGAATTTAACGGCTTATGTGGTACGGTTGGTCTGCCTGATCTTTTTTTGGATTTGTAAGAAATTTGGGAATTGCTTTGGTGACAGAGATTTAGATAAGTAAACATCTCGAGCCAAAGCAAATATTGTCGTCTAGTGTGGATCAATGAATCGTCTGTGAGCTGTCAGCACGAAACGATTGGCTGATACTGTCATACTGACTAGAACATCATTGGCAATAAATTAATGAGCAAATATGCCCCCACCCTTTGCGTTTCACTCATTTCTATCCCTCGCTTTTCTGAGAAGAATCTCTTGCAATCACAGAGATCAATGCTTATTGAAATTTCATGAGGGCAGATCCAGGCCTCATCATATTTCACTATAATGACCTGGAGGAGAGAATGTTGTGAGTAGAGGGATAGTGAGGAAAGAGGAGACGGGGAAGCATGAGGTAAGTCCTCATTTCATTTGAGCATAGTAAAGTATGATGGGTAGTAGTTGGGTACATAATTGCCTATTGCACATAGACTCACTCTACAATAGAGCCCAACCCACACAAAATCCAATAGATTCATTAGATTAATAGATTCAATAGACCTTACCACTTTTTATTAGGGCTGTCGATTTAACACGTTCATTTAATTCATTAGTTATGGAAAAATAACACGAATAAAACGCATTTAATGCAACCGCCCCCGTACCTTTAATTCAGTTGATTGGTGACAAACATGAAATCAGGGCAAAAACTCTAGAAAGTGGTAAGAACGGCCCTAAAATACAAGATATCAGAGCAAAAATGCCCCTGTATGAGTTTCCTTTACACCATATGATATAGTTAAAGGACAACTCCGGCGCAAAAATAACCTTTGGTCTAATTACACATTGGTACATAGTCAACCGTTCCCTGAGATTTGTTTTCATTATTATCGAATGTAATGAGTTTTATCTCTAAAAACTGTTTAGCTTATAACGCTAGTATATGGGGCATAGAGTAATGAAGATAGAAATCGCTAGTTAATACCACTAACAAGGCTCAAAATAGCCCAACACTAACACAGAATCATAATCAGGGTCCCTACATGCAAACCGAAGCATTGAGAACGTTTTTAAGTGTACATACAGTTTAATAAGAAGATATTTTATAAAGACAGTCCACTTTGCGAAAATCTTTGGAAACCAGTCTCAAGCAATCGAACCACGAACGCCGAGCCAAGTGCGCTGGTGAGATGTGAACGAGCCAGAACTTGGCTCGGCGTTCGTGATTCGACTGCTCGATTCTGCACATTCTCAAGTGTCTAAATCAAATAAAAACAAACTGAATTAAAATGAATCAAATCTATAAAAGAAATTGTTCTATTCTACAGCCAGCAGTTCCAGATTCCTGTCAGCACTACACAGTACAGATCATCTTTCACTAAAAAACTTTTTTAGAACAAGCTAAGAACTGAATGAATCAAAGTCAATGATTAAATAAAACAGATCAAATCCATAAAAGAACTGGTTATGTTCTATAATGAGAAGACCACAAACCTTGACAGAACTATGTCTGTATAGATCACTAAAAAAATACCCATAAAATTCCCAAGTACTGAATGGGACTCAACAAAATGAATAGAATCTACAACCGGCCGGTTCGGTGTTCTAGCAACACTATGACGCATGGGTCTTTCACTAAAACAATGCTTTCCAAGAATGTTTGTATCAAATCTACAAACTAAATCAAACTCAAAAGTTATCAAATCAAATCATAGCAACACTGATTCTATTCTTGGCGCGAGCGGGTCCGTGGCTCTGACAGCACTATGACTGTATGGATCGTCTTTACCTAAAACTCTCATCCTTTTCCTGCTATAGCACTGCGGTAATGAGCAAGGGAATGTCACCACCTCCCTCCCTCCCCCTCTTCACCTCCTTCCCTCCTTCTTCCCAGAGTGTGCATGTAACACACACACCCCTTCAGGTACGAGCTCAAGGCAAGAGCTCTGGGGGATCAATACCCACGGCAGTGGAGCGTTCAATACCTCTGAATTATTGCTTCATTCCCCCCCCCCCCCTCTCCCTATTATAGATGAGTTATTTTTTCCAAGCCACACCACTTTAAGATCAATAGAGAACAATCTTATTCTTGTCTTTCCCCTGCTCTTTTTCTACCACACTATTTTCTTTCTAAAGTTGCATCTTTATGATAAAAAACAACAGGCAGTAAAAGAGATGTAGGAAGCAGATGTAGAGGAATAGCAGGTTTGAAGTACGCTTTCTTTACAGAATGAAGGAAATGTTTCTTCAGAAGACAGAACTTTACACAAATATATGTGTAGTATTTTAGTATTTTAGAGTGGCTCTTTTCTCATTACTTTGAGAAACACGAAACCGTTCTGGTGTTTTTTTCTGCTTGGTGTGCTGACTAATAACGTATTTCCATTGTGCGTTCCACTTGTTTTCAGTGGGGCTGTGTTATATAATAAAGCCTCAAAACTCGTCCTTTGGGGTCTTGTTAGCAGTGTGTGTGTTGGTGTGTGTGATTCATCTACCATCCACAGCACTGCTAGAGTCAATTCGAGCCGCTGCCGAGATATCTGGCTGCGGTCCGATCTTGTGACCTGGAATTGCCTGTAATCTAATTGGAGGTGCTCGTCCCTTCCGACAATAAAGCATTTAGTTGGCAGGAGTAGATCCCGGAAAATTGGTATCGTCACCAATTACTGCCCGTCTAGCCAGGAGAAAAACGTTTTGCTATTAAAATGCAATATTTGGTTAAATTAGTGTAAAAAAAATGCAACTCAAGTAGGCCTATTGAGCCACAAATCTATCTAAATTCATGAAAATGTAACAAGTTTCTCCACTTCTGAAACAACATTTTGTTCTCCCTCCAACCACTCACTTTTCACTATCTAATTCAATTTCTGATTTGATTGAAATTCTGTTTCATCATGGAAGTAAACTGGGTTGCGAATGCCGTTTATGACAACTTTTAAAGAAAGTAGTAAAGTAGTGATCTGGCATCACTGTTCGGAAATATCAATCTCAAAATTATGAAACTGAAGAAAGTGTGAGAAATGGGCAGCTGAACGGAAAAATGGCCTTTCTTTCTCAGATCTGGTTCTATGATTCCTGTGAATGTTATGGCAGTTCCATAGGCAGGATTTGTCTCTGTTGCTCCAATGGTTTATCGATTGGCACTTTGCACTTCCTCCTAACAAACACACACCACTGACATTCAGTTTGAGAAGTGACACAGAACCTACACTGTCAATTATATGAGATGTATTAGTTTGTCCCCAGGGATCTGTATACGGTGTCTAGTACAACTGAAACACCAGGATGAGAGAGAGAGAGAGACGGACAGAGAAATCCAGCAAAAAAAATAAAAAATAGCTTAAACCAGACTAAAGTTGTTTGCAGGTCTTAGCTGGCCACCAAGTTATTTCCACTGTTGAGGCCGTCTGATATAGGGATGCAGAAACAGTACAATTCTGGCCGATACTGATAAACCAATAGCATTTTTCATGTTATGGCTGATATTAAAATGATGTTCTATTGTGTAAATAAATATTGTATATATGTAACCTCACTCCATCCGGGTCATGGCACCAATGTATCCCCTGGTTCTACTTTAAAGGAAAAAAAAGTTGCTGCATTTAATTTTTAAGTACAATCAACTATTTCAAATTAAATTACATTAAACTGACTTAAACATTTAGTTGAATCTTGTATAACAAAAAAAAAATCTCAACTTATTTTGATAAGTTAAAGCAATGTAAAAACATATGTTGTCATAGCTTATTGATCATTTAATTTTTTACAACACCGCTCTGAGCGGAATTCAAACCGGTGTTTCTGGCATGGTAGGCGGGCGCACTAACAAGGATGCTAAATACCGCAGCCTATAGCGACAGTCGCTAGTGTGCCTCTTGAGGCCAGGGGAGTGAGGTTTACATATAATCAAATTTATTTAAAAGCTACAAGGGAATTTAGTCATCATAGCATTACAACACAAAATGACATTAAAATGGGTATTCATTTTGAGATTATTTAATTTAATTAAAATAACTATGTTTTTTTTTTAAGATTAACTAAATAAGCACTAATGATGGCAAAGTTTATCTAAATGTAAAAACATGGCAAATGAGCATATATCACAATTAAATATCCAGTACAAAAATCTCTATAACTGACCAATAACCAATACCGTAGTGATATATTGCAAATCCTTTGTCTAGTGTGATGGCTTTAGAGGGTTCGTGGGCAGCTGGTCAGGCTAGGAGTCCGGCAGATAATCTAAAACAGCAGAACACCAGTTTACCATGCTGGGAGATAAGCTAGACCAGTTTAAACCATTAACCAACTTATCTGGGAGTTTTTTTTAGCAGGGAAAATGGGAGGAGCATTTAAAGTAGTATCTCAAGTGTATTGCATACTTGCATGAGAACAATGTGCCTTCTTTTTTATTCCTTTGTGTTCTGTCAAGCTGTGTAACAAAAAAAAAGCTCTGTTTTGTAACTTAATTGTGATTTTCTTGTGTCATTGTCTGCAAGACCTTACGTTCAACTTACGCTCTTGTTGTGGTTGACTGATTTAGCCATTTATGGATTCCGACTGCAGTTGTAGTTTCCAGGTAGCCATTGATTAATGCCCAGCCAGAGCCTGGCGGGAGGCGTCCGTGGCTTTGCCTGTATTGATTCAATTAGTTCTGAGTTCTTGCTAGTGTTCTATGCAAATAGCCTTTGCTAGCGGCCTCAGCTAACAGAGGCTGATTAGCATCGCCAGCTGTCTGCTGGGTACTTCTAATACCCATGCCAGCTGCCATCTTCATGTGCCAGTTGCTTAACGTTGGTGATGCCCCAAAAGGTGCCAACTTGAGTTCATTTTCAAGAGTAAGGTAACAGTTGCCGTAAGTTTAAAAAGCTGAATGTTACCCGTTTGAAGTTTGAAGATTGATGCTAAAAGGCGTGAATATCCCTACATTTGCTATTTCCAAAAAAAATCTGAATGTGTTCGAGAGAAATGACTGATATACTCATAGCAGTGGGTGAAATAAATAAAATAATAAATTTGCCATCTGTGTCTCCCTTTGAATGTCACTGGTTGCCACCTACAACTCTTTAACCATGTCTATCGTGGCACTTTACTTCTGTGGACGCACATTTCCCTCTCTCTTTCTCACTGGAACGAGTCTGTCGCCCTCTCAAAAGATCCATCTGTGCACCAGATCAGCTATTTTTCTCTTTTAATTTGCCTTTGATTTAGAATCACTTTCAAGTGTGTCCTCTTGTTTGTGTGGGTGTGTGTGATGATTTAACACCAGCGAGGACGTACAAACAAAAAAACAGCGAATAAAATAACCATGAAATTTACCAGCAAGCTGACCTTTGACCTCGTGGAAGTAGGCATTGATCGGGTTGGAGTATGAGGTAAGACCAAAGCGCAATTGCTTTGTCTCATGAACACTGTAGCAGGAATAGTGTTCAATTTGTTAACAAAAAGTATGATAAAGCAACTTTTTTTTTTCCATGACTAAAACAAGACGATGACAAGTTGACACCAAGGTCATCAAGTGATAACTGCGACTATATTAACAAGCAATATTGTTGCCGATAGTTGACTAAAATGTTGTTAAAAAACAAAAAACATTACCAAAAAGCTATTTTGTTAAGACAAAATATTACAGTCTACTTTACAAACCTTTACTACAAGCTGTCATGATTGCGGTTGCCATATGTCACAAGCTTAAATCCCCCAATCCGAGTTTTTTTCTCAAAAGGATACATTTTCTGTCCGGTGTTTTACTTAATTTTTGCAATCTTGAAACCATGCACACGCACTCTCTCTACACTATAGAAGTGCTGCTGATTATCTGAAAACAAAGACAAACAAGTAAGCTGGAGTTTAGCAATCTCCATTTGAGATATTCTGTTTAAATGAACGTGTCTGTGTTCCTTCATGAGCAGCTTGCGCTGTTTACTGTGACTAAATCTGTGATCAAACCTTCTCAGTGATGAAATATAATAAATCCAAACATGGATCTGTTAGCTGAATAAATGCACTTACATAACCTCTTAGTGATCATGCAAAGTGTTGTATGCTGTTGTTTTAATAGAAAAAAATACATTTAATTTGAAATTATTGGAATTAATATTAAGAATTTCACTGTTCAGTTCTGTCTGTGAAAACATGCCATTGTTGACCAAAAAAACCTGGGAAAAAATTAAATTAGAAAAAAAGACTAAATTAGACTACGACTACATAAATAAATAGCTGACAAAAATAACACTAGCGACAAAAGGTCATCTTTTCATATGATTGTGTGGGTGTTTTTATGTACATTTTTGGCCCTGTGGACTTTGTAAAATATATAATTTGTCTAACAGTTGTATACAGTGTATAAACATACAAGTCCAACAGTGTACACATTATATGAGAAATCGGTCATTTGTGTCATGTAGATCTACTATGCCAAACTTAACTGAGACAGTTGTGTGTTTGTTTGTGTATTCACACATTGATAGTTTCATGTAAACTGCACGGTTCCTCAGTTTGTTTCAATGTTTAAATAGTTTCAATATGGAGGCCTATAAAGTGCAGCTTGTTTACTTCCTTGATTGTAATAGGTTTTATGAGCATTAGCTGTGATATTTTCTCTATCAACAGTAATTAAGCTAACAAAGCCGTACTTCTTAATGGAGTGTGGTTATGTGTGTGTGTGTGTGTGTGTGGTGTGTGTGTGTGTGTGTGTGTGTGTGTGTGTGTGTGTGGTGGTGGTGTGCGTGCGTGCGTGCGTGCGTGCGTGCGTGCGTGCGTGCGTGCGTGCGTGCGCGTGCGTGCGTGCGTGCGTGCGTGCTGGTTAGTGAGAAAAATCCACAATAAATCCTACTTATAGCAAATAATCCATATATATAATAATCAAACAAAAAAGTATGTATACAATTTTAAACATAAAAACATTCTCAATTTTTAAATTATATTTTATTATATTATATTATATATATATATATTAAAATTGAATGAAAAGTAATAAATAATTTTATAAATATATCATCACTCAAACAATTGTGTGTGTATATATATATATATATATATATATATATATATATTATATATTTATATTAACACAACATAATATAACATAGTACATAATAATAGAATTACTAGATTTGAGCATTTTCTTAAGAAAATACAAATAGTCTTATGGGTTATTGTGGGTAATTTTCCGGGCATTCCAATGCAGTTGCTAAAGTGTTCTGAGATCTTTTAGGCACATTGCTATGCAGTTGTTAATGTTGATTCGAGTGTTTGCCTGGTGTTCTATTGGTTGCTAGATAGTCTATTTTCCTTTCCCTGGATATAACCCCGGTCTTTCCTCCAATGGAAGGGAATGAGTTTTTTGGGGCCTGTATTATTGTTTTAAAACATTAATAAAGTAAAATCACACCTCGCCTGTGACCAACCTGTTTTTATATACTTGAAACAAGTCAAAAGTTGTATCTTTCTTGTTTTGATATGAAACGGCTTACCTGTGTATATGAATCTTCCTGGTGTGCCTTTGCAAAACTGTTTGGACTTATAGGAGAGCGTGACCTCTACCACCCCAGGGATGTGACGAGGAGGGGTCTGAACTCTGATGGCATGAGGTGTGATGAGCTGTGAGGAGAAAATCAGAGAGAGGATGTTAGAACCAAGGAGGTCTATGATACCTAGAGAAAGCTATCCATTAGCATTCCCGTTCCCCTCAATGGCAGTTCCCGGCTGCCACAGGAAGTGTGAGAATTGAAATCGGCCATCTTTGCTCGTGGGCACTCAGTTATGCAGCCAGGTTGTTTTGAGCCAATCATCAGAGCTGTAAATGCCATGTGACTCACTCGACTAACGGCTCTGAAGCTGGAGAAAAATGATGGTGTGCCAACAAACACAGTCCCAAATCCTTCATTAGTGACTATCCTGACATGTGACTTGAACGGCAACAGGCATTTGAGAGGAACCGACTCCATAGATCCACTAAAATCCACTAGCTGATGAAGAAATAAAAAGTCTCTAAAGAGTGAATTTCGTTGTAGGAAAGCTCTGGCAGCATTTGTTTGCAGATGCTAGTTGTGTTTTGTGTGTTCATTTGCCCTGGCTGATTATGTTCTTTGATCCAGTTCTGATCAGTAAACAATCTGACTGCGTGTGTGCCATGTGTGTGTTTGTATGTGTGTCTAATCAGTATCAGGCTGTTTATGGTGGGTGCTGAAGGGATGGCGTAAATGAAGGCTGGCAGAGGACAGGTGGAGCTCCTCAGAGACGTAATTAACAGCACACTGTCTTTCAGCATCTCAGTCTATATGCATGTGGTTCATTTGAGCTGTTGTCTAAAACATCTTCCTCTTTGAAAATGTGTCTCTCCCAGTCGGTTTCAAACCAGTAAACAAGGGAACTTCCTAGCCTGACAGCATTTATGGCATTCGACGCATTCCGGATGCAAAGGCTGAAGCCAGCTAAATTATGCTGACTTCTAAGATATCTAGTGTTCATCTAAATGTAAAATAACACTGGATAGTTTTTATTGTAAAAATTAAATACAGATTAATGCTTACAATTAAAGTTACAAAAGTTATTCAATCAAGAGCAGCGGCTGTTTTTCTCCTTGTTTTTGTTCTTTGATTAACATGACAGACAGCAGCAGGTTTATTAGGCTGCTGTCACTTTAAGAGCTTAAGCACGGATCCAATATAAAGTGCCGAAGTTATGACGTCACTTTGTAGGACAACTCGGAAGATCTACAGACCTTATTTCAGGCGATTTAGCAAAAACCCATTCAAAAAACCCATAGACTTTAGGGCGAGGGAACAGGAGTGCTAAAATGCTAACTCACTTCCGCGTTTTGGCCTACAAAGTGACGTCATAACTTCGGCACTCTATACTGTAACACACCATGCGATTTCTCTAAATTATTTACGTTCCAAACCAGAATAATCAGCAAGATGGGCATTTTGACATCATTTTGTATGTTTTTGACTGTTTAAGCATAATAAATAGTGCTGGACAACGATTAATCGCGATTAGTCGCATCCAAAATAAAAGTTTGTGTTTACATAATATATGTGTGTGTACTGTGTATAATTATTTTTTATATATATATATATATATTATATATATATATATATATATAAATACACACATATACACACATTATTTATATATAAAAAATTATTATACACTACACACACATATGTTATGTAAACACAAACTTTTATTTTGGATGCGATTAATCGCGATTAATTGTTGCCCAGTAATAAGCCAAAAAAAGAAGCAAAATTTTCACTCTCAAGGCAGCTTTCGAGTGTGAAGTTTTTGGTGTGAGCGTGAAACCTGCCGGAATGACTAAAATGATGTGCAATATAAGCACTATTCAACCAGAGCGCTGTGTGTCGGAGAGAAGAGAGAGCGAGAACGCGCAGCTGGTATCGGTGTATCGATAGTGCAGAAAAGGAGTATTGGAACCGTTTCAGATATTTCTGTATCAATACCGAAATATCTATATTTCTGACAACACTAAAGATAGCTAATTTCTCCCAAATTCTAGCCAAGACAATCCCAGAATGCACAGTGAAAAAAAAAGGCACAAGGAGTCAAGAGAACTGTTGATGGATACTCGTATGCTATTATGAATTCTATTTAAGGGCTATGACAGAAATAGTAAGAGTAGCATGCTAGTGTGCTATTCCGAAATCAACTATTGACTACAAGTGTAATCCATTCATTACTGACGTTAAAAGATCAAATTAATAAAAAAATATATTAGTTTACCCAGTATTTGTGTGTTTTTATTCCTATTGGAGTATCATGTTAGCTTAGCGACATGCTAATGTCAAACTGCTCTGCAATCAACTGTGAGTAAATTGCCTCTGAGTTACTGCCTTTGTAGAGTCGAAAAGAATGAAAGAAAAAGATCTTTCTTGGACCCTCCTCTGCTCTTATTCTCTTCCTCCCTCGTTAGATGCTATCTGTGGTAATCAGATCCCCACTGGCACTGCAGCTGAAGGGAACTACGTGGCTCTTGATGGGCCCCCCGTGTATGGGGGTCATTGGGTCAGGAGGTAAAGGTCACAAGGTTACGAGGTCCACAGGAACCGCTATAGGGAGATTTCAGCACAGTGTATTTAATCGTTACCAGATGTAGTTCATCATAACCACACACACACACCCACACCACCCCACACCACACACCACACACACACCACACACACACACACACACACACACACACACACACACACACACACACACCACACACACACACACACACACACACACACACACCACACACACACACACTCGTTAGCTTGTTTCTCTGGAAGCTAATAGCACTTAGCATCAACAGATCAAAGAGGTTTGTTGAGTATGGGAAAATTGTATCAGGGTTGGTGCTGTGATGAACACTCAGTAGTGCTCATGAAGAGGGGCTGTCTGAAGAGAGAAGTACTCTAAAACACTCAAGATCAATGTGTTTGTGTATGTGATTCACCACCACCACCGATTTGAGCATCTTTAAACCTGTTGTTATTGAGCATTTAGCCAGTGTTACACAAGCTGCTCAATTCCTTGTACAAAGATATGTCAAAACAGTTGAGTAGCTATTAAAAGTATTACATTTCTTAATCACTTAAGCACAGTAACTTAATCACCTGCATAATGCCAGCCTAGTAACGCTAATGTATTCTGATAGAATGGGTGAAAGGTGATGGCTTTAAATAAGCTATTTAAATAACAATACAGGAGGGCTTTTGTTCAGCTAAACTAAATCTAGTCTATTTGAACTTGACTAATCAATTGAGAAAACTCAAAATTCAACTCAAAAGTCAAAATAGACATACCAAGTAATACTTATTAGGTAAAAAACTAATTTCTGACTTACAAGCTAAATATTATCTCACAATTAATAATTTGTATCTAATAATTATTACTTGGTATGTCTATTTTGTAATTTCCATCAAGACGTGCGTCAATTTGTGGTTAAGATCTTGTATTGACAATGCAATAGTCAAGCACTCTGTTAAGTCTTTTTCAGCACATCCCAAAGACTTTCAATGAATTTATGGTCTGAACTCAGAGGTGCCGATTCATGTGTGAAAATTATTCTTCATGCTCCTCCCAACCATTCTATCGCAGTTTGAACCTTGATGAATCTTGACATTGTCACGCTGGTATATGGCCATGCTTGTTTAAGAAATGAAAAGCCACAAACTCCATCAATTAGGGTCAGAAGAACTGTTGCCAAACATATAACATGCTAGAAACATAATAATCACTGCAATAGTGATCCAATCATAGAGTCGTAAGCATTTGCCTATTTAAATCCAACTTTTTTTGTGGCTGGGAAGTGTATATTTGGGCCCCAAAACTAATCCCAACCTTAATAAATTCTTGAGTTATGATATACATGCCATTAAGCAATTCAATAAAATCAACAATGTAATTTTAATGTATGTAAGCCTTCTCCTTGGATCACAAGGAGAAAAAGACTCTCAATTTCTGTTTCATGCTGACTTTAAGTATATAGATGCTGTCAATATGTTTCTGTATATGTCAATAAGTATGTTTCAGTATCAATGCAAACATGCAAATATGACTAGAACCACGCTTTATGAACAAACACCTATGATTATAATGAGATTGTAGAAAATCCAAAGTTCTGCTGCACAGATAGGAATGACTTGTAAGCTTACCTCACTCCAGACCAACATGGTGCCGAAGATGACCTGCAGTCCATCAAAGAAGTTGTCTCCAATGATGATGACAGTAGCACCTCCTGTTGTCCAGCCTTCACTGGGACTGATGGCTTTGATACAAGGTGCAGCTGCGTCCAGAAACACCACCGGACCAATTTGGAGGAAGGAGAAAAATAAGAAAACAACTTTGATCAAATTTTGTGCTTAGTAGTGACCCAGCACTAGCATAAATTGTCCATGATTAGAAGTTTAATTGAAAACTTCTTCACATTTAGGATCAACATTAGTGTGGCGGTTGCAGATTTTTGGTGTCATTTGAATGTAGTTTATTTCCTGGGCTCTGAAGGAAGTCTTGACACCTCTCAGTCTCTTACTTCAAGGCCAGTGCAGGAAACCAAAAACACACAAATGTCACAGAGAAAACTCACACAGCTGGATCCAACTAAGAGTCCCATACCACACGCTCTGGAAAAGTGTCGGTGGTTTTCACAGCTCTCATAGCACACATTAGGCATAAAAACAAAGGATCACTTACATGGAGTTTCCACCCAACACTACGCCTGAACTGCATAGCCATACTTTGAGGGCATAGCAAGGAAATGCTTCAGTTGTAGCAGAACAGTGAGACAATGCCTCAAATTATGGGCCAGACTGCCAAAAGATTTACTCTTTTAGCTAGAAGGATGCAGTGTCAAATACGTACTACAATTCATTTGTTACAAGGCCATATTTCATGGCTGACGATAGAGTCATGTAAAATATTTATGCAGAGATTTAGCACAGTTTTCTGAGAATGGTTTTTGGGTTTCTTAAACTATTTATGTTGCACTTTCTATGTCCCAGGGGTTGATTTTTTTTTTTTATTTAAAACAGATTCCATTTTTTTATCATGCCTTTATGTTTTTTGCTGCTGTTGTTGTTGTTATTTTGGCTACTTAATGCCTTTTTATGTATATTTGTATGTATATACAATTACTTGTTTAACTCTTTTTCCAGAACCCGTCCTTTAATCTTTATCTTTAAGTATAAAATTCGATCAGAAACATTTTATATATTATAATATTTTAAACAAAGAGTTAAAAAAGCATTAGCATGTAATAAAAAAATCATTTTGATCAATTGTCCTATAGTTCAAGGTAAATTTCACTCATTTTTACTGTGCGTCATTTCAAATCAAGCTTTAAACGTTCATTTCCAAGTCAAGCTTTAATTAAGGACACATAAAAGGCCTCTGCTAGACAAAAGAGTTGGTCATTTTAGTAAAATAAATATGTGTAAAATGAAAATGTGGTAGAAATATTAAAGGCAGGGTAGGTGAAATTGTTCCAGATTTTTTTTTTCTCTTTTTTGGGTTATGTTAGTTGAAAGTCTCTTCACATCCTGATAGCAATCACTAAGTTAAGCGTAATGTATATATATATATCATCTGTTGAAGGCGTAGGACCATAAAATGTTTGTCCAATCATTGAATTCAGTCCGAATGCAATGATACGATGTCCTACCTGCCTTTCAATGTGTATTTCCACCAATGCCACCTTCTACTGCGTTCACGCAATAACTACTGTAATTTGGAAGAGATGGAAACCTGTGACATTATACTCAGAGCGGTTTGTGACTCGAATGTATGTGTTTCAATTGCAACACTATCAACAGCAAAATGAATCTGCAGCAGTCAGGTAGTACAGGTCAGCGGTCTTTAAGTTGTTTTTTTTTATTATTGTAATGTTATGCAATTTGAGACATGAGATGGTTTAAGATCGTCTCTCGTCTTGTGACGCTTTGCAAACTCTGTGTGCGTTCATGCGTTTTGAAGAAGGCGTGGCTTTGGAGAGGCTCTGAAGGGAGGGTGGGATCTCATGCTTGCAAAACTAACTCGCTATAGCTAGCCACTCTGAAAATTACCTACCATACCTTTAATGACATTTCACAAAAAAGGACAAAAATAACAATTCTTCTGTGTTGCATTGTAAGAGGATAAATTAAATAAAGTAGTGAGAGAGTAAAGAAAGTGTGCCCACGGAAACTAATTTTCGTAAACTAGTGAAACAAGTGAGAATGTCAGATCTTGAAAAAGATTCTAAATTGTTTTTTGGTTAAAAAGACAACTAAACAAAATGACAAAATTTTGACGCAACAAACTACATTTAATACCTACTTAAATCAATTCGTCAAGTGTCCTAAAAGTTGATTTTAACATTAATGTGTGTTTGTACGTTCTCCGTGTATATAAGGTGACCTTAGGCCTCCTGCAGTAGAAGACACGTGTTTTTGTCACCGGGCGTCGAGGTACAGCAGCTCGTTTAGCGTGTTCTGTTTGTTGCTCTCCGCGGCGGCTGAGGATCAGGGGCTGAGTGAGAAAGGGACCACCAGGAGAAAGGTCAGTTTGCTTATTAGAGCTGTCTGCTCCCCTCCGAGACGCGGAGTCTCGTGCTAGCAGGGGGCAAAGAAAGCAATTTAGCCAGCCGGCGTTTACCTGCATTTAGCTCCCAAATGCCAAAGCGTCACTCACAGTAATGAGAAATAAAGAGAGGACGAGTTGTGATGGGCCAGCACGACTGTTAGATCCACACGCTGTGAGATGCAAGTGGGGTAAGATATATTGTATCCTTGCTAGGCTAAGCTCAGCTGTCTCGCTAAGGGCTGCTGATGACGCATGGGAAAACTGGTGGAATCATTAAAAGACTGAAGTTACAGTAGGCTAATATAAACAGTCAAGTGGCGTGAGAAACATGTCAAGCATGTTGCCCAATGATAGTATTCTTGAGGTCCAACAAAACAAGCACAAACGGTGTTTCATCATGTCTAAAACGGTAAAAATTTAGGTACTGTAATACTTTAATTTGATGATCAACTTATTGTACTAATCTGAACCATAACCTAACAGTCTGCTAATACTCTAATGACTGGTAGTTGACATGTAGTTGCAAAGTTACATAGTTAGCAGAATGTCTAAAGTGAACCATCGGTTTCACCAAAATAAATGTAATTATTCAGTTAATCAGTTACTTTTTTCTGAAGTACTTTTACAGGAAAATGTGTAGAATTTCTGCAATTATTATACTCTGATTAGCCTAAATATTAATAAGTGATGCGTGGAACTTATTTGTAAAATTTAAGGGTGTTCAAATTCTTGGAAAAATTTCCATATATGACCATTTATTTAGCAGTTTCCATGATATTTTATGGATATGATCATGGATATCATTATTATAATTAACTATAATAATATCAATAGTGTCTTTAAAATTAGCTATTACCGGTATTATTATTTGTCAAAGTATATATTTTGTATCACCCATTTTGTATCTGTTAAAGTAATAAACATTAGTATTTTGAAAATAATTCATTGAGTAAAGTTCTTTTGAATCTTTTTAAAAACATCTGGACTCTTAAATACAATGGACATTTTTGAAAAAATCAATCATTTGTTTATTAAATTCCAAAATGCTATCATATTTAAAAGCTCAAAGGCAAAAAGCTTAATCTGTGGCCAATATTTATATTTCTCCCTTTTGTAATTTGAAAAACATCCCTAAATCCAAATCACAAGCAGCTTTAGATTACTGAAAAGAACAACTTCTCGTGTTCTGTAAACACATGTTAATCTTCTCTTTTTACATGTCATGATTATGTCAGATGCTAAAAAGGAAAAAAATCCAGACCTGGAGGGTGAAATGAGACACATGCGCACACACTTTGGCGTTTGGTGGGGTGGTAAAGTAGGGAAGATGAGGTGCAATCTGTGGCGGTAATCTTGGCGTGAGTGGAGGTTTTTGGCGGAGGCTGAAATGGTAGCTGGATTAAGCAGATGGAGACGCATGAATCCATCTGATAGGATTAAACTTTCTGTGGCTTTCTCTATGCCATCTGCTCACCATGCTGCTCCGACACATACACACACACACACACACACATTTAATTTGCAATGTGAAAAGTCTCGCACACAAAACACAAAAGCAAGAGACAGAGGTACGAACACAGGGCAACACACATTTGAGTAATTACACTTTGATAGACACAATACAGCACCAAAACACAACAAAAGTTACAATTAAGCAGGTAAATACTCTGCAATTTTATGCAGTACATGTCCTTTCGTGTCTTAATATGTTGGATGAAATACTCAACTCACAATTTTACATTGTAAAATTACAATAAAACATTTACGATAATTGGGGAGTGGGGGGGTCAAGATCATTCAAGAAAGTGTTTGTTATCATAATTGGTAATCAGTTTAAGGGTTTGTTGTCAAATTAACTTTCAATCCTGTTAGTCTTAATTAAGCAAAATCCCTTTAAATAACAAAAATTGGTTCCTTAAGACATCAAGAGGTGACTTTTTGTAGTTCCCATCACTATAAGAATTCATGCTGTTTGATAAAACTACAAAAAAAAAGTTCATTCAAGGTGACATCGTCATGTGACGATATTTATTTCACAGGCACTGCATACCAGGAATGACCTTATTAACAACCTGAATGATTAATAATATTATTAATATTCATTACAGTAATAATGATAAACAATAGTTCCTGTAGCTCAACGTGTGGAGCTTGGCTATAAAAGGTGGTGTACAGTTCAATACATTTAAAAGGAAATAAAAAAAATCCAATTTGATTAAAAACTAAAAACTAAAACCTGTATGGACAAACACAGAAACAAAACAGTGAATATAAAATCACTGCCCACATAAGGTGTGTAGCACACACATTCACATTAGTGCAGACCATGGACAGATTGCATCCCCTTTCCGTGTCCCTAGGGTTTGCGCTTGGTGCTCTGGGACAGAGAGACTGTCTTCCGCTGGGATGCATTCAGCTGAGCCATTTTTCCTGCTTTCCCTTTCTTATAAACTCATTTAATGCTGTAGGCTGGAGTATTTGGGGTCACACACCAACCTACAGCTCCAGGAGATAAATACATCCAGCCAGTTGTTGTCGAAGTTGCCCCCATTGAGTTCATTCTCACTGCTGTTGTCTTAATGAAACATTCCTGGGCCCATTAGAATCTCAACCATGATAACCACAATTAACATCATCCCTTCTCTCGTAATCCAATCTGCACCACCTTTATACATAATATACCACTGAATCTAATAGAAGCACATGCAGTAGAGAAAAAAAAATTGCTGCCACAATTGGCTGTGAGATTCTTTTTAGCCATTTCATGACCCGCCAAACAGACAAGAAACCTTTACAAGCACCACTAATTAAAGTTGCAAATTTAAACTGATGTCCTGAGCATATCTGAAATGCAACAAACTGAAACCCTAACCAAAATAATAATACAAAAACAGAGGCCTACTGTCAGTACAATCTGTAAATCTGTACTTTCTGTCTTTCATCCAAATGCAAACAGACCTCCT
This sequence comes from Chrosomus eos, assembly GCA_036326025.1. Classification (NCBI taxonomy): domain Eukaryota; kingdom Metazoa; phylum Chordata; class Actinopteri; order Cypriniformes; family Leuciscidae; genus Chrosomus; species Chrosomus eos. Next base: position 27,114,176 of record CM070834.1, read on the forward strand.
GATAGCGCTTGAAGCCGCCAGCACGCGGCCACAGACCCCAAGAGACCATCACAGCTTATCACACCATATTCATCCACGACCGTAAATCACCACATCATATGTTCTGTTCTTCCATCCAGATCCAACAAATTTCCCTGGACATCTAAATCCTTGACAGGCTAAATGGGACACTGATTGGATTGGTCGGGCGTCTAGATAAATACTTCAAGCATCTCTGTAAAGCACGTCAACGTGGGCTCGGACTTGCACAGATGGGCTCTGGGAATGCTGACGCTAATGCTAAAGCTAAACTCCACCAAGAGACTCCACAGCCTTATGATAAAACAAACAGATAATCCAAGACAAAGACCTCTTTGAGGGGAAGACTGCTTTCTGCTTTTTGAGCTTTGTATTTTCAAGAGAATGAGTAAGAAATGACATTTCTGAGACAATTTTCAACATACATTATTTAAGCAAACTGTTAGTCATCAGTAATCCATTGTGATGGGCGTGGAGTCAAAAGTGGGATTCTCCGCTGCATTACGTCAGCAGGATATCAAGGGGAATGTAAATTGACAATGAATATGCAAAGTGCCTCAATAACAACAGAAATTGCCACATCTGCCAACAGGAAGTAGCCAAGGACAAAATAAGCATCTGAGTGATGAACCAAACATGAGCAATGATCATCAGAAATGTATTAATTTGTATTTTGCAGCCATTTGTATTGGTATCTGAAACCATTATGGACAATTTCGAGAGTACTTATTCTGTCTCATAACACAATAATGAGTGTAACACTGATAAACACTCAACAGCAGTGTCCAAATTCCCTCACTCGCTTTCATTCACTCATTCAGTGGACTATATTAGAGGCGTAATGTAGGGAACAATGAACGAGAGGGCGATTTCAGATGTAGTGTGTGCTAAAGCTAAACTTCTATAGGCTCTTAGCTTAAAGTAGTTTGTAAAAAATCCTCTAAGATGAAGAAATGCTGATTATAAATAAAAAAAATACGGAAAAGTAAATTGTTCAAGATCAGGAATTTATCCAGTATTCATGTGTTTGTAGTTTGTAATTTGTTTGCTGTTAGCTTAGCAACACACATTATTGGAATAAGTCTATTGGAGTTGGGTCTATAGACCAATTTCCTGCCGACGTCACAGTTACGTCACGGCGCTAGCTCGAGGCAAAACGAAGGGAAAACTGCAGGCGGCCAATACAAACCAGCACAGATTCGGCTACATAATAAGGAGCTTAAAATGTTATTATTTTTATTAAATGTCATCTTGTTGTGTTGTTGGGTGCTAGAATCAATGGAAAATTAATATGCTGTATCTAGAATTTTTATTTCTAGAAAATATTCACATCATTAAAATTGCACCGTACTGTCACTGTTTACATTGTCGTCTTGGCGCTGCCGGCAGAACTGCTAATCGTACTCACACATGACCATTCAGCACATAGTTATATGCGTCTAAAGATTTATATGCCCTCAGTTTCTCTTTACACTCGGTTTCTCTATAAGGTAGGTGTAGAAGTCAGGCCACTCGACCGAGGTAACGTTAATCCTGTCAGATCGTCCATTGAGTGAGCGTGTAACGGCTACGGGTCGTTCAATTTGGTTCCGTCCGTTAAAATTAACTTTTGCAAATAACAACCGCGGTCCTGGACAGTGACTGACCTTGCACATTAAGATAAAATTGGATTTTCTCCAGTCATTTTTAAAAAACAAGCTAACAAAACTTGCATACTAACGTTAGGGAAGCGGCCAGAGGGATCGTTCTGCCACCACCTAAGCTCCGCCCACAGAAATACGTCACCCTGTTTACCAACTGAAAATTGGTCTATACACATACGAAACGGTTAACATTTGTTAGTATGTACCATGGTAATGTACATTACTTAGAAGTACCTTGGATTATCTACCATACTTAAAAAGCTGTGCATTTGGATTTAATGCATCTGGCTTTATGCATAAATCTTATCCTCTGTATTCAATTAAACACCACCATAGTCATTTCTGCAGACAGAGGGATGGGTTAAAGGAATGAGGGAGGGCACAGGTTAGTGCTTTAATTAATCTCTGCTTCATCTTTTACTCTCTCCGCACCACTGGAGAAGTGACTTAAAAGGCCAAAGCTCACAGACGACTCCGACAGCGAAGCGTTATCTCTCACCAACTCATTCACACATACTGGATGGAGTTTTGTATCAACACGCTATTAATAAAATGTAGTCGTGTGTGTGTGGATTGCAGAGACTTACTGCATATTTCAACACAGTATAATAAAGTCTGAATATACATCTGTCAGGGTCCCTGTTCACACACAAGCCAACCTCATCTTACTCTCTTTGACACTATTTCTTAATTTCGTCCTGTTACAAACCAATTGGGATGGACTAAAGAGGCAGAACGGACTCAGAATTAATTGAATTGAACTGATTAATTTAAATAAATAAGAATATACTGCCACACTTTATTTTAAGGTGTCCGTGTTACAGTGTAACTGTTCATTTAAGTACTGTGTAGTACTAATTAACTACATGCACTTACTATAGGGTTAGGATTGGTTTAGGGTTAGTTGCATGTAATTATGCATTATTATTTATAGTTATTACTACAGTAACTAATGTAATGTAACAGGAACACTGTAAAATAAAGTGTTACCGAGTATACAGTGTTAAATCCGCAGTAACTCACCATGCTCTAGATAGGATTGCGTTCCCTCTGACGGGTCCAGTCGCCGAGCTCTTCTGCCATGCTTGGAGTTGTTGTGCACAAACATGTTGTCGGAAACAGCCAGAACGTGTCCTTCTACGCTCACTGTTGTTGACACAACCACCTGTAAAGGAAGGGCACAGGGCTTAAATGCACTAAAAAATTTATAAGTTGTAAAGAGTATGTTTTACAAGAAAATACTTCAGTCGTTCATTTCACATTTAATTCAATCTGTAACATGCGGTTTCTTTGCAATTAGTGTTAGTATTACAATTAGTAATTGTGCTGCTTGCCTATTATTATTCATCAAAAAGTGGGCCAAAAAATCCCACAGACTTAAGACCATTGCACACTGTGTCCGAAATTCGCATCCGAAATTTTCAAACATTCAAAAATAAATACGACCTCACGTTAAGTCCATCACGCTTGCACACTGCCTCCGAAACTTTAGTGTTTTTTGCATCCGTAGCAAGCAGTTTGAATGGTGTTTGAATGACGTTTTGACAATTCAGAGCCACCGAATCACGAATACGAAAAAACGCATACGAAAATTCCGGACTCAGTGTTCAATGGCCTTTACATTGACGGAATGTTTGTAAATTTTAATCTCAATTGCCACTTTCACACACAAACGCAGGGCCTAAAGGCCCGTTCACAACAAGAACGACAACTATAAAAAAACTATAAAGATTAACTATAAACTATATTAGCATCCACTGGCTTGATAAAATCGTTCTGAAAGTGATTCCAAAGATATCGTTTCTCTGTTCTCTGTATTCTTTAATATTGAGAACGATTTTTAACAAATTTTCCGTTATCTTTATAGTTATCGTCCTTGATGTGAACGAGCCTTTAGGAACCCATTCTCTCTCACTCATTTGACTTATCAAGCAGACAATAAGTAATGACCTAAAATCTTTTTAGGCAAACTCTAGCAACTAGTTACAGCACCCTAGCAACCATCCCCCATAGACGTCCATTGAAAAATAGATGATGGATATAAATGAATCAGAACATCAGACATGCGAGTTTGCCTCTTTTGATTTGGACAGACGTACAGTCTATTAGTTCAACCCTGCTAAATGTCTAGCCACATCCTAGCAACCATTTAGAGTACCCTAGCAACCGTGTTACATCACAAATAAGCAATATTTCAGAACCAGAACATTATACCGAGTTATGGTTCGGCTTTCTTGCAGTCACACGCATCCAACTACAAGCACCACTCACATTTTCTTCAGGAAATGTACAGTTATTTCTAGTTATTATTCTAGTTATTTTGTGAAATTTACTACCAATTTCTGTCATACATATATTCATACATCATTTTTTCCCAGTGTGCAGTATGCAATTTCTGCACCACTACCGGCATCTCGATTAAAGCACTCGTAGTCTGTAATAATTTCTATGCTGTACACTAATTAACACCGCATACAAACACACCTCTCTGCCTATCCCACAATGACCTGCTCTCTCCGATTGATTGCTGATAGAGGTTGGCTCGGATTAATTCAATTAAAAAGCGGGCAGCACTTGAGCGCCCTGAGACAATGGCAAGAAGGTAATAAGTGTTTGAGGTTGCTGTGATGATTGGCACAAACGGGCCCTCTTAAGCCACAGAGGACCCCTGGTACCCCACATAGAGCCTCTTATTTCAATTGCTGTTGAGCTTTGAGTGGAAATTCTGCCTCTTCAAAAAAGCAAGAACTTGGAAGTCTCTGAGGGATGTGGCTAATCATACACTCTCGTTTTATTTCTCTCTCTCTCTCTCTCTCTTCTCTCTCTCTCTCTCTCTCTCTCTCTTTTCTCTCTCTCTCTCTCTCTCTCTCTCTCTCTCTCTCTCTCTCTCTCTCTCTCTTCTATTTTAATGCTCACAGAGCTTGATGTTTATAGGGATTTGATTCCCTTTTATATCTCGGTTGTTTCTCCTAGAGAGCAATGAGACTGACATTTTCAACTGGTGATTTCTTTATTAATTTTCCTGCTTCTCAAATTTTTCTCCTGAGAAATGTACCATAGTAATCACGTTTCTCCTCTAAAATTTCAGAAGAGATTTCAATATGAGCTTATTTATTTCTCACTTCCAATACTTCATCTGACCAATCCACTTGAGCTACGCAAAACACATTACATTTACGTATCTATATGTATGTCAGTATGTGTCTCATTTGTTTCTATTTTGGAGTTTTAAAAGAAAATGCACAGCACTACATTACATTGTGTGTGATGGAAATCTCTCTCCTGCATTCTTGCATGCTTGCTGTGAAAAAAATATGACTGCGTTCTGTTGCTAATTACACAATCGCTGTGAGTATGCACTCATAGAGTGCTGATGATTCGTTATACAGACAGCTGCCGAGATAATATCTTACATCAACACTGAATACTGATCCTGGACAAGGCTGATATTTTGAAAGCAAAATTTGTAAGCCAGCTCAATAAAACCAGCTGAATAATCACCGCTGGAATAATGATGACAATTACACTGTAAAACATTATTGTTGGTTTAACTTAAAAAAGTAAAGTAACCTGGTTGCCTTAAACTTTTAAGTTCATTGAAATAATTTTATTTAGTTAATACAATTCATCATATAATACGACTCATCACATTGCTTCAACTCATCAAAATAAGTTAAGCAATTTTCAACTTTTATTTATAAGTTATACAAGATTCAACTAATTTCAAGTCAGTTTAATGTAATTTTTTTAAGTTGAAATGACTTCAACATCCAAGTTGATTGAACTTAAAAATTTAAGGCAGCAACTTTTTTTTTACAGTGTTGATACATTTTCAAATCCAGATAAAAAGCAATGAAGCTCAAGAAATCAGTCCTTGCATTTTGTATAATATTGATATTAGAATATATTGCACAAAAACAGAGCTTATAACAATGTTATTCTTTTTACATTCTCATAACACGAAGTGTATAAAAAGTGAATGAATGAGGCAATTTATATATTAGGAAAAACTGAAAAGCGAGTTTAAAAAAAATCAGGAGGAAAAGATTATTCAGTGGGAAATAATGTAGTTAATGGGGTTTATTTAATCCAATAGGCTTTGATTAGGTTGTCTTTGATATTATTGGTCAATATATGTGTTTTCCCCACCCACAAGGCATTGGTTACATCATCAGGAAAAGAAAATTAATTGGTATTGGTAGTATAATGGTAGCTGTTAAAGGAAGAAGTGATGTGGAAAAAGTTAAAGTGGTTGTTGAGAGTTATGGTAAAGTATCGTCAGCAAGAATAAATTGGTCTAAATGTACTGCATTGGAAGTGGGTGGGTGGACTCAAGGAAAACCAGAATTACCAGGTGGACTGTCATGGGTTACAGGGGGTGTTAAATACTTGGGAGTCTATTTGGGTGATGATCAAACTATGATGAAAAATTGGGATGGTGTGATAGGGATGGTTGAAGGAGGACTTAAAAAATGGAGGTGGCTATTGCCACAAATGTCATATAGAGGACGCTCCTTAATTATTAATAATTTGGTAGCAGCGTCATTGTGGCATCGTGTGGCAGTACTTGAGCCACCTGTGGGTCTTCTGTCAAAAATCCAGGCTTTAATGGTTGATTTTTTTTGGAATAAGAAGATGCATTGGGTACCACAATGTGTGTTATATTTAACAAGGGATGATGGTGGACAAGGTCTTCTGCATCTAGAAAGCCGTAAAACAGCGTTTAGATTACAGTTTATTCAAAAATTGTTGTATGGTCAATGTAATGTATGGGAAGCGGGAACACATTTTATTTTGGAAAAAGTAGGAGGTTTGGGGTTAAATAAAAGTGTTTTTTGGATTAACTGTGAAGCAGGAGACATAAAATGCCTTCCCTTATACTATCGAAGTGTTCTAAAAGCATGGTCATTAGTAAGAACTGTAAGGACTATGCCTGTGTCATCTCTTCATTGGCTTCTAGAAGATCCTTTAGTTAAAGGGGCAAGATTGGATGTTGCTGGACAAACAATGCCTGGAATGATGAACATTTTAATAACAGCAAAAATGACCACCTTAAGAAGACTACTGGAGGTCGCTGGTAATGACTTTGATAATGTGAATGCTGTAGCACAAAGCTTGGGACTCCAGTCACGGAGAGTGGTGGTTCGGTTTTTGGACAATGTAAAGAAAACTCTGAATGATGAAGACAAACTTTTAATTGTGGAATTTGACAGTGGACGATCTGTACCAGAAGTAAAGGACGTTTTTCCAAACATGGACATTGCACCAAAGTTTAATGAAGAGGAAAGTTCTCATCAGTTGCTTGGGACTAAAAGATTGAAAAGGTTGGATTTTTGTTCTGTGAATGGAAAAATGTTGTATGAATTATGTGTTAAAATGTTAAACAAGGAAAAATTGAAAGTGCGGGTTGAAACACCGTGGGCTGCTCATTTTGGTGTTGAAAATGATTGTAAACCTGTATGGAGGAATATGTACAAGCCACCATTGACCAAAGCAAATGGGGATTTGCAGTGGAGAATACTGCACGGTATTGTTGCCGTAAATGCGTTTGTTAGCATTATTAATTCAGCAGTTGATAGCAAATGTCCTTTTTGTGATCAAAGGGAAACTATTTTTCATTGTTTTGTACAGTGTGATAGGCTTAAAAACTTGTTTTTGATGCTTAATTTCATGTTTGTGGATTTTAAAGTAATATTTTCAAAGGTTGGTTTTATCTTTGGTTTCATGTTTTGGAAAAAAAAGAGGAAAAAAGGCCAACTTGTTAACTTTGTTATTGGAAAAGCGAAAATGGCTATTTATCTGACAAGAAAGGAAAAGATAGATGGTGAAGTTGGTCGGGATGTAGTACAAGTATTTAAGAGTTTAGTAAGAGTTAGAATTAAATTTGATTTTTTATTCTATAAAACTATGCATAATATAGAGGATTTTGAAAATGTATGGAATTACAAAGAAATGTTGTGCTTTGTTAGAGATGGTGAATTAATTTTTGCTAAATGTCTAGAGTAAAGTGTATGTTTGTTAATTGTTTTTAAATGATTTAGAAAATTAAAGTGTTATAAAAATCAAAAAAAAATCTCTCCTCTCTCTCTCTCTCTCTCTCTCTCTCTCTCTCTCTCTCTCTCTCTCTCTCTCTCTCTCTCTCTCTCTCTCTCTCTCTTTTATTTTAATGCTCACAGAGCTTGATGTTTATAGGGATTTGATTCCCTTTTATATCTCGGTTGTTTCTCCTAGAGAGCAATGAGACTGACATTTTCAACTGGTGATTTCTTTATTAATTTTCCTGCTTCTCAAATTTTTCTCCTGAGAAATGTACCATAGTAATCACGTTTCTCCTCTAAAATTTCAGAAGAGATTTCAATATGAGCTTATTTATTTCTCACTTCCAATACTTCATCTGACCAATCCACTTGAGCTACGCAAAACACATTACATTTACGTATCTATATGTATGTCAGTATGTGTCTCATTTGTTTCTATTTTGGAGTTTTAAAAGAAAATGCACAGCACTACATTACATTGTGTGTGATGGAAATCTCTCTCCTGCATTCTTGCATGCTTGCTGTGAAAAAAATATGACTGCGTTCTGTTGCTAATTACACAATCGCTGTGAGTATGCACTCATAGAGTGCTGATGATTCGTTTATAGACAGAACTATACAGACAGCTGCCGAGATAATATCTTACATCAACACTGAATACTGATCCTGGACAAGGCTGATATTTTGAAAGCAAAATTTGTAAGCCAGCTCAATAAAACCAGCTGAATAATCACCGCTGGAATAATGATGACAATTACACTGTAAAACATTATTGTTGGTTTAACTTAAAAAAGTAAAGTAACCTGGTTGCCTTAAACTTTTAAGTTCATTGAAATAATTTTATTTAGTTAATACAATTCATCATATAATACGACTCATCACATTGCTTCAACTCATCAAAATAAGTTAAGCAATTTTCAACTTTTATTTATAAGTTATACAAGATTCAACTAATTTCAAGTCAGTTTAATGTAATTTTTTTAAGTTGAAATGACTTCAACATCCAAGTTGATTGAACTTAAAAATTTAAGGCAGCAACTTTTTTTTTACAGTGTTGATACATTTTCAAATCCAGATAAAAAGCAATGAAGCTCAAGAAATCAGTCCTTGCATTTTGTATAATATTGATATTAGAATATATTGCACAAAAACAGAGCTTATAACAATGTTATTCTTTTTACATTCTCATAACACGAAGTGTATAAAAAGTGAATGAATGAGGCAATTTATATATTAGGAAAAACTGAAAAGCGAGTTTAAAAAAAATCAGGAGGAAAAGATTATTCAGTGGGAAATAATGTAGTTAATGGGGTTTATTTAATCCAATAGGCTTTGATTAGGTTGTCTTTGATATTATTGGTCAATATATGTGTTTTCCCCACCCACAAGGCATTGGTTACATCATCAGGAAAAGAAAATTAATTTCAGACTTGTCATTAAAAAAAATGTGTGTGTGTGTACTGATGAGCTGTGCACAATAAGACCAGAGATTCTGATTTTGAAAATGAGAGAAAATTAAGAATATTAAGGCAATTTTTGCAGATCCTTGTCGTCTGATGGGTTTAGGAACAGTGTGAAAACCTAATTAACAGGCAGTAGCAAGAGTGTGTGTGAGAGTGCTTGTGAAAGCAGCAAGGGTCACATTCCAATGAACGACTGGAGCTCAAGGTCTTGTGTTTCTTGCAAAGCAGTGATAGGTTATTTACTCAATGTCTCACACTCAAACACACACGCACTGCGTGAGTGACACTGTTGTGCAATTATGCAGAGTGTGTTTACAGGCTCGGAGCCAGATTTATAACACAATCAAATGCTGAAGAGTTTAAAACTACACGCAGACAAAGGAATACAAAATATAATTAAACAAAAAAAATGTAGATGAAAATATTCTAAATTATTTACACTAATCAAAAGATATGCAAAAACACTATAAAACAGAACCAGACCAGATCGGCAAAAACAGCCCTTGAGGTTTGGAAGGATGGGTAGTTGTAAAGTGTGCAGAATTAACAGACTAATGAATGAAAAGGTTAAAAGATAAAGGGTTTACCTGAAAGCGCCGCATGTCCCGTGGATTTCCTGCATTCTTTAGGCAGTTCTGATTGCATTTCAGGAAAAACTTGAGAAAAAACCTGCAAAAAGAACAGAAATTATTGGTTAGCGGTGGACTGAAGGAATCCATTGAATGTTCTGAAATACTAATACAGAATAGAAAAACATTTAAAAGCCATAAATGGCCCAGTTGACCAGTTCTCCAGTTTACCAAAACCTCTGACAGTGAAATTAGGCAGATCCAATTCAATCTCCTGATGCCACAGGGGAACCTTTGTAAGTTCCACAAAGATCCATTGACTCTAGTTCTTAAGAAAACATCTATGTACTGGTGCTTTAAAGATCCCATTGGATAATTTGATGAGTGCAATTTTCTCATATATTGATGTATTTCTTGTTGAAACAGGAACTAGTCATGGGAAAGTCCTTGTCGCTTCTATGAATAGTGTATTTTGTGAACTTTTAGAAGTACAGTAGCATATAGATGACCATAAACTTCACAGATACTGGGTAAAATACCACACAAAAAAAATATTTTGATGAATGATGTGATGTTAATTTTTTTATTTCAAAAGTCTTATTTCAAAATACAATTAATATATTTCATGATGAGTATGTTGTTAATTTCTGAATGTTTTGCGCAAGTAGTTTGACATAATCTTTTATTATTATTTACCAGGATTTTTTGTTTTAATAAAACATTATAAAATGTCATGTGGTGCAAACAACATGCAGAACATGACACAGAAAATGATATCTAAGAGAGGATCCCTGAAGACCCTCATGACCGTGTCAAGGTCAAAAAGTCTCTTAAAATACAGATAATTTGACCTTTTTAGGACAAGATAACGTTAGTTTAGGTTATAAAATGTGGTGCAACTCCTTAAAAACATGGTATTTTTAAATGAGTAATTCATTATATTTGTAAATAAATAAATGAATAAACTTATACAAATATATTTAAAAACATTAATGAATACATTTAAGGTGTAAAGGAAATGTTCTTACTTCTTAATTCATGGTTACACCACATGACAGAAATTTTCAATGCCCAAACATTACCAAAAGGTTATTTCTTAAAAATAAAAAAAAACGTAAGAACCACCAGAGAAGTGTGTGTGTGTGTGTGTGTGTGTGTGTGTGTGTGTGTGTGTGTGTGTGTGTTGTGTGTTTGTGTTTGTGTGTGTGTGTGTGTGTGTGTGTGTGTGTGTGTGTGTGTGTGTGTGTGTGTGTGTGTGTGTGTGTGTGTGTGTGTGTGTGTGTGTGTGTGTGTGAGAGAGAGAGTTTTTACACATCCTAAAAGTTCAGTAGCACAAACACATGCACAGACACACACACACAGCAACAGGCAGTGTGCAGAAATGCACAGAAATGCGGAGCGTCCATCTGTCGCGCTCCTGAAGACAGATCGCCGATTCAAAGACACGCACGCAGACTCCTATCCAAACAGAAAAAAATATGTCTGTCTCTCTCATAATCATGGTAAGCAGAAAGCAGGCACATTCACGGGCACTATCATAAACCCTTCACTCACAGACTGGCTTAGAGCTATAACAGCACAATACCAGCTGCTCTGACTGGCACAGAAACAGTGTGTGTGTCTAACTGGATAATGCCATGGCACACACCCGTCTGTCAGGACCTTTTTGTCCTCGTGTATTTCTCTCTCTTGTCTTTGTTTGCAATTCTGTCTGTCTCCTTTGTCAATATGACACTGAATGTTATATATGAATCAGCTATTCTTTCTTTAACTTGTTCACTCTCTGTTTCAAACGGACCCACGATTGCTCTGTTCCAAAAGCCTCATCGCAACACAAAGGCTGTTTCAAAAGGTTGGTAACTTAATTATACGGCCTCCTAAGATTCCTCATTTTAGCCAAATTCGAAGGCAGAATTGCATTTATCATTCACAGGTAAGGCAATCCCAGAATGCACTGTGAAATATATACTCATAATTCATTCACAGATGTTGGGATGTTTGGCTTTTTAATAACATGTTGTTTGGAACGAAAATACACTTTTAATTGTTTATTTTATTGCAGTTGTATCTGCAGATTTAAATAACAATACATATTCCTTTGTTTTTTCTCATGTCTGAAATTATAATAATTTTGAACCTGGCTTAATCCGAAGTTCAGATTTCTGTTATGATAATGTGTGAAAATGAGTGCATATTCCAGACAATACCACATTCGAAAAGTTATACATAACATGTAAAAAAATTCATGTTATCAATCAACTGGTGAAATATATATATTTTTTCCCTATTCACCTATGCTCATTACATTTATTGAAGTTGCATAGTTGGCATAAACACATTCTAATACTACAATTTAGATCAATGGAAATTGCCAAGGGGAATGCGCAATTTGTGAATTAATTAAAAGGGAAGTTAGTTCTGAGAAAATTTCGAAGATTTGTTTGCAGATGCCACTAAGTTTTCATATGGCATTCTTTCATTAAGTGTTACTGTAGATTTTCGTTTGTGTGTGTATATCCATTTTGATAGCTGCCTTTAAAAGTGTCAGGTTAATATCTAGAGTCTGCTTAATACTTTTGACCTAATGTGGCACGACAAGACCAGCTATAAAGCGAAGAGCACTGAGGTGTGTGTGGATCATCTCATGAACACACACTCACAGTCACCCGACGGTTGTATAATTGAAAGGACCTTGCTGTCGTCTTCAGTTAAGAGCACTCCAATGAAGGCCAATTACTAGAGGAGTTGAGTGTGGAGCCGTACTTACTAACACGAGCTAACAGTGAGACACCTGTGACCTCTCTATAACACTGCAGATCACAATACATCACCACTGATGAATCCAGGACAAAACCGGACGATACACCAAATAAAACAAATGCCCTCAGAGCAGAATGGAGTAAAAAAAAAAAGAGTGGATGCGAATGAAGTTTTTATTCAAGGTCTTTTTCGTATATTAGTGGCCAAACACATCCGCACATTTTGTTGCCTGGATCTATTCAATTATTAAAGAATACATTAAAAATATAATTGACAAATATACATTGACTTGTGTGGTTTTCGTAATTTTTTTTTTTTTTTCAAATTTCTTTTAAAATATCCAATAATTGGTTATGACAAGGCAAGGTTAGCTCAGATTGTAGGCCAAGTGCAGTTGTTGCTATAATGAGGTATTTCTGCCTGATTCTACCTATAAATTCTAACTTTGTTGTTATAACTAAGACAGTCTCATCCCAAGAAGTCATATATTGACGTCTTGGGACGTCTTTTGACCATACGTCAATATCCGCCTTTTTAGGGTACCCTTAAACGTCGGTTATATGGCGATCCTGGGACGTCATACAACTGACGCTTTACCTTTATCGTCAGTTAGGTGACGGGGTAGGTTTAGGGGTAGGTTTAGGTCTGGGGTAGAGTTAGGATCCGATAACGTCATCTAACCGACGTTTAAGGGTACCCTAAAAAGGCGGATATTGACGTATGGTCAAAAGACGTCCCAAGACGTCAATATATGACTTCTTGGGATGAGACTGCGCTGTTATAACTTACTTCAATCAGTTTTATGTAACATAAAATAAGGGAATGCTGTTTTAACTTAATTGATACATTGACCCAACATACAAATGCAGCTGCCATGATCAATAAATCAATAAATGTAAACACGATTTAAACTAAACTCAAACTTTGCTTTTTAAACATAACAGAGCAACGTTAGTAGTTTTGTGAATAATATGCCAATAATTAGGAAAAATTCACAGAGAGGGAGAATATGCTGAAAAGAATCACAATGGCATAATTTAAATACTCACAGCACAGCACTATATTTTAGCGCGTTTAGCGCCTGCTTAAACTAGATTGCAAGTTAGTTGGTGGTGATGGTGAAGAAGCAGGGTTTTGCATTTCCTCAAATTCAGGATATCATGATGAAAGAGGAAGAGGGAGAGGTTTTGAGTGAGGTAATCTAATTTGGTTAGTAAATGCAAAGCAGCGGCCATATTTGCCGTGCCATATTTTTGTATGGTGCGAGCCACACCAAGAGTAAATGAGCCCATGTGAACAGCACAGCAGCATAAATTATTCACGGGCTGAGATGGCAATTATGGCTCTGAGCACAACCAACATTAATATTTTATGAGGGCTAACGCACACTTCCAAGTGAATCAGAAAGAGAGAGAGAGAGAGAGAGAGAGAGAGAGAGAGAGAGAGAGAGAGAGGGGGGGGGGGGGGTCTTCCCTATCCACTTTCTTTGAATTTTTTCAGTCTCTCTCACTTTCTTGGTCTCTATCTCTCTCAGCCTCTCAAACTTCTCTTCAGCATGATTTAAACGATAGCATTAGCTATTGCCCAAATAACTACAAAGAGATTTTGAGTTGTGTTATTAAACATTTATAACACAGTAATATAGTAGTTATAACATGCATTTACTGTAAATATTATTATGCAAATATGTTTCTGAGCATTTACACACACACCATTTGATTTTACAGCACTGGACTACGTACATAAAGGACATGCTAATTGAAATCAAACATGAAAAATATACTTAAACATGACAGATCAATAATTGAGTTGAATACTGTAGAATTGGCTCCTGATGTAGTGGTGAGAATTTAATGCTGACAGCAGCAGTCACATGATACCACTGTGGCAACAGTGTCAACACTATCATGCCAAGAGAAATACTAGGCATATTCTTGTGTGTGTGTTTGTGTAATTAAAAAAGAGTGGTTATGTTTTATTTTAATTTTTTTTGGTTAATGTGAATTCAGAACAGCGTACCCATACGATCCCATATTTGAGCCAAAACAAGTTATGCCACTTGTTTGTTACTAAATGTCATATTTCACACATCATAAAGTAATAGAGAAGTATCCCACTTTTAATGTTAAAGCTTGGTTCACCACAAAATGAACATTTTCATAATTTTCTCTAAACCCATATGACATATATCTCTTAAATCTCATCCTCGCTCACATACAATATAGTTTATCAAGATGTGTTGCAACAAATCTGACGTCATTTACATCCAAATTTTATTGGTTCTCATTTGCCAATGATGTCAAACCTGGTGAAATACATTTTGACCAACCATATTTTAATGTATGCTTTTTGGGGTGACCGCCACTGTATGCTTTCGATGAGATAAAGCAGAGTAAACATTTCTCGTAATGTTTCCTCATGTATTTCACAGAAGAAAGAAAGTCAAATGGGTTTAGAATGATTTCATTTTGGGATGAACTATTCCTTTAAATGCCAGTTCTCTGAGTCAGAAAGGGTGCGACACAATTACCACATGTGATGTCACTCAAACGATGATGTCATGCCAGGATTAAATCACTGCTATGGATTGACTCACTGCTGCTAACTTGTGCTATTATGTTTTTAGATTAAATTTCTCTCTCTCAGTTTCAAATATGCATAAAAACAACACCGATCCCATAAACTACAGAAGGAGAAAATCACGCGGGAGCATCATTTTACACAAGCAACTCTGAATATGCAGGACTGGTAATTGCTCACCCCAGTGTGGGGAACAGAGAACTGTCAATCAAACCGAGAGGTCCCTGGAGATATGGAAATCAAGTTGATGACTGGTTCACCTGGATCATATTCATGCTTAAATTCTGTGTTGTAGACACAGTTATTCTATAACAAGGCATCTTGTTGGACTGCAAAGTTCAACCCTTTTCTTTGGAGCTAATATAACTGCTTGAACTAAACATAAAGTAGATTAAGAATTAATATGTTGGTTTGCCAAACGTGGATATATTATTTTAATTACAGTACTTCATGAATTACATTACCTTTTATTTAACCAATAAAATATACAAATAAAGTTCAGAAATATACAAATATTAAATAAATACTATAAATCGTATAGTAACAAATGACACTTTAAATGATACAAATATAGCATTGGTACTCACTACCATCCAGCTTATTTTGCAACGCAGTAGTAAGCTATTTTCTGTGAACTTCCGAATCATTAGCAACTATAGGTAAATAACTAAGAATAAACACAAAGTTCACTAAACTGTAAAACTGTATACATTAAAATAATATCATAAGAAACACCATTTTGCAATATCAAGCAGCAAAACGAGCTGGTTTAAAAATAATTAAAGCGGATGACACCGGAAGCCTCATTTACAAATGCAAACTATTATAGAGACTGGTAGTGTTCCTTAAAGTTCTGCTTTTGACATCCTTATTACAGGCAGCATTTTGTATTGACTGAAAAGGAAATTGACTCTTCAGTCAAAAGCACACACACTCCATACTTTCACCTGGCAAGAAAGATGACCTGACCTCTGGAAACCTCTTTGACAGAGTCCCCAACAAACCAACCCAATGATAGAAACAGAGAAAAGAGACAGCAAAAATAGTCTGAGAGAGAAAGGAAAAGAGTGAGACAGGTCTCTTTTAGTGTCTATTGTAAAAGGCTGAAGGCAAACAACTCAATAATTCATGAGAGCAAGATTGATTTTGGGGGCTTGCTCGGGGTTCGTTGGGGGGGCTGGTGTGGTGGTCTAGCTGGGAAATCATTAGCCCAGCTAACACACACGCACACACACACTCTCAGAGAGGCAGGGCTGATTAACGGTTAGCAGGGCTGGGAGGGTCCCGTACCTTGGGGGCTGGCAGATTTACTACTTTTGTTTTCTTGCACACAAACACTGGCTTTATACTCCTCTTCTTTGTCTGTTTGTCTTCTCTGGGAGGTGAATTGAGTGGTGGGTTAGACCAGGGCAAGAGACGAGGGAAAACAGAATGAAGCGAACAGAGAGTGAGAGAGTTTGTTCGGCTAATGGTTGTGTTGATTTTTGTTCTGTCTTCTTGTCTCATGTTCCAGTCTTTCATTTGGAATCTATTTAGCCTCTTATTTTGAAAGTCTCTGGTTTCCTTTCTTTTGCTTTCCCTTTCCCTTGTGATCTCATTAGCATTTTTGTACATACAGCCCTCTTGTCTACTTTTCTGTCTTTAAGTCATATGAAAATGACTGTATTTATGAGCTTTCTTTCTGGTGTTGATACATTTCCTGTTGAAACAGGAAGTCGGGCAGGGACATATTTAAATTTAGGACATTTAAAGCCAAAATGTAGCCAACAGGCTTCATTTTAGGTCCTGGCCATGAGTCATCATGGAATTAGTGGGAGGGGTATTCTCATGCAAGCAAGCATTTGATTGGACCAGAAAATAGGACACACCCACAAGTTCAACATGAGTCTTCAATATAATTGAATTATAAAATGTTGTTTATTTTGTCAATGTTTAGGAATAAAACTCACATGGGATCTTTAAACAATCATGATCTATCAGCAAACGGATGTTGATAATAAGAAGTTTAAGTAATGTTTAGTTTATAGGCATTTTGTTAACTGTGAATGCTTCTCGTTGCCTAGATGGAAAAACTGCATTTCCCATCATTCTCTGTGACAGCAAATATGGTAAAATACAAAGCATCAGTTCTATATCTAATAATGATGATAAAAAAGAGAATATAAATATGAAATAATACTTCTGAGCATTTGCCATGTGTTGAATGTTGTTTATCGGACCATTTCAGTAAACTTCCATGATTTTTTCCCCTGTCATGTTTAAAATTTAAAGTTATGCATGTTTCCCAAGTTGAATCTTACTTTTGTCTTCATAATTTGAAAAAGTTTTTCATTTCATTTTCATCACTGCTACCAATAATCTGCACTTGGGTTTTCTGTCTGTCTCCACATGGACCGATGAAATTTGTCTCAAATGGAACGTAAAATATTGTACCTTGTTATGGCACATCCAGCCATCATTACAGAATTGAAACAAGTTTCTGCAGTGTACACAGAGACAATCTCGCACAGTCTATAACACAAGACAGCTAACAAACTCTGCGCTTCAGGCATGTGAAGGATTTTCTGCACGTGTCAGCAGACAGCTTACACAACGCTGAGAGGCACTTTCCCATCTCAACCAGAAATGGGCTATCAAATGTCTCTCTCCACATATCAAAGGCATAGATGTGTGTGTACAGCTGTACAAATGCTTGCCGGATACACATAACACCCTGGATATGGATGTTTCCACGTCATTCTTCTCGCAAATATCAAAAGAGCTGGAGGTGGCGTCTGATGAGACACATACTCTTTTGTCATCGCTGGCTCCACAAATAATTTATAAACAGCAGAGTGAAGTCGAGGCACTGAGAACTCACACTGACAGCCACTACGTCCACATTCTTCCACCTGTCTTATCCTGTCTACAGCAGAGACAAATAAAAAGACAACAAGACGGTTTCTCCGCCTGGTCAACTGTCTCCAGATGATGACCTCATTCATGGTCCATCTGATCTGATTTGGCAGGGGTTTGATTTGCCAGAGAAGAGAAGTTAGCCTAGTGATGCCATGTGTGAGGCTTCTGAGAGTTTTCAGCTGAGAAAAAAAAGGTATGAAATTGCTCAGGTCTTACACTGTGTCCAAAAATAAATCAAATGTCTTTCATGTTGATCTGAGTTTCCAAATCAGGAAAAACGGCATGGGACTGGGTACCATACACTCACCTAAAGGATTATTAGGAACACCTGTTAAATTTCTCATTAATGCAATTATCTAATCAACCAATCACATGGCAGTTGCTTCAATGCATTTAGGGGTGTGGTCCTGGTCAAGACAATCTCCTGAACTCCAAACTGAATGTCAGAATGGGAAAGAAAGGTGATTTAAGCAATTTTGAGCGTGGCATGGTTGTTGGTGCCAGACGGGCCGGTCTGAGTATTTCACAATCTGCTCAGTTACTGGGATTTTCACACACAACCATTTCTAGGGTTTACAAAGAATGGTGTGAAAAGGGAAAAACATCCAGTATGCGGCAGTCCTGTAGGCGAAAATGCCTTGTTGATGCTAGAGGTCAGAGGAGAATGGGCCGACTGATTCAAGCTGATAGAAGAGCAACTTTGACTGAAATAACCACTCGTTACAACCGAGGTTTGCAGCAAAGCATTTGTGAAGCCACAACACGCACAACCTTGAGGCGGATGGGCTACAACAGCAGAAGACCCCACGGGTACCACTCATCGCCACTACAAATAGGAAAAAGAGGCTACAATTTGCAAGAGCTCAACAAAATTGGACAGTTGAAGACTGGAAAAATGTTCCCTGGTCTGATGAGTCTCGATTTCTGTTTGGACATTCAGATGGTAGAGTCATAGTTTTAACTCAGTACATTACATAAATGTTTAAGTAACATGATGTCACTTTGATATATATATATATATATATATATATATATATATATATATATATATATATATATATATATATATATATATATATATATGACATCATATTTTTGAAAGTGACATCATGTGACTTCATTGCGTGAGTCCAAATCCATCAGACTGATTCAAACGGAAACTCCTAACCAGAACGTTTTTGAATGATTCATTAAAAGCATTCATTAATATTAATTTGTTCGTGAATCAGACTACACTGGTTGTGTCGTATGTTTGTGATTCACTATAAAGCATCGGCTCGATATTTTGTGAATCAGACATATGATATGAATATGAGTGCAGCCCGCAAGGACAACACAATCAAATATGCTTACAGTATTAAAACTACCAGTGACACGTCACCACTGAGTCGCATGAAAGCTCTCACAAAGAGTAAAATACCATTCTTCAAATGGAGATTGTGATTAAAATGTGTGAAAATTTATTCTATTTTTGCCTAACCCAAATTCTGACTATCACTTGTTCTCTTACGAGAGTATCTCTCGTACTGCGTAATATCTTACGCTATGGGGAAAACTCTTTTCCACGAGATATTGAAGCCAAAAATTATCCTTAATTTTTTATTAATGTAAAACGCTTTGCAGCAGCAAGCAGACATAGGCGAGACAGCTCGCGCGCCTATTGGCTGCCCTGCGGCAATAGCAGCAGCCTATCGAGAGAGGCTCTGCGTGACGTCACGACGAATGGGGGCCTTTCGCGCCCATATCGTCACGTCCCGCCAGAAAGGGCGTGGTCTCGCCCCATATCTAGGCTCGATAGCTGCTCTTACGTTGATTTTCATCTCTTCAGCGAAGCCTCCCGCATCGCTGGATCCAGAGTGAGAAGCCGCGCCGTCGACCTGTAGCCTTCAGCGGGACGTGCCATCGAGCCTGGAGTCGCTGGCCTCGCCGCCTTCAGCCGCCGTACCTGCTGCGCTTTCCGGCGTACATATCTTTTCCTCTGCTTAGAGTGTGTGTGATTGCATTATCTGCCTTTTTTTTTTCCCACCCCTCTAAAAGAGCGGCGTCTTTTTAAAGATGCCTTCCTGTGGTTCTTGCCGAGCCCCACTCAGCGATGAGGACCGCCATGTCATCTGCGTGTCCTGCCTGGGTGAGGATCACGCGGCCATCGCGCTCGCTGACGGCGGATGCCATCATTGTGAACGTTTGCCTATGGTGACTCTGCGGACTCGCCTAGCTGCGTTATCCGAGCCCGCATCCCAGCCTGCCGTGACGCCGCGCCGCAAGAAGCGCCGCGCCCAGCGCGCGCCCGAGCTATTTCCAGCCCGCCAAAGCTCGCCGGTTCGCCCGCCAGCTTCGCCGGCTTCGCTCGAGTCGCCCACGGACGGACAGTGGCCGCCGTCTGCCGCCGCGTCCGCACTTGAGCTCGACGAACTTACCGGAGACGGCATTGAAACTGAGCCGATGCGTCCGCTCTCTCAAGCCGTGGATTACATCGGCCTCGACTGAAAGGCGCTCGCGCAACTAACGCGCAATAGGCTGGACGGACGCTTTCTCGGGAAAGACGAAGCTCCGTCACAGTCGAGACCCGCGCCTTTCCCCCCTGAATGGTGAGAAACATTTGTGGCTAACTATCCGAGATGACGGAAGCTGAGCGCTCCGTGTTCCTCGACGTTCTCGCTCTGCTGGACGCCGCCCCCCTCAGCGCGGGCCCCGGCCGAGGATTGAGATAAAGCCCGAGGTCTCAAGGCCTTCCTAGTCTCTCTAGGAAAGCGACGGTGTTCAGTTCCCGCTGCGGCCGGATTTCCACCAAAACTTCTCGCTCGTTCAGTTCCAAGCAATGTGACTGTTCCAGTGTATTTCGCAGTGAGCAAGCTGGTTCCACAGCCCGCTTGCCTGCGCACAAAGGCCGTCGTTTCGGCTAACTAGCAGCGCCGCCAGGCCCGAGATCAAACACCGCGCTCTCGCTCTGCTGGACGCCGCCCCCCTCAGCGCGGGCCCCGGCCGAGGATTGAGGTAAAGCCCGAGGTCTCAAGGCCTTCCTAGTCTCTCTAGGAAAGTGACGGTGTTCAGATCCCGCTGCGGCCGGATTTCCACCAAAACTTCTCGCTCGTTCAGTTCCATGCGTTGTGACTGTCCCAGTGTATTTCGCAGTGAAGCAGCCGGTGTCTCAGCCCGCTTGCCTGCGCACAAAAGCCGTTTCTATGGCTACCCAGATAAATCCAATAAAGAGTGCATTTTCTGGTGTCCCGGCCACGGCCGATGGTGTTACGAGTGTTGTAAGAATGCCCACGTCCCAGTGCCCATTCCCACACCCAGACACAGCCCGCCATGGTGCAGGGCTAGCACAAATAAAACCAACTCATGTTGGTTGTGCAGAAAATGTAGTGAACGAGCCCATACTATGCCCGCTTACACTACATGATGCGTGTCCCTTGGTTTCTGTAAAAACGAAACTAACACACATTTAGTCGGCGCGAGCCGACAGTGTTCTCAGTGCAGTAAATGTGCCCGCTGTCCCGCATTTCCTCACTGACACGCCGAATCCCACGGGATTCACCCCCGCTCGCTTTCTATGCACAACCCGTCACAGAGAAGCTGAGCGCGGCCAGGCTGCCCGCTGTGATTAGCGCGCACCTCGCACGCTGTGAACACAGCGTTGATTCAGTCGGCGCGAGCCGAGTGTTCTCCGTGCTGAAAATGTGCCCGCTGTCTCGCGCCCGCATTTCTCACAGACACTCCGAATCTCACGGGATTCGCCCCCCGCTCGTTTTCTCTGCACAACCCGTCACAGAGAAGCTGAGCGCGGCCAGGCTGCCAGCTGTGATCAGCGCGCGCCTCGCACGCTGTAAACACAGCAGTGATTTAGTCGGCGCGAGCTGACAGTATTCTCAGTGTAGTAAATGTGCCCGCATGTAGTAAATGTGCCCACATTCCCTCACACGCGCCGAATCCCACGGGATTCGCCCCGCTCGCTTTCTCTGCGCGTCCCGCCATAGAGAAGCTGAGCGCGGCCAGGCTGCCCGCTGTGATCAGCGCGCCCCCCGCCTCGAACGCTGTAAACACGGTGTTGTGTTCCCAGTACACAGGGGCTCTCGAGCCGCCGTCCTGCCGCGGCCAGAGCCCAGATTTCATTCTACCCCTAGCTATTCACGCAGATGCGTGGTCAAGGCTTCCCGGGGTATCAGAATGGGTGTTGAACACTATAACGAGAGGCTGTTCGCTACAGTTCGCTCGACGCCCCCGCCGTTATAACGGCGCGAGTCGAAACTACGGTGTAAAGCGAAGTGTTTCATCTACTTCGAGCCGAGATAGCGAAACTACTGAGAGAAGGGGCTATAGAACCTCTATCTCAGGGCGAAGGGGGCTTATACAGCAGATATTTTCTGGTACCGAAAAAAAGATGGTGGGCTCAGACCCATTCTAGATCTGCGACTGCTGAACAGAACGCTTGTGAAGCGCCAGTTCAGAATGCTTACGACCAGGAAAATCCTCGCGCAAGTGCGCCAAGGAGACTGGTTCATGTCAATAGATCTGAAAGACGCCTATTTTCAAATACAAATAGCGTCCCATCACAGGCGATTCTTGAGATTCGCCTTCGAGGGCCAGGCATATCAATACACAGTCCTGCCGTTCAGCCTGTCCCTAGCACCCCGTACGTTCACGAAGTGCATGGACGCGGCCCTCGCCCCCCCTGAGACTTCGGGGCATGCGAGTTTTTGAACTACTTGGACGATTGGCTGATTCTAGCTCGTTCACGAACGGAGCTCATAGAACACAGGGCCGCATTTCTCGAGCACCTCGAGGAGCTGGGCCTTACAGTCAGTTGGGCGAAAAGCTCACTGCTCCCCAGTCGGAGAATTTCCTTTCTGGGAACAGTGTTAGACTCGCTATCCATGACAGCACGCCTGTCACCGGAGCGCGGATTGAATATTCAGCACGTCGCGAGATCCTTCCGCCACGGCTCTATAGTCCCGCTCAGAAGGTTTCAGAAAATGCTGGGTCTGATGGCCTCAGCAGCCTCCGTACTCCAGTTGGGCCTGCTCCGCATGCGCCCACTGCAGCTATGGCTAAAAGCACGAGTTCCCCCCAGGGCGTGGACCGCAGGTCTATTTCGCCTCAGGGTCGACCTTCAGTGCATTTCGGCTCTGAAACCATGGAAAGCAACCGACTGGTATCAGTCAGGTGTGAGTCTGGGGATCCCCTCGAGTGTGAAGGTGGTGTCCACTTCGGGGCAGGGAGCGCTGCTCGAAGGCAGACCGCTAGCTGGCCTATGGTCAGTACGGGAGAAGCTCCTTCACATAAACTGCTTGGAATTAATAGCAGTCGACAAAGCGCTACGGCGCTTCTGTCCCCAGATAAAAGGCCACCACGTATTGGTCCGGTCGGACAACATGTCAGTGGTGGCGTACATAAATCACCAGGGCGGCGTCAGGTCCCGAAACCTTAACAGGCTGACGGAACGCCTCCTGGTCTGGGCTCAGCACAACCTGCTCTCGCTGAGAGCGGCGCATGTGCCTGGTCACCTAAATGTGGGGCCAGACAGGCTGTCCAGAAACAACGTCCCAGCAGGAGAATGGTCTCTGCACCCGCAGACGATCCAGCTGCTGTGGGAAACGTTTGGCAAAGCGCAGGTGGACCTGTTCGCGTCCCAAGAAAACGCTCACTGCCCGAGATTCTTCTCGAAATGCCGGGAGGCGCTGGCCCATGTTGGCCCCGCCGCACCCTATATGCTTTTCCCCCTGTCTCACTCCTGCCTCAGGTGTTGGAGCGAATCAGGAGGGAGGGATGCCCAGTGCTACTCATAGCTCCGCTCTGGACAAACCAGTCGTGGTTCCCTGTCCTGATGCAGCTGACCAGCGCTGCCCCATGGCCTTTACCGTTGAGGAGAGACCTCCTCTCTCAGGCGGGAGGCTCGATTTGGCATCCTCGCCCGGATTTGTGGTCCCTGCACGCAGGGGCCATCAACGGGTACCCGCTGACCTCCCAGAGGGAGTGTTAAACACGATCGCGCAGGCTAGAGCCCCGTCTACCAGACGGCTCTACACCTCGAAGTGGTCTGTGTTCTCTGCTTGGTGTCAAGCGCAGAGCTTTTCACCTGTAGACTGCGGGGTTACGGAAGTGCTTTCCTTCCTTCAGGAGCTACTGGATAAGGGCAGGACCCCTTCCACGCTCAAGTATACGTGGCGGCCATAGCAACGTTTGTAAAACCGGTGTCTGGCCAGTCACTAGGAAAGAACGACTTAGTCGTGCGTTTCCCTAGAGGAGCTCGGAGGCTAAACCCTCCCAGGCCCCCTTCAGTCCCGACATGGGACCTTTCCACGGTCTTGGAGGCCATGAAAGGTGCCCCATTCGAGCCAATCCAGTCGTCAGACATGAAACACTTGTCTTCAAGACAGCGTTTCTTATGGCTCTCGCTTCAGTGAAGCGCGTAGGGGACTTGCAAGCGCTCTCAGTGAGCGCGTCATGCATGGAGTTTGGACCTAATGACTCTAAGGTCATACTCAAACCGAAGCACGGCTACGTGCCAAAATCCCTCAACACACCGTTCAGGGCCCAGGTGATTTCCCTGTCTGCCCGTTCTGGTTCTCAATGAGGAGAAGGACGCGAGTCTCCTTTGCCCTGTTAGGGCACTAAGGGCTTATGTGTCCCGCTCGTCTGGTTTCAGACAGACTGAGCAGCTTTTCGTTTCGTTTGGCGGCCGTGCTAAGGGACTTGCCGCTTCGAAACAGAGCCTATCCAGATGGATAGTTGGTGCCATAGCGCTGGCTTACACTTCTAAGGGCCTACAGTGCCCTTTGGGTGTTGGAGCGCACTCCACAAGAGGCATGGCCTCCTCGTGGGCATGGTCTAGCGGGGTTACCCTGCAAGATATTGTATGGCCGCGGGCTGGGCCTCGCCGTCTACATTTATAAAATACTATAACCTGGAGGTTCCCGCCTTGCAAGCTAAGCTTTTGGCGGTATAAAGTTCAGTGCTATCTGCCCGCTGTGCGGCTCAGATACTGAGTTTGACCTGCGTATTGCTCACTGACCGGTACAGCAGCTCATTAAAATGTCGACACATTTGTGGCCACCCAGTTCAGGCTGAATGTTCACCCTGACGGTATGGTCTATTTGTCACATGATCAGCTCCTTCGGATGCTATTTACAGGGAATGATGCTTCTAGCCTCTCTTCCCTCACTCTCTGTGAGTTTATGGTGATTATGCACTATATGCGCCCCGGGCTTCGGCCCCTGGGACTTTGGTGTTGGATCCCTACCAGCACGGCGTGTTGCATTGTGTTCCCCATAGCGTAAGATATTACGCAGTACGAGAGATACTCTCGTAAGAGAACGTACTCGGTTACTAACGTAACCTCGGTTCTCTCTAGAGAGGGAACGAGTACTGCGTATCTTGCCGTGCTTGGAATACGCTCTGGTTCGCTTCGGCGATGAAAACCAACGTAAGAGCAGCTATCGAGCCTAGATATGGGGCGAGACCACGCCCTTTCTGGCGGGACGTGACGATATGGGCGCGAAAGGCCCCCATTCGTCGTGACGTCACGCAGAGCCTCTCTCGATAGGCTGCTGCTATTGCCGCAGGGCAGCCAATAGGCGCGCGAGCTGTCTCTGCCTATGTCTGCTTGCTGCTGCAAAGCGTTTTACATTAATAAAAAATTAAGGATAATTTTTGGCTTCAATATCTCGTGGAAAAGAGTTTTCCCCATAGCGTAAGATATTACGCAGTACTCGTTCCCTCTCTAGAGAGAACCGAGGTTACGTTAGTAACCGAGTACGTTTTTTATCACGTTGAGCTAGTAGCTTCATTCACAGTGAAATTCACATTTAACCAATTCACATTCTGTTCACACTGGTTCAAACATTTTATTGATTTCAGAGTCATCCAACAATTATGGCAATTCATTTTTCAAATTTTATCCCAAACATCAAATATGTTTATACTAGCTGATGTGATTTTGTTTCTTAACAACATTCCACCTTCAGTGAGGACAGAAACCACTTCATACACTAGAAACTTGTTGCATTGCGCCAAGCTAATTCCCAGGTGTTTAAACGAATCCAGGTGTATTTGAGCAGCACCCATGTAAGCTAAACTAGGAGAAAACGCACATACTTCACAAGATTAATACATTTCTGAACACACTCTATAAATCCACTCTCTGCATTTAGTATGTTTATTGTGTATTATGTTTAATTTGGCTTTGGGATCAACTTACTAAACTCCTAGTAAATATTTGAAACAGACTCCGTTCTGATTCTGATCATGTTAACAAAATCTCCTAACAAGTGCTTTGATTGGCATTAGCTGCTTACTACTTCCCCTCACAAAATCCCTCCTTTGGCTCCATCTCTTGTGTGTGGACTTTTCAGGTTCACTCTCTCTCCGCTCTGAACATCTGCTCGCTGTTGAACTACGGTTGGATTTGCCCATCTAGCTCCAAGAGCGCTAGTTAATTAGTGGATGGAGATTAGGGAGGATAATAGACAGGGAAAATCTCCTGATTATCTCGCAGAATCCTGGGAAAGAGTTTGCATTATAGCAGAGATGCCATCACCTTATTATTTGTGTCTGGTTTAATTTACTGAGGATGGGTCACATTGAGAAGTGGCTCTGAGAGACGTGGGATATGATCAGCACAGCTGAGGATTATTTTCCGGTGGCTAAATAAAGAATATTTCACAAAGGAGGGTTCCGGCAGAAAAAAAGTTTAAGTGAAAAAAAAAAAAAAAAAAAAAACAGGGAACAGTTGCAATTTTTACGGTTCGTTTTAAGTGCGATTGGATTCCAAACGTCCAAAACTTTGTCCATGTTCCCAAAAATACAAAGGTCAGTTTCCCACACTCAGATACAATTATAGCCCCAGTCTTAAATATGGCCAATGAATAATCATTATTAAGCAATAAATCAGATCTAGAGTTGTGTGTTTTCAGGAAAGAGGCCCAAAAAAGGGTTGGATCAGATTCAAGGTTCTAATAGACCAAATTTAGCCAAAAAGCCATTAATGCGCAATTTGGTTTTTACCAATGAAATTTCTTAATTTGCTGTTGATCCAAAATTACAATAATGACAAGTAACTAAAATTAGTGCAAAACTAATACAAATTCTAACAAAAGCCAGGGTAAATAAAAAGGCTTAAGCAAATCTCCATTCTTTGTGTTAATCTAATTTGTTAGCAGTGTTTCACTACGCAAGTCTGATGTTTTTATTCTCTTCTCTTTACCCCCTCATGCGCAGTTCATTATAAATGGCCGTGAGGGAAGCGTCTTTTATTATTTACAGTATTTACTTCAGGGGAAGTCATGGCTTGTGTCATATTTATCTTGCTGAAAAATGAGCTGAGGAATGAACTTCATTCCCTCTGAACACAAGGAAATGCAGCCGGCTACTGATACAGCTCACGATGGGTGTAATTCAGTGGGTGAGGATATATGTGGCGCAATTAATCCATCTGATTGTTTCCAATAAATATTTGTGAACATTATTACAACAGGATACATTTAGATGCAATCCCCCATCAAAAGGGTTACTTCAAATTTATTTTTAATAAATTCATATTTTTATGTAACATGGGTGCATCAAATTGACAGTAAAGACAATCATTGTAAGATTTATAAAAGATTTATATTGAAATAAATGCTGTTCTTTTGAAATCTCTATTCATTAAAGGGGGGGTGAACTGCTGTTTCATGCATAGTGAGTTTTTTACACTGTTAAAGAGTTGGATTACCATGGTAAACATGGACAAAGTTTCAAAAATGAAGTTGTAAGTTTGATGGAGTATTTCTGTTCCAAAAATACTCCTTCCGGTTTGTCACAAGTTTCGGAAAGTTTTTTTCGAATACGTAACTACGTGACGTCAGAGTAGGCGGAATTTCCTTATACGGGTCTTAAGGAAGAGTTGTCGAGTTCGCGCGCGCGCTATCAGTTATCTAGTTACCAATGATCGCGTGCGCGCGCGAACTCGACAATTGACTACTGTGGACTTCGACCGAAAACAGGAAGAAAATACAGGTATGTGAGCTGGCTGAAATAACATCATTTTTATTCATATCTTTCACATCTACTGCAGTCAGATTAATCGTGGTCACTCTTAATAACACCACTCACATGACTGTGCACTTGTAATGACAAATCAAGGATGTTAAGAGGCTAAAAGCAGGTTTAGAACTTGCCCCGTTTAAGTCAACAGGGTGTAAATTTTAAAAAGAAAATAACACGGTGTAGGAAACACCGATTTTTGTCGTTGTTCTCTGTACTGACAACACTCCAAATGTACAAAAAAATGAGCTCAATGTTAAAATTGACCGGAGTTCTCCTTTAAAATATATTCAAATAGAAAAGAGTTCATTGAAATTGCTACAATATTTCAATATTTTTTTACTGTATTTTTGATCAAATGAATGCAGCCTTGGTGAAAAAAGAGACTTCTTTCAAAAGCATAAAAAAATCGTACTGACCCCAAACTTTTGCAATACAATACGAACACAATAACTTTGTACTTATTGTTTTTATGTAAGTACATAATAGTTAAAGGGTTAGTTCACCCAAAAATGAAAATTAAGTCATTAATTACTCACCCTCATGCTTTACTAACCCCGTAAGACCTTCGTTCATCTTCGGAACACAAATTAAGATATTTTTGATTAAATCTGAGAGCTGGATCACTCCTCCATAGGCTTCATAAGGAATTGAAACTTGACGGCCCAGAAAGTCATTGAAGAAAATGTTTAAATATTTCATGTGCCTACAGTGGCTCCACTATAAGTCTATCAAGCGACGAGAACACTTTTTGTGCGTAAAAAAATAAAAATAACGACTTTATTCGACTATTCCATTGCTTCATTGTGGGCCTAAGACGAGAGTTCAAGAGATTTCCACGACGCATGCGCGAGAATTGATGTTCTTCTTCATTTTTGGGTGAACTATCCCTTTAAGGACACGTAATATAAGGTGCATATTAGCGCCCACACAAAGTGTTTTTATCATTCATCAGCTGAAAGTAAACGTTCTTAAAGTGATTCCAACAATATAATTTCATGCAGATATCGTTATAGTTGTGGTGTGACTCTGCTATTCTTTTATATTTCTTTGATATTTTATATTTAGAATGATTTTTAGAACTGTATCTTTATATTTATAGTTAGTCCTTGGTGTGAACAGGCCTTTATTCTAAAACAGAATTAAATTCAAGATATATATTATAAAATCTCTTAAATATGTTCTTTTAAACATTATTCTAAAATCAATGATTTCTTTAAAATCAATTCTGCATATAAATATATCTTGTTTTAAGGATGCAGTACATATGCAAGAAAACACACTAGTTCAGGAAGATGGAGTTGTCCCCATCTGGGATGGGGAGAATGACGGCCGGGGGAGCGTGGGATTTTACAAGAGCCAGTGATCCACGTTATGACTGAGTGTGTGTATGTGTGTGTGTGTGTAACCCAAGTCGGGCACCAGAGCAGGCAGGTCTAGCGTTACACAGCCTCCAGGCAGCTACATCTGCACCAGGTCTTGTCCGACAATACACAGAGACTCCAGCCAAACTCTCACACACACTGACATCATCCATCGGTGTGTTCTGCTGTGTGTAACTCACACCCACCGAGCGCAGGTAGCTGATACTGGTGCCGTCAGTCGGACCACAGCACAAAAAGCAAGAATTTGGACCATTTTGATTGTGACGGTTCTGAACAACATATTTCTGTAGTATATACTATGTAGTGTGCACAGTAAGCACTTTTTTTCCCCTAAACAAACACACTGTGTGGAATAGTGTTCCAATAATGCAATGCGGCAACTTGACCTTCTATTTCCAGTGTGACAAGTGAACAAAAACAGTTTTTTATCTCCATTTTGCCTACGATTCGAGGAAGGAAACAGTGAAGAGTAAAGCGATCACGTGTAATGTGCATTGCGAGGGGTCAGCTTTGACCTCGGATGTCAGGGGTCACGACCCCACAGAAGGCCTGGAAGAATAATCAGTGTGACGGCAAACAGATGTCATTCATTTGCGTACTGGTAAAATTTGTACACTTGTAAACCACAAATTCACTCTTTCTCTGAATAGTACTGATGCTATCCTACATCAATGACAACTCAAACCGGACTACGAAGGCTGATTTCTGTTGTGAAACTCCCTTCTTTCCTTCTTTCTTGTCATGCCTGCAGGCTCTTTAAGGTGATAGATGGCGCTCTGTGTCTCGTGCCAACAGCACAGCCATGGCAGACCTCTGGGGAGCCTGAACTGCCATCAATAATACAGAGACTAGTGAAGACTCTCAGTCTAGACTAAGAGAGTTCGGTGTGGACACTGGTAAGGTGTAGTCTGATTATGGCATTATTATTAATAACTGGTAAAATACCAGATATGAATCTGGGTCAAATCTGTAGGGCTTTTAAAACATACAAATGGCATGGACTCCTTAGGATGGTGATCCCCATGCGAGGGATTTTATTCCTAATGTACAAGATAGCTGCATATGTATGAAGACGCATTTACACTGGATTATAGGAGACATATTAATCATTTATCAGTACAATTCATAATAACTCAGGACCACTATCGTCAAAGATGATTGATAGTTAGCATACAGTTTGGATTGGCGGTATCGTTCTTTTCTGGGTAAAAACTAACCAACATAAATGTATTGCAGATATCATTGATGTTCGACACTTTAATGTACAACATAATTCAAGAGAATCAGTCTGATTCGAAGAGGAATATTAGAGGGCCAAGTCCTGACTGGACGAGCGGTGGAGCTGGGGATGGAGGAGGGTAATACCTCCTGAGCAACGTGATAAAGCTGCTGATAATGATGAATGGACCTTATATATGTGGATGCTATATAGGCGTTGTATTCCTAAACGTAGATGTGGATCAGCTGAGAGTCGGCTAACGCTAGAACCTGCCAGATCTAACGCTATATGCTTGATTGACGCTTCTATTTGAATATATTTTAAAACATTCCTGTGATGGTAAAGCTACATTTTCAGCAGCCTTTACTAGCCATAACCATTCTAATATGCTGATATGTTGCTCAAAAAACATTTCTTATTTTTATCAGTGATGAAAACAGATCCCCTAACGACCCTTTGCGGTCCACTGTAAAAGATTAAAAACTTCTGTAATGGTGTGTCTTAAATTTATATGTTTTGTTTCATGTCTTTAACCTTAATTGATAGAAATGACAGGGAAAAGATGGCAGGCGGGATCATGAACTGAACCGATCCGATCAAGTTTGGATCTGAGTCAAACTCGGGTCATCATAATATAAGCATATAATTTGCTCAACTAAGGCCCTGTTTACATCTGGTATTAAGGCGAGACACTACAGGTGAATAGGGTAACATTTTTAAGTAATAGATATCACCATGAAACTTTCTCAGTTGATTACTTACACAAGTATAAAAAAAAATGTATCACAAGTTTTTGAAATTTGTATGTTTAATTATGCAAATTAGGCATTATCTCATTAAATATGCACAATTTTGCATATATTATCAGTAGACAGATCTGAACATATGATAAAAGCAGGTGCAAAATATTTTTTTCATTTTTCTTTTACTTTTTCATTTTGTTTTGCAGCGATCGCGGAGCAGCATGTTGATTTAGAACGGCAACTTTTGTTGAATTTAGGAGAAATCTACAGACGCAAATAGACAAAGTGTAGTAAAATAAAGACCTAAATGTGTATTTTGGAATTTTTTTCACCAGAAGTCTGAAAGAAGTCCTGTTATTGAAGACAAATACTCCACAATCTCAAAACTGACCAGTGAAAAAAACGTACTCGGTTACTAACGTAACCTCGGTTCTCTCTAGAGAGGGAACGAGTACTGCGTAATATCTTACGCTATGGGGAAACACTCTTTCCTCGAGATATTGAAGCCAAAAATTACCCTTAATTTTTTTAATCATGCAAAACGCTTTTGCAGCAGCAAGCAGACAAGGGCGAAACAGCTCGCGCGCCCATTGGCTGCCTCGCTGGAAAAGCTGCAGCCTATCGAGTGAAGGCACTGCGTGACGTAATGACGAATGAAGACGCTTCGCGCTCATTTCGTCATGTCCCGCCAGTATAGGCGTGGTCTCGCCCTATGAATACCCCTCGATAGCTGTATTTCTCTGATTTTGTACACCGAAGCGAACCAGAGCATAGTTCAAGCACGGCAAGATACGCAGTACTCGTTCCCTCTCTAGAGAGAACCGAGGTTACGTTAGTAACCGAGTACGATCTCTTACGAGAGTATCTCTCGTACTGCGTAATATCTTACGCTATGGGGACCCCATACAAAACGCCGTGCGGACAGGGATCCAACACCAGAGTCCCGGGGCCAAGCCCGGGGCACATCTAGTGCATAATCACCATAACTCACATAGAGTAGAGGAGGAGAGGCTAGAAGCATCACTCCTTCATAAAAGTCCCGTAGGGGTACCGACCCGTAAGGGCAACATAGCCGCATTGGCGGCCGATAAGCCCGAAGTTCAGACCGCCAAAAGCTTAGCTTGTAAGGCGGGCACCTCCAGGTTATAGTACTTGATAAATGTCGACGGCGAGGCCCAGCCCGCAGCCGTACAGATATCCTGCAGGGAGACCCCGCTATACCATGCCCACGACGAGGCCACGCCTCTTGTGGAGTGCGCTTTGACACCCAATGGGCACCGCAGGCCCTTGGAAGTGTAAGCCAGCGCTATGGCATCCACTATCCATCTGGATAGGCTCTGTTTTGAGGCGGCGAGTCCCTTAGAACGGCCGCCAAACAAAACGAAAAGCTGCTCGGTCTGCCTGAACCCAGCCGAGCGGGACACATAAGCCCTTAACGCCCTGACAGGGCAAAGGAGACTCGCGTCCCTCTCCTCATCGAGAACCGGAAGGGCTGACAGGGAAATTACCTGGGCCCTAAACGTGTATTGAGGGATTTCGGCACGTAGCCGTGCCTCGGTTTGAGTACCCTTTGAGTCGTTAGGCCCAAACTCCAGACATGACGCGCTTACAGAAAGCGCCTGTAAGTCCCCTACACGCTTCACTGAAGCGAGAGCCAATAGAAAACACCGTCTTAAGGGACAGGTGCTTCATATCCGACAGCTGGATCGGCTCAAACGGGGCGCCTTTCATGGCCTCCAAGACCGTGGAAAGGTCCCAAGCCGGGACTGAAGGGGGCCTGGGAGGGTTTAATCTCCGAGCTCCTCGTAGGAAACGCACGACTAAGTCGTTTTTCCCCAGTGACTGGCCAGACACCGGTTTAGCAAACGTTGCTATGGCCGCCACGTACACTTTGAGCGTGGATGGGGTCCTTCCCTTATCCATCAGCTCCTGAAGGAAGGCAAGCACTTCCTTAACCCCGCAGTCCACGGGTGAAAAGCCACAGGCTCGACACCAAGTAGAGAACACCGACCATTTCGAGGCATAGAGCCGTCTGGTAGACGGAGCTCTAGCCTGCGCGATCGTGTTTAGCACTCCTTCTGGGAGGCTAGCGGGTACCCGTTGATGACCCATGCGTGCAGGGACCACAGTTCCGGGTGAGGATGCCAAATCGAGCCCTCCGCCTGAGAGAGGAGATCTCTCCTCAACGGTACAGGCCACGGGGCAGTGCTGGTCATCCGCATCAGGACCGGAAACCAAGCCTGGTTCGTCCAGAGCAGAGCCACAAGCAGCACTGGGCATCCATTTTCCCTGATCCGCTCCAACACCTGAGGCAGGAGCGAGACCGGGGGAAAGGCATACAGGGGACCGCTGGGCCAAGTATGGGCCAGCGCGTCCCTGCCCTTCGAGAAGAATACTGGGCAGTGAGCGTTCTCGCGGGACGCGAACAGGTCCACCTGCGCTCTGCCAAACGTTTCCCACAGCAGCTGGACCGTCTGCGGATGCAGCGACCATTCTCCTGTCGGGACGTTGTCTCTGGACAGCTTGTCTGGACCCGTATTCAGGTGCCCAGGCACGTGCGCCGCTTTCAGAGAAAGGAGGTTGCGCTGGGCCCAGACCAAGAGGGTTCCGCCAGCCTGCAAAGGCGTGTGGACCCGATGCCGCCCTGGCGATTTATGTACGCCACCACTGACATGTTGTCCGACCGGACCAATACGTGGTGGCCTATTATCTGGGGACAGAAGCGCCTTAGCGCTTTGTCGACTGCCATTAATTCCAAGCAGTTTATGTGAAGGAGCTTCTCCCGTACTGACCATAGGCCAGCTAGTGGTCTGCCCTCGAGCAGCGCTCCCCGCCCCGATGTGGAGGCGTCCGTAGACACCACCTTCACACCCGAGGCGATCCCCAGACTCACACCTGACTGATACCAGCCGGTCACTTTCCTCGGTTTCAGAGCTGAAACGCACTGAAGGTCGACCCTGAGGCGAAATAGACCCGCGGTCCACGCCCTGGGGGAACTCGTGCTTTTAGCCATAGCTGCAGTGGGCGCATGCGGAGCAGGCCCAACTGGAGTACGGAGGCTGCTGAGGCCATCAGACCCAGCATTTTCTGAAACCTTCTGAGCGGGACTATAGAGCCGTGGCGGAAGGATCTCGCGACGTGCTGAATATTTAATCCGCGCTCCGGTGACAGGCGTGCTGTCATGGATAGCGAGTCCAACACTGTTCCCAGAAGGAAATTCTCCGACTGGGGAGCAGTGAGCTTTTCGCCCAATTGACTGTAAGGCCCAGCTCCTCGAGATGCTCGAGTAATGCGGCCCTGTGTTCTATGAGCTCCGTTCGTGAACGAGCTAGAATCAGCCAATCGTCCAAGTAGTTCAAAACTCGCATGCCCCGAAGTCTCAGGGGGGCGAGGGCCGCGTCCATGCACTACGTGAACGTACGGGGTGCTACTGACAGGCCGAACGGCAGGACTGTGTATTGATATGCCTGGCCCTCGAAGGCGAATCTCAAGAATCGCCTTTGATGGGACGCTATTTGTATTTGAAAATAGGCGTTTTTCAGATCTATTGACATGAACCAGTCTCCTTGGCGCACTTGCGCGAGGATTTTCCTGGTCGTAAGCATTCTGAACTGGCGCTTCCCGAGCGTTCTGTTCAGCAGTCGCAGATCTAGAATGGGTCTGAGCCCACCATCTTTTTCGGTACCAGAAAA
This sequence comes from Chrosomus eos, assembly GCA_036326025.1. NCBI lineage: Eukaryota > Metazoa > Chordata > Actinopteri > Cypriniformes > Leuciscidae > Chrosomus > Chrosomus eos. The sequence goes on from CM070834.1 coordinate 27,149,204, forward strand.
TATCTGCTGTATAAGCCCCCTTCGCCCTGAGATAGAGGTTCTATAGCCCCTTTTTCTCAGTAGTTTCGCTATCTCGGCTCGAAGTAGATGAAACACTTCGCTATACACCGTAGTTTCGACTCGCGCCGTATAACGGCGGGGGCGTCGAGCGAACTGTAGCGAACAGCCTCTCGTTATAGTGTTCAACACCCATTCTGATACCCCGGGAAGCCTTAACCACGCATCTGCGTGAATAGCTAGGGGTAGAATGAAATCTGGGCTCTGGCCGCGGCAGGACGGCGGCTCGAGAGCCCCTGTGTACTGGGAACACAGCACCGTGTTTACAGCGTTCGAGGCGGGGGGCGCGCTGATCACAGCGGGCAGCCTGGCCGCGCTCAGCTTCTCTATGGCGGGACGCGCAGAGAAAGCGAGCGGGGCGAATCCTGTGGGATTCGGCGCGTGTGAGGGAATGTGGGCACATTTACTAAATGCGGCACATTTTCTACACTGAGAATACTGTCAGCTCGCGCGACTAAATCACTGCTGTGTATACAGCGCGCGCTGATCAAAGCCGGCAGCCTGGCCGCGCTCAGCTTCTCTGTGACGGGTTGTGCAGAGAAGACGAGCGGGGGTGAATCCCGTGAGATTCGGAGTGTCTGTGAGAAATGCGGGCGCGAGACAGCGGGCACATTTTCTGCACCGAGAATGCTCGGCTCGCGCCAACTGAGTCAACGCTGTGTTCACAGCGTGCGAGGTGCGCGCTAATCACAGCGGGCAGCCTGGCCGTGCTCAGCTTCTCTGTGACGGGTTGTGCATAGAAAGCGAGCGGGGGTGAATCCCGTGGGATTCGGCGTGTCAGTGAGGAAATGCGGAACAGCGGGCACATTTACTGCACTGAGAACACTGTCGGCTCGCGCCGACTAAATGTGTGTTAGTTTCGTTTTTACAGAAACCAAGGGACACGCATCGTGTAGTGTAAGCGGGCATTGTATGGGCGCGTTCACCACATTTTCTGCACAACCAACATGAGTTGGTTTTATTTGTGCTAGCCCTGCACCGTGGCGGGCTGTGTCTGGGTGTGGGAATGGGCACTGGGACGTGGGCATTCTTACAACACTCGTAACACCATCGGCCGTGGCCGGAACACCAGAAAATGCACTCTTTATTGGATTTATCTGGGTAGCCATAGAAACGGCTTTTGTGCGCAGGCAAGCGGGCTGAGACACCGGCTGCTTCACTGCGAAATACACTGGGACAGTCACAACGCATGGAACTGAACGAGCGAGAAGTTTTGGTGGAAATCCGGCCGCAGCGGGATCTGAACACCGTCACTTTCCTAGAGAGACTAGGAAGGCCTTGAGACCTCGGGCTTTACCTCAATCCTCGGCCGGGGCCCGCGCTGAGGGGGGCGGCGTCCAGCAGAGCGAGAGCGCGGTGTTTGATCTCGGGCCTGGCGGCACTGCTAGTTAGCCGAAACGGCGGCCTTTGTGCGCAGGCAAGCGGGCTGTGGAACCAGCTTGCTCACTGCGAAATACACTGGAACAGTCACATTGCTTGGAACTGAACGAGCGAGAAGTTTTGGTGAAAATCCGGCCGCAGCGGGAACTGAACACCGTCGCTTTCCTAGAGAGACTAGGAAGGCCTTGAGACCTCGGGCTTTATCTCAATCCTCGGCCGGGGCCCGCGCTGAGGGGGGCGGCGTCCAGCAGAGCGAGAACGTCGAGGAACAAGGAGCGCTCAGCTTCCGTCATCTCGGATAGCGTTAGCCACAAATGTATCTCACCATTCAGGCCGATGTAATCCACGGCTTGAGAGAGCGGACGCATCGGCTCAGTTTCAATGCCGTCTCCGGTAGTTTGTCGAGCTCAAGTGCGGACGCGGCGGCAGACGGCGGCCGCTGTCCGTCTGGGAGCGACTCGAGCGAAGCCGGCGAAGCTGGCGGGCGAACCGGCGAGCTTTGGCGGGCTGGAAATAGCTCGGGAGCGCGCAGGGCGCGGCGCTTCTTGCGGTGCGGCATCACGGCGGGCTGGGATGCGGGCTCGGAGAACGACGCCAGGCGAGTCCGCAGAGTCACCATAGGCAAGCGTTTACAATGATGGCATCCGCCGTCAGCGAGCGCGTGGCCGCGTGATCCTCACCCAGGCAGGACACGCAGATGACGTGGCGGTCCTCGTCGCTGAGTGGGGCTCGGCAAGAACCACAGGAAAGCATTTTTAAAAAGACGCAGCTCTTTTAGAACAGTAGAAATGGGTGTTGCGTCACGTAAGCAAACACACACACACACTTAGCAGAGTAAAAGGATATAGTACGCCGGAAAGCGCAGCAGGTACGGCAGTTGAAGGCGGCTGGGCCAGCGACTTCAGAAGATGGCACGTCCCGCTGAGAAGGCTACAAGTCAACGGCGCGGCTTCTCACTCTGGATCCCGCGATGCGTGAGCTTCGCGTGAAGAATGAAAAATCAGAGAAATACAGCTATCGAGGGGTATTCATAGGGCGAGACCACGCCTATACTGGCGGGACATGATGAAATGAGCGCGAAGCGTCTTCATTCGTCATTACGTCACGCAGTGCCTTCACTCGATAGGCTGCAGCTTTTCCAGCGAGGCAGCCAATGGGCGCGCGAGCTGTTTCGCCCTTGTCTGCTTGCTGCTGCAAAAGCGTTTTGCATGATTAAAAAAATTAAGGGTAATTTTTGGCTTCAATATCTCGAGGAAAGAGTGTTTCCCCATAGCGTAAGATATTACGCAGTACGAGAGATACTCTCGTAAGAGAACCTGATGTTTTTGCCTGCCATGTCTCGCCTTAAGATGTGATAATATGGAATAAACCACCCAGTGTAAACTGGAATGTGTCTCCCTTGTCTTCTTTTGATCCGATCAACCAAAACGCATCTTAATACCAGGTGTAAACAGCGCCTAAGTCTCCAACTGATCAGTATAAGTTTCAGGGCCATAATTTATAGCAAGTGCAGTTGCAGTTCACACTGTTTTACATAAAATAAAGTATTGAACTTGGAAAGTTGTCTTTATATGACAAGTTATTGTGACCACAAACAATTTTTGCAGCTTAATTTTCACAAATGGTCTACATTAAAAGCTGTTCCATGTTCATGTTCCAAAGGACAGATTTAATGAAGTGTATCACACCGTCATTGGTATGACAGATCATCTCACAGAAGGAGTCTCAGGCGAGTGACAGGAAGAGCGACCTCAGCACCTAGCCATTGGTTCATTTCTATTTCAGGTTCAATCTTTTATTTAGTCACAACATCCCAGTGTCATGAAATATTCATGGCAGCATGTTTCTCGTCTAATACCGCTCGTGTCCTGTAACGCCCTGCCATCTTTAAATATTTCTCAGAACAAATGCACTCTACCCTGTTCACCTCGCTCCGCCTCCGCTGGACCGACACGGGAACGGTTTAACCGCTGCATTAATGGGGCCAACCATATATATATATATTTTTTTTTTTTAAGTCTCTAATGCTCACCAAGGCTGCATTTTTTCCCAAAAAATGTTTTAAAATGTGATTTATAGTGTGATATAAGAACAGCAATTTGTTTGCTGTTTTTGTAGTAAATTTACAGCTCAGAACCAGGTGACACACAAAAACTTTAATGTCATAATTACTGTGAAACAAAAAGACGGGATGTGATATAGCAAAATAAGTCTTGAACATTGACTCTGAATGCTGACAATATAGACCTGTCTTACTGTGGTCTACACCTCATTAATTTCAGCAGGGGCCAATCTGACAGGCTTCAGGGCCCGCTCTGCATTTGCTGGAGTTTTTACAGGAGTCACAAACCCAGCGGAGGGGCTCATTTTAGCTGTCCCACCCCCCACAGCCCTGCTACAGTCTCCACGGCTGACAGTGATAAATAGAGCTGTTAGGACTCAATGTGACAGACCGGACAGTTAAAGACTGTTACTGGATGTAAATGCAACCTTATATTCTGTTATTTTAGCCAAACCACTGAACAATTAAGCATCATTGGAAAGTTCGTAAAATGATGTACTACACAGCATATGTACACTACTAGTAGATTTAATCTGGTTTTCCTTATTGATGATAACAGGAAATGAATGGTACCTGGAACATGGTGTGGACTTCAAGATTTATATAGGGTTTCACATAATGTGCCATCATTTACTCTGAATGTCTAATTTTGACTTGATTGTTTTTATATAGGTGTGTATTCATAATGTCATCACTCAAATATAGTGACAAAGCAAGACTCTTAAGGCCCAATTCTGACGAGATGGTCCTCACTGCAGAACATGAAATCCACGGGGAGGAGTCGGATCTAGATCCGACTCCTCCCACCTTACATACCTAAACCTACCCAGCTCCACCCCTTATCCCTAACCCCCCCCCCCCCCCCCCCAAACCTACCCAGCTCCACCCCTTATCCCTAAACCCACCCCTAAACCTACCCAGCTCCACCCCTTATCCCTAAACCCACCCCTAAACCTACCCAACCCCACCCCTTAATCTGGATCTGACTCCGCCCCCCGGATCTCGTGTACTGCAATGAGGTGCTACTGATTCTGACAGCCAATCAGAATCCATCCTGCTGTAATGAGCTTGAGCATTTAAAGTGACAGACAAGCACACGCTTAGAATAAACAGAGCGATATATTGTCCGCTGGTGTGGACGCTAACATAGTTTTCTTTATAGTTATCGTTCTTGGTGTGAATGCTTTTAAATGAAAGCAATTCATGGCTCCGCTGTTTAATTGTGACATTAATCTAAAATTGAACAGCGAGAACGTGAAACAGAATGGTATTTGATTATTTATTTATTTATGGCTTGTTAAATTATACTGATATGATTATATAATAATAATATTCTTTTATTATTATTATACTCAAAATAATTAATAATCTTTGCTTAATTTATTTTATTTAATAGTGAGATTTCACATTTCACATTCAAAATGATAACATAGATTAAAGTATTAAATGTAATAATAAAATAATAAGTTGTTATAATTATTATTATTGATAAAAAACGAATTTTCGTATTAAAGTTAAAATAGCCAAGACAAGAAAACTCAACAAGTCAACAAGATGTGAAAATGAATAGGGAGGCAATTTATTGGCTTGAGGTCTCATTATGTCTGCTTCACTAATGATGCAGGACGAGCTATGTGTTCAACATAGTGCATGTGTGAAATAAGGCACCCTTTTGTAAATTTATTTCTGGTTACCTGGCAAAAACTGATGAGATTAAATTTTGTTCTTTAAGGGAGTTAAATAACTCGTTACGCTTTTTCCCACTCGCACTGAACGACCTTGAAAATCTGCAAGCTCGACAGGAGCTTTAAGGATTTTTAAAGGGCCAATTTCATCACAGACGTGTCGACTAATGACAGGATCACAGCTTTTAGAAAAAGACAAGAGGCGTGGGGGTAGTGGGGAGCCATATCAAAAAACAAACCACTCAGACGCTCTCCTTTGAAACACGATACCGGTGTCCTTTACAAATTGTGGGTCAAATCGAAAAAAAAAACGAAGAGATAAAAAGGGTTAAAATGATGTAATGGCAAAGCTGTTCATATGGTACATCAATGTTCACACAAACTTTCCTATCAGCGCACACACATCCTGGCAGCGCTCTCTGCCGTGCCGGCGTCACCCACGCCGGTTTTCGCGCCAGCTGACGCGACGGGGGAGCCTTTCTCGCCGAGAAATGGGAAGGAGACAGGAGAGCGAACGGACGGGTGGCAGAGGACGTGTTGTGGCCCCCGCCGTGTTTGTCAAACAAATTAAACGTGTTGGAGATTCCTCACCTGCCTTGCGCACTGCTGCCGCATATGGCCAACCCGTTCAAAATAAGGAAATATGCATACATTAGCATACATAATAACCAACCCTCTCCATTTAATATGCAAATGCGCTGAAATATTACTGAACGCCGTCTGTTCTAAATGAATAAATTTGAATTGCAATTAGAATAATCCTTTATAATTAATGAAAACTGTCAATTTTGGTTCAGGAGTAATTTGATTAACAGGATGATGGGATGATGGTCGGGGCCAGTTGGGGGCGGGTGGGGGGGGGGGTGTTGGCAGACGAGGGGAAACGGCGGTACATTGGAACCGTGACTGTTCACGGGCGGCAGGGAGGACCCCTTCATTATTGATTACACTGTCTAATGAACCCTGGGAGAACGGCCTAGGCCACGGATACTGGCTGATTTGATAGGCCAGCCATTGAGGTGATGTTTGAGTTAATCAGGGCAAAGCCGACCCCTTCTCAACCCCCCTCCTTCGCTCCGTCCTCTGCAGGAATTTGGAGGGAGTCATTAAAAAACCATAAAGAAAGCAGAAAAAGCAAACTGCCACCCTCATATTATAGGTGACCTCATTCTCAACTGGCAAAGAAGGCAACTTGTGTGCTGACGTCATCACGGTTGGGTACAAAGTTCTATACATCATCATGATGTTTAAAAGCATTTTGTTATACAATTTTAATAATCTGTCTGCGTCATTTTAGCACACCAGTTTTGATTAACGCAAATTGCACGATACCATCTAACAGTCAGTTCTGAGTTCTATAGGCTGTGCTATTGCAGCACATTCAATTGCGGGTGTTATAGTGAACAAAATGCAGGGTTTTTCTGGCTGAAAAAGTTGCACGAAAAAGTGGTGCAACTGTCTATTGAATTTGGCCCCCAGACGCCACATGCCAACACCTTCAGTCGTAAAGAAATGACAAAGACCAAATTCCCTAACCCAAATATCCCGAAACACACAAATTTGAAGAAACAAATGTGCTCTTACCTGTTTGTGCAAATTTCGTTGAAGACCCACGGGACATGAAAGAGAGGAAGAGAAACAAGGAAATGTTGATTAGTTAATTATACAGTTAATTTTAAGCCATGTGCTTCGGAAGCCAATATCTGAATAACATTTGTAAAGATCTCCAAAGGTGTAAAGTAACACAGATGGAGACGGCTTACAGTTACAACACATTAAAGAGGCTGTCAAAACATGAAATGCATTACGAAAGCAAAGCTTGAGGGGCTTTCTTTCTAAATAAACTCAGCAGCATTATAATCACAGGAATAACTTTTTTTGGGGGGGGCGGGGGGGGGGGGGGGACACAAATAGATACATTTTATCTATTTGGAAAATGGCACAAACCAGGAAACGTTCAAACTGCTATAACATAACTCTTTAAGCATAGCAATGAAATGAGAAACATTTTTATAAACATTTGTGAGGAAATACAACATGCGAAACTCGACAAGAAAAATACATTAATAAATAAAAAAAGTTGTGGCTTTTAGTCCATTTATGTGAGCTGTGATATCATCTTATTTAGTCTTCATCTTAAAAAATGTACCAGAGATAATGACATCATCTAGCTCGCAGAGGCGTATTCAAATGGTTGGCCAATACAATGCTCTCCTGCCCAAATTCCATCACCCTGGGACTGGATGTTGTTACCAGGGTCTGGTGTAAACTAAATGCTTTGGTTACAAAAAAAATTGATATGTCTTGTTTCAGTTTAACTAGGAAAAATGTTAAAAACAAGAAGTAACACTGATCACTGCAGACAATTTCAGGTGGTCTTTAACACTCCATTGGCTACAGTGTTAAGACGAGTACTAATATAATCATAAGATGTTTTACCATGTAAAGCTCACAATGTCCAAACCATAGAAAACAAGAACCACAATTAGTCCAATTAAAGACAAGAAATAGTGCAAAGTAAGGGCTAAATTTGCAGACAGAAGAGTCAAAGCTGTGGACGTTGGAAATAGAATAAAGGTCTTCCTCTTTGCCAGATTGTTCTAGAAGCAATTAAGTGTTTTCTGGCAGGTCGCTAGTGCTGCTGGACCTCGTAATGGTGTCATTTACACTCCAGTCACAAGTAGCTGTCGCTCAGCCCTGCCAATAACCAGCCGGAGACGCCACACCAATGTAGCGACTAATTAGCAAATTACGTTGAAAAAAGCAGAGCCTGTAATTAACAGTTATTATGGCATTTCAGGAGTTGTAGCTTTAATTAGTGCAGAATGGGTGCTTGCATTTCAATGCTGCCTCTCTCTCTTTCTCCATCCACACACACACGAAAGCGTTCCACACGCTGCCTAGCTGAGTTAAGTCTTTTGCTCTTAAGAAAGCACCGCTCCAACAAAACCATGATCAAAAAAGCTTGGGTCGTGATTTGCCACCGCAAACGTGGACGCTGATTAATTTGGCTTATGCAAAGCTGCTGTGCATTTAATAATGTTTTATGCAAGTTGCAAGAAACAGGTATAATAGTGGTCTATTACTGTGTACCGCAATCCATCACCAGCAAAATTGCCTCTTCTTTTATTCCACTTCTCCTTGTTTCCCAACATGCTGCATCATTGCTGCCTTCAAAGTTGATGCTGTTTTTTTTTTTTGCGTAAATGCGTGCTATGTGTCTGTGTGCGCTCCACTTCCATAATGGGCACCTTTTGCCACGGCTTCCTCTTGCATCAAAGTCAAAAGCTGCCGTTTTAATTAAGTGACACTAATGAGCTTGTTGAAAGAAGGCTACTCTAACGCTCTAGCGTGGCAGTTAATGTGTTTATACGGGGTGTCGTCCCTGATGGGTCTCCTCATGTACCCTTCTCCTACAGCCTACACAAATGAACTCAGGAATTAAAGGGATAGTTCACCCAAAAATTTAAATTATGTCATTAATTGCCCTCATGTCGGTCCATGTCTTTTGTTCATCTTCGGAACACAAATTAAGATCTTTTTGATGAAATCTGAGAGCTTTCTGTCCTTCCATTGACAGCCTACATAACTAACACTGACGCTTCAAAAAGTTAATTAAAAAGATCACAAAACTAATCCATATGAATTGAGCAGTTTAGTCCAAAATTATCTGAAGATACTCGATCCCTTTATATGATGATCAGATTGAATTTAGGCTTTTTTCACATTTAAACATTGATCAGTGAACATACACAGAAGTGCAACCTAACCTGCTTGACACGTGAGAACAAACCATTGTTTCTTGAGGAAACTGAAATGTATTGCATAACACGAGTATGAACTTCATTGGTTTTTGCAGAAGCTCAAACATGTGGTAACACAAGGCAGTGTGAAATGCTGAATGCAATTGTACATATTTTCATTTAAAAAGAGAAAAAAGAGACGTGAACGACAGAAATGTTCAAATCTGGCATGTGCTGCGTAACATGAGACACATGCTGCGTAACATGAGAATGAATCTCATTGGTTCTTGCAGAAGCTCAAACGTGCTGCGTAACACGAGAATGAACCTCATTGGTTCTTGAAAAAGCTCAAACGTGCTGCGTAACACGAGAATGAATCTCATTGGTTCTTGCAGAAGCTCAAACGTGCTGCGTAACACGAGAATGAACCTTATTGGTTCTTGCAGAAGTTCAAACGTGCTGCGTAACACGAGAATGAACCTTATTGGTTCTTGCAGAAGCTCAAACGTGCTGCGTAACACGAGAATGAACCTCATTGGTTCTTGCAGAAGCTCAAACGTGCTGCGTAACACGAGAATGAACCTCATTGGTTCTTGAAAAAGCTCAAACGTGCTGCGTAACACGAGAATGAACCTTATTGGTTCTTGCAGAAGCTCAAACGTGCTGCGTAACACGAGAATGAACCTCATTGGTTCTTGCAGAAGCTCAAACGTGCTGCGTAACACGAGAATGAATCTCATTGGTTCTTGAAAAAGCTCAAACGTGCTGCGTAACACGAGAATGAACCTTATTGGTTCTTGCAGAAGCTCAAACGTGCTGCGTAACACGAGAATGAACCTCATTGGTTCTTGCAGAAGCTCAAACGTGCTGCGTAACACGAGAATGAATCTCATTGGTTCTTGCAGAAGCTCAAACGTGCTGCGTAACACGAGAATGAACCTTATTGGTTCTTGCAGAAGTTCAAACGTGCTGCGTAACACGAGAATGAATCTCATTGGTTCTTGCAGAAGTTTAAACGTGCTGTGTAACACGAGAATGAACCTCATTGGTTCTTGCAGAAGTTCAAACGTGCTGCGTAACACGAGAATGAACCTTATTGGTTCTTGAAAAAGCTCAAACGTGCTGCGTAACACGAGAATGAATCTCATTGGTTCTTGCAGAAGTTTAAACGTGCTGCGTAACACGAGAATGAACCTCATTGGTTCTTGCAGAAGTTTAAACGTGCTGCGTAACACGAGAATGAACCTCATTGGTTCTTGCAGAAGTTTAAACGTGCTGCGTAACACGAGAATGAATCTCATTGGTTCTTGCAGAAGCTCAAACGTGCTGCGTAACACGAGAATGAACCTCATTGGTTCTTGCAGAAGCTCAAACGTGCTGCGTAACACGAGAACGAACCTCATTGGTTCTTGCAGAAGCTCAAACGTGCTGCGTAACACGAGAATGAACCTCATTGGTTCTTGCAGAAGCTCAAACGTGCTGCGTAACACGAGAATGAACCTCATTGGTTCTTGCAGAAGCTCAAACGTGCTGCGTAACACGAGAATGAACCTCATTGGTTCTTGCAGAAGCTCAAACGTGCTGCGTAACACGAGAATGAACCTCATTGGTTCTTGCAGAAGCTCAAATGTGCTGCGTAACACGAGAATGAACCTCATTGGTTCTTGAAAAAGCTCAAACGTGCTGCGTAACACGAGAATGAACCTTATAGGTTCTTGCAGAAGTTTAAACGTGCTGCGTAACACGAGAATGAACCTCATTGGTTCTTGCAGAAGCTCAAACGTGCTGCGTAACACGAGAATGAACCTCATTGGTTCTTGCAGAAGCTCAAATGTGCTGCGTAACACGAGAATGAACCTCATTGGTTCTTGAAAAAGCTCAAACGTGCTGCGTAACACGAGAATGAACCTTATAGGTTCTTGCAGAAGTTTAAACGTGCTGCGTAACACGAGAATGAACCTCATTGGTTCTTGCAGAAGTTCAAACGTGCTGCGTAACACGAGAATGAACCTCATTGGTTCTTGAAAAAGCTCAAACGTGCTGCGTAACACGAGAATGAACCTTATTGGTTCTTGCAGAAGTTTAAACGTGCTGCGTAACACGAGAATGAACCTCATTGGTTCTTGCTGAAGCTCAAACGTGCTGCGTAACACGAGAATGAACCTCATTGGTTCTTGCAGAAGCTCAAACGTGATGCGTAACACGAGAATGAACCTCATTGGTTCTTGCAGAAGCTCAAACGTGATGCGTAACACGAGAATGAACCTCATTGGTTCTTGCAGAAGCTCAAACGTGATGCGTAACACGAGAATGAACCTCATTGGTTCTTGCTGAAGCTCAAACGTGCTGCGTAACACGAGAATGAACCTCATTGGTTCTTGCAGAAGCTCAAACGTGATGCGTAACACGAGAATGAACCTCATTGGTTCTTGCAGAAGCTCAAACGTGATGCGTAACACGAGAATGAACCTCATTGGTTCTTGCAGAAGCTCAAACGTGATGCGTAACACGAGAATGAACCTCATTGGTTCTTGCAGAAGCTCAAACGTGATGCGTAACACGAGAATGAACCTCATTGTTTCTTGCTGAAGCTCAAACGTGCTGCGTAACACGAGAATGAATCTCATTGGTTCTTGCGAAAGCTCAAACGTGCTGCGTAACACGAGAATGAACCTCATTGGTTCTTGCAGAAACTCAAAGTGCTGCGTAACACGAGAATGAAGCTCATTGGTTCTTGCTGTGAATAAAAGCCTAAATACAATCTGTTTATCATATAAAGCAGTCGTGTCTCTTCAGAAAATTTGGACTAAACCGCTCAACTTTTACGATCTCTTTATGATTTTTTTAACCGTCAAAGTGGTAGTTGCATAGCTGTCAGTGGCGGGACAGAAAGCTATCCGATTTCATCAAAATGATCTTCATTTGTGTTCCAAAGATGAACCAAAGTCTTACAGGTTTGGAACAACATGAGCAATTTATGACAATTTTTTCCTTTTTGGAAGAACTATCCCTTTAAGTTTCTGAGAACAATTTATATTTATTCACCCACACTCATCACTAGTGAAGAAAAGGCAGGAACCAGATGAGAACATTTCTGTCATTCACGTCTCTTTTTACATGAAAATATGTACGCTTATGTAAGTAAAATGAATTGCACACAGCCTTTCACACTGACTTGTGTTACCAGAGTGAAATTTTTGTGGTGCATGGATAAACAGTGCTACAGTGACTGCAGCTATTTATTATTGTCAGATCAGGTTGCATACAGAAGGGTGGGTATCACAAACACATGTGAGCATGCATGTGCTACCAAAGTAACAAACATTAAGTGTGCATGAAAGGGCATGATTGACAGATGGCATTCTGAACGCTCTAGGATGGATGGACAGGCGATGCTTATCTATGCGGGGAAATGTCAAAGTCCACCAGACCCCATCAGTCACTTATACACCACCATTACCATTTGTAGACCACACCTACTGTTAAATGCCAAATGCTACTCACTATTTTCTATCAAGGGTATTACGAGAGTCTCTTTCACATGTAGACTTGAAAGCCTGCCAAACTACCATTTGAGTTGCATTACACCTACAAAGACGCACTGGATGTAGTTCAACACTTTCTTATTCTTGTTTTACCCCAGAGATTTCCGGTCACCTCCAACTCTGAAGTCACTTTGAATACGGCTCATATGACGACCGCTCATCTTTGAGTCCTCCCTCTATCTCTTTTCTCTCTCCTTCGCGATTGTTATGGAAATGTCGAGCGTCGTCTTGGAGATTACTTATCTTTCAAACGGCCTAATCCTGCCCAGGATGCTAAATTCCTCCCTCAAAACGCATCTTTGTTTCTGTTCCATTCTTGGCTTTTGTTCATTAACTTCTTGAATATTCATAACATTGATGCAGAGCTCGTTCTCTTTCCCCTTTTGTTTTTGCATTTTGTTAAATATTCAGAAAGCGGATGCAATTAACATGTTGTTAATGAATAATTAATCAGAACTAAAGCAGCCCCTAAATTTATGCACTTTAATTATTGAAACCGTAAATATGAAAACACAGTCCTGCTGCCTTTTATCAACCCCTTATTTAGTTTGTGTTCTTACATTCAAATGAGTCCGTATGTGTGTGAGATCATTATGATATGCAGTATGACTTTGTGTGCATGTGTGTTCATGCATGTGCATGTTTCATTGCATCCAGCTTTGATCCATGAGCCTAAACAAACTGACAACTTGACTATACAATAAACCCAATGTATTGAATGTGTCCCAATTGGACCCAGGTCAAAATAGTTCACATTCATATTCGAAACCCATACGATTTTTTTCCTATGAATTTTCCTATGAAACTTTTAAAGAAAACAGGCTACTAGCCATTCTTTTCCATTTAATTAAAGTGAATGGGGACTGTGGATTTCAAGTTGCAAAATGACAAAAACACCATAAATGTTTCATAAAGCACCATCAAATCGCTATATGACTTTTCACTGTATTCCAAGTTTTCTGAAGCCATTCCTGTTGTTGTTTTTTTTTGACGTGTGACAAAATGTAATTTAGATCTACAAATAATGACTGAAATTTCAGCCTTCAATGCTATTGCATGGCTTCAGAAGACTTGAAATATAGTGCACAAGTCATACAAACTACTTTTATGATGCTTTTGTGAAGTTTTGCAACTTGACAGCGCCAGTCCCACATTTACTTTCATTATACTGTATGGAAAAGAGCAGCCAGGACATTCTTCAAAATATCTCCTTTTATGTTCCATGTACACAAAAGTAAATCCAGGACATTAACCGTTGACATTTCCTAAAAGTCCCCCTGTAGTCAATCATTTTATCCTTTAAAACTCACCTTTGATCACCAAAATGACATATTTAAAGTTTTTTTCCTTGAATTTTTTTTTGTTATGCCTTAAAATAGCTTGAATGTAACTCTACACATTTGCCTCATTTAGTATATGCAGTTCTCTGAATATGCAAATTAGCCACGCCTCCACTCACTTACACCAGCTCAGAGATACACTCGTTGATCACACATTGACGTGATTGGTTACAAGGTAGTTGGTGACGTCAGAAACACCAGCGTTTTCAAACCGTGTTTTTAAGACTCTTTTTTGGTTCACTGTGGAGTTTTAAGGAGAAAATAATCAGCAATTGTGTTGGATTATGAATTTGCACATTTGCACACATAAAGCATATTAAAAACACCATATAGACATATAAACAACATTAAAAGCTTGATTTTCACCACAGTACTTTAAATCCTATAGAACACAACACTAGGGATTGCGCAATAAGAGTAAAACACCTGTGAAAAATCAATACCAAAATACATTGGTACATTGGGCTACATTGGTATATATTTTACATTATATATCATTATTTTTGATGTTAATTTTTTGGCAAACTATCCCTTTAAAAGTGCTCAGGCCAGATTCAAGAATACACGATACACCCCCTGCCGCAGCACTGAATTACGGGCTTATTGCTTGCTCATTACGCCATGTGTGTGCTTCTGCGTGTGTGTTTGGCGGCTCATTAGGGCAGATCTAATTATTACTGTTGCATGCAAAAGCTTGCTGGTCATGTTGTTTGCAAAGAGGGAAATGTTGTCCTCGTTGCAACCTTCTCAGTGGAAATAACAGAGGATGTTCGTGAGAGAGAGAGAGAGAGAGAAGAGAGAGAGAGAGGAGAGAGAGAGAGAGAGAGGAGAGAGAGAGAGAGAGAGGAGAGAGAGAGAGAGGAGAGAGAGAGAGAGAGGAGAGAGAGAGAGAGAGAGAGAGAGAGAGAGAGAGAGAGAGAGAGAGAGAGAGAGAGGGGGTCTATCCAACCCTGCTAATTGAGATTTGTTTCTGGGAAGGCACCGATGCTGAGCATAACAAGAGGAACTTGACCATACGCCACATAAAATTCTCAACTATGCACTCCGAAAATAGGCATCGGTGTGCAGTGCAGTTGTACATGCTTGCTCAGTACTTCAGGTAGGCTTGGCGCACATTACAGAATCATATATCGAGAAATGCTGAGGCACGCGGACGAAAATATTCCATACGTCCTAATACGCCGCACTGGCTTGTTATGAAACGCTAGTCATTTATCTTTAGCATCAGCAAGATTAAGCTGCACTCCATATAATGATGATACTGCTGACACTTTGCACCTTATATGTCTTTTGAGAGAGAGAGAGAGGGGAAAAAGGAATAAAACTGCTCTCTCGTTGCGTTTTGCGCGCTCTCTCTCTCTCTTTCTCTGTTTCCCTACCTACTTCCTTCTCTCCTCTTTGCTCAGGTTCCTGCTGAAGGATGATATGTGACAGCAAGCCAAAATTCCTGTTAATAAAAAGGCCTCCTCCTCTCTGCCAACAGTGTGTTTTAGAGCAGCGGGGAAAACGCTCCGTTTCAAGTCGTCGAGAAGCCCGGAGAGGGTTCTGACAGGTACCAGTGACTGGAGAAGTCGGAAAGAGAAAGTGTGTGCGTGTTTGTGTGTGTACACGTGTGTTGAAGACTGCATCTGTCATACATACAAACACACACACACGTTACACTGGAGAAGGCTGACAGCTCCCTGACTGTGGCGCGGGCTCGCGCACACACGCCGGGAGCAGATGCCATGCTCCTACCATCAGACACAATCAAACGCTCCTGCTAGCTGCCTTGCCATCGCCTCGTTTTTGTTCCCGCTCACAGGATCATAAATAAATGAACTGGTTTGAGAAAGATAAAGGCTTTGAGAAGGCAGACTTGTCAAGGAGTGCACATTCAGGTGTAGCTGATTTGGCATCGTATTTGCTCTTAAAATCTTTTCTAACGGGACCAACACTGCGTAGAGCACCAGATATGAAGTTGTCTTGTTGATAGACCCATAACAAGCAGTCAAACGACTTAATAAGAACTAAGAGAAAGCTTCTGAATTATTAGTGTTGCCTGCTAAGAAAAACATCACTGTTACTATCGCTCATACTTGGGTGAGAATAAACCAAGCCTATTAAACTTTCCAGTGTAATTCATACTGTCTGTGCATGAATGAGAACACAAATCAAGCAGCTTGTTGAGGAAAGCTGACTTTCGACACGCGATTTTCGCCTGGTTGGTGATAAATATCCGATAGACTTACATTACACGCGTTTCCACTTGCGGGCCAGGGCCGAGCCGTGCTGGTGCGTGCCAGGGCCAGTCACGTTTCCACTTTCACTTCCGGGGCTTGAGCGGGGCTTCCTCGGGGCCAACGGCCAGGATTTCTGGCCCGTCAAAAACCTTGGGCCAAAGCGGGCCAGCTCGGGCTAGAGGCGTGCTCGAGGTAAAAGGCGGAGTTTATCGGTGTTATGGAACGTTATGATCTGAAGCAAGATGCACATTTCACTGTTTTATATCGCGAAAAATAATCGCTGCTCGAAATGGAGAATCGCCTGTACTGGTTTGTGGGAGATACCAAAGCTCTTCTGAGCATTTGGGCAAAAGAATGACGGCGTGTGAAGAAACGAGGACGTTATAAAATGCATCGATGCTGAACTTTCTAAGCTAAGCATTCAGCGAGCAACGCTTCAAGTTCAGGAAAAAATAAAAAAGTCGCGGGCGCAGTATATTATACAAGGCGATTAAAACGCACAATGGACAAAGCGAAACTCAGAGAAGGGACTTTCCATGGTTCGACTTGATGTACGGTGTGCTGGGTCAACCGCGAGACAATCGGGACACTATTGCAGCCGCGGCCGGTGAGTTAATATACGCTATCTTCCTATTATAAATAAATTCATAATACCCGCTGAAATGGGTTGGGTTGTATTGTATGACGTTTGATCCAGAAAGGCGTGTTAGGGGCGGGGTTTAGGGCAGCGCTGCAGGGCTACTGGCCCGGCAGTGGAAACGCGAGCCCGGTGCTTGAGGCCCGAGGCCACTGGCTCGGCTCGGCTCGCTGTTAGCTCAAGTGAGGAGAACCCCCCCTTTGAATATCAAAGGGGGGGTTCTCCTCACTTGGAACTGGAAGGAACCACCTAGCAACGCCCTAGCAACCACCCAGAATCGTGCCAGTGAGTTTACTTGTTCTTACAAAAACGCACAAGTCTTGATCGTTGTGATTTGAGCTTTAAAATGTTTTAAAGTGTTTTAGCCTTCAGACACTCATTAGCACAACCACTGCTTCTTGTAATACTGGTCCACAATCGTTTGTTGACCAGAGGAGAACTGGCTCCCCCGACTGAGCCTGGTTTCTCCCAAGAGTTTTTCCTCCATTCTGTCACCTGATGACATTGCCATTGTTGCCTGTGACATGTTTAGTTGGGGACACTTAATTTTCAACAATATTATTGATTTGACTGCACTGACTCTAGTGGATGACAATTGAACTGAGCTGGGCAGCATTTCCCAAAAGCATTGCAAACCTAAGTAGATCGTGGAACCATTGTCATCTACGGTCACTACGACGACATTACTGTTTTTCTGCAGAACGGCTTTATAGATATTAGATGAAATGAACTAATTTAATAATTGATGATCTTTACAACGGAACTGAATCAACACTGAACTGACTTCAATGACACTGTTTTCTTTCAGAGCTGCTGTGCAGTCGAAATGAACTCTGTAAAGATCACCGTAAAGATCACTGTAAAGCTGCTTTGAAACATTATTGTATAAAGCGCTATGTAACGTACAATTACACTCACTCTTAAAGTGTCCTAAAAGTCCATCAGAGGGACATTTATGTGAAAATCTCTCTTTCCTTCAATGTTTCTAGAACACCCTCAGAATTATTTATCTCTTGCTGCAACAAGAACTCTTTTGTTACTGACAAGCTGCTTTTCTTTCTGATAAAACTCTTCACGGCTTGAATGAAAGAGAGGAGATGCTGTCAGG
Organism: Chrosomus eos; assembly: GCA_036326025.1. Taxonomy (NCBI): domain Eukaryota; kingdom Metazoa; phylum Chordata; class Actinopteri; order Cypriniformes; family Leuciscidae; genus Chrosomus; species Chrosomus eos. The sequence goes on from CM070834.1 coordinate 27,166,983, forward strand.
CCTCTGTCTTAAAACTGCTCTCTTCAAGACAGCATCATTCCTTTTAATTAGCATTCCAGCAGTGATCAAAGATGAGCCACCTCTGCTGTAGGAAATATCGATACGTAACAGGAAAACTCTGTCACGCAAACGTCAATGCCTGCCAGGTATAATGTTGGCATCGTTAAGATCCATGCCAAGTTGGCATGCTGGCGATCTGCCGTAGAAGCTCTTACAAGAATGAGGATGATACTGTGACAACTGTCACATATTCATGGAACGATGACTGCTTAATTATCCAGTCAATATAAACGCATATTCTAGAAAGAGGATGATGATTACAGAACAGATGTATTCGGAAAAAAAATGTTGACAAACACCATGTGGCAGTTTGGGCTGAACGAAAACAGATCAAAAAGTGTGTCACGTTACTCATGCTAATGATGCAAGATTTACAGGAAACTGAGAGACGGTGAGCTATCAAACATGTCTTTAACAGTTAGACATTTAAAATCATTCATAACTTTAGTTGTTTGCAAGGGACACTTTATTTATTTATTTATTTATTTATTACTTGACTAATCTATTCTTGTTCTTGTCCATCATTATATATATATATATATATATATATATATATATATATATATATATAGGCAATTAAAGGTAAACTCAGCTACTTTTAAAGTATTTTTGAAAAGTTACACTTATATTGACACTTTTTAGAATGTTCACCATTTCAAATTGCCGCTGATTACATCATTGTAATATCTGCATATATGAATTGTGATTGGCTTTTTTTGCATCCATTTGGATACTGAATCCTGATTGCTTTTCTTTTGTTTTTGTTGTTTCTAGCATCAGTTTAAGCACATACAGCAAAGACATTGTCATATGTAGAAAGAAAACATAATGTTAAGTGTCATGGCAATGACAAACGGGCCCGTAAAATTTATTTGTTTACGCAAAACCAAAGACTAAAATAATCTTACATAAAACTTAAGCTACTACTCTTGTTGCCATCCAAGCACATTTTTCTTTGGAGATGCAAATCTAGTTCTCACGGTGCCTACAATAAAGACAGGTAAAACACAGTAGATCACAGTTCTTCAACAGGGGGTCCCGCTGCGGTACTACGGGGGGCTGACAATTATTGAAAATATTTCAAGCTAAAAGTAAACCAAATATGTTCCTCCTAAATTAAAATGTAAAATGACAATCTAATGTAGGACTATATGACAGTTTATTTAAATGGCTTTGCAATGTAAGGATTATAAGAAATTATTTAAGCACATATAATAATCTATAACTATATTATTATGTTATTATAGACAAGGCATCATTGTAACTGGGGTCTCTGTTACGGGCTCGATATGCACCAAAAGTTCTCAGTCAAAGACCTGAAAAAACAACATCATACGACGGTAGGTTTCATGTTTTTGAAGGAAGTCTCTTATGCTCGCTAAAGCTGCATTTATTTAATCAAAAATACAGTAAAACAGCAATATCGTGCAATATTTTTACAATTTAAAATAAATGTTGTTTTATTCCTGTGATGACAAAGCTGAATGTTCAGCATCAGTGTCATGATCCTTCAGAAATCATTCTAATATTCTGATTTGGAACATTTCTTATTATTATCAATATAAAACGGTTGGCTGCCTAATATTTAGTGAAAATTTTTGTTTGTCGTGTTTTAATGCATTATACTTTCTAAAGGTGTAACATAAGTATTATAATGTATTATATGTGTGGTTACAATAATGAGATCATACATCAAAAGGGGCATTACATGGAATAATTAATGCATTAAAAATGATATATAAAGCCTTTAAGTAGTGTTACTGATTTTTTTGCAACATTCTAAATGTCACCTCCAGTCTTTTGATCAATTTAATGCATCTTTGCTGAATAAAAATAATGTCTTTAAAAAACAAACTTTTGTATGATAATGTACGTGGATATTAGTAGTTTAATAAAATAATGAATAAAATTCATTTTTTTTAATTAAGTTAATTATTAATCATGGTGTGCATTTACAGTATAGCAGCTAAACGTTAACGTTATAGATTCAACAATTGCTGTACATTTAATAAAACATAATAGTCCATAACGAACATCTTGGCCCTCGAGGGCGATATCACTCATCTCAGAGAGCGAATGTGTGTGTCTCCACCTTGTTTTCCTCACTCGTGCTGTTTTTGAACAGTGAAGTCTCTGAAGGGAATAGAGAGCTGCCTGATGTTTGTGAAAGCCTCACACAGCACAACAACATCTCTGCACAACACTCGGCAAAGGTGATGTTTGCCCATCTCAAATGCATCTCAGAAACTTCACAAAGGCTGGCCGAGGGTCTCTAAAAGTTCCAAAACACCACCACATGACTGCCTTTACATTATAATAAATCAAACTGTACAAAAAAATCAAGCTTTAGCATTATATTTTTTTGTGTTTTCAGGAAGTCACATGTAAATGTGTAAAAGAGGTTGTGATTACTCACACACATGTCGTCGACTTTCTATTATGTAACATAAAAGGAAATATTTTGAAAAATAGACTACAAGTCAATGGGATGTAGTGTTTTTTGTTTTTGTTGTTGTTTTTTTGACATGAGGGTATGAGTAAATGATAATGGTGAAGTACGCAGTGTGGTCCCTGTCTTTCAGGGTTAGTTAATATCACTTAATGCCCAAAAGTCCTCATTCAGTAATCATGTCTTCTCTCTATATGTCCTCCTTTTAGTTTCAAGCTCCATCATGCGCTCATCAGATTGAATGGGAATGGAGTTTTTCATGGTGGAATTAACTCATTCCCCAACATTGATGGAAATTTATGTCCTTTGTCAGACAATGGCTGCATCCGAAATCGCATACTTCCCTACTATAAAGTAGGCGAAAAACAGTACTCATAAAAGAGTAGGCAAAAAGTCCCCGGATGATCTACTATTTCCAGAGAGATTCTGAAGTGTGCATACGATGGACACTTTACTATCCCATGAGGCCACAGGAGAGGATTTATAAAAGGCAGTGAAGCGACACAACTGATGCTGGTTGGTAACATAATAATGACAGCATGGCTGATGTCGTCCATCCGTATTACATTCATACTACACACATTCATATAGAACATAAATTGTTAGTGGTCATGAATTATTTGATCAAGATAAGTACCTAATCAAGAGAGTAGCGATTTCAGATGCAGCCAACACTTCCGCGACCCAGGATTGACCCAAATTTCCGGCTTTCCGTGTTTTCACAGTTATACAATAGGGGGCGCTATGACACATCTTCATAAGGAGTACTGAATCTCCTGAACAAAAACACATGCGAAGAAGAAGCAGAAACAAGCGATATCATATGTAAACGGATGCATATGTAAAATAACGCGATCTTCAAGATTCAACAGCATATAAATCAAAACTGCCTAATGTTACTGATTGAAATGTCGACCCAGGACGAGCTGTAGGACTATGCAAGCATTAGGGGTGTTGATGGACTTGATCTACTCCATTTGTGTTTTGATCATCATTCTGGATCCGATCTGAATGTAGTCTTTGACAAAAACGTGTTTTTCTTAGCAAAGGGTCAGTTTTTATATATATTGCATATTCAAATATTCATACAAAATATATTCTGGGAGCCATAAATTTTTTGTTTTGCTGGCGGTGCTGGCAACTTTTTTTCAAAAACGCTCTTGGGGAAAGAGTTAAACCACTGCACTGTACTGTATGCTTTGCATGCTGGGACCAGCTGGATGCTGGTTGCTGGTTTGCTGGTCCCCAGTATTGGAAACAGAAGTGCTTCTTGACCACCTACATCAGCTCAGTTTTGCTTGCAAACAGCATGACTTTGCTGGTCCACCAGCTAGACCAGCACTATACCAGCTCTAACCAGAATCAACCAACCTGGACCAACATGGAATTCATGCTGGTTTATGCAATGATCTATGAACAGGGGCATTTCCAAAGACAGTTCCCAATTTAGGCTGCCTGTCCCTAGGAAAAACAGGACCATGAATTAAACAAAGGAGTTATGGGAAAGACACTTATGTTAATCTCTTTGCTTTAAACAAACACATTAAATAACCTTTAATCCATTTCATTGCCCGCTCTCTTTCTTTCTCTTTTACCGATGACAGGAACACCTCTCCGCTCAGGTTGTCCCCGTTTCCATAATCAGCCGAGTCAATTCAATTATTCTACTTCCCAACGCCAAGCTTCGTTCACAAGGGACACTGCATGCATATTAAAATCCTCCGCAACTTTCACCAGCAATAAAGTATCAGAGAATAATATTAGAAGCTTTTCCTTTTTTTTAAATCTGGCACTTTTCCATTGCACTCACAAACACGTGCGCAGACGCTCGCACGCTTTCCCAAAACAGCATAACTGGTTTCTTGGGACCTAATTAACATCACCTGCGTTAATTACTGCCTCAAACCAATCAACAGCTTTCCCACTAATTGGGTTTTTTTCTCTATCAAGGCCGGAAGTCGCCATGGAGACATGTCACCTGAGGCGTGATGTACACACACACACACAGCGAATAAAAGGGGACAGCCTCCAATTTAGGCTTGTTTGCGTAGCCTCATCAACACACACCTTATGCTAGACTTGAGGGATCAACATTGAGCTGTTGTTTTTGAAGCGGGCGATATGAAACGTGCCCAGGTTCGAGCAGTCGTGGGGAGCAGCTGCGAGAAACTCTCTCCCCAGAGACGCTTGCCAGTCAAGATCCCATGTGTGCGCACGAATGGGAGAGAGTGCAAATGCATGCTGTTTTCCTGCGCCTTACACGTGATGCGGTGTTGTTGTGTAAAATCATGCAAATAGTGCAAAGATGGAAGGACTGCTGAGGGCAATAGAGGTTTGTGATTATGTACGGGTAGAGACGGTCAAGATTTGATGGAATTGATTTCCTTTCCACAGATTCTGTCACATAGACACTTTTGGCAGGCGAGCAGGGCCTCTCCTTGGCCCCGTAAATATGTTGTAAAGTTAGAGGGTCCATGGGGCTGGTCAGTCAAGCTCACAGGGGCCTTCGAAAATCGATAAGGGCTTGTCAGAGGGAGACGGCGTCACTTGTAACACTGACTGCAACAGACACACAAACGAGTGGTGTGTGCTAGTGCAAAACTTGTTGTCATGACTGCTAGGGAGTTGCTATACAGCTGGTAGAGGATTGCGGGTGGTTTTAGCGTGTTGCTAGATTGTTGCTAGCATAATGTGCACAGGGGTTTCCAGCTGTGTTTAATTAAAGGTACAATATGTAGGATTTTTGTAATGAAATATTCAAAAAAACATTTTTACAGTGTGATATGTTTCATGCAGTTGTGTACATACATTATCCCAAAAGTTCAAGGATTTGTAAATCCAGAGAAATTCCAGTTTTAAATAATGATTCGTCCTTTATCATTGTCACATATCAATGACGCAATACCCGTGCTATCCTTGGTTTCCGCTTGTAGAAACCATATATATATTCATAAATTCCTCATTAGCGGTCATTTCAATGGGCCGCTATACGTAAGTCACCAATGAGGATCTATGTGTATATATATCTATGATATAGTATATCGCACGTCACAGGTTGACTCTACGGCAGTGAAATTAAATACAGTATGTGTTGCACAAAAGCAATTACTTGCAAATATGGTTACGTTCAAATGTACTTTTAGTACGATTGTTTTAAACGTGTAAAACTACGGCACCAAATCATTTGACAAATAGTCACATATCAGTAACAGTCCTTATACAGCATTACATTTCACGTTTCTTACAGCTAATTCATTACGATGACATAAAATAGTGTGATCAAACGTACAGGTAAAACAAAAACGAATTTATTACCTCATCCCTGTACATGATTCGTGAATTATACAAATTATACCATACGTCTCTGGATGGTGAAAACGACATCTCCCATCGTTCCACTCTCCTTCATCAAGCTCCGTCTTTGTTATTGTTTTAAAAATGTAACCTCTGGCGGTGAAAAAATAAACTCAGCTGGAATGTGGCCCTAAGAAGTTGGGTTGGACATCTCTGGTGTTTGTGGGTGGTTTCTAAGGTCTTGCTAGGTGGATGCTAGAGTGTTTTTTTTCCTGACCCAAATCAAACATGTCCATCTCCAAGTCTCTATGGTGTTCTGGTATCTAGATACAAGCTGCCTTCTCTGCCAGGCCCCTACTGTAAAGTAGGGAGTTGAGGACTGGATTCTCAAGGCATGGATACATACATCTAGTACACACATGCACATACTGTACAGCATAATAAATAATTCAATCGCACGTTTGGTGTAGGAGGGCATAAAAATACAAAAAGCCAAGAACAAAGCAAATATGAGATGAGCCATGAGTCCTTAGAGAGTCAACAGCAAGTGCGTGAGTGTGTGTAAGAATCACTAACATACTAGTTACGGCACTCTTGCTTTTTCATTATGATGGCTTCCCTATAGCTACTGTGCAGACACCAGCACCAGCACCAGCATCTTGCTCCTCACAAACATTAAGTATTCACGTAATGTTCTTGATGAACCAGTATGGACCAACTGATCAAAAGCCTCGTTTGAGCGCTTGCCCACCGAGGAACATCTTTTGACAGCTTTCAGCTATCAATCCAAAACCTCTTCACACACTCACCTCCGACCCCCATGAGGAATTTCTGCACAATACGACTCCCTTGACCACATACGTGTGCGCCTCTCATGCAATATTTAGTGCCCAGAATGGAGGCCATAAAAAAGTGGCCAGGCTTCTGCCATTGTAAATTATAAATCGCTATTGATTTTCTTCGCTTTTTCTTTTGCGCTAGCAAAGCACCTCGGGCTCATTGTGAGACACTACTGGCAGAGAGCACTTTATTAGATTAGGGGTGCTCTCTCTCTCTCTCTCTCTCTCTCTCTCTCTCTCTCTCTCTCTCTCTCTCTCTCTCTCTCTCTCTCTCTCTCCTCCCTCCCTCACTCCACACATCACACACACACACACACACACACACACACACACCACACACACACACACACACACACACACACACACACACACACACACACACAACACACACACACACACACACACACACTCAGTTTTAACAGCTCAGGGAATGTCATGGGATAGTCAATTCCCCAAATTCGACAATGATATCACTGCCATAAAAAAGAGGGCAGAGTGAAACCGAGGCTGCATCAGGGTCCCATGAGGGCCCTGGGCACACGTCTTTGGAAGACCCCCAAACCCTCTCTACAGCCAAAACCCTATTTTTTGTTAAGTAACCAGGGTGATTTGGCTAAACAAATGATGTTTTAGTAGATTTACAATAGACAACTGAAAACAGTAGTCAGGGGGATTAGTGGCCAACTTGTGAAGTATGCTTTGAGAGGCCCCGGTCCCCTAGTGGTCAGCTTGTGTTGTTTGTGGCAAGGGGGTTGGGGCCCTTAGTGGTCAGCTTGTACTGTATGTGCTGGGGGGCCCAGGGGCCCTTGTGGTAAGCTTGTACTGTATGTGCTGGGGGGCCCAGGGGCCCTTGTGGTCAGCTTGTGGCATATGAGCTGAGGGACCAAGAGACCCTAATGGTCAGCTTGTGCTGTATGGCAAGGGGGCCCTTATAGGTCTGCTTATGCTGTATATGATGGGGGACCCAGGGGCCCTTGTGGTCAGCTTGTACCGTATGAGCTGAGAGACCAGGGATCCTAGTGGTTAGCTTGTACAGTATGTGCTGAGGGGCCCAGGGGCCCAATGTCCTCAGCTTGTGCTGGGGAGCCTAAGGCGCTAGTGGCCAGCTTCGACTGTATGAGCTTAGGGACCCGAGGACCCTAATGGTAAGATTGGGCTATATAAGATGAGGGGCCCAGGAGCCCTTGAGGCCAGCTTATGCTTTAGAAGCTAAGAGGACTGGGGCCCCTAGTGGTCAGATCCCAGTAAACGTCCATGTTGGATGGAAGACTATAAGTTTCCTTCTTTTGGGCTTTTCCACAGCATTATGTTCCACCAGCACTAGCATTATACTCCAACTCTACCTGCCAGGAAATCCCATGCTGTCGAACCCCCCTTCATTCTCATCCTTTCTTTCTCTATTTCTCGCTCTTAAGCCTTCTTAAAAGCAACTCACAGGCTTTCAGCAGAAAAGACCTTGGCTAAGAGCATCTTTCATGTTACCGCGCTGTCTCATTAAAGAATGCTTTGCAGCTTCCAGCCCCCTAATTCAATTAATGTTTTCAAAGGGGGCTTAACTCTACCACCTAATTCATCTATTCTTTAGCTACTGTGTTAACAATTAAGCTCACACTGCCAGGGGTTAAGACACAGTTGGAATAACAAGGATGTTTCTCCACAAAGTACTCACATAATATTTGGATGTAGTGTGTTTGTATTGCTCTCAGTTGTCAAGGGTTTGGAATTTGACGGCATTGGTGTGCGTATCTGCGAGTGTGCGCCTGTATGTTTAATCTCCTCTCTTTCCCCTCACTGTTTTTCCAGCCTAAGTGTGAGCAAGCTTGTTTGTGCAACACTTCTCGCAGCCTCTCGACTGCCATCGGCACTATTTGTGTAAACACTCAGGCACTTATCTAATAATTCACTTCAGTCTGCCACCTCAGAGAAACACTGGATTTAGTGGCTTAATCGACATCACCGCCACACAACTCTCTAAAGCATCTCATCTGCCGCCCAGTGGGAATCTATGGCTCATGTAGCTTGTATTGTTTTCTCTGCTGAAGATTATGTTGTCGTCATAACAAATGAACTTTGTTTGATTCAAAACCCTCAAAGGAATCAGCGCTTTTTTCATATTTTTCCACGAAATCTGTGGAATAGATTTAAACCACATCAAATGAAAACGTTGTCTTGATATTGAGCAAACAGGCAAAGAACAATTACAATTTTGACATGTGGAATTTTCTGAATAACAGGTGGATCCATGGAAATCGGCAGCTTTGAGTTTGAGTTTGAGTTCCTACGTCTGCAGATTCCATGAAAAATATTTGTGTCGCACAGGTGTCTCATGATGACGTTCTCAGGTTTGTGAGGTCTTGTTGAGTGAGAGAAATATATAGAGGGGGGTTGGGAGAGCTGGCTCTGGATTCCTGCAATTGTGTCAGCAGCGCTCTAGTTCCACCAGATCCCGCTTCTAGATTTCAGCTCGACGCTTTCTCCCCTAACCTCTCACTGTCTCCTCTCACAGGGCCCCTTCATTAGGATTTTGCAGCCATTCTAACACCCTTTCTTCTTTGACAAGGCAGGCATATCCTGTTACTGACGCCAAGAAAAAATAGCTCTGGTAATGGCACGTTGGAGGGCAGGAGCGACCCATAGGACACAATTATTGCTTCCCGTATGTTAACATGTCGAAGAAAGTGTCAAGCCGTTTCAAATCAGTCTCTAACACTCTGCAAACCTATTTTACCAGCATTTCTCCTCTTCAACAAGACTCCTTTTTGAGTGCACAATTCTTTCATAACTGGGTTAACATAAACGTGCATTTTGTTCGGCAACTAACATGGCTGTATAATAGAGGGCAGATGTTGAGAAATCAACAGCTTGCGTTCAAATTCCTTTAAATGTGACAAAACGGGTCGAAATTGAGAAATATGCTGAATAGATGAGTTCATTCCACTCCGCTCTGATCTGAGAGAGGTTAATACATCCTATAGAAATGCTAATAGGCCTCTTAAATGGAGTATAATTTCTCCATTGTTCAGTCCTGGTTGTCTTTTAATGTGGAGGTCTGGAGGACTGAAAGTGGTCTCCTCGTTTGAACTCTCAATAAACAGAGGTGAAAAGTGCTGATGGGACTACTTGAGTAGGTAAAGGAGAAATGAATGAGAATTATGACCAAACTTCTGAAAGGTCACAACTAGTTTTGGTATGGAAGTAAAATAATAACAAATATGATCACTAAATTCAGCTCATCCATGTGTGTGGGTGTGTGTTTCATCGCCAGTTTCTAGCTGATACTGTTATACTGTTGTATCTCTTTTAAAGCAACACTATGTAACATTGTTTACCATAAAATGATGTTTCCAAAATCTTATCAGTGGTTCATCAAGTCGTAACAGGTTGAAAGGCACTTCTGTCATAGCCTGACGGGGTCTGTATCACTTTAACTGGCACTATGTAACTTCGGGGTTCGGGTAGTAACCCGACCACAAAAAGAACTACAAAATTCGACTGCTTTACGTCAAGCGCTACAATAGTCATTATTTCGTTTTTCTTCGTTTCTGATGCAATACATCATCCTTTCATGAAATCATGTAACATACTCTACCTTGTCTGTGGACATCGTTCATTCTAAAGCCGGTGCTGGGTAAACAGCGAGCGTGCGTGCGATGGTAGGCTAAATTATTTACGACAGCGGCAATGGACAATTTCGTTTCCCACCAGTAGGGCGACCGAAGAGGAAAAGTTACTTGGTGTTACTTTAAAGAGAACAAACTTTATTGGGGGGAAATTCTGGCAAAAAAAGGGTCTTTATTTCACACAACGGAATAGTTTCACAAAATAAATATTGGGGAAAAAAAACATGACTGACGTTATTTGTTCAGATTATCAGAGTGAAAAAAAAGATAGATTGATTTTCATGTGTTAATATATGGATTTGGGACGAGGGTAAAACGATAAAATACTGTAAAAGGCATTTGAAATGAGGAAGGGATGGCAGAAAGTTTCAAGACTTTTAATGTGAGGTTCATATAACAAAAAGAAAAAGTTCAAGTCTGTTTGTTTGAAATAACAGGTAAAATCGACTCATGTGAGAAAAAAAAAATCCTGAATTTTAAGAAGAACTTCAAAGAATGAATTAGCAGTGTGTGATCTGTATGATTGCTGAGTCTAGGTGATATTAGATATCAATGGTACAGTTACACAACCCATTTTGTGCTTCAAACACGAAATGTAAGGAAGAGAGCCAGAGAACAAGGATAATTACAAGAGGAGTTGACACTCGGATTCCAACACAACACCATACGCTCATTAGCTCTCCCTCCCACAATCACTCCCTCCCTCTCCTTCTCCCTTGTCTATCTTTATTTTTCACTCTCTCATGTTCTCTCTGTCACTCTTCATCGGTCGACTAGCATCAGATGCATTACACAAAATCACTGAAACACAAATTAAACACTTATGATTTGATCTGCCTCATAATGTGCATTAGCGTACCACACACACACCATCATCCAATTTACCATAACTAATCATTTAAAAGGCCTCTAGTTTACAATTGAAAAAGAACTCTGCAATTACAGTCATTCATAAACTTCTAGGAATCTCTCCAGGTGAATTACGAATCAGATCGTCTGCTATATAGAAATTTTTAATCTAAAGTTCTTAGAAATGTATTCGTTTGTATTCATGTAAGTGAACTTTTGGCTATATGATGAGTATCGTATTCTAAGCACATTAATTTTGCTGATTTTTTTCTGCAAAAATGAGTGCAGGTCTATAAGTCATATCTTTTTAGGTCTATATATAGATTGCAAAATCATACACACAAACTACACGGAGTCTACATACAGTAAAACAAAAGCAAACAGGCAAACTCAAGCCTGTTAGACAGCAAGACGGGCTGCCCTAAACAAAAGCAAGAGGCCAAAGCAAAGATCATACTTGGCGCAACTTAGACATGTTTTTCATCTGCAAACTATTTTTTTGCAGAGCCAAGAAAACAAACATTTCAGAACAGCCATTTAACTGTTTGCCATTAGTTAGAGCAGGCGGTGGAAAACAGAGTATGAGGAAGAGATGAAGAAAGAGGGGGAGAGAGAAAGATGAGAGGAAAACAGAGAAGCCACGCTTTATTTAAACCAGTCTGCCACAAAACAGAACGATAAATAAACCCATTGTTGTTTTTGCTTTAACCCGAACAAAAGTGCACTAGAGACACCGCAAAAAAGGATAAATGTTGTGTTTTTTTGAAGATGAAGAAGAATAGAGAGGGGGGGGGGGGGGAGAAACACCAAGACTATCATTCTTCAGTTTTTACAATGCTAATATAAACTGCGTTAAAACATTTCTCTTCTTTCTGTTCACTTGACTGAAAGAATTAAACTTATATTAGAACTAATGTTTAACAAAAAGCACAAGCAAATAGCTTGAGCTTCAATATCTTGCAAAACATGTTGATGTTGACTAAGTCCAACTTTGTACCAATAAAACCATTAGCCATAAAATTGAACAACACTTCAGTTTTATATGAATATTTCAATGTTTTAGGCTACCCTGAGAGTGATTATGTTGATGATGAAGTGGGCAGGATATACACTATAAATATATAACTATGTCTCTTACTGCCTTTTTCTTTGGTGTGATTTGATGGTGATGTTTGTCTCTTACTTTGGAACTCCAGCAAAAGTTCCTGATTATGAGAAACAAATGTTGGCACCACATAATTTGCAGCACTTCGTCGGGGCCAAATCCCAGATATTCAATAGGAATGAGGGTAAAGAATACGAGAGCACTGAACGTTTTATGAAGATTTATTTGCTTATAAGAAGTTATTTGCTGCTCATTAACTGCATATCAAATATATTTTTAATATATATATATATATATATATATATATATATATATATATAATATATATATATATATATATATATATATATATATATATATATATATATATATACTAACAATACTGGGTTAATTGTTTTTTTTTTTTTAATCAAATGCTGGGTAGGTCATTTTAGTGGGTTATTATGATTGGGTCGTTTTTTCTGTAACTCAGCTGCTGGGTCAGTGTAGTCTGTGACAAACTGGTTCAAACTGGATACATTTGTCAATAGTTAGTTTGTGAGACATTTTCTGAGAGTAAACTTCCTGAGGTGAAATTCCTGAATGAAATTAAGGTTTGTATTACATTGTATTCCTATCAAATTATATCTGTACAAAGAGGAAATGACTACTCTAATTTGACCCTTTTTTTGTTTACATGTAAGTCAAAGCTAACGTCTGCTGGGAACGCAAGCCGAACAACGTGCTGGCCATTGAATAAAAAATATCGTACATAAACTGTTCCAGTCCTATGAGTGTGTGTATCATTCATATATATATATATATATAACAGAGATTTTAGAGTGCATTTTTATCATTTTTAAAATAAAAAACCTTCAGTATCTAATTGACTTAACCAGCACTATCAAAAAACAACCCAGCAAATGGGTTAATGTATAAAATAATAAGCCAGCATGTGTTCTGTCCAATATTTACCCAGTGCTGGGTTGCAAAATAAGCCAGAAATGTATTTTTAACCCAGCATTTTTAAGAATATATATATACACTGTAAGAACATTAAGCCATGTAGTCCCTAAAATGATATTTGCAGAATAAATCTTGTATGCACACAGTTTCTCATGAAACAGTATTTCAGGAGGTTTGCACTGCTACTTGGTACCAGATTTGGCCCACATGTGGACATAATGAGGCAGGTAATTGGTCGAGCAGGATAGAGTAACAAAGAGGTGCATTCGGAGCCAGGAACACACGAGCCGTTTTGGTTCAGCAGTCTTTTAAAAAGCTGCAGCAGTGCTTGAGTGTAACGCACTGCAGAGCGAACTACAACATCTCTCCCTGAGCGAAACACTTAAAGCAGCATATGCTTTTAATTAAATGTATAATTCAACAAATATAAAACAGTTATAATCTATTAACCATACAGTATATGCAGGGAGGAAGTGTGAACTCCGAGCGAGCGGAAAGGAATGAAAATGAGGTGACGAGAGTTCAAGAAATTTCATGATGACGTGAAAGGCATATTCCAGGTTACATACAAATAATATAAATGAGTCGGTGAGAAATGAGTCGACAATTTTGCATACTATATATAAACTCAGAATATTCAAACAAAACGTGAGACTATTTGCAGTTAGTTGTTCTTTAAGCTGCTTACAATAAGGTTTCATTAGTTCATAACTAACAATAAACAATACTTCTAATTCATCTTAGTTAATGTTAATCTGAACAGACTAAAACATAAGGTCAAATGTTATATCTGTTAACATTAGTTAATGCACTGTGACCTAACATATCTAACATTAACAAATGTTGATGAATGCTGTAAAAATATATTGCGCATTCATTCTAAAAAATGTTGGGTTGTTTTAACCCAATTTTGGGTCAAATATGGACAAACCCAGCCATTGGGTTACATTTTTTAATTACATTTTTAACCCAATGTTTGAGTTTGTCCATATTTGACCCAAAATGGATTAAAACAACCTAGCATGTTTTAGAGTGTTGTTAATTAATGCATTAACTAATATTAATATATGAAACATTATTATAAAATGTTACCAGTAAATCCGTATGAGCTGTTTGACAAATGTCATGCTGCATAAAAAATCACAAAAAAAAGATTTTTTAAAAAAGTTTGTATTTTGCCTTTAGACAAAAGACAAAAATAAAGTATTAGTTATGGGGAGAAAAGGAGCGAATGGGATTGGTAAATGATGTAGCCAGATTTAAGCATTTAAGCAACCAGAACCCGTTTAAATAATCCGTAGCATAAAACAATCGATTTTTATGAGTATAATTGGAATGATATTGACATAATAATAAAAAAAATGAATTTGCGTTTCACAGAACATTATAAATATCTTAACAACTACGAATAAAGCAGCTCTGGGAATTCAGGGGGCATGATGTTTTTTTTGGTGACCCTGACATATTACGATGTGTAGCAGCATATTCATATGGCAGACTCATAAACTCAGCAGAGGTTCCCACACAAATCACCCCCCCCCCCCCCTCCCCTAAATAATCCATTTATATGTTTACCCACCACATGCTCTGCTCATTCTGGGTAAATCAAGACCCAACCATTGCATTCGCGATGTTTTCGCACAATTATAGACACTCGCACTTCAAGATACGAAGGGCACGCAAAAGTTGAGATCTCCCACAAAGTGATGAAAACCAGGAAAAACAGGCACGCACTACAAAAGAACGCAAAGTGAAGGTCAATGTGGTTGATTCGCGGGGGGAAATGCTGTCCCTCCTGCCTTGCACACAGCACAGGTTTTCCTACTATTGTCATCAGCAAGATTGATAACGGCACTCATTACAGCCAAGCAATTGTCAGCTTTTCCGGGACAAATTATAAAAAGAAACAAAAGAAATCCACACGCCCTGTCATTGTAAGTAAACTCTGGAGGACCGTTCCCTCTCGCTTGTGTCTTTCGCTCCGAAGCCAGGAATGTTGGCATGATGCGGAAAAACACACTGCCCAGAAAACAATTATAAACACTTTCACATTCCACATGACATGAGTGCATTGAGTGCCTTACATCTCATATGAAATGTTTTATTCTGTGTCCTCTCCATCGCGTCCCTTTTGAAGTCTTTTACACTTCTTTATTACCGCTGGATTCTTTCCAGTTTTGAGATTTCGAGCAAAGCAAATGAGTTTCCACACAATGACTTCCAATAATTATTTGGAATTTTTTTACAACCCATTACAAGAGGTTAAAGTTATAAGACAACAGATACAAATTGAATACAACAAATATTTGGACACTTGCTAATTGGGACTAGTCCTTCACTTTTTTGTTAAAAGTAATAACAAAAACATATTACAAATTATTTCAAATTTGGAGACTTTCTAGTTGAAACTAGTCCTTTACTTTTTGGTTAAAATTAATTGCAAAAACATAATTATTCACATTTGGAGACTTTCTGGTTGGGACTAGTCCTTTACTTTCTGGTAAAAAGTAATAACACAAACATATTGCAAATTATTACAAATTTGGAGACTTCCTGGTTGGGACTAGTCCTTTTCTTTTTGGTAAAAAGTAATAACACAAACATATTGCAAATTATTACAAATTTGGAGACTTCCTGGTTGGGACTAGTCCTTTACTTTTTGGTAAAAAGTAATAACACAAACATATTGCAAATTATTACAAATTTGGAGACTTTCTGGTTGGGACTAGTCCTTTACTTTTTGGTAAAAAGTAATAACACAAACATATTGCAAATTATTACAAATTTGGAGACTTTCTGGTTGGGACTAGTCCTTTAATTTTTGGTAAAAAGAAATAACACAAACATATTGCAAATTATTACAAATTTGGAGACTTTCTGGTTGGGACTAGTCCTTTACTTTTTGGTAAAAAGTAATAACACAAACATATTGCAAATTATTACAAATTTGGAGACTTTCTGGTTGGGACTAGTCCTTTACTTTTTGGTAAAAAGTAATAACACAAACATATTGCAAATTATTACAAATTTGGAGACTTTCTGGTTGGGACTAGTCCTTTACTTTTTGGTAAAAGTAATAACACAAACATATTGCAAATTATTACAAATTTGGAGACTTCCTGGTTGGGACTTTTCCTTTACTTTTTGGTAAAAAGTAATAACACAAACATATTGCAAATTATTACAAATTTGGAGACTTTCTGGTTGGGACTAGTCCTTTACTTTTTGGTAAAAAGTAATAACACAAACATATTGCAAATTATTACAAATTTGGAGACTTTCTGGTTGGGACTAGTCCTTTTCTTTTTGGTAAAAAGTAATAACACAAACATATTGCAAATTATTACAAATTTGGAGACTTTCTGGTTGAGACTAGTCCTTTACTTTTTGGTAAAAAGTAATAACACAAACATATTGCAAATTATTACAAATTTGGAGACTTTCTGGTTGGGACTAGTCCTTTACTTTTTGGTAAAAAGTAATAACACAAACATATTGCAAATTATTACAAATTTGGAGACTTTCTGGTTGGGACTAGTCCTTTACTTTTTGGTAAAAAGTAATAACACAAACATATTGCAAATTATTACAAATTTGGAGACTTTCTGGTTGGGACTAGTCCTTTTCTTTTTGGTAAAAAGTAATAACACAAACATATTGCAAATTATTACAAATTTGGAGACTTCCTGTTTGGGACTAGTCCTTTACTTTTTGGTAAAAAGTAATAACACAAACATATTGCAAATTATTACAAATTTGGAGACTTTCTGGTTGGGACTAGTCCTTTACTTTTTGGTAAAAAGTAATAACACAAACATATTGCAAATTATTACAAATTTGGAGACTTTCTGGTTGGGACTAGTCCTTTACTTTTTGGTAAAAAGTAATAACACAAACATATTGCAAATTATTACAAATTTGGAGACTTTCTGGTTGGGACTAGTCCTTTTCTTTTTGGTAAAAGTAATAACACAAACATATTGCAAATTATTACAAATTTGGAGACTTCCTGTTTGGGACTAGTCCTTTACTTTTTGGTAAAAAGTAATAACACAAACATATTGCAAATTATTACAAATTTGGAGACTTTCTGGTTGGGACTAGTCCTTTACTTTTTGGTAAAAAGTAATAACACAAACATATTGCAAATTATTACAAATTTGGAGACTTTCTGGTTGGGACTAGTCCTTTACTTTTTGGTAAAAAGTAATAACACAAACATATTGCAAATTATTACAAATTTGGAGACTTTCTGGTTGGACTATTTGCCAGCAGCCATATCACCCTGTAGCCCAAGACTGGTTGCCCACTGAAGCTAAGCAGGGCTGAGCCTGGTTAGTACCTGGATGGGAGACCTTCTGAGAAAACCAGGTTGCTGCTGGAAGAGGTGTTAGAGAGGCCAGCAGGGGGTGCTATCCCTGTGGTCTGTGTGGGACCTAACACCCCAGTGTAGTGATGGGACACTATACTGTCAAAATAGCACCGTCCTTCGGATGAGACGTTAAAACCGAGGTCCTGACTCTCTGTGGTCACAAAAAATCCCAGGATGTCTTTCGAAAGAGTAGGGGTGTAACCCCGGCATCCTGGCCAAATTTGCCCCTTGGCCTCTGTCCATCATGGCCTCCTAATAATCCCTATATACTGATTGGCTTCATCACTATCTCCTCTCCACCAGTAAGCTGGTGTGTGGTGAGCGTTCTGGCGCAATATGGCTGCCGTCGCATCATCCAAGTGGATGCTGCACATTGGTGGTGGTTGAGGAGATTCCCCCCCTTCTATGTAAAGCGCTTTGAGTGTCCAGAAAAGCGCTATATAAATGTAATGAATTATTATTATTATTATTATTATTATTATATTGCAAATTATTACAAATTTGGAGACTTTCTGGTTGGGACTAGTCCTTTACTTTTTGGTAAAAAGTAATAACACAAACATATTGAAAATTATTACAAATTTGGAGACTTTCTGGTTGGGACTAGTCCTTTAATTTTTGGTAAAAAGTAATAACACAAACATATTGAAAATCATTACAAATTTGGAGACTTTCTGGTTGGGACTAGTCCTTTAATTTTTGGTAAAAAGTAATAACACAAACATATTGCAAATTATTACAAATTTGGAGACTTTCTGGTTGGGACTAGTCCTTTAATTTTTGGTAAAAAAATAACACACAAAGATATTGCAAATTATTACAAATTTGGAGACGTTCTGGGGTGCGTTTCCCAAAACCATAGTTGCTAACCAGTTAGCAACTTAGTTGATTGGCAATGGGAAATTGCATTGCAACCAACAAAGTTGCTTACTTAGTTAGCAACTATGGTTTTGGTAAACACACCCCTGGTTGGGACTAGTCCTTTACTTTTTGGTTAAAAGTAGGCTACTGTCAAAAACATATTGCAAATTATTACAAACTTGAAGGCTTTCTGTTTGAAACTAGTCCTTTACTTTTTGATTAAAAGTAATTGCAAAAACATAATTATTCACATTTGGAGACTTTCTCGTTGGGACTAGTCCTTTTCTTTTTGGTTAAAAGTAATAACAAAAACCTATAGCAAATTGTTACAAATTTGGAGACTTTCTGGGGTGCGTTTCCCAAAACCATAGTTGCTAACCTGTTAGCAACTTAGTTGGTTGGCAATGGGAAATTGCATTGCAACCAACAAAGTTGCTTACTTAGTTAGCAACTATGGTTTTGGGAAACGCACCCCTGGTTGGGACTAGTCCTTTACTTTTTGTGCCGGCAAGTACTGGCAAAAACATATACTACAAAATTGTAGACTTTCTGGTTGGAAAGTCCTTTACTTTTTGGTTAAAAGTAATAGCAAAAACATTTTGCAAATTATTACAAATGTGGGCCATGTATACAGTCTCAGTAACACCGTTAATTCTTCGATTCTGCCCCTACCATCAGCCTTACCACATGCTCTCTGTCAAATAAGGTGTATGGCAGCGTGCCCAATAGGGCAGAGTCTGATGGAGTCCCGGTGTTGTACACTCGCATAAGGGCCTGGCATGATGGATTAAGCTGTGGGGAAACAGAGAGGTCTGCTGTATATCATCCACCTACAGCCAGAATGCAAAACCACAGGCCCCCTACTGACAGCTTCATTATTTACTGGTGCTGTTGGCCATGGGAATGCTACGAGCCTTTCCAACTCCTCACATGCTATTTGAAACCGGATTCCGATTTATTGCTTATGGTTTTCATGAATGGAGGGAATCCAGGTATGGGAATAATTATGTGCATGACTTTATTAGTTTATCTATCTTGATAAAACTATGATCAAAATGTTTTCCACTGTGTTAGGCCAAAAGAGAAATCTTTCTGAAAAAAGTGAAAAAAAAAAAAATCTTTTTTAAAGAGAATTTTTTTTTTAAACGTGTTTTTCAATATCTTTTCAAGGTAAAAAGTAAAAAAAAAAAAAAACATAAATTATTCATTCATAAATATCTTTTTTTTGTGTACCACATCAAATTTTACAACCTAAAAAAGGCCAAATTACCCAATACTCTTAGAGTTATATCATTTTCATATTTATGATATAATTTCCTGTTTTGTTTTTGCTTGATTTTTGGTTTGTTTTTGCACCACATGAATTTGCTGGTCACAACAAACGACTTTGAATTTTACAAAAATACTTTACTTTGTACTCAGTATTTGTACAATAACTGTTCAGTTTTTATTATTATATTATGATTTTAGGACAAAACCACCCCCCCCCCCCCCCCCCCCCACCCCCGGTATTCAAGTCATTGTGTGTATGAATTGCATATTATATTATATTATATTATATTATATTATATTATATTATATTATATTATATTATATTATATTATATATCAGAAGACTATAAACATACTGCAGAAGTTGTATGGACAACTTGAGTGGTGTTTTCATATAATTTGATAGCCTATATTTTGACTGCTCATTGTATATTTTTCTTATGGATAAAAGTTGCATGGAATTTCTTCTTAAGTGTTCAAATTAATATCCCAATGCAATAAGGAATAAGTGCAACATAAAGATACAAAATAATTTTTTGTCACACCATTCCTTTCTAGATTTTATGAGAATACAAGGATTTGAGATTTCATGCTGAATGTGGTATACGCAGATGTCCAGGTAACATCATTCCCATAAGGCCCTTTAAACTGCACTCCGAAGTGCTGACTCCCTTCTGTTTATTTCTGTCTGTCTATTTCTGTCTGCTTATAACACAAACTACACTACAAAAACACAACCCTTACCCCCAAACGAAAAAAAAAAAAACAGGGGAGGGTTGAGAACCCCGAACTCCCTCCGGGAATACATTCCTCTCCAGCAGAACCCTAGCTGATCCGAGCCCACTTCCTGTGGGAGTAAGGAGGCTGAGCCAGGGCCCTCCAGAACAGGAAGTAATACAACGAGTAGAGGAATTCATCATTCAGGGCCCTCCACACATCTGACGGCGACATGTTGACGACTTCCCCGACTCACACACACAAAAACACTCCGTTCCTTATCTTAGCATGGGTCTGACCTTTGCACCTCAGTCTGCTGATAAGAGCTTACAGAAAGGATGTGCATGAGAGAAAGCAGAAACCTAATTCGATTCTCCCTCTGCACTATAATCAGCACCTGTAAGAAAGCACATGTAATGCCGTTTGTCACAGGACGAGGAAAGGGAATGAACTTCCTGTCAGTGCCAGCTCTGGTGGGTGACCCATGCCCTTTTTTTCCATTGTCGCAGCTCAATGTACTTGACATATGGAACTACATGTGTCATTACAACAGAATTACATGTACTTTTTTGTCCCACAACATTCAGAGCAGAGGCATTTTTTTGTGACGAGAAACATGTTTTTTTTGCAGAAAGCAAACAATACCTCAAAACTATATTTTAACATTAACTAAAGACAATCTGAATAGTGTTTCTGGGTAGTGTCAGGTGTTACTATGCCGTTACTAGGGTGTTGTTAGGTGGTTACAACACCCCTGAACTGAGTATTCATTGAAAAATGGCACATAAGGATGCATGCTAAATATTACACTCAACAGTGTTATTAAATGACTAGTCATTTAAAATTTAATTTTAAAAAAGTGGAAATGAGGAAGCAAAATGATATATTCAGTATTGACCAAAAATAACGATAATTAAAACATTTTTTAGAAAAAAAAGATTTTTATAGTTTGTAGTATATAGTAGTATATATATATTTTATAATGTGTCATTATAATATGAAATTCAAAGAATTTAATTTTAATATATGCTAATGATTACTCTGTGTTAAACAGTGTTGGGAGTAACGCGTTACAAAAGTAATGCATTACAGTAACATATTACTTTTTGCTGTAACGCAGTAGTGTAAGGCATTACTAATCAATTTTCAGTAATATTTTACTCGGTACATGTTCAGTAAGGCTTGCGTTACAAGTTACAACAGACTTTTAGTTTTAATTGTAAAAAAAAAAAAAATAATAATAATACACAGCAAGACCGCGAGACATTAATGAGTGAAAAATGAAAGTAGGCTAAATTACCTGTTCGTGGTCAGTCGATACCGCGTGTGGTGTCCAAGTCTGTTAATAAAAACTATATGGCAGCGTCTGATATTTGTATAGCGATTTATTTCTTACAGGAGTGCCGTGAGGTATGATCTCGGCCTGTGCTCGCGCTGGCCAGTGGAAAAGCGGCTAAAGCCTTAATGGTGAAGATGGCATGAAGAAGACTGTACATTCGCGAGATGGACGTATGCCTATTAGGCTATTCGTTCTGTGTTTTCTCTCTAAACAGTTAGGCTATGTTTATGTGGTATTTTTCATGTTTTCATCAGGTAGGCTAATCATGTTTTTGATGCGGTGGTGACGCGTTCATTTAAGCGGCGCTGCCGATAAAGCACCTAAAATCTGTCACAAAGAACCGGCAAAAGCAATGATTATGAATATGTCAAATATAACAAGGAGACATTTTAATTGTTTTTTAATAGTCAAGGCGAAGTTGACGATGCTGACTCGCGATCTTCGCAGTAGGCTAGTACCAGAGAGAAATGCACAATTAATTTCATAAGCAGAGAGCAGTCTGTTCTCTTTCGTTTTGAATTGTTCTGTTTTACACATAGACATTTCAACATAGATATATTTTTCAGGTCAGTGAATAGACTACCTTATACACTGAGTTTTGGTTCATTTATGAGTGAATTGTCCTCCGTGTCTTGATTATTTATAATTGTCTGCTATATTTAGCCTACTTCTCATTTATAAAATCCAGGCAAAATTAAGATACAATTAATACAAAACGAAATTCACTTTAAAGAAAGGCTTTGTGTCTTCTGTGTAAGGTCTTTGTGAAAGTTTTAAAGCAGTATTTTAGTGCCGCTTCAGAGCGCTCGCGTCCGTAACGGAGAACTGTCACGTCTGTAACATTGTTTTTTCCTCATAAATGCGAACACGAAAAATAAAATAAAATAAATATTTTATGTTCTGTGGAGAGCCAACCCTTCTTCATCCGATTTGCGCTGTGTAGGCTAATTCACAAAATTACAACAACAAAAATCGTTGCCTCCTAAAAGTTAAAGATTTTTTTTTGTCATGCATGACTGTCTATTTCCCTAATATTAAAATTAAAACGCATGTGTAGACTGATATTTTCCTAATGTCTGGACTCCTTTCAGGGAGGAGCCTATGGATAAACAGACGTTTCAATATTTTGGTATTAATGCATTTTCTGAGAATTTATTTTTTAAGTTTTGACAGCAAATGCCATGTCCATAACGCTGGAATTCCCAAATTTTAAATAATTTATTCTTAAGTGTTTTGTGGTGTAGGTCTACGTATTTTATAATGTTAAGTTAACTTCAAATAATACTAATAGTAATTTAAAGATGTGGTAGCATTGGATCTGGACGGTATGGATAACGCTGGGAGTTGGAAGTGGTGTGTCGCGATTCTGCAGGTTTGTGGATCTGAGTGTTGCGATTTCGGTTTCATATCGCATATCGTTAAAGCCCTAGTCATTTTAGAATGTTAAGTTCTACTTCTGTATAGTTATTTTGGTGAAAGTAACTCAAAAGTAATACAGGAGTAATGTAACGCATTACAATTCTGAGACAGTAATATTGTAAGGTAATGAATTACTTTTAAATAACAGTAACATGTAATATATAATGTATTCCAGTTTGGAAGTAACTTGCACAACACTGGTGTTAAATGATTAATCTGACTTTAAAAAAGTGGAAATGAGGGTGCAAAATTAAATATCCAATTCCAACCAATAACTATAAATTAAACCATCTCAAATATAAAATTCAAATTCAAATAAAAACAATTTCATAGTTCATTGATATATCTAAAATATAGGCCTTCTTTTCATTCACCCATCCATATATCCATCCATCCATCCATCCATCCATCCATCCATCCATCCATCCATCCATCCATCCATCATCCATCCATTTATTATGACTTCAAATTTAAATATAATGTGAATAATTAAAATATTGATTTAGTGATCTCAGTGCTGGTACATTGAAAAACAGATACTAGGGGTGTAACAATACCCTCATGTCACGATTCGATACATTTCACGATACGATAGTATTGCGATACTCCAAGACATGTGATAAAATATTAACAAAAAATGTACTGTTGATTAAAATGCTAAATTTAATATTACATTGTGTGGCCGATATTGTTACACCCCTAACAGATACTAGGCACCCCACAATAATTTTCCCATCCACCACCCTGCATCCTCACTTAGCGTTTGAACAATTTGTCTGTGTCTTTGACCTTCCGGCATTTACAACGTGCCTGTCCCTTTCTGTTCCCAAGCCGGTTCCTAAGTTCCTAAGGCCTTGGGGGTCATTTTCTTTTGTGACATATGTGCAAACGGGTCGAAAAGCTTCACGCCCTGTCCTCTGCCATACATTTCCATGCTATTCTTCATCTATTATCACCTGAGAGAAACCTTCACACTCTTTGTTTCAAGATCCTCGTTTGACGCAGCAGGTTTATTCTACAAGGAATAACCTCACAATGACTTTTATTAATAGGCTTGTTTATTACTGAACTCCGCCAACAAAGACTCACTGCACACCTAAAAAAAAAACCCCTCGCAGCCAGACTGGATGTGATTATATTTATACCCAAGTGCCAACACCGAGCGACACTTCCATCCCTACGATCTCTGCTGCTTTCCGCAGACTAAAACCATCCGGGCGTTAAAGATGTTGTTAATCTTCCTTGACTTAGATCCTTAGACTGCTAAATTATAGGCCAGGCGATAAACAAGTGAGGATGCAAAAATGGCTGTTTATGCAGTGGCGCTGATTTGCCTACATAATATCCAGCCGTGCTCTGACATTAAGAGACGAGGCCCTCGCTGAGGAGACTGTCTAAACAAATCAGAGGACGCGCGAAAACAAACCAGCGTGTTGTGACTGGAGCTCGCGTGAAACGTCTCGGTTCCTCTGCCTGTTTAGAAAACAAACCTTCTTCAGCCAGAAACTGTGAAGAGCTGAAATCCGCGGGATCGTCTCTGCCTGCCTCGCGACGATAAATCCCTGTCATGCCACTAGCGTGTTCCTTCTGAAAGGTTGACGGGGGTAGGTGTAGGGGGCAGATGTAGAGAACGGTTTGAGTGTCAGGGGTGGCTGGTGAGGGTTCTTATGAGGAAGATTTTCTCTCAGCCGAACTGCTCCAGAACATGACCTGAATTTATGATCTAGCTCTTGCGGGTTGGAAGAACGGGACATATATTTTTAAGTCACAACATGAAGCTTTTTGTGTGGAGGGAGTAAAGCCGTGGCTTAAATCATCAAATCAAAAGGCTGTCTTTGCAATGGCAAGTGAGTTTACATTATGGTTTTGTGTCTCCATTTGAACCCACAGCTCACTGCACAGTCATTTAACAAATTAGTATCTCGCTCGCTATTGGGTGCCGTCTGTGGCTATGTTTACACGGAAACGATCTGAAGAGAAAACGCAAAAGTGGCGTTGCGTTATCATTTTTTATTCTGCGTTTAGACGAGCGTTATGGTTGGGAAATCCGCGTGCATACGGTGATGCAAAAGTGTGTGAAATTCGATGTAGTATGCACTCCAGGCGGCTAGGTGGCAATGTGAAACACTGCCACACAACAACACCAATATCTGAGAATATTTTGTACAACTGCTGAAAAGACTCTTGTATGTTTTTCAGAGCTGCTAGGGCAACTTGAAGGTCCGATGTATGGAAATAATCCGACATGTTGGTTGTTATTTTCCTGTATTGGCCCATGCCTGTGACGTAAACGCGTACGCGACAAAAGCCAACGTGAGCAGATTTGCGGTTTTACCATTTAGACGGGAACGCGACGGTGGAGCGTTTTTCAGATTTCCACTCTGGAGGGTGGTTTCACTTTTTTGCGTTTTTAAGCCCCAAAACGCCGTCGGCGTGTAAACGAAAGGCACATCCGATAAAATATTTTTACGTTTTCACCCGGAATCGTTCTCGTGTAAACAGGGCCTCAATTATAAGGCACAAACTAGGCTAGAAAAATAAGGTCTGGTTTCACAGACAGGGATTAATCCAGGATTAAGCCTTAGTTTAATTAGGACATTTAAGTAGCTTTTATAAATGTGCTTTCGAAAAAAACAATGACAGTGACATATTTTAAGATATGCCAGTGAAAGTTGCTTTCAGTTAAAACAGCTCAAACTTGCATTTTAGTCTGGGACAGCTTAAATCTTGTCTGTGAAACTGGGGGTAAGACTTTCGATTAATGCCTGACAATTTATAATTTTAAACGACTAAATATTTTATTCCAATTAAAACAGATATAACTAAGACAGCATGTTAACCTGTCCTATAGTCCTATAAATCACCTGTAAAGCAGTTTAATTTAGTTTAATTCAGTTCAATAACTGTCAATGTTCTTCAATTATGAAACGAGTTCAATTCAGCTATAAGCAGCTCTACAGAAGGAAATAATGTCATTATTCGGATCAAGTCAGTTCAATGTTAATTCAATTCATTTCAATGACAGCATCGATGTTGCAAAGTTAAGAGTCATTATCCAGCTCAAATTTAGTTTTTATCCGATAGTGTCATGGCAGTTAAAGTCTGCATGAACCGGAAGATGCGACCAAATTTACTTCAGTATTGTGACGTATTTTTCAGAGTAAAATGGAATATTGAATGAGAAAATTAGAAGCTGTGGCTTGTTTTTTCCCCACTGGGAATTGATTGAATCTAGAAAAGTAGGCAATGAATTCAGTTCGTTGTCAAAGCTCGCAGCAGACTGACAGTTCGAGGAAATGTTCAACCCAAGCCATCAAAACTGACGTTATCAGAGACGGAAGGCCATTCCAGAGGGGAAGTACATTTTAAGATTAAAGATTACCAACAAAAAAAAAAATCCAAAATTGTGGATTACCTTGCACGGATGAATAGTTTACCAAAAGACTAGTAATGTGCGCTAACAAAATAAGGTCAATTTTGATTTCTGCTGACTTTAAGTCAATAATGTTACTGAATATTAGTTGTTATTTTTAGAATATTGTATTTTTAGTACATTATACAATAAATTAATAGATTCGGATAAAAGAAGTAAAAACACTCATGACATTAATGCTACTGCTGTTTACTGAGCAGTGTTATTCTTTTAGAAAAGGACTATAAAGCCATCGGATGGTGGAGATGAACAAGCGGTGTGCTAAATGCTTGACGGATGGGCCCTGCCTTGTCTCCAATTGACCGTGTGACATCAGCGATGTGAGGCTCGTGTCAGTAACGTGGCGCTAATGGCAGCCTAAGCTACGGTTCCTGACTGAGCAATCTATTAGCGCCTAATCGCCAGGGCCATATATCCTAAGCGATCCAGCTTCCCTATGCATCACAGTGTGTGTATGTGTGTGCAGGAACAAAATCAGCCATCCTGACATGGCCATTTACAGGCTTCTTTTTTTAAACCCCCACCGGCCCAGCTCTGGAATAGATGTGATTTAATTCCATCTAAATGTGCCAGAACAATTGATTTAGATTTTTTTGTTTAAAATGAAAACACGGCTATTAAAGAGAACGGCAAGTCGTCGGATTTCTGTTGTAAAAATGGTTGACCAAGCTCTCATTCGCCAATTAAGAATAAAAATGTCAGAGCTATAACTCATATATTATAGCCACTCTGAAAGCAAATCATGTTTGAAAAGGAAGCGCCCCTGAACACCAGAACACCATGTTTTAACCGCATAATGTACTTAAAAACCTTAAAAATGTCCCTTTTCACTTAACTTTTTACTTATTTGTACTAACTTGCCACACTGAGATGAAAACTTTAAAATCTTCCGATATAAACACAGTGTTCCTAACACAGGCCCTCAGGAAAGATGGATGACTCCACTTCCTCATATTATCTCAAAGAGCTATGACATTTGTCAACAGAGGAAATGTAGCCATTTCCTTCAACAGGCCGAGATACATGTGTCTCATCATGTTAGCCTTTGAACGTGTTTATTGTTTGGATGGGATTCTTATCCTCCACTCATAAGCAGTTCTTCTCGATTAGAGACGTCCAGAGAGACTAGAACACCGGAAGCTAATGAGCTAGCCTAGTAAGCATACCAAGATGTTGAATTATGGACCACGGTCTTTGCAATGCACAAGATCCAAACGCAATGAGTAGGACTGGATGAGGGGCCAAAAGCTCCGGGCTTAACCTTCCAAAGGGTCACTAGGAAAATTCTGACCAAACAATTCCTCCCGTGTCCACCAATCAATACAGACTGCAATGCACTTGCCAGCGCCTCCATGGCAGAGAGCGATTGGTTTGTTTTATTGCTATTTATTTTTCACTTTCATTGCGTTTCCCATCTCCCCTTCCCTTAAGGAGAAACAGGAGGAGGTGGCGAGCAATTATTAAAATGGGACCCAGGTGGCCCGCCATCGGTCTTGCCACTTGAGCAAGGCGGCAATGGCTTGACGGCTAATCGATTAGTGCTCTCATGAAAGCAGCGTTGTGACCCTTGACCTCCGGATAAGCTTCCTGCCTGACAGCTGACATGGGGAGTGCCTTACTTGACTGAATTAGAAATCTGCAGGGTTCTCTTTTTTGATGTCTCTTCATTTCTTACTCCGCCCCATGGAGGTAGATGGGTGGACATGCCTTTTTTTTTATGCGAGGCAAAAAGAGCGTGACTTCCTTTATCACTTAAATCTCAATCGATGAAGAGTATTTGATGTTAAAGTTGTGCGAGGCGTCGCTGTACCTTGAGCTAATATGCTGTTTTGATCTTAAACTTGTTTTCTTCTGAAGTCAACAAAGAAAAAATACTATATTATGTACTATAGTACTGACACACTTCAACACCATTGTTAATCAACTTTATATCACAAATCAAATGGCAAATATATTGTGAATATTTACATACGGCCCAGTCCTGGTTGCATGCCCTCTGTCTAGGTGCCTCAAGTGCACTCATGATTTTAGCCCATCGTCTCAGGGTATGTTTGTTGTTGTACAGCCGTCTTGCGTGTTGTCGGGGACAACCAAGACGATGAATAAGGCCATCGATCAGGGCAGCTGGCGCAGAGTGAGCAGGGGCCCACGATGGGGACAACAATGCTGTGCACAGTGGGACACTGGTCTTCTCTTCCTGGAGCGCTTTGGAGGGGAAGTCGTCTGTCGAACACCCTCTAAGCCTGATCGCCGGACAGACCTGTCGAACAGGAAGAGCCCACTGATCCACACAAAGGGGTCGACGGCATGGCCAGATACATGACATCATCTCACATCAAGGACGGGCAATCCCCCCTGATCAAGACGCTGAAATGAGAGGCTAACAGCGTTCTCTCTTTATCGCCGTCTCAGATTTGTTTACAGACAATGACAGTCAGACGGTGTCGTCGAGAGAGGTGGGGTGGCGACAGTGCAGCGTGAATGCATTAAAGTTGGCCCGAACAGCAGGAGTGGCAGCTGTGGCGGACTCCAGGCATTCTTCCTTTCATTGTGACTCAGTTGTAGGAGGGAAGCGCCGAGGACATGAAGCTGTGTGGCTCGCATGGCACCGAAAGAGGAGGGCACCTTGTGTTTGTACCCTGCTAATACGAACTCTTGAAATATGTCTCAAATAGCACAGCTGAGAAGCTCGGGTTGTGTGTGTGGGGGGGGGGGGGTGAGGGGCAAAGCTTTTCGGTTCCGAGTGGTTGCGGCGTCGGCGGACCGACATCCAAAAAACAAAAGCACATAAAAAGCACAAGAAGAAGATGAAAGAGTGCTCCAATCCAGTGTTGAAAGACAGAGGTCGGCTTGACTTGCCACCAGTCTGCTCTTGTTTTAGGGCATTGCCACCACAGAGCCTGGCATGTAATTTGTGAAAAGAGGTTTTATGTATTCTCTATATCACGTTGTCGATAAGCCAAGTTCACAGTAGAAAGTGCATGCGTGGATGTGAGGGGACTGCTAGAAAAACAGTCCCAATGAGACATCTTCACCTTACACAGATGGAAAGGTCCTCCTCTTGATTTCAGTAACGTGTTGTATTTCTAAGAAAGATGTTTGAAATATGATAGGGTTGCAAAAAACTAAATCATTTCAAGAAATGACATTATTGGATAACTGGATTTCTTTTCTTCTTTTTTTATAACATAATGTGCATCAATGAAACGTAGACAAAAGAACATTTGGGAAATGAAGCAGAACTCAGAACTCAAGAAGAACTCAAACCCTGGTCACCAAGCAGAAATCGAGCCACCACACAATTAGAAGATGATTCATTGCTTAGTCTGTGTCAGGTTGTCTGAGAGAAAAAAGATCAACAGAGAGATGAGCAATCTTCCAAAAAGATGGCTGTGGTGTCGGTCGCCTGTTAATTACCCAGTGGTAAAGCGGTCCAGACAGGCTGACACATGGAGTCCCCCACCCTGAACCAGTGGCTCATTCCAGAGCTCTAGGCTGGCTCTCTCCTGCCCACCCTTACACACTTTAAAGACCTTTCTGCACCCAGTGAGGACATCAATAGCACAAGAAATGTGTCATATTATAGGCTTTGGGAAGCTTGATAAAACAATTTTACGCCTGGGTTATGCTTTTTAAGTAAGCTGTACGATGTGGTTCTACAGTAGCTGAGAAGAATCCAAATAATGTGGATGTGGTGACTCAATATAAGCTTGTACAATCAATGTGACATTATTTGTGAGACGTTTACTTTGTACTTGGGCGAGAGAAACCTTTTAAAAAAAATTACTTTTCAAATGTCTTTATAGATTGTATTTTTTACCCTTAAATGTAAAATATGAATTATTACAGTACATGTTAAATGTACTATAATTATCTAAACAAAGACCAAAACTATCTCAGTATTTATTGTCAGGAAAAAATATTTGCATTCATTTAAATTCATGACTGTCCAGCAGTTGTGACATCATTTTCACAGCAAACATGCACTTAATAGGTAGCAATGTTAGTGTACATGTTTACCAAAGTTACAAAAGTGAAGATTATGTG
Source organism: Chrosomus eos (assembly GCA_036326025.1). Taxonomy (NCBI): domain Eukaryota; kingdom Metazoa; phylum Chordata; class Actinopteri; order Cypriniformes; family Leuciscidae; genus Chrosomus; species Chrosomus eos. The sequence continues at coordinate 27,197,603 of CM070834.1, forward strand.
TACGTATGTATGATATAGTTGGATTTATTGGATGAGAATTGAACTGAGCTGGGTGATGACATCCCTGTTGATCTTTACAACGAAACTGAGTCAACACTGAACTGAGTTCAGCTGAACAATGACACTACTTTCTTTTAGAGCTGCTGTACAACCAAAGTAAACTCTGTTTGCATCATTTAATCATTTTCCTGCTATCACTTTAAAGTTGCTTTGACCAATCTGTACAAAGTGCTATAAATCAAGGTGACTTGACCTTTTTTTTAAAAATTGTTTCCAATCAATCAAAAAGTGTGAAAATATTATTTAACTGTGTGTATTTAGGATCCATAGAATTCTAGTTATGAAACTAGCCATAGCAGAAGAAGAAAAAAATGTTGGCCATGTTATTCCAGAACCAGAGCGAACCAAAATGTACAATACATCATTTGAGATTTGGTGAAAATTACACCATAGTGGAAATGATCATGCCTTTCAGGAAAAAGAAAAATGTATATACATCTATTAACAAAGAGAATAAACTGGTAAAAATGTTGTATTTAAAGTTTATTTTTTTAAGAGTCCAGGTCAAAAGTTCCCATAGTTCAAGAAACACCGATATACAGACTATGCTTTGAAAAAATATTTTTTATATTATGCACCTGGCCCTGTTTGGAAATTTGTTCATCTCAATATAAATTGGATAGCATTGTGTTCTATGAGGAAAAGAGGGCATGTTTTATCATGCAACATCCCTTTTGACGGCGTGAGCTCTTTTCCTGGCAACCCTAACCACTCGCTTCCTCCTGCAGGTAGTGCCGTAAAAAAACACACTAAGACACACAAACGCACTCGTTTAGGGTTGGCGGCGCCCCGGTTTTCCAGCACCCCACCGCCTGTCTTTGATGGGCCTGCCGTGTGGACGCAGCCATCCGTTAAATCTGACAAGGTTTGCGTTTTTATTCAGACCCTGCTATTAATAATGGAGTGATGCATGACCGCCACGTCCAGAGCCTCCCCCACTTTTAGATTCTTTCAATGCAGTACTGACTCGCTACCCGAGTGACTTAACAACACACTTCTCCAACATCTACACCTTGTTTACATTCTCAGTGCGACCTATTCAGTTGAACTCACCCGCAACCTGTAATGACTGTTATGGGTCTGAAGTTTCCCCACCAACTGAGATGTTGAACTCCGGAGGCTCGAAACTTTTTAGGGAGGAATTCACCAGGGGTTGGGGTCTAGTTCTGCGAGTGACGAAGAATCTGCAAACAGCCAAGCGTACGGGCCTGTCAATCATCACTCCCCACCGTCCCCAGAGGGTTTTCCTCTGCAGCGACCCCTCCTCCATCAAAAAAGCTAAATCGAGGAAGAAGGCGAGTAAAAAGAATTTCAGGGCTATATTGGACCTACTAGCTGGAGGCGCTGGCACTGAAGCTTCTTACATAAATACACATTCCCAGACACCTCCAGGGTGGAGAATAATAAGGACACCTCCATGTCACCTTCCTCTTAACATAACTGCAAAAAAAAGCACAGGTATCGCAAAGAGGACACCAACCGGTGGAGATGAATATGCAGGGGGCTTTCGTCTGCTCTTTCATGACTTTATCATTTATCTGCAGGGAAAAAAAATGGCTTGGTCCTTTTTGTGTGCGCAAAGAAAACAGTCGAGACTGACAGCTACAGTGGCATCCTCCATCATGCCGTGCCTGGATGGTGACAGTCCACCGATTCCCCAAGGTCCAGCTGTCCCCAGACCCCCGCTGTCACTGCGAGACCAGACCAGTACCAAAAGACCAGTCGTCCACCCCGAGACTACCAGAGCAAGCAAGTGGATCATACCCCTTTCGGAGCCTTCTGTCAAAGTCGGCAAAGTTAAAATCTCAAGTGTCACCCCACACGCTTCCCTCTAAAGCGATGGAGAAGCAGGCAGTATGGAAATTAATGCCACATTGATGGAGAGCCATCTTTATAGCGGGCTTTTGAAGTCCTGACAGCACAGATCGGCGCGGAGAACTCTCTGAGCGATGCTTCAAAAGCCCGATTTCAAAACAGCCCTCCTCGCGGCGGCAAAATACGCTTGCGATGTGTACACAGAGTTCTGCTAAATTACGTTAGAAAAAAAAAACAGAGCGAGGAATGTTTACCACTTACCAGCCTAATGAAATTACATGTGCACAAGCTCACACACACTCAGCCTCACGATGGGAAATTATACGTGGCCATTACGCAGGGAGGGGCGAGGGACGTGACTGAATCTGTCTATTGAGCAGAAGGGTGGTTGGGTTTCCTGGCCAACAGCGTCCATTTCATTTTAATGGCATTGCTAATGCAAACTCACCGGGTCGAGCGCTGGGTGGGTGCGTGGTAGTGATTTGGGAGCCGTGGGGGGGATGGTCACACAGCGGTCCATTCATGTATACGTGAACTCTCAGGTCAGGTAAAGGGAGGGGTGTTCTGGCAGTGATATTAATGACCATTAAGTGAAAGTAGCTCTTTGCATTGGCACCCAAATCTAAACCACAGTTCCATCAGCCAGTAGATGCAATAGATGTCCTCTACTTGTGCTTACAAAAACGTACTGTGGCCTTACAGTGCCGTATCAAATGGTGATACCATGGGACTCATGGTTTGGTGTTGGTAAGGTTTTTCGATGTTTTGATAGAAGTCTCTTGCTTACAAAGCCTTCATAATGTTGAAAATTTAATGTTTGAAAAACAAACCAAAAAAAGAATAAAAGAAGTTTAATGGGCAGACAGTTACACCTGATATTTCACACACATCCCACCCTCCCTGCTCTAGTGGGCCGATTGCCCGGTGCATAATGGGGGGCTGGTTACGCAGGGACATCGGGACACATCTGTGTGCAACATATCCTGGGGCAAGGCCATTTCTCCCAATTGCTACTTCAATTCTAGTCCTTATAGCTCCAAGAGGTTGGCTCAGGAGTAGTGTGTGCCTGCCGCCCCTTTAAACACCGCCTCAGGGCACTTGGTTAGGCCCACCGCAGAGCCACACAAAGTGCAAATGTGAAGCTAGTAGGTTCGGTTTGTCTGTTTTTCTGGCAACTAATTCACAAACAAGCCACTCAAAACTGCTTAACTTCAGGGATAAAACAGATTACAAGTTTGTCATATATTATTGTTTGAGTTTCGAAAAAAGAGTGGAAAAAATTCTATTGTGTGAGAATTACACTCGGGTGGAATCTGGGGGGGGGCTATCGCGAATTAGCATCAAATGTAAATGTTGAGCTTTCTAATGATGGAAGGTGCAAAAAAGGGATTCAAAATAGGATAAATGAATAAAACATCTTCAGTTCTTCCCCTCTCTCTTTCTCAGTTTTTTTTATCTCTCTCTCTCTCTCTTTCTCTCTCTCTCTCTCTGACACAAAGTCAATGGCATGAATTAAATTCACTGCTCTCTCTCTCTCTCTTTTTCTCTCTCTCTCAGAGCCACGGGTGACCTTTCCCCACAGGAAGTGGAATCGAAACACAACAATAGGCCCCGAGCACAGGGGGATCCCGGCTAAGGAGACACTCAAAACACAGCGGGATACAGAGAGCTTGCGGATCCCATACATTATACATTCATAAATTATTCAGTTACAGTCCCTAAAATTCACATTGAATAAATACAGCCACCCACATGCTGGAAGGGGAAGACCAGCAGAGACGCTCCGATCCAGATCGGCCCCAACATCAAACTAAGCAGAAGTCACTGCTCTGAACCGTGGTGTTTTATCCTGTAGAGAATAATATAATAAATAGATAGTTTACTTAGTATAGTTCTGCAATGCAAACCAAACAAGGGTGCCTAGTTTGACTCAATTGAGGGAATAAAAGATTTTTTGAAAAATGTTTCTAATATATCTGCCAGATTAGGTCAGAGGTCATACTACTCATAGTGCAATTTCTGCTGTATATAGTATGCATACTTTGTCCTTAGAATACCTAGATGACCTGTTAGGTTTGGCAAAAACAAAAGTGCAGTATGAAAACCCATCCCACAATGCAATGCAAAAGACTTGACCTTCCATTTTCCAGTGTTACAGATGAACTGGAAGTGATATTATAATTGGATTCCAAATAATAGTCAAGAAATTTTTATAGGAAATTGCATTAAAATACTAAATAACTATTTTAGATTAAATAATTGTTAATTGTAACTTGTTTAATGAAGCATGCAAAATAATGTCATGTGACAACAACGCCTGTTTGAAAATTGAAGTATTGAATTACATGCATAATGCATACTGTTTCACAAGCTTTTTTTTTTAATACAAAATAAGACATGTATGTATTGCATACATTTGCAGTATGCAGTACAACAGGCACTGTGATTTTAATAAATAAAGAAAGGTAAATAGAAATGGTGACATAAATATAATCAATGTAAATGAATGTAACAGGAATAATTGCCACCTACAGAAAAACACATCTAAATAAAATTTGATTATATGAAAAATATGTTGACAACAAGTTGTATTTCTCTCACACTTATTTTCTTTTGCACCTGCACAACAGTAACAGAAAGAAGGAAGTGACATCAATGCCCTAGGAGTGGTCCATCCTGTCTGCCATTCTGAGTTTAGGTCAAAATCTCAGTTAGCAGGAAGCCCTGATCATCAGCTCCGATGTTCACACACACACACACACACACACACACACACACACACACACACACACACACACACACACACACACACACACACACGGTAAAAAGTGATTCTCATATCAACTTGAGCTCTCTGGAATAAAACATTGAAAATGAATTTCAAACATCTGTCTCTCATGAGAAAGCTGGGATTTGCTGTCAGTTGCATATTTCCCAATAACATGAACCCAACATGTTCTTGTGTGGAAACACAGGTTCAAATTGAGCTTGCGTCATTTCCTGATTCCATTCCTAGCGTTTTAAATAAAACCGTAATAAATCATGAAGCTGTACTCTAGTACAGTACACCAAAACTCTGTAATAAGATACAGCACGACAGATAAATGAACCATCTAAAATCTATGCTAATAGGAAAGCTAAAGAAACGGATTGATTGACAGTTGAATTCAGACGCCTTGATTGGCAGGTCTCACACTCACTCAATCCTCTTACTGATGTTCAAGGCAGTGAGGGAGACGGGGCTCGCCTGAATTCTGATGGGACACGCACGACAATTCTGCTACCTATAGCTTTTTCGCTATAAAGGTCTCAAATATATATATATATATATATATATATATATATATATATATATTATATATATATATATATATATATATAGAGTATAGAGAGAGAGAAGAGAGAGAGAGAGAGAGAGAGAGAGAGAGAGAGAGAGAGAGAGAGAGAGAGAGAGAGAGAGAGAGAGAGAGGAGAGAGAGAGAGAGAGAGACGCTCACACACAGACAAATGCGTACGCCACTTTAGGGGTCAACCAGGCGCATGATAGGATTGTCGGCGGTGAACTAGAAGTCGTTAACCGTATATTAACTTGGAGAGGTAGAGGGCGACGCTGTTATTATCGTCTTTCCTGGCTGGGATTAAGTGGGCCACACGCAGCCTGTCACAAAGAACTGGCACTGAGAAAGCACGAGGAACCTCACGGCGCTACAATGACAACCGATCGCATTCGAACAAGCCAAGGATATTCGCCTCTTTCTCTCCTCTGCCTTTCACTGCTTTCTGATTTCTGTCACTCTTTCTCACACTAGCCACTTTTTGTGTATTTCTTCTTTCTTCAATAGGCCAATCTGGACAGGATTAACCTAACAATGGTCGCCTCAGTCTGATTTGAGACAATCGCGTGCTGGGAAATAGATACCGCTAATTAAACCGTTAATGTCACAGCAGTATCCCGCTGGTGGGGTCTGTACTGAACTCTCAGACGCTTGCCCCAAAAAGTATTCAGACACTATAGAAGTATTTGATTGAATGTCTTTGCTAAAAACACAAAATATCACATCAGATGACAACTCTAAACAAATGATGGACATGCTTTTCTTAGCAACTAACCTCATTTTTGCAATGATTTTAACGGCTGTCAGGGGGATTTTGAGTTATTATGAAGGTGTCCCAGCGGAGTAGCCACAGGTGTAGTTCAACACATTAACTATAAACAGGGTAATGTTTGATAACCAGTCAGGGGGAGATTTTTTGTATTATTATTATTATTATTACTTTTCACTACTTTAGCAATTCTGCTTAGTATGGAAACGTGGCTCTGCCTCGTAGTAAAAATAAAGCAGGTAATTGTGAAATTAAAATAACAAATGAAGTCACACTATGTGATTAAACAAGATCTAAAGTACACTATGAAAAAAAAATGTCACAGTGATAAGAAATACAGTGACAAGAACAACCCGTTCTCTCAAGGGAAAACATAGGTGTAGATTTTGTATAAAACGCATGATTTAAAAACATAACTGTCATTGGGGGCACAAGCATATCATGCGAAAACATAAAAATTAGATTGTACAAATTCATACAAATTAGCCACCAATTCAACAAAATGTAAAATATTCACAAATTTGTCATTAGATTGGAAGAATGACAAGCAATTGTGATATATAGTCGCATTTTATAGAAAGAAAGTCAAATTTATGAGAAATAAAATAGCAATTGCAATAAAGTCTCAATGAAATAAAAAGTCAGAATTGAAATGTTGACAAAGGCAAAATTGTAAGATGTCAAATTTCGATTACGACATATAGTCAAAACTGTCTTTACTGTAAAAAATTGAAATGTTCAATAAGTTATGACAACATGTGCTTTTACATTGATTTAACTCATCAAAATAAGTTAAGCAATTTTTCAAGTTATACAAGATTTGACAAATTTTTTGAGGAATGTATTTTCTGCTTAAAAATTGAAGGCAGCAATTTTTTTACTGTGTGGCGAAAATAGGATTCTGTTATAAGGAGTATTTGATGCCAAAATTACACTACTTTTTTTCTGAACTGCTTGGGCCTTCATAATTTCTAACAAATGTCACAATGTCCAAATTTGCAGAAATCAACACAAACAAACAAACATCAGACAAAAAACCTAAAATAAAGTAAATATTGTACTTGGTCATATTCCTTACAAAATGAATCATGATCATGCACTGCAAGTTAATGTGATTTGAGATGTATTTTGCCTGCGCGCCGTGAACTTTTAGCTTAGAGCTGCACTTTTTCAGCAGGCCATTAAATGTAAAATTCAAGGGCATGGTGACCCATTTCCCTCCATCAACTCTGTGAATGTTGTTTTGGTTAGAGAACAGAGATCCAGATGTTGAGCTCTGAGCGTTGAGAGTCGGGCCAGCCAAGAGGGGCTGAGAACCGAGTCTTGGGGGTACAGGAAGTCCCACGGTATCCACGGGAACTTTCGCATTCCAATCTTCGCCGGCCCTCTGACAGCTTTTGACATCCCCCAGCGTGGGCTCACCGCATCACCGCAAGATCCCAGAGTGGGATAGAGCGCTACTTCCTCAGAGAAAGCCTGACGGCAGAGCGTTCATGTAACGTCTGGTGGTGCGTTACAGAAAACACATCAGAAGGACAATCTCACTCGTATAAACGACACACACCCGTTCGCGTACCCCTCCTGCGCCGGAGGATTTAACATCACGGATATAATAGGCGACTCGTAAGTGGAGATGTTTGAAAAGGGCCCGACCGGAAAAGAACTTGCGACCAATTGACATGCCGCCGTCCTCTTTAAAACGCTGCGCTTTCGCTTCCCTTCAAACAAACACAGAATTGAATAGAATTAAAAACTGTTTCTCCTAAAGCTAACTTTAGCTACATGGCTACTTATCTGAGGGATTTTTGGCACCCTAAACATAAACAGAAGTGAGAAGGGAGGGTCTGGAATAAAATGAGACGCGAACAATAGACGTCCAGGGCTGCAGGGGTTGGAGTGGAGGAAGGTGGGGGTGGAGGCCCTGAACTGAAAGTGATTAAACCGAGAGGAAGAAAGGAGAAAGTGAGGAGGCGTCTATTAGATGTCAGTGTGCTTTGTGTCCATGTCAATGAGACGGGATTAAAGTATTGGAAATAATCTTACACAGCCGATGAAAGGTCAGTCCGGGAGAGGGAGAGGCCGAGAGGAACATATGGCCCAGCTGAGGAGTCGCTAATGTTATACAGCGGGTTAGAGACGCTAACAACACACACACACACACGAATGCGAGAGGGACCGGTTCAAATAAAACAAATAAAGAGATCCAGATAAATAAGTATTACATGTGGAGTAAATCGAAGAGTTCATTTCGAATTCTGTGAGCGGTTATGATTAGCGGTATTCCTCCTGTCTGTGCGAATAAATCAAAAGGACTAACAACAATCTGCAGTTGGACGATTCGGTCAAATATATTAGCCGATAAATGACGAGGGTGGATATTGTTTGTTTACAGATGTTGTTTACAATCCAAATTTTAGTAAATATGAAATTAGTTGTTTTAACAGCATAATAAGGGTTCATTAGTGTTTTTAACACAGATTTGGATTAGCCGTGTTCTTTGTGTATCTAATTAGAGCATCACTCTCAATGCAAAACCAGCAGAATTAACCATAGCCAGACTAATTACTGGTGTGAAATCAAATCGGCTCGTTGAAAGAAGTGCGCACTAATGAGCCCTTATTAACCAAGCTAAATAACTCAGAGGGAAAAGGCGGAACTGGGATTTATTTTTCTTCAGGTTACGTGTTTAGGAGAAATAATAAGTCATAATCGAGGCGCTGTCATTGAGCTTGTGAGAAAATGTGTAGCTGCCAAGAATACGTACCGAAATTAGGTTGTTTTCTTCTTTTTTTTCACCTTTTTATTTTTTTTGTTCTTTCCTGCATGACCCATTTCTCTGGGCTGCAGAATCATGCGACGAGAGATCAGGAGTGACACAATCAGATCAGATCACAACATCCAAACACTCTCACCTTTATGACAAAAAAAAAAACTTGATGGCAAAAAAAAAATTGTATATGCAAAGACATTATGTGGGAGGATTATTAAGTAGGACTGAGGGGAAAATTGCTGCACAAATGCAATTCTGCATTCTTCTAAATACATTTTAAAGAATTAAAGTGAAAGGATAAATACGCAAGACAAACCATTAGAGAGATTAAAAAAAAAGAAGTGTCATGTGGCTGCTACACTAATTCGAAAAATGTTACTCTATAAAAAATTAGCTTTTTTACTACAGAATAGAGGTGTTATGAGTGCTTTTACATAGATGTGCGGCCAACAAATAATATGTCCACAACAAAACTGATAATTTATGTTGTTCAGAACGGCTTTCATGCAGCATCCCAGAATGGGTGACGTACTAGGCAGTTTTTTTATGAGTTTATTTTGTGTTGCCATTGTCACTCCCTGAATGAAAATGGAATCGTGAGATGCCTGGATTCCCACTTAGATAAAAGTTTTTGATGGCCTTGAAGGTACCAAGACCCTCTAGTGGACCTTTTCACTGCACATGGGACCAATGCGCATGAGTTCCTCCGGCAGGTTCATCAGCCTGTGTCCATATCGAGCCTCTTTGCTCAGTGAGGTTTAAAGGCGTATGAGCATGTATAAGGGAGCCACAGCTGGCTCCCAAGAGTTCTGACCCGTTCTGATCAAGTGAAGCATAAACTGTGTCGGCTGCCCACAAACAAGTGAGTGGGGGCGGCAGATCTGTTGTGTCCGACTGCGGTCGGCTGAGCAGCTCCGGTCACACCTGAGTCCATTCTCCAGGAACGGGTCAGTGGCTGAAACCGAACAGCCACAACAGTACAACTCTTTACTGACTGCTGTCTAAACTTGAAGTAAACATGCAGTGCAGAACCGGTAGAGCCGATAGTGGGGAGGAGGGGTTCTTCTCAGTGGGGTTTAATTTTCGCAAATGAGCCTGAACGGTCTTTTGACAGACGTTACAAATCAACCTAGTCTGGTCATCTGCACACAATAACTCTTACGCACCATTCCATGTGGTGTAAATCAAGTCATTTTTCCCCTTCGGCAATAGATTCTCACTGAGATAAACCTTTGATTTGTGGCCTTTCCCAGTGTCACAGGCAGATTATGGGAAAAAAAAGGCATTTTGGAAAGTTAGGAAGTTGCAAATATTCCGACAAAGGCCGTTTCAGTGAAACCAAATCAAATGCGATTCAGTGCTGATTTTCTTCAAATCTGCTAATAAGCGCTTGATGTGTTCACCTTATGTGCCTATATATTGTCTAAAAGGGACGATTAGCAATTTTTATTGAGCGTAGCGGTTGCAAACCATTTTGCTGCAACACAATGGGAAAAAGATTGTGTTGCTCAATTCCAAGAACCATGACCTGTCAAAGTAAATGCCCTTAGACGTCGGCTAATAGCTTCCACATTACAAAACACATAACTCCACACAGCTAGCCTGAAGCTAGCAACATTAACGACAATGAGAAGTCTACCTTAAGGACTGTGAAATCTTTCCTATTAGCAGTAATGCTAACATTATTACAACTACAATTACATCATTCAAAAAGGATGCAGGGGTTTAAATTTGGATTAAAAGAGATGAATGTTAGGTGGAAGAAAGCGATGCCCTTGGGGATCGAGAACGATGGCAAGAACAGGGTAGAAAGGATGGAGGGGGGGGGGGGGGTCTTTGGCGTCTATTGTTTCACAGCCCATTATACATGTGGGTTTCATTAAGACAAAATAAAGAGACCAAGAACACTGTCTTTTGTACTTCTGAAGGGGGAACCATAATCCAGAACCAGGCCAGATATCAATTTGAAGTACATACCATCTAGATATTATCTAAATTGCTTACATGTTTACTGTCAAACATCTTCTTAAGAGAAATTACTCACTCAACACTTTCAACAAAAAGACTAGCCTTAGGGGCCTGTAATTTACTCAGGCAAAGACAGCAATAAATGGCACATTAATATTAAGTGTTTGGACTCAACCAATCCTGCTCCCACAACAAAAAGAACATAGTGAAGAAATAGCAACAAAAGAAACAACCTGACAGAGCATTTAACTAACAAGTGACTCAAACATACACACACAGCAGACCGTGACGGCCTAAGACTCCAGCGTGTCCTGAGAACTACTTCAAACGTGACGTCAACCGCAGCCTCAAACAGCATGATGATAACAATAAAAGTAGCAGATGTATTCAGACACACACGGTGTTAGGAAGTGTTAATGATGGAGAGATTTCCTACCTGTCGATGATGACGGGATCGGAGGGTGTCTCGTTTCGGTTCCCGCAACTCTTTTTGTCACAACAACGACTGAAGGGACGAAAGAAAATATCTGTTAAAAAACGCATTATGTATAACATCAAGACATTTAGTATACAGACCATTTATTCCTGGACTTTTTTTGTGCAGAGGAAATTTTAGGAAGTCATATTTGTATGTTGACTATTAAGGTGTATGCACATTTTATTGTAAAACAATTTTGCTGAAGAAACACTCAATGCAAGAACATCAACATAAATGCTTAAATACAGAAGCTAGCATAGATTTTATCCAACAGGAATCTAACAGGATGGTGAAAAGTAATTGCTATGGCTGCATCTGAAATGGCATGACTCCCTACTATATATGTGACAAAAGAAGTATGTCCGAATTCACAGTACTGATAAAAGAGTAGGCAAAAAGTCCCCAGATGCCCTAATACTTCTTGCGGGATTCTGTAGTGTGCATACGATGGACACTTTACTATCCCATGAGGCCACGGGAGAGTATTTGTGAATGGCAGTGAAGTGACGTAACTGATGCTGGTAGGTCACATGCAGTGTTGCCACAGTTACTTTGAAAAAGTAACTAAGTTACTTTACAAGTTACTTGATTTTAAAAGTAACTAAGTTACTTTACAAGTTACTTGATTTTAAAAGTAACTAAGTTACTTTACAAGTTACTTTTATTAGTTACATTCAGCAGTTGCCGACAACACCCCCACCACCTCAACATTAAAATGACAACCGGTTTTGCCAACACTCACTTTATTGGAAGTGTATTTTTAACAGTAATATCAACAATCTATCTCCTGACATTTAAAGTTGAACTTAAAAACTATTTCCTGAAAAAACAGTCTTTCTTGACTTCACTTAATATAAATACTTGTTTTTATAAAATATATATTGTTTTTTTTTTTTTTCTTGACCCTGTAATTTAGTAACTGTAGAACACGTTAACTGTAATTTTGCGTATATGATGAAATTTATACAGTTTCTTGTCAATCTATGTCTATTTTAATGTGAACAATGCGCTGCCACTTTAATTCAGCACGGTGCAGCACAGCAAAAATAGACTTGGTGCGGAAACGATTTCTGCACTGCTGTATACTCACGCACCTGGAACGGATCGACGGACCGCACCCGCGTGCAGTGTGAAAGCTCTAACCTGTTAACATGGGTACGGGAAAAAATATGCACCGCATACGCACTGCAGACGGAGACAAGTATGTGTGAAACGGGCGTAAGTTTGACTGTGCGGTGCTGCGACTCCATATGTTTTTCAAATTCGACGAAGTGTTTCTGTAGGTAGATACTTTGGCGCCACCAGTCCAGCACAGAGTTTACAACGGACCTTAATGTTGCCATCTTTAGCTGACAGACACAAACTCAAAATAGTGACTGTATTTCCAGCTAGAAAAAGCGCATCTCTCTCCTCCCTCCATTGTTGTTTACGTTTGTGTCGCTGCGTGGTACGTACACGTGACGTGAACCTCATGCTGAAAACGTGACTTGTCGCGCACACTCCCCGAGATGCAAGAAGAAATAAATATATATTTTTACTAAGGAAAATGACAAAAATAGTAACGCACAGTGACTTGGATAAGTAACTTTAATCTGATTACTGGTTTTGAAATAGTAACGCGTTAGATTACTCGTTACTGAAAAAAGGGGTCAAATTAGAGCAACGCGTTACTAAGTAACGCGTTACCGGCATCACTGGTCACATGATAATGACAACATGGCGAATGTCGTACGTTCGGATTACATTCATACTACACACACTCATACTATATAGGACATACCTTTTTTTTCAGTCCCAAAGTAAATACTTATTCAAAATAAGTACCTATTCAAGAGTATGCAATTTCGGAAGCAGCCTATATGATGGTTAAATGGGAGTGGTTTAAAAGAGGGCTTGGTGACATCACCCAAAAAGGATACTTTTTCTTCATCTGAATAATTTTAAGCAATGAATTATGCGCAATAAGAGCAGAAACATGTATTAAGAAAGTAAATAAGGTAATTTTTTTGACGTCTTATTGATTATATCGCCCCCTTGAGTCCTGGAGTTAGTTACCGCCACATTAACAGAAGAACATGTTAAGCATGTACAACGGGACTGCTTGCTTGCGAGTTGGCCTAAAATTCGCATTTGCATAGGTGATGAAGGTCTAGCAGAATGACAAGAGGAAAATTTAAGGTGTGTTAGGGGCTTCAGCGGCGGTTTGGAGACCACCGGCATCACATTTCTACCGCACAGATGGCAGTAGGACACTGAATAAGGGCTGGGGACAAAGCTGTCACATGACACCCCTGGCATTGTCCTTCCCCCTTCAGTTTTTCTTCCTCCCACAACTCTCTCTGCTTCCACCCTCTCGCCTTACGGTTTCTCTTGTTACCTCATTCCCAGGTCCCTATTTTCTCCAATGACACAGTTTTCAGATGTTCCAATAGACTTTAGCATTCATTCATGGACTACAAGCGTTCAGGAGATCGTATCTTAAGATGTGCCATGCTTATTCATGAGGAACCATGTGTGATTTATATAATACACTTCTTCAGGTATGCATGATGAATGTCTTTCTTTAGAAACTCATCATGAATAGAGGACTAAAATCTCTCTCACTCTCTCTCTCTATCTACATCTCATATCTCTCTCGCCCCTCCTTCTGCAAGGCTTCCTCAACTAGGTCAGTGTCCTCCCAAAGGACTGGAACAAGGGATTGCAGTGCCTCTCTCTCTCTGTGTGTGTGTGTGTGTGTGTGTGTGTGTGTTGTGTGTGTGTGTGTGTGTGTGTGTGTGTGTGTGTGTGTGTGTGTGTGTGTGTGTGTGTGTGTGTGTGTGTGTGTGTGTGTGTGTGTGTGTGTGTGTTGTGTGTGTGTGTGTGTGTGTGTGTGTGTGTGTGTGTGTGTGTGTGTACAGTGCAGGAAGAAGATTTGTAGGAGCCTAATGATCAAATCCGGCAGCGCCCATGGGAGACACGGTTCAGCTCCTGATACAGGGAACCTTGAGCGGACAAATTTGTAGATACACACTCAAAACAATTAAAGACAAACATTATTAACTAGATTTTCCTATGCAAAACTCACAAGGGTATTTACAAAAAGCAAGAATGTTGTAGGTGGTTGCCAGGGTGTTGCTATGGGTGGTCAATGGGTCAATGACAAAGAAAAAGTTCTTCCCTTTGTAACCATGTTGGTCTCGTAAGGTTTTGAAAAACTTTTACACCATTTTCAACAAAAATTTGAACGTAATGACCCTAAAATGTCATGTGGTGTAACCATAAAGTAAAAAGTAACACTTCCCTAATGATAATTACATTATGACATTAAAAAATGATATATATTTGTGTGTGTGTGTTTTAGATAACTTTTTACCTTGAAAAAAATGTAAATATAGAAATATCATGAATTATTAATTCATTAATATCACTGTTTTGAAGAGTTACACTACACAACATTTTACAAACTATTATTCTAACTCTGCCTTGTCATAAAAAAGTTCAAATTATCTGATATTTTAAGAATTATTATTGAACTTGACAGAGTTCTCGCTGCATGTTTCTGCATATTGGTTGCACCACGTGACTTTTTTTAATATTAATTAAGTAGCCTATAGTAGCAGTTCTGTACTTAGTTAAAACATTTAAGAAAAAAAAGAATAATACATTAAAACATGCACATACTAGAAGAGGTGTATTCAAGTAATTTCATATATGTTACATTTTAACATATTTTTTAATAAATTAATAGATCTGGACAAAAATGTGTGTGACCTCACTGGCCCTAATATCACATTGCTATGTAGCTGCTTTAAAACGTGATCTATTTGAGGTCAGTAGCACAAACAGTGTACTTACATATTTAAATTTACATGTAGAAACAAACCCTATAACCCTAAATATGAAAAATAATAAACATTTGCTTTAGCAAGCGCAATTACAGTAATTATAACACAAGCCTACATTAGCTTATTGGGAGGTGGAGAAGGTTATAATCTTTTTCCTGATCCTCTTCAAGACCGTCCCGCAGGACACCCGAAGGAAATCGCATCTTAGATCTTAACGCTTCCTTCCTGATGCGGCTTTTGAAGAAATGTCTAAACGGGCTCATGTAATTAGCAGGATGTAGTCGACTCTGTCAACGATGGAGAGCGTCTATCACACGCCTCAAACATATGTTTCCTTTCCGTGATTTCTTTGATTCATGACACCGAATTTGTGTTATGACAACTTTAGTCTTTAGAAGAACGATTTTGGCCAGTTTCGCGACAAACAACAGCCTGAAACATGTTCCTAGTTTTTTTCTCCCCCTAGTTTGCTAAAATGATAAGAATAAGCACTTTTGTCCCACACTTGCAAGCTGGCATGGCACCATATGGCTAATGGTGGTGCGTGGCAATTAGTGGAGCTGATTAATGGTGAACAGCCTAATTTTCTGCTTATAATTGCAGCAGCGTTTGAAGGTACACATACAGCCTATCGCACGCACACATACACGATGTCATATCAATGCTGATTTGGCAGGTGGGGGGATGAGGACCACATCGGTTTGAATATACATAAGCTGTCAATTCTAAAAGTAAAAAAAAAAGGTGCTTTTTTTAATTGTGAAAGTGCCTATATGACATCTTTAAGTTTCGTGATCGTTGCTGGTAAAGCCTGGCATATATTTCATGGACGCCACGTGAGCCAGGGCACATTTGTTAGTGGGCCAGACTGAAATTTCAGATTGAGTAATGAGTTTCTGCTTGTCCTAATTAACCAGGCATCAGGGTGATATTCATGAAGGGGGGGTGGGGGTTACAAGGGTGGGCGGCACTGTTAAAATAACACTAAAAATAGGCACGAGTCGATCATCACAACCTACTTTTAAGCAAATTCATCTTTGATGTTAATTAAATACATAGCATTTGATAGAAAAAGTCATCTCGTACTTGTTTTTTTTGGCTCTGTTCTTCACTAGGGGTTTGACCTGAATAGTATTAATATGAAATGAGTTTCTATTTAATATGCTGTTTTGGTAACGTACGACTCAATACCCATAAGAGCAAATAAAATTGAAACAGAATATTGCACTAGAGCGAGCGTACTGGTTATGTTCTAACAAAGGTGACAGAAAAAAGCAACAAGCCAAAGGACATTTTGACAGTCACTTGGCTTCTATAATGGGTGGCCCCGCCTACAGCGAAATCTCATTGGTTCATCATACCTGAATATTAAATACTTATGAATTCCAGATCTAAAGCTGCATCCGAAAGGCACTGCATTTGAATAAGATCTTACTTTGAGATCTTTAAAAAAGTATGTTTTATATGAATGAAATCCTGATGTACTACATCCGCCATGTAGCCATAGTCATGTGACTTACAGTTGCGTCACTTCACTGTCATTCACGGAGCCTCTCTCGTGGCCTCATGGGACAGTAAAGTTTGCATCATATGCACATTTCAAAATCTCTTTGTAAGTCAAGTCATCCAGGTACTTTTTTCATCTACTGTTTTACGAATACTGTGAATTCAGACATAATACTCTTTTCACATGCTGTTTTTTGCATACTATATAGTAAAGGAGTAGGCATATTCGGACACAGAGTGAATTTTGGTGGCAGTCCATGTCTATTAGCTTTAAGGCCGTCTACATGCTAGTGCACACAATATTAACAACTTGAATTATCTTGTTTGCAGTGTTATAATTTGCATGCAATAAAATACTATATCATGAGAAAAATGATACCACCTGCCACTGACTAGCATTAGCAAGTAGCTAATCACCTGCTGAATTCAGAGCATACTAGTATACTACTCTTACTATTTCTGCCATTAAAAGGTTTGGTAAAATGTAGTATGCAGTTCCGAATTCACCAATGGTTTGCCGGTGTCATGAACAATTCAGTCCGCCCACTGAAATGAGTCTTCCTAGGACCCCAGGGGGTAGTATTTTGTAATGATGCCTGATCAAAAATAAATAAAATAAATAAAAAAGAGAAATGTTTAAAGCCCGGAACACACAAGGTCGAAGTCAAAGAACTTGCGGTGGCGAAAACTGACTGTGTTGTCGCCTCGCGTCGGCTGCGTCTTGGCCAAAAAGCTGCGCTTGAACACACCAAAAGGACTAAAGGCGACTGTCAACTAGCATGTGCGTTCTGCGCCTTAGTGTAAGTAAAAATCTGTCTATATCAGCAGGTATCAATAGTCTATTTTTGTCATTCAAAAGGGAAACCGAAACTAGGGCTGCAGATGTACAAACTGCAAATAAAGCAGCGCTTGCTTACCATTTTGAAAATCAATCACACTGATCACTTTCTTCATTCCAGTCGGCTTGTGACACTTTAATATTTATGAAAATATTCATGCATTCGAATGCTCAGGTAAGATGATGTAAAATTAGAACAGCCTTTGTCTGTACTGTCTTGACTTCTTTGTTCGCTTTTACTTTTATTCTCACGCACTCGTTCGCTAAGCTGAACAGCCAATCAGAGTTCTCTCTCTCACTGACACCGATTCAACATGCTGAATCAGCACAAAAAACCCAGATGGCGTCCGACTACAGCCATAGGGATAGTTCACTTAAAAATAAAAATTCTGTCATAATTTACTGACCCTCAAGTTGTTTCAAACCTGTATGAATTTCTTTATTCTGCTGAAGTATTTTGTTTTCTACTATGAAAGTCAATGGAATAATTAACTAATCAACTGTTTGATTACCAACATGTCAGTACTAAGAAAAACAAATGTTTGTCATTCATTTTGATATGGTTCTTAAACATAATATATGTTCTGGTTTACTGTGATTGGACTGTGACATGCAGCATTTTTAGCATGGACGGACAATTATTTGGAAATGTGGGGCATTGCACCTGGTTAGGACAAGTGTAATGGAAAAAGTCTCACCTGCACATGATTTCATGAGTCAGGAGAACACGGCACATCTCCGGGTTCTTATCTTGACCTTCATAGATGATGGCCTTTGAACAGAGAGAAGAAGAAAAAGTCAGTTTGGACTCACATAGGGTTTTTTAACACTAGAATGAATCTTTTAGGCAATCAAAATTAAGTGAAGCACATGAAGCTGTTTCAAAAGATATGTTACAGGAAGTTGACACAGACCACTAACATTCCAAAAAAAACATTTCCTCCCTCATCCACACTTAAATGCAACTATGGAATTACAGAAGCCAATTTCACTAGAGAAACACACTGAGAGGAGGCGTAATTCTGCCGTTAAAGCATGTTGGCCTGGTCGTATTTAATAAATATCAGCATGTGTCGTGGGGAATCGTCTAAGCTGTTCCAATCGGCTATTTCAGGACAGGCTGTCCAGAGCTCTGGCTCCACACAGGACTCTGGCTCATTAAGTAAAGGAAAACAGAAGGTGAGAAATGAAGGTGCTCCAATAAGAAGGGCTCATTGTTTTACTTCTAGCTCAGGTAATTATTCTCTCTACAGGGCACAGGGCTGAGGTGGGGTAACATGTGGTAGAGGATGGTACAATAGCACCAGCTCGGAGCGGTTTGAAGGATGGGTAACAAGCCGAAGAACACCTGTTGTAGGTGGAGGAGATGATAAGGAACATAATTGATTGGTTGCTCAGATTCTAACTAGCAGGAGAGATCAAAACAATGACACTGATTCCTATTGATTTAGAAAAAATAATTAAAGTCTTTGCAACCAATTTTACTTATGTAATACAGTGCGTGTGAAACATGATATTTAGCAAGAAAATAATTCACATGGCGAGAACAAAAGTTTTTTAGAATATATTTTTGTTAGCTAGATAATCCATAGGCTAAGTATGTTCTGAAAAGGTTAAAGTTATGAATGTGTTATTTCTGAATGTTCTGTGGAAGTAACGTCCAGTTTTCAAAAAATAAATGTTTTATCTTGGTTATGTGAACGTTGGAGGTAACAGTGAAATGTTCCATTTAAAATTTTTGTAAACATTACGGGAACGTTGCTTTTGAAAGGTCTCTGAATGTACTGAAACAAGCTAAACATATCCAACTCAAACGTTTCAGAAAGACATTACATGACCAATGTGTAACAAACGTTTTTTTTTGTGTGTTTTTTTGTGTTGACTTTTAAAGAACACTTAACTTTGAATGAACATTTATTGGAGGAACGTTTGCTCATAAATTTGAGAGAAGGAAGGTTAGCCAAAGTGCTGAGAACATTACGTCATCTTCTGAATTTCCAGCACTATAGAAAAAGAAATCATATTTTACCTGTTGTGAACGTGAATTCTCTTCACGTTCACACGCTCTTAAGAGCTTTTTCCTTTAAGTGATTCAAAAACATGCAGCGCAACAAAGTCCGATCCCCCGAGCAAACGACTCTAATGAGTTGGTTCCTCGTGAAATACAAACATACTTTTCGATCAGAGTACCTCAATACAAGAGCAAATGGCTCAGGACAGTTAATTTAACGATAGTTCGCTCAAATAAAAAGAACTAACAAACTCAACGAACCAGTCTTAAAGCAGATAGTGAATTAAAGGAGAACTCCGGTCAATTTTAACATTGAGCTAATTTTTTTATAAATTTGGAGTGCTGTCAGTACAGTGTTATTTTCTTTTTAAAACTTGCACCCTGTTGACTTCAATGGGGCAAGTTTTAAACCTGCTTTTAGCCTCTTAAAATCCTTTATATGTCATTACAAGTGCACAGCCATGTGAGTGGTGTTATTAAGAGTGAACACGGTCAATCTGACTGCAGTAGATGTGAAAGATATTAATAAAAATGATGTTAATTCAGCCAGCTCACATACCTGTATTTTCTTCCTGTTTTCGGTCGAAGTCCAAAGTAGTCGATTATCGAGTTGGGAGAATGGGATCTTATACAGCCTGGTCGCGCGCGCGAACTCGACAATAGACTACTGTGGACTTCGACCGAAAACAGGAAGAAAATACAGGTATGTGAGCTGGCTGAATTAACATCATTTTTATTAATATCTTTCACATCTACTGCAGTCAGATTGACCGTGGTCACTCTTAATAACACCACTCACATGGCTGTGCACTTGTAATGACATATAAAGGATTTTAAGAGGCTAAAAGCAGGTTTAGAACTTGCCCCATTGAAGTCAACAGGGTGCAAATTTTAAAAAGAAAATAACACGGTGTAGGCAACACCGATTTTTGTCGTTGTTCTCTGTACTGACAGCACTCCAAATTTACAAAAAAATGAGCTCAATGTTAAAATTGACCGGAGTTCTCCTTTAAGATCTGACTCATTTACTGAATTGCACGTTGTGCTACATTCAGTGATGCCTGTCTTTTGTGTTTTCTACTTCAGGTTAGTGAAACATAGGCCCTACTGTAAATCTCCAAACATAGAAGTTGTTTTGTTCGTTCTTTATTATTTGTTTGTTTGTTGATTTGTTTTGTTTTATATTTGTGACTTTGACATCCACAGTATAGATGAACCAACAGCAAATCTTTTCAATTCACTCACTGATCTTTTTCTTTCATATTTGATTCTCTCACTCATGGGTAAAAATGTGAAGTGCCTATGCGTTCATGGCAAACTACGTACGCTAGCATATGATGTGCCAAACCATCAGTGGCGTGTGGCACAGGGGCGGTAGGGGGAGGCAGGAGGCTGGAGGAGGTGGGTGCGAGAGAGCAGTTGGGATGCCAGACTGGAGCACGGTGCACCATCTGGTACGGCCCCCCATTTTTCTCTCAAATTTTCTCGGCTTTGCTCTCACCCCTCCTTAACACAAAACACAGCACTGCCAGCCTGGCAAAGCCTTGTGTTGGACATGGTATGCCATTCCGAACAGTGCCGCGTTTGACTACGCCAAGCGTGTCACCTTGCTAAGATTCTGGGATCTCGTTCGTAGGCATACCGACTGGCAGAAAATCTGTCCCGTTACGCACAGTCATTACTCTCTGCCATGTAACGGAGGTGTAATTCAGCAAGCCTGTCCAGCATCAAAAAAAGTTTGTCACATTGACCTTAACTGGGGGGGGGGGGGGACACGGAAGCAAAGTTTTATACCAAGAAAAGGGTAATTTGACAGAAGAAATATCCAGAGATAGACGATACATTGGCTCATTGTTTGATGTCTTTCAGATGTACTTTACATTATACAAAGGCACTGAGAGCGATATTGTTACAGCCAGTGCTGGATTTGGCAAGCTCGGAGCATTTGTTCAGATGGTTTTCTTTCACTTTGAGGGAATGGGGGCCAAGGTCTTCTAGAAGTACACAGCATGCATCACTGTCTGCTATAGTCCAAAGACCTGCTTCAAATTTCTAACTATAAACACCAAATCTATCTTAGCCAAATCGGGCTGAGGTGTGCTCAGGAACAGCAGCATTCTTCCACTTGCTGTAGTGCCTTAAAACATAATGTTATATTCATGATATGATATAAAATATAATTTGGGTTATATCCAGGCATTAAAGTCAACATCTTAATTTACCCTTTTTACTTTCTTAATGCACATTCCTACTTTTTACTATTTAATTAATTTTTTTAATCGATTTCTGATTAATTAAATCACGTTCTTTCTCACATAATGTCAATTCAAATAGCCATTCATGTTTTTTTCTTTTAATTCACTATCACGCTTGAAATCACATCTTTCTCTATAGGGCGCAGCTGATGTATCGGTAGCCAATGAGTAGCTGCTCAACCTTCAAATACTTTGTCAGCATTTGCTGTAGCAGTTGCATTGCTTTAAGAAACCCTCCACCTTCCCCAGCTCCACCTGTATACATCTGCTTTGGGTAATTCGTGTATGCAACATTACGCAGCAGCAGCATGTCTTACTTGCTCACAACAGTGTGTTGTGTATTTATTGGCAGTAGCAAGTCCTGTACTTGCTCTGCAGCTGCAACAATAACCAACAGCACCAGCAATAACAGCAGCAGCAGCGCAGCAGATCTATTCCGCCAAGACCAAATATATCAACATTGCAATATTCATTACCATGCCAAACAATCCGAGAGTTGTCATAACAGAACTGTTTTGTATTACATGTTTTCTCAAATGTTATGTTTAAATGTGCAAATGATCCATTATCTAATTAAATATGCACCGATTTGCATACATTTTCAGAGCAGAAATCTGAGTATTGATATAGTCAGGTTCAGAATTATTTCAGACTTAAAGGAGTCTTGTAAGAATGACAGCTAGTGATTAAATATTGGTTGTTTCTCCCGCCCCCTTCTCCTCAGACTCGACGCACATGCGGGTTGCCAGATTGAGGACAAGCAACAGGAATGAGTACAAAAGACAGTGGAAAGTGACGAGTCTTACACTGTAAGTTGATGAGTGGATTTATCTGCATTTTAATATGCCACTGATCATAGAGCTTTTTAGATGGATGCTGAGGCTCTTTTAGGTCAGGCAGAATCAGCGATCACTGACCTAGTTTGTTTGCTGGCTTCCACGGCTGCAATACGCTATGTTTTCCGCCAAATGGCAACCCGGGGTGTCGAAATACTATTGGGTAAATTGTCAGCGGGCGGGATCACAGAGACCGAAACAAAAACTGACATTCCAACGCACTTAATTTCAAAGTAGAATAACTGTCTGTATAGGTGTTTTACAGAGAAACAAGCATGTTTCCTAAATCTCTGCAAACTTATTATGGTGTCAAAAAAATGACATTCAGCACCTTTAAGTGGAGATTTCAGACTTTAAAACAGGTTTAATTTTGAGGAAACATCCTTCAAAGATATGTAGTGTAACTGTAATCTACAGATGCAAATATACTTAATGTGTATTTTACTTTACACTCGTCTTAACAAAGACATGTTATAGAATCAAAATAGTCTAAAATCTTAAAATAGACCAGTGCATGCAAAAACAATGGCTTTGCCTGTAGTGTCACAAATTCCTCTAGTCATACAAATGGAAATGACTTGTATAACGATTAATTAGTCTTTGTATACTCTTAAAGTGTGCCATCTTGATAACTTTAAAACGCCTTGGCTGCTTTTATTACGATCAAAGTACAGGAAGTGCTGTGATAAACGCAGGAAATAGTTTCATTTCGATTTAAAAGGAACGCCGAATGCGCAAAGGTGCCGTGTTAAAAATTACCCTATGTTAATGTTACAAGCGTGATATTTAGGGCGTTTTTAACTGCTTGCCAAAGTGCGCGAAGGGCACATTAATAAGCATTCAACATTCATATGCCTTGTAATACATATTTCATCTCGCCAAGCACACTTTTCATATTTCATCCAGCGTTTTCCTCAACGGCTTTGATGTGACGCCTGAAATCGAAGGCAAGTAAACAAGACGCTATAAATACATGGAAACCTACTTCCTACACAGTTGGCATCATCTGTTAGCATGCCATTAAGAACACGGCTGCCTTTTTTTCCCAGGCCACTGCGCTACCTTTAAAGAGGTGCTGTCTTGGCAGTGATTTCACTCTTTGTTCTCCCACACACACAGAAGCGTTCGCATTCACGAATAAGTATCCCACCCCACCCCTGATCAGCTGTTCAGACATAAAGCCTGAGAAACAAGAGAAGAGGAAGAGAGAGAGCAAGTGTTGGGCAGGCAGACAGACAGGATAATAGACGAAGGGTTTCTAGAGACAGCTCACAGACATCTGAGAGACTTCTAGACAGTGCAAGAGTTTGAGCAGGAGACGAGGGAATAAAACATGGCCGGAAAGAAGAGAGTTGGAGGTAGACAGGTTGAAAGAGTTATAAAAACAGAGTAAGGATTGAACAAGCAATCTACGCTCTTAAGAAATAAATGTTCAACAATGGAACATTTCTTTTTCTAAGAGTGTACAAGAAAAGTAATTGTCAGTTAACGGTTTTGTCAAACCAATCCCAATACATGTCTGCTAACATGCCTTTGAAGGGCGTGGTTTTAAAAGGGGCGTGGTCTAATTCAGAGGCTAAGTTTAGTTCAAGTTAGCTCAAGCAAAACAGCTAACATCTCTTACGGATATTAAAAACATAAAAAAGGTAATGAGAGAGGAAAAGGAAAAAAAGGATAGATGAGGGAAGAACGTGGGAGGTCTGCTGTCTCTGTTCTATGATGTCTCAGCGCGATGTGTTGGTGTTGAAGCTGCTGATCACAGATTTAACTGTCAAAAACACCTAAGAGCCCCACACATCCCTGATTCTCACTTTTGCATCCCATTATGAGTTACAAACCCAGTATAACAGTGTGATTTTTACCCTAAAACCAGTTGAAGTGCAACTACCCGAAACTAAAACATTTAAGCTGACAAATTCTAACCATAACCCCAACCTACACGCTAAACTTAAACTCAGTGTAGTGTTGGTAGCACATCCTCATCGAAAGCAATACTGTTTGTCACGATCTGAACCATTCATGATGTTTCTGAAGTACTCTCATGAAGTCTGAAATGAGGTGACAAATAAAAGCTGCGGAATCTGGGTTTGCGCTTAACTGGTTTGGAGGGAAAATTCCTTCAGTATAATGCATGTTATTGTTTTTTAAATTAGCATGCTAGAATCTGTGGAGTATTCTTCCCTTAACTCCCTAAACTCAACTATTCCAGGATAAATATAAGTTAAACTCTATCAGCGGCATCTGTGGTATGAAAAAAACAAAACCTGCAAAAAAACAGAAATGCTCAACATGTGAGAGTCAGAGCACGTATGCTAACCGCTACAACAACAAATGCTGTAAATTAGCACTATAGTCTGAAATCTATAACTCTGAGATGTTTACCATATCTGCTGAATCTAATAATTTGACTGTGACAGTAACTACCAAAATAACAAGCGTCTTGAGCAGTTGCAACAGTAAATCAGTCTCGCCACGGAATAATAAGCTCTGCAACCGCTCTGAGAGCACTAACAGCAAATCTGGACACTAATTACAGTCCAAGCTAAAGCTGTTTTAGCTGTTTTTGCCACCGTAACATAAACAGAGTGGTCGCCTGTAAGTGTTTTAGCCGTGCTAGCGTTGCACAAGACTTTAGCAGCCTCTGTGATTAGCATTTGTTCCCACAGTCACTTAGAAAGTAATAGTCTTGCTAACAAATTGGAATCAAGCTGCAGTCACATTTCCGCAGGCAGTAATTTCCCCAGCAGGTTCAAGTAGCTCATGCGGATTCATCCAACAGAAAACTGATCGGTTTGACAGTGACTTCTGTGTGAGCTGTGCTTCATGCATCACTACACTATTGAAAATGGACATTTTTTGCCTGTAAAATTATACAGAAAATTCCCTAATGTAACCGCAACTTAACTCACTCCACAACCTAATAACTCACAGACTGCTGATGGGGATATAGAGCATCACAAAAAAATTACTCCGGTCGCCTGTAACCAATAACCAGTAATAGGCATAGTATCATCTGCACTCCCCTCTAAAGAGTGCACACTTTTCAAACTGAAAGCTTGTTTTAAGCCCGAGCCACAACATGGGCCGAGACACCTGTAGCTGTCCTGTGGTCAGCCAGTTTCCAGGTATCATTTCACCATCTCAACAGGTCTGACTGCCCCTGAGCGAAACCATATCTGATCCCTCTCTCTCTCTCTCTCTCTCTCTCTCTCTCTCGCTCTCGCTCTCATTCACCTGAGGAAATCAAAGACACATGCCGACCGAACTGTGCGCGCTGTAAATATATCACTCGCAACGGTGATTTTTGAGCTGTTACAAGGTAACTAGCTGTCTTATTGTTGCGCGTCTGCGGCGGAGAATGAGATTTGATATCCTCCGACTGCCGTTACACATGTTCCCCAATCTTTAAGTGTAGTTCTAAGCGGATCCCTTTAGTGAGTGATTTAACCATAGGTTGTCTTCACATCTGAAAGTTTCTCGCACACAATACACCAGCAAAAGGGGATCGCAATCTCATTCCTTGTGACTTCTATTACACCTGCACACAAAAAATAATGAATACAAGTGCTAAATATATTCCGAGAAGACTGACATGAAAACTGCCGGCAAACAACTACAAAAGATGTGTGAGGGGGAAGCCGAGGCGCCTGGGTGATTATTTTTTAACTTGACACTGATAAACAGCGCTCTAGCGACACTTCGCTCAAAAGTGCCATGTCCTCCCACGAAGTGCAGCAAAGCAGATAGTTAAGAAACAACAGCTCTTCTTCCTACTGCCAGACTAGTGCTGTCAAAGTAGCAGCTACTGGGGTTTAATGCGCTTTGATGTTCCCCACAACGCAACTCAGGCGGGAGGGAGAGAGAGCTGCCGCCCGCAGGTAAGTTAGCGGCCGCTAGCGTAGTGTAAAGAGCCTAGCGTGGAGCCTTTCTCAGTTTGCAGCAGGCGGCTAATAAACAGGGAGATGTTTAATAGACGCTCGTTGACAAAAGCTAATCGCTAATTCCCATGACACGCTAATTACGGCTGATCCAGGGTCCGCATTTTGGTTCTCTTATTCATAAACCATCCAGACACTAGCAAAGGGCCACACATGTCTTCGGTGACAGATAGAATCAAACAGGAAACAGGAAACAGGCAACACTAATAATGTAGATCTGCATACTAGAAATGAAACAACCCAGAGTTCAGAAGGAGGCAGCCGAGCATGACATCTGAAACACACCAACGGGCAACACAAACATGTACACAAAAAGGCTATGAGAAATGGTTATGTACCCAAATAACAGGGTACGTTCTCAGAACTTTGGCTGACCTTCTGGTAAGGTTCTCTCAAAGTTATGAACCAACATTATTACAGTACTGTTAAAGGGATAGCTCACCCAAAAAATGAAAATGATGTCATCATTAACTCGCCCTTATGTTGTTTCAAACCTCTATGAGTTTCTTTCTACTGTTGAACTAAAAAGAAGATATTTTGAAGAATGTTGGTAACCATAGTTGATGTTCCCCATTGACTCCCATATGTTTTTTCCTACTATGGAAGTCAATGGGTGCTGTCCACTGTCTGGTAACCAACATTCTTCAAAATATCTTCTTTTGAATTCAACAGAAAAAAAAAAACACATACAGGGTTGGAATAACATCGCTGTAAAAAAAAATGATATGATCAATAAGTTGGAAAACATATGTTTTTACATTGCTATAACTCATCAAAATAAGTCGAGCAGGATTTAACTAATTTTTTTAAGTCAGTTCAAAGTAATTTAAGTCGAAAAGACTGAAACGCCCAAGTTGATTGTACTTCATTTAAGGCAGCAACTTTTTTTTACAGTGATGAGGGTGAGTAAATGATGACAAAATGTTCATTTTAGGGGAACTATCCCTTTAACGGAACGTTTTTTCAAAGTCATCTCAAAACGCTAGCATAAAAATAGTATTTATACATCGTTCATGGGATGTCTTTTTTTCTAAAACGTTTTAGGATATTCGTCTGACATTTTTTAAATGTCACTTGTTTCAGAATGTCTAGAGAACATTCAAAAGTAATGTTCCCATAATGTTTGTTTTTAAATATTAAAATAAAATAGAAAACATTCATAGTGTACTTTTTAGTGTACTTTTTGCATGGGGGGTTGAAAAGGCAAAACAAGGGGGCCGCAAACTGACAAGAAAAATCCAAAGCAAACAAGGCTCCCCTAAAAATACGCACTAACACTCACAGTTAAACACTAAACAAACTTCCAACCGAAAAAAAAAAAGTCCAAAAGAGGCCACATGATGCTGTTCTCTCTATATGGGCATGTAAAAATGTGACACTGCCCCTGGGAGATGCACTTGCACGTACACTACGCTGTGAGATTCATCTGTGCGGGGCACAAACAGTTCGACCTTTAGCATGTCCTGATGCCCCAACATGTATGAATTAGCCTCTGGTGACATGCGCAGATGGTGTTGTACGGGACGAGATGAACCCTTACCTGTTTAGTCATGGAGTCAATTAGTCGTACATAAAAATCCTGCTCTGTTCTGATGCCTGGAACACACAGAAACGTGACGTCAGCATGTGCTTTTCATAAAGAAAAAACTAAAAAAAAACATTCACAATCATTATCGGTAACACTTTATTTTACAGTGTCCTTGTAACATATGTTACATGTACTTACCATAGTATTCACAGTAAATGATGCATAACTACATGCAACTAATCTTCAACCAAACCCTAACCCTATACATGTCGTTAATTAATATTACTCAGTCAGTACTTATATAATTACACTGTAACAATGACACCTTAAAATAAAGTGTAACCTCATTATCTATAAATCGCTATTACAATGTAATAGATGCCATATTACACTGTAATACACCAAATATAATGCATTCTTGAAATAACACAAGCAGATTTTAGTAGATATTGGCATAAATTAGCAACACATAAAATCAATAATGTTTTAGTGCCATGGTTTTAAAACAAATTATTTTCAATAACTATAATAAGAAAAAGATGTTACTAAGTCCTTTTGTGATGGAAAAATGTTGCATAATTAGCCTTATGGCATAAATATTAATTAATAGTTTGTTTCATAAAAAAAAAGTTAATTGCATTATATGGCACTATATAGGCCTACTCTATATTTAAATGGTTAAATAAGTTTTTCTGGAAACACTCAATGCATGGTTCAATTAAAAAAAAAATGAATAAATCACAAGTTCATTGCTTTTCAACCACTTCCAGTGAACAAAATCCAAACTCAAAAATGACAGAAGTGATTGTGATGAAGCAAAGATCATATAAAAAATTTAAAAAGCAATTTGCTTGAGAGGTGCCAGAACTAACAGCTGGTTTATTTAGAAACT